>CM040128.1:211352919-212552919 GCA_022559845.1 Amorphophallus konjac
AGACTTTGCCATGCCTACACCAAGACGATGTACAGACTTAATGGGCATGAAGGCAACCGCTGTACAGACTTGCTAGTGCTGCAAGTGGACAATGTATAGACTTCAGCTCGTGCAAGCAAAGCCAATGTATAGACTTGGCGTTTGTGCAAGCAGAACGATGTACAGACTTGTGTTGTGAACACAGGCTGTATAGACTTTGAATGATGCATGCACAGACACTGATGTATGGACTTAGTCTATGCAGCGCTGTATAGACTTCGTGTGTGTGCTACAGAACAATGTCTAGACTTTTAAAGCTTGAACACGAACAGGCTGCAATGTATAGACTTTGATTGAGACGATGCATGAGATGATGCGATGTACAGACTTGCCAATGTATAGACTTTAAGTCCAATGCAAAAGGCTGTACAGACTTTGAGACTTAATGCATGGTGGCGAATGTACAGACTTGCCAATGTATAGACTTGAGAGCTCTGACTATGCTCATGCAATGTATAGACTTAGAGTGAGGTGCATGCAATGTATAGACTTGCTCATCCTGAAGCAAGGTAATGTACAGACTTCTTAACAGACGCATGCAGCAACTGGATGATGTACAGACTTCCTATATGCTCAAGTCCAATGTATAGACTTGCTGAGATGATGCACCTGAAGAATGTACATACTTTAACCCTTGAACATGCATGCGATGTATAGACTTTGCATATGCTCTGAAGGCGGGCTGCACACAGGCTGTACAGACTTGAAGAAATGCTGCAAGTGGATGGCTATACAGACTTGACCGATCTGGCTGTACAGACTTGATGTGTGTGTGCTAGACAATGTATAGACTTGCTGAACTACAGACTGAACATATCAGCAGAGAAGTAATGCACAGACCTTAAATCAAGCACAAAACAATTTATGCACTTAGTATGGAACATTGCATGACTTAGCACACTCATGCATTCTCCACATAACAGATCAGACATAGCACACTCATGCATTCTCCACAGAATAGATCAGTCATATGCATTCATGTTGCTATCATTCAATGTGATGTTCTTAGCAAAACAATATGGTGACTCATTCATGTTGCTATCATTAAAACACCACATTATCATCAAAGCACAAGGGGCACAACAATCTCCCCCTTTTTGATGATGGCAACATGATGAGTCACACTGACTCGTGAAACAATTCTCCCCCTTTGACATAAGCAAAAAGGAGATGGTTTGAGAGACAAAATTCAGCACACAACTACACAGAAAGAAACAAGGTTCACTGAAATTGAGTTCCCCCTATCAACATGCATGATTGACTACTCCTCCCTTAAAAGCAGATGACCCATAAGTCCCCCTGAAGCGCAGGAATGAACTCTGGTTATCAATAAATCAATTGAAATCTGCCATTACAAACAATCTGAATTCTGGTTGTGGCACTCACATATGCATGAATAGAATGAAATAGGTGAAAAGTCCACAGAACCAGAACTGGTTTGCCAAGATGGAAGATTCCAACAGTGTGGAGAGTAAAGTGATTGAAGATAGGAAGTAAAAGTAGAGAGCAATAATCACAAGACATCTCAATGAATAAACAATAGCAAGATGTTTGATCAGGCTGTCTGGAAAGAATCCGATCATGAGGGATTTTAATGCTTGCACCACTTCAATAAGTCTTAAGAAGTATAGACTCTTCTATCATAAAGGGTTATGAAGTGGCAACTTAACCAATCTGATTTAATTATGATGTATATCAAATTTGTCAAATTAAACTCAATACTCATATCTGAATCCAAGTTTTAATAAGGGTGAACCAATTAGTTAGAAAACACTCAACAATCATCTTTTATCTTACACACATGATCTCAATAGGTCCTTTGAAAGAAACACAGATTAGTACTGAGGTTAACCACTTTTCTAAGAACATGAGTTGACAGAAATTTTCAATATTTTTCATATGAAGCACATTATATTTTTCCTGAGCAATTTAGGTTGATCAACACCTTTTTACATGAGGCATAACACGTCTCAGGTGAAGTGACCCAGTTACTCAGTGTGATAACTGTCATTGCCTCTCAACTTAGAGAATAGAGTTAGCAATATAAGTGTCTTTTTACATGAGAAGACACCTTGATCAGAGGCCAGACTCCTCAGTTACTCAACACAGAAATGCTATTGTTCTGTCAGGTTCTCAATGAATTTTCATTTTAAGTGACTATGACACTTCATGACTTGGGTTCACTCCATTTCTTTGATGGAGGACCCAGTTTCTCAGTGAACAAAGTCTTTTCATTACTCACTGATTTTATTTCCTGTCAAATTTTTCAAAGTTAATGTTTAACAACAATACTCACTCTATGCATCTTAACCAAGAAACCCTGATTTTAAATTTTCAGATATCTGATGAGTGAGTCTAAGGTTTTTATGACACATGTGGTTAAAGTTTATTAAACCTTATCATTCAGATATTTTCAATTCATTTAATTACAAATCTGAGAATACATTAATCTTATATCAGTCTGATTCAGTGGTAATTCTTAAACCTATATGATAGGAATTTCTACAAAGTTCTCAGACTGAATTGCATGACATGCAGATTAAGTTCCTCAGATCAGATCAATAAAATTAGCTGATCAACTAATCAATAGTAGAACCAAATCAGTCACACGAGCTAAGAGATATATGAAGGATGAGTATAAGCTGTTGAAGAGTCAATCGGCAAGAGAGAATAAAAGTTTAAAGCCAATAGCAGAGATTGAATTTCAGTCAGACAAAATGAAACTCTCCTTCAACAGATTGAGGATTAGCAGCCAAATTCTCTGATTCAAGAAAGTATGAATTCAAAATAGTCAATTGATGATTTGAAAGAGTGTAGACAGTGAGAATTTCAAACAGTGTCAAAAATATTATAATGCTCCCCCTGTCTTATCAGTGAGTGACACACTTAAGACTCAACAAACTCCCCCTGAATTTATGCAATTTATGCAAGATGATTATTAAAACATCAGAGCATTCTTTATTCAGAGAGCATCATGCGAGAGCAATCAACTTTTCAAGATAAATCAATTTAGCACAGACAGATTATTATGATATGCATTGATCAAAAATAGTTGGACTCCCCTGACTATGTGCATGAAATGTATTGAAAGCACATCACATGATATCAAATTTTGCATTCAGATATGATTCATGCAAATTAGACAGAAGAGAATTACATAAACATGATTGTGCAATTCACATTTCAGACAGTTTCAGTTTAACATCAACAAATCAGCATGATATGCAATCATTTCAAGTTCACAATTTCATATAATGGAATTTAAGCAAAGTGTTCTGAACTAACCTGAAAAGCAGAACCCTGGGGTCTTCCTGTTGAGTGCCTTGGTTTATTTACCCCTCTTTTTCATTCCAAGGCACACCTGTAACATGTTAATCAATTTGATCCTGCAGGGACCCAAGCAGTCTTGGGTCCTGCATTAGCCCGGATGGGTGTTCTGAACACTCTTTTAGCAATTTATCATCATGATCCATCAGGTAACAACTATCCATGGAATGACCAAATTTTCTACAGTATCTACATGAGACAGCAGATTTTCTGGTCCTATGATGCATATCAACAGCAGCATGAGACCTATGAAACTAAGCATGAATTGTTCTGCTGTATGCATGAGCAGTTTGTTTCTTATTACCTGATGACCAACATTCAGTAAATTTGTGACCTACCTTGCCACAGTTAAAACATGAAATGTTTGCACTTCTTGTTCTGGGGAATTCAGCAGATTTGAAGTTAATATGATTTCCCTGAACATGCCAGTAGTCCTTGACTGCATAACCATATTTCCCACATTCAAAGCATCTAAGATGCTTGCTTCTTGATTCATTGTTACCCCAATGATTTCCTGACCAGCACTCATCTGCCTTATGCCCAGGCTTGTTGCAAGTGAAACAAAATAATATGCTGGCCTGAAGTAGATTTGTATCTATATGGGCCATGAGTGTGTGAGAGAATTTTAGCATGTAGTTCATTGTCTTCTTTCAAGATAAAAACATGCATTCATTAGGTGACCACACCTACCACAGTAATAACATGATGCATCAAATTTCTTAGTGGTGTGGTTTCTATCAGATGAATTCCTAGAATGCAGTGTTTTATTTACATGCTCATCTTCTTTTAATAATCTGCAGTCATCCATGGTATGCCCTGCTTTGCCACAGTAATAACATGAGAATTCTTTCTCAGATGCATGCGAGTGAGTGGATGATTTGTGAGTGGCATGTGTTAATCTATCAGACTCCACACAGCTAGCAGAATTCATAGTACATGCAGGGACAATTTTGACTTCGTTCATCTGACCATTCTTTTTCAACTTTTTACCCCCTTTCACAATTTTCGTTTGCTTTTAATTTTTTTGTGCTTTGAACTGAAAAACAGATGTTGAAGGTGATTTCTGATTTTCATTTTCTTTTGGGGATTGATTTGAGGTACCAGCTACATCAGAGCTTTGCACAAAAGTGGCATATAGCTGGTTTTTAGTGATTTCCTTACATCAGAAGTGCAGCTTATCCCTTCTCTTGAATTGTCATTTTTATCTTTCATGACAGTTTTCATTTTCCTTCATTTTTAGCAGACTTGGATGTTAATTTTTCTAGATCCTGAATCTTATTTTCCAAATATGCTATATGAAGCTCATAACTGACTATCTCCTGTTCACTGCAATTGACACATTCACTTAGAACTTGTTTGCAGTTTTATACTTCTCAATTTCTTGTTTAAATTTGCTCAACTTTTCTGATTCTTCGTCACTAACAGTTTTTCCTTTCTTTAACATGAGAAGTTGCTCGGACATACCAGTGTTTAACCATTTCAATTTTCAACTTCAGCTTTTAGTTCAGTGTTTTCTTCCTCAAAATTTTTAGCCTAAATTTCATTACCAGCACATCTTTCTCTTCCAGACATCAGCTCCAGTTTTTCAATTAGCTCCTCTTCCTTTCTTCTACTTTAAATTTCTTAGCAAGAAGATTTCTGTGATCCTCAATAAGCATGGCAACTTGTTTCTTCATCCATTCATTTTCATTATAGAGATCTTCAATTACGTTCTCTTAAAGCCAAGCACATATTACAGTTTGATTTTAGATAGGAAACATGCACACCACTTCTGTAATGTCCTGGATCTTTCGGATCCTTCGTTATGGGTCCCGGATCTGGTTTGTCAGGGTGTTCGACCATGTTGTGTCCGAAATTTCATTTCGGACATCTTTCGTGTTCGGATCGGCGCGATCCGGAGTCGTTTCGGAGGCCCGGAGTGTGTCCGCGGCTTTTCCGTGCGCGTTTTCCGATTTCCGCATACGGGTTTCGGCGAGTCCTTCGGAACCCTGTAGCGGGTGAACCGGGTCGTTCACCAGCCCGCGAGTGGTACCGTTGCGATCAGCATGTCGAGACGGTCGAGGAGGTGTATTTTTCTATTTTTTCGGTATTTTTGGCATTTTTCGGATTTTCTATTTAAAGCCTTTTCTTTTTCTTTTTCTTCCCTTTTTCTTCTTCCTTCTTTCCCCTCCCGTGAGCGCGCAACGGTCACCCCCCTTTTTCCCCTCCTTGCCCGTTGGAACCTCGCGGCGGCCCCTTCCCCTCCGGCGACGGTGGTGGACCTTGGCGCAGCGCGGTGACGACGGCGGCGGCGAGAGGATCGCGGCGGTGCCCCCATTGGCGCGTGGTTGTGGAGTTCGTGGTTGAGCTAGATTTGAAGATCGGCGGTGATTCGGTGGATTTCGAGCTTCCTTGAGGTAGGGGGACGAATCCTTACCCTCTTTCTAGCATTCCCCGTGATTTCTAGGCCGTGGAGAGGCCGAGAGGGGCTAGATTCATGCCGGGAGGGTTATTTCCATGTTTGGGGTTTGAGCGCCGGATCCGTCGATTCGTGGGGTTTTTGATCGATTTGGGGGCTCTAGATGCATGCTAGGTCGTTGTGGGGTGATTCCCCATTGTTTTCCCTTCACCAAAGGGGGTGAATGGGCGTGGTTTTGTGATTTCCGGCGTAGTTCGCGAACCGGGCTCGGCCCGATGTCGCGCTATAGTCCAGTGGCGCGTTCTTGATGAACGCGCTGTGTCGTCCGAGCGTGTCCGTCTGAGAAGACGAACAGTAAGGCGGTGGGGAACGCGCCTGGTTCTGGTAGCGCGATCTCCAGATCGCGCTACCCAAGACTAGCGCGTTCAGGTGTGAACGCGCTAGCTTTGGGCAGCGCGACATGGAAGATCGCGCTAGCCTTAGCTAGCGCGTTCTTCGGTGTCGCGCTAGGGATACCTAGCGCGACCATCCCCTCCCCCGAACCGTGTTTTGCGGGTAGCGTGACCTCCGGTTGGGTGAGTTATGGACCCGGTTGTGGCGTGTGGCCCTAGGGATGCCGTGGGCACCCAGTGAGAGCCACAGGGGCGCCCGGGGTTCCCCGGAGAATCAGTTACCTCGGTAGGGTGCCGCGTGACTTGAGGGACGGTTGGACCTCATGCGTGTCCCCGGCATCCGTAGCCTATCGTATGATCATCGAGAGTCTGTGCTAGTGTTGGTCGGTGGTTTCCGTGGATTAGTCCTTACTTCCAGTGACCTGTCCACTAGTCGTAGCTTCTGCGCACGCGTGTGCGGACCCACCTGGGAGTGGTGGAGAGCGAGACCCAGTGTGACGCGGTTTTTAGGCTGGTTACCGTAGGGCCCCTTGCCTTTGCCACCAGAGTCCGGTGGGGGGGAAAACCAGCTAGAGGACCCGACCTAGAGCAGATGGTCTGTGTGTGCACACGTAGTTGGGGGCTTAGGGCACGCACTGACGAGTGCGACCCCAGCTAGTCCTTGTTGTGGTACTTGTTGCGTGTCTGAGTCTCACGCCCGGGGCGTTGTAGCTAGACACTTGTGACGCGGTGTAAGACGTCAGGGGACGCATCCGGTCGTTCTTCTTGTGGATGGTGCTCCTGTTCACTGGCAGGCGTGGACTCGTGTTTTGTTGGACCGAGGTTCCGTACTACGGTACCGTTAGAGTAGATGACTTTTCCGTTTATTTACTTTAGCTTGTCGGTTCTACCGTACTCTCGGTTGGTAGGGTTGTCTTCTTCTTCCTCGTTTTCGTGCGAGGTGGGGATTCGCGGGATCCCTACTGGGCCAATGAGATGAGGCTCACCCCTGCTCTTCAGGTGAGGCGGGGTCGACGGGAGGCGCGGCCGAGTTTCAGCGTGGTTCTTCTAGCCAGGGTTAGTTGCCAGTCTGCCAGAGCCGGGGGATGCCCCGCGTAGTTGTACTCCGGGGGATGCCCCGTGTTGTTGTACGCCGGGGGATGCCCCGTGTAGTTGTACTTTCTTTCCTGTTGACTGTACTTTCTTTGGACATGAGACACTGTGGACCTTGTAGCAGTTTGATTTATTTATTATTATGTGCATTTCCTTTTGATTATTGTGCTATCTCTGTGGACGTTGCAGCTTCTCTTATACCCCACACCACTCCTTTCTACCCTTCCGAGTCTTCGGGCTCGTGGGTTGGCGGGCCGAGATTCGAGACGCGCCGGTTCCTTTCCGGTACTCGGATCCTCGGGTCGTCACAGCTGGTATCAGAGCGAGGTTGTGGAGGTATATCGGAACTTGGAACGAATTGCAGTGGTCCAGAAGGTCCATGAATGTCCTGTACAGTCGGCGACTGGCTTAGGGTCGTGTGTTTTATTGATTTCCGGTGCTTTTTTGATGCCAGGTGTGTTATGGCGCCACGGAGGAGGACTCGTGCCCAGCAGGGAGAGTCTAGTGGTGGTCCAGAGGAGCAGAGCAGGGCTTCAATTTCTGAGGGTGTATCTAGAGATGCGAGAGCTCCAGGGATGGACGATTTCTTCCGAGGCATGTTTGAGTATGTGTTTCAGCAGCGGCAGGGAGGTCAGCAGCAGGGAGGTCATCAGCAGCAGGGTGGCGAAGCTGGTGAGGATCAGGCTCGAGGTGGTCGCGGTCGTGTGCTGAAGGAGTTTTTGCTGTATCAGCCTCCTTCTTTTGGTGGGCAGTCAGATCCTGAGGTGGCCAGAGAGTGGCTGGATGATGTGCAGCGGATTTTCAGTGCGATGGAGTGTCCGAGGAGGAGCAGGTGGCGCTGGCCACTCATCGTCTTCAGGGATCGGCCCGTACTTGGTGGACATCGGAGTGGGGTTCAGTGTTCCGATCTCGTCCTCTTCGGCAGATTGCGTGGCAGGAGTTCGTCACGGCTTTCGAGCGAGCCTTCTGTCCGTCCTTTGTCAGGTCGCAGAGGTTACGAGAGTTCATGGAGCTGACTCAGGGTGACACGACGGTGATGGAGTACCGTGCCAGGTTTATCGAGTTGGGCCGTTATGCTCCTCATATCATGGCGGACGAGGAGGTGAAGACCGATCAGTTTGTTAGTGGTCTGAGGCTAGAGTTGAGGCATCATCTTCTTGCGTCGGGTTTGACCAGTTTGGATGCGGCATGTAAGGCAGCGGCAGCGCTGGAGAGAGATTTGCAGAATGTTCGAGGGCAGGGCAGTACTAGTCAGGTGCAGGCAGATTTCAGCCAGCCGACAGGGATGCAGCAGCAGAGTACCGCCCAACTCTCAGCAGGTGGATCAGTGGCGACACAGACTGCGGCTCCGGCGCCAGGTTCATCCTTCAAGTCGAAGCTTAAGAAGTTGCTTAAGGAAGCTGGTTTTAGCAAGAGGCGTCAGGATCGTAAGGAGTCGGGGCAGGAGTCGTTGGGCAGTGTTCAGCAGCCGTGGCTTTTCAGCGTCAGGGTTCGATGACTGGTTCGCGGGATGGCTGTCCCAGGTGCGGTGGTTCTCATCCAGGCAGACCGTGTTCGGCGCCCGTGATTTGCTTCAGGTGCGACCAGCCAGGGCACATGGCACGTGACTGTCCGCAGAGACCGCGCCAGCCGCACGAGTTTCAGCAGCAGCAGCAGTTTCGGCCCCAGCAGTCGTCAGCACAGCCGCAGCAGTACCAGCAGCAGGGACAGTTCCCTCAGTTGGCACGGTCAGCTACTATGGGTGGGCAGAGATCCCGAGGCAGAGTGACTCATCTGACCAGGGCGGAGGCTGAGGCATCGCATTTGGTGGAAGGTACTCTCTCGATTTTGGGTTGTGCGGCTCGTGTTTTGTTCGATTCAGGTGCTTCTCATTCGTTCATCTCGGAGGTTTTCGCTCAGAGCGTGGAGGACCCGGTGACCGAGGTGTCCTGTGACTTGGCGGTAGAGTTGCCTACCGGTGACTTCATGATCACCCCGTACTGCTTTGAGAAGGTACCTGTGTGGGTGGAAGGGCGGAACTTGCCGGTTAGACTCTACGCGTTACCGCTTCAGGACTTCGATGTGATTTTGGGCATGGATTGGCTCGAGGCTCATCATGCCTTGGTGGATTGTGGCTCGAAGAAGGTCTACTTCCGACAGCCCGTGGACCCACCTTCTATTTCAAGGTATTCGGTCTTCCTCTTCCCGCTTGCTTATTTCGGCTTTCCGTGCGCGTCGTTTGCTTGATGCAGGTTGTCAGGGTTTTCTCGCATCCGTGGTTTTGGTCGAGCGGCAGGGTCCTGAGGTAGAGGACATTCCTGTCGTGTGCGAGTTTCCTGATGTTTTCCCCGAGGAGCTACCAGGGATGCCACCGCAGCGAGAGATTGATTTCGTGATTGAGGTGGTGCCGGGTACGGCGCCTATGTCGAAGGCCCCTTATCGGATGGCGCCTGCTGAGTTGCGAGAGCTGAAGGCGCAGTTGCAGGAGTTGCTGGCCAAGGGGTATATTCGTCCTAGTTATTCCCCGTGGGGTGCGCCGGTATTGTTTGTGAAGAAGAAGGATGGTAGTTTGAGGCTGTGCATCGACTACCGTCAGTTAAACCAGGTGACTGTCAAGAACAGGTATCCGTTGCCGCGGATTGATGACTTGTTCGATCAGCTTCAGTCGGCCCAGGTGTTTTCGAGGATCGATTTGAGATCGGGTTATTACCAGCTGCGGATCCGAGAGTCAGACGTGGAGAAGACGGCGTTCCGATCGAGGTATGGGCATTATGAGTTCTTGGTGATGCCGTTCGGGCTCACCAATGCCCCCGCAGCATTCATGGACTTGATGCATAGGGTGTTTCGTCCGTACTTGGACCAGTTTGTGGTCGTGTTTGTGGACGATATCCTTGTGTATTCGCGGTCTGCTGAGGAGCATGTACAGCATTTGAGAGCGGTATTGCAGACCCTGCGCGATCACCAGTTGTATGCCAAGTACAGCAAGTGCGAGTTCTGGCTCCGAGAGGTGCACTTTCTGGGGCATGTTATTTCTGGTGATGGTGTTTCCGTGGACCCGGCCAAGGTCGAGGCGGTGGTGCAGTGGCCGAGGCCGAGTTCTGTCACGGAGATTCGGAGTTTCTTGGGGCTTGCAGGTTATTATCGGCGGTTTATTCAGGATTTCTCTCGTATTGCGGCCCCGATGACCAGGCTTACGCGGAAAGAGGTGCAGTTCGTCTGGACGGAGGAGTGTGAGCGGAGCTTCATGGAGCTGAAGAGATTGCTTACCACTGCTCCGGTTTTGGTGTTGCCATCTGGCTCGGGTGGTTTCGTGGTGTGTACAGATGCTTCCGGGGTAGGTCTCGGTGCTGTGTTGATGCAGCATGGGAGAGTTGTGGCGTATGCGTCGCGGCAGTTGAAGCCACATGAGGCGAACTACCCTACTCATGATCTTGAGTTGGCAGCGGTGATCTTCGCTCTGAAGATCTGGAGGCATTATTTGTACGGCGAGCGGTTTGAGCTCTTCACTGATCACCAGAGTTTGAGGTATGTGTTCACGCAGAAGGACCTTAACCTGAGATAGAGGAGATGGATGGAGTACATGAAGGATTATGACGTTCACTCTGTCTTATCAGCCTGGCAGGATGAACGTCGTGGCTGATGCTCTGAGCAGGAGGGTAACGGTCAGTCAGATGTTGTTGAGGAAGTGGAAGCTTTGGGAGCAGGTCCCGGCCATGACTTTTAGGCTCAAGGTCCCTCAGGAACAGGGTTCGGCTGTCCTTGCGAGTCTGACTGTCAGGCCCGCGGTGCGTCGACAGGTGACTGAGGCCCAGCGAGCGGACCCCGAGCTACCTCGTATTTTGTCGATGGCCGAGGTGGAGTTTGGCGAGGATGGAGCTGTGAGGTTCAGAGGTAGATTGTATGTGCCAGCCGAGGGGCAGGTACGGCGTACGGTTTTGCGTGAGGCTCATGGGAGTCGGTATGCCGTGCACCCCGGATCGGCTAAGATGTACCAGAACCTGAAGAGGCAGTTTTGGTGGCCTGGCATGAAGAGAGATGTTGCGGAATTTGTGGCCAGGTGTTTGACCTGTCAGCAGGTGAAGGCTGAGCACCAGCGACCAGGAGGCACACTTCAGCCCTTGGATGTTCCTGCTTGGAAGTGGGACCATGTGACCACTGATTTTGTGGTTGGATTACCGAGGACGTCCAGTGGGGAGGATAGTATCTGGTTGCTAGTGGATAGACTGACGAAGACGGCGCGATTGCTGCCGGTCAAGTCAGTTGGAGCGTGCAGCGTTTGGCTCGGTTGTATGTGGAGCGGATCGTCCCGTTGCATGGAGTTCCTATCTCTATCGTGTCCGATCGTGACCCCCGTTTCACTTCTGGATTCTGGAGGAGCTTCCAGAAGGCTCTAGGCACTGAGTTGGCATTCAGCTCGGCCTATCATCCTCAGTCGGACGGTCAGTCTGAGCGGACCATCAGACTTTGGAGGACATGCTGCGAGCGTGTTGCTTGGAGTGGCAGGGGAGTTGGACCCACCATCTGCCATTAGTGGAGTTTGCCTACAACAACAGCTATCATTCGAGCATTGGTATGGCTCCTTATGAGGCGTTGTATGGGCGACCTTGTCGGACTCCGCTTGATTGGTTCGAGGTGGGCGAGCGTGCCTTGACCGGACCAGATTTGGTGCAGCAGTGTGTTGAGGTGGTGCATCTCGTTCGGCAGAAGATGTTGGCAGCTCAGAGCCGGCAGAAGAGTTATGCCGATCGGAGGAGGCGACCCCTCAGCTTTGCTGTGGGAGATCGAGTTTTCTTGAGAGTGTCTCCCATGAAGGGCGTGATGCGCTTCGGTAGGCGTGGGAAGCTGAGTCCCCGCTACATTGGTCCCTTTCCCATCGTTGAGCGCGTTGGGGAAGTTGCTTATCGGTTGCAGCTACCTCCGGAGCTTTCCGCCGTGCATGATGTGTTCCACGTGTCGATGCTTCGGAAGTATATGCCCGATGACTCTCATGTTCTCGAGGATGCCGTTTGGCCTGATGTGACCCCAGATCTGTCCCTTCCGGAGTTTCCTGTTCGCATTGAGGATCGGCGAGAGCAGCGCCTGCGGAACAAGGTTATTCCTCTAGTTAAGGTGGTCTGGCAGCGTCATTCTGGCGGCGAGGCATCTTGGGAGCGCGAGGATGAGATGCGGGAGTTGTATCCTTATTTGTTTGTGTGAGTCTTTCCCCCGTCCTTATGCCTTGTCCTTGAATTTCGAGGACGAAATTCGTTTAAGGGGGGAGGGCTGTAATGTCCCGGATCTTTCGGATCCTTCGTTATGGGTCCCGGATCTGGTTTGTCAGGGTGTCGACCCTGTTGTGTCCGAAATTTCATTTCGGACATCTTTCGTGTTCGGATCGGCACGATCCGAAGTCGTTTCGGAGGCCCGGAGTGTGTCCGCGGCTTTTCCGTGCGCGTTTTCCGATTTCCGCGT
The DNA here is from genome assembly GCA_022559845.1 of Amorphophallus konjac. Classification (NCBI taxonomy): domain Eukaryota; kingdom Viridiplantae; phylum Streptophyta; class Magnoliopsida; order Alismatales; family Araceae; genus Amorphophallus; species Amorphophallus konjac. Next base: position 211,365,598 of record CM040128.1, read on the forward strand.
ACGGGTTTCGGCGAGTCCTTCGGAACCCTGTAGCGGGTGAACCAGGTCGTTCACCAGCCCGCGAGTGGTACCGTTGCGATCAGCGCGTCGAGACGGTCGAGGAGGTGTATTTTTCTATTTTTCGGTATTTTTGGCTTTTTTCGGATTTTCTATTTAAAGCTTTTCTTTTTCTTTTTCTTCCCTTTTTCTTCTTCCTTCTTTCCCCTCCCGTGAGCGCGCAACGGTCACCCCCCTTTTTCCCCTCCTTGCCCGTTGGAACCTCGCGGCGGCCCCTTCCCCTCCGGCGACGGGTGGTGGACCTTGGCGGCAGCGCGGTGACGACGGCGGCGGCGAGAGGATCGCGGCGGTGCCCCCATTGGCGCGTGGTTGTGGAGTTCGTGGTTGAGCTAGATTTGAAGATCGGCGGCGATTCGGTGGATTTCGAGCTTCCTTGAGGTAGGGGGACGAATCCTTACCCTCTTTCTAGCATTCCCCGTGATTTCTAGGCCGTGGAGAGGCCGAGAGGGGCTAGATTCATGCCGGGAGGGTTATTTCCATGTTTGGGGTTTGAGCGCCGGATCCGTCGATTCGTGGGGTTTTTGATCGATTTGGGGGCTCTAGATGCATGCTAGGTCGTTGTGGGGTGATTCCCCATTGTTTTCCCTTCACCAAAGGGGGTGAATGGGCGTGGTTTTGTGATTTCCGGCCGTAGTTCGCGAACCGGGCTCGGCCCGATGTCGCGCTATAGTCCAGTGGCGCGTTCTTGATGAACGCGCTGTGTCGTCCGAGCGTGTCCGTCGGAGAAGACGAACAGTAAGGCGGTGGGGGAACGCGCCTGGTTCGGGTAGCGCGATCTCCAGATCGCGCTATCCAAGACTAGCGCGTTCAGATTGAACGCGCTAGCCTTGGGCAGCGCGACATGGAAGATCGCGCTAGCCAAAGCTAGCGCGTTCTTCGGTGTCGCGCTAGGGATACCTAGCGCGACCTTTCCCTCCCCGAACCGCGTTTTGCGGGTAGCGTGACCTCCGGTTGGATGAGTTTGGACCCGGTTGTGGCGTGTGGCCCTAGGGATGCCGTGGGCACCCAGTGAGAGCCACAGGGGCGCCCGGGGTTCCTCGGAGAATCAGTTACCTAGGTAGGAGTGCCGCGTGACTTGAGGGACGGTCGGACCTCATGCGTGTCCCCGGCTTCCGTACCTACCGTAGGATCATCGAGAGTCTGTGCTAGTGCTTGGTCGGTGGTTTCCGTGGATTAGTCCTTACTTCCAGTGACCTGTCCACTAGTCGTAGCTTTCTGCGCACGCGTGTGCGGACCCACCTGGGAGTGGTGGAGAGCGAGACCCAGTGTGACGCGGTTTTTAGGCTGGTTACCGTAGGGCCCCTTGCCTTTGCCACCAGAGTCCGGTGGGGGGGAAAACCAGCTAGAGGACCCGACCTAGAGCAGATGGTCTGTGTGTGCACACGTAGTTGGGGGCTTAGGGCACGCACTGACGAGTGCGACCCCAGCTAGTCCTTGTTGTGGTACTTGTTGCGTGTCTGAGTCTCACGCCCGGGGCGTTGTAGCTAGACACTTGTGACGCGGTGTAAGACGTCAGGGGACGCATCCGGTCGTTCTTCTTGTGGATGGTGCTCCTGTTCACTGGCAGGCGTGGACTCGTGTTTTGTTGGACCGAGGTTCCGTACTACGGTACCGTTAGAGTAGACGACTTTTCCGTTTATTTACTTTAGCTTGTCGGTTCTACCGTACTCTCGGTTGGTAGGGTTGTCTTCTTCTTCCTCGTTTTTCGTGCGAGGTGGGGATTCGCGGGATCCCTACTGGGCCAATGAGATGAGGCTCACCCCTGCTCTTCAGGTGAGGCGGGGTCGGCGGGAGGCGCGGCCGAGTTTCAGCGTGGGTCTTCTAGCCAGGGTTAGTTGCCAGTCTGCCAGAGCCGGGGGATGCCCCGCGTAGTTGTACTCCGGGGGATGCCCCGTGTTGTTGTACGCCGGGGGATGCCCCGTGTAGTTGTACTTTCTTTCCTGTTGACTGTACTTTCTTTGGACATGAGACACTGTGGACCTTGTAGCAGTTTGATTTATTTATTATTATGTGCATTTCCTTTTGATTATTGTGCTATCTCTGTGGACGTTGCAGCTTCTCTTATACCCCACACCACTCCTTTCTACCCTTCCGAGTCTTCGGGCTCGTGGGTTGGCGGGCCGAGATTCGAGACGCGCCGGTTCCTTTCCGGTACTCGGATCCTCGGGTCGTCACAGCTGGTATCAGAGCGAGGTTGTGGAGGTATATCGGAACTTGGAACGAATTGCAGTGGTCCAGAAGGTCCATGAATGTCCTGTACAGTCGGCGACTGGCTTAGGGTCGTGTGTTTTATTGATTTCCGGTGCTTTTCTTGATGCCAGGTGTGTTATGGCGCCACGGAGGAGGACTCGTGCCCAGCAGGGAGAGTCTAGTGGTGGTCCAGAGGAGCAGAGCAGGGCTTCAATTTCTGAGGGTGTATCTAGAGATGCGAGAGCTCCAGGGATGGACGATTTCTTCCGAGGCATGTTTGAGTATGTGTTTCAGCAGCGGCAGGGAGGTCAGCAGCAGGGAGGTCATCAGCAGCAGGGTGGCGAGGCTGGTGAGGATCAGGCTCGAGGTGGTCGCGGTCGTGTGCTGAAGGAGTTTTTGCTGTATCAGCCTCCTTCTTTTGGTGGGCAGTCAGATCCTGAGGTGGCCAGAGAGTGGCTGGATGATGTGCAGCGGATTTTCAGTGCGATGGAGTGTCCCGAGGAGGAGCAGGTGGCGCTGGCCACTCATCGTCTTCAGGGATCGGCCCGTACTTGGTGGACATCGGAGTGGGGTTCAGTGTTCCGATCTCGTCCTCTTCGGCAGATTGCGTGGCAGGAGTTCGTCACGGCTTTCGAGCGAGCCTTCTGTCCGTCCTTTGTCAGGTCGCAGAGGTTGCGAGAGTTCATGGAGCTGACTCAGGGTGACATGACGGTGATGGAGTACCGTGCCAGGTTTATCGAGTTGGGCCGTTATGCTCCTCATATCATGGCGGACGAGGAGGTGAAGACCGATCAGTTTGTTAGTGGTCTGAGGCTAGAGTTGAGGCATCATCTTCTTGCGTCGGGTTTGACCAGTTTGGATGCGGCATGTAAGGCAGCAGCGGCGCTGGAGAGAGATTTGCAGAAGGTTCGAGGGCAGAGCAGTGCTAGTCAGGTGCAGGCAGATTTCAGCCAGCCGACAGGGATGCAGCAGCAGAGTACCGCCCAGCTCTCAGCAGGTGGATCAGTGGCGACACAGACTGCGGCTCCGGCGCCAGGTTCATCCTTCAAGTCGAAGCTTAAGAAGTTGCTTAAGGAAGCTGGTTTTAGCAAGAGGCGTCAGGATCGTAAGGAGTCGGGGCAGGAGTCGTTGGGCAGTGTTCAGCAGCCGGTGGCTTTTCAGCGTCAGGGTTCGATGACTGGTTCGCGGGATGGCTGTCCCAGGTGCGGTGGTTCTCATCCAGGCAGACCGTGTTCGGCGCCCGTGATTTGCTTCAGGTGCGACCAGCCAGGGCACATGGCACGTGACTGTCCGCAGAGACCGCGCCAGCCGCACGAGTTTCAGCAGCAGCAGCAGTTTCGGCCCCAGCAGTCGTCAGCACAGCCCAGCAGTACCAGCAGCAGGGACAGTTCCCTCAGTTGGCACGGTCAGCTACTATGGGTGGGCAGAGATCCCGAGGCAGAGTGACTCATCTGACCAGGGCGGAGGCTGAGGCATCGCATTTGGTGGAAGGTACTCTCTCGATTTTGGGTTGTGCGGCTCGTGTTTTGTTCGATTCAGGTGCTTCTCATTCGTTCATCTCGGAGGTTTTCGCTCAGAGCGTGGAGGACCCGGTGACCGAGGTGTCCTGTGACTTGGCGGTAGAGTTGCCTACCGGTGACTTCATGATCACCCCGTACTGCTTTGAGAAGGTACCTGTGTGGGTGGAAGGGCGGAACTTGCCGGTTAGACTCTACGCGTTACCGCTTCAGGACTTCGATGTGATTTTGGGCATGGATTGGCTCGAGGCTCATCATGCCTTGGTGGATTGTGGCTCGAAGAAGGTCTACTTCCGACAGCCCCGTGGACCCACCTTCTATTTTCAAGGTATTCGGTCTTCCTCTTCCCGCTTGCTTATTTCGGCTTTCCGTGCGCATCGTTTGCTTGATGCAGGTTGTCAGGGTTTTCTCGCATCCGTGGTTTTGGTCGAGCGGCAGGGCCCTGAGGTAGAGGACATTCCTGTCGTGTGCGAGTTTCCTGATGTTTTCCCCGAGGAGCTACCAGGGATGCCACCGCAGCGAGAGATTGATTTCGTGATTGAGGTGGTGCCGGGTACGGCGCCTATGTCGAAGGCCCCTTATCGGATGGCGCCTGCTGAGTTGCGAGAGCTGAAGGCGCAGTTGCAGGAGTTGCTGGCCAAGGGGTATATTCGTCCTAGTTATTCCCCGTGGGGTGCGCCGGTATTGTTTGTGAAGAAGAAGGATGGTAGTTTGAGGCTGTGCATCGACTACCGTCAGTTAAACCAGGTGACTGTCAAGAACAGGTATCCGTTGCCGCGGATTGATGACTTGTTCGATCAGCTTCAGTCGGCCCAGGTGTTTTCGAGGATCGATTTGAGATCGGGTTATTACCAGCTGCGGATCCGAGAGTCAGACGTGGAGAAGACGGCGTTCCGATCGAGGTATGGGCATTATGAGTTCTTGGTGATGCCGTTCGGGCTCACCAATGCCCCCGCAGCATTCATGGACTTGATGCATAGGGTGTTTCGTCCGTACTTGGACCAGTTTGTGGTCGTGTTTGTGGACGATATCCTTGTGTATTCGCGGTCTGCTGAGGAGCATGTACAGCATTTGAGAGCGGTATTGCAGACCCTGCGCGATCACCAGTTGTATGCCAAGTACAGCAAGTGCGAGTTCTGGCTCCGAGAGGTGCACTTTCTGGGGCATGTTATTTCTGGTGATGGTGTTTCCGTGGACCCGGCCAAGGTCGAGGCGGTGGTGCAGTGGCCGAGGCCGAGTTCTGTCACGGAGATTCGGAGTTTCTTGGGGCTTGCAGGTTATTATCGGCGGTTTATTCAGGATTTCTCTCGTATTGCGGCCCCGATGACCAGGCTTACGCGGAAAGAGGTGCAGTTCGTCTGGACGGAGGAGTGTGAGCGGAGCTTCATGGAGCTGAAGAGATTGCTTACCACTGCTCCGGTTTTGGTGTTGCCATCTGGCTCGGGTGGTTTCGTGGTGTGTACAGATGCTTCCGGGGTAGGTCTCGGTGCTGTGTTGATGCAGCATGGGAGAGTTGTGGCGTATGCGTCGCGGCAGTTGAAGCCACATGAGGCGAACTACCCTACTCATGATCTTGAGTTGGCAGCGGTGATCTTCGCTCTGAAGATTTGGAGGCATTATTTGTACGGCGAGCGGTTTGAGCTCTTCACTGATCACCAGAGTTTGAGGTATGTGTTCACGCAGAAGGACCTTAACCTCAGACAGAGGAGATGGATGGAGTACATGAAGGATTATGACGTTACTCTGTCTTATCAGCCTGGCAGGATGAACGTCGTGGCTGATGCTCTGAGCAGGAGGGTAACGGTCAGTCAGATGTTGTTGAGGAAGTGGAAGCTTTGGGAGCAGGTCCCGGCCATGACTTTTAGGCTCAAGGTCCCTCAGGACCAGGGTTCGGCTGTCCTTGCGAGTCTGACTGTCACGCCCGCGGTGCGTCGACAGGTGACTGAGGCCCAGCGAGCGGACCCCGAGCTACCCCGTATTCTGTCGATGGCCGAGGTGGAGTTTGGTGAGGATGGAGCTGTGAGATTCAGAGGTAGGTTGTACGTTCCGGCCGAGGGGCAGGTACGGCGTACGGTTTTGCGTGAGGCTCATGGGAGTCGGTATGCCGTGCACCCCGGATCGGCTAAGATGTACCAGAACCTGAAGAGGCAGTTTTGGTGGCCTGGCATGAAGAGAGATGTTGCGGAATTTGTGGCCAGGTGTTTGACCTGTCAGCAGGTGAAGGCTGAGCACCAGCGACCAGGAGGCACACTTCAGCCCTTGGATGTTCCTGCTTGGAAGTGGGACCATGTGACCACTGATTTTGTGGTTGGATTACCGAGGACGTCCAGTGGGGAGGATAGTATCTGGTTGCTAGTGGATAGACTGACGAAGACGGCGCGATTGCTGCCGGTCAAAGTCAGTTGGAGCGTGCAGCGTTTGGCTCGGTTGTATGTGGAGCGGATCGTCCCGTTGCATGGAGTTCCTATCTCTATCGTGTCCGATCGTGACCCCCGTTTCACTTCTGGATTCTGGAGGAGCTTCCAGAAGGCTCTAGGCACCGAGTTGGCATTCAGCTCGGCCTATCATCCTCAGTCGGACGGTCAGTCTGAGCGGACCATCAGACTTTGGAGGACATGCTGCGAGCGTGTTGCTTGGAGTGGCAGGGGAGTTGGACCCACCATCTGCCATTAGTGGAGTTTGCCTACAACAACAGCTATCATTCGAGCATCGGTATGGCTCCCTATGAGGCGTTGTATGGGCGACCTTGTCGGACTCCGCTTGATTGGTTCGAGGTGGGCGAGCATGCCTTGACCGGACCAGATTTGGTGCAGCAGTGTGTTGAGGTGGTGCATCTCGTTCGGCAGAAGATGTTGGCAGCTCAGAGCCGGCAGAAGAGTTATGCCGATCGGAGGAGGCGACCCCTCAGCTTTGTTGTGGGAGATCGAGTTTTCTTGAGAGTGTCTCCCATGAAGGGCGTGATGCGCTTCGGTAGGCGTGGGAAGCTGAGTCCCCGCTACATTGGTCCCTTTCCCATCGTTGAGCGCGTTGGGGAAGTTGCTTATCGGTTGCAGCTACCTCCGGAGCTTTCCACCGTGCATGATGTGTTCCACGTGTCGATGCTTCGGAAGTATATGCCCGATGATTCTCATGTTCTCGAGGATGCCGTTTGGCCTGAGGTGACCCCAGATCTGTCCCTTCCGGAGTTTCCTGTTCGCATTGAGGATCGGCGAGAGCAGCGCCTGCGGAACAAGGTTATTCCTCTGGTTAAGGTGGTCTGGCAGCGTCATTCTGGCGGCGAGGCATCTTGAGAGCGCGAGGACGAGATGCGGGAGTTGTATCCTTATTTGTTTGTGTGAGTCTTTCCCCCGTCCTTATGCCTTGTCCTTGAATTTCGAGGATGAAATTCGTTTAAGGGGGGAGGGCTGTAATGTCCCGGATCTTTCGGATCCTTCGTTATGGGTCCCGGATCTGGTTTGTCAGGGTGTTCGACCCTGTTGTGTCCGAAATTTCATTTCGGACATCTTTCGTGTTCGGATCGGCGCGATCCGGAGTCGTTTCGGAGGCCCGGAGTGTGTCCGCGGCTTTTCCGTGCGCGTTTTCCGATTTCCGCGTACGGGTTTCGGCGAGTCCTTCGGAACCCTGTAGCGGGTGAACCGGGTCGTTCACCAGCCCGCGAGTGGTACCGTTGCGATCAGCGTGTCGAGACGGTCGAGGAGGTGTATTTTTCTATTTTTCAGTATTTTTGGCATTTTTCGGATTTTCTATTTAAAGCATTTTCTTTTTCTTTTTCTTCTCTTTTTCTTCTTCCTTCTTTCCCCTCCCGTGAGCGCGCAACGGTCACCCCCCTTTTTCCCCTCCTTGCCCGTTGGAACCTCGCGGCGGCCCCTTCCCCTCCGGCGACGGGTGGTGGACCTTGGCGGCAGCGCGGTGACGACGGCGGCGGCGAGAGGATCGCGGCGGTGCCCCCATTGGCGCGTGGTTGTGGAGTTCGTGGTTGAGCTAGATTTGAAGATCGGCGGCGATTCGGTGGATTTCGAGCTTCCTTGAGGTAGGGGGACGAATCCTTACCCTCTTTCTAGCATTCCCCGTGATTTCTAGGCCGTGGAGAGGCCGAGAGGGGCTAGATTCATGCCGGGAGGGTTATTTCCATGTTTGGGGTTTGAGCGCCGGATCCGTCGATTCGTGGGGTTTTTGATCGATTTGGGGGCTCTAGATGCATGCTAGGTCGTTGTGGGGTGATTCCCCATTGTTTTCCCTTCACCAAAGGGGGTGAATGGGCGTGGTTTTGTGATTTCCGGCCGTAGTTCGCGAACCGGGCTCGGCCCGATGTCGCGCTATAGTCCAGTGGCGCGTTCTTGATGAACGCGCTGTGTCGTCCGAGCGTGTCCGTCGGAGAAGACGAACAGTAAGGCGGTGGGGGAACGCGCCTGGTTCGGGTAGCGCGATCTCCAGATCGCGCTATCCAAGACTAGCGCGTTCAGATTGAACGCGCTAGCCTTGGGCAGCGCGACATGGAAGATCGCGCTAGCCAAAGCTAGCGCGTTCTTCGGTGTCGCGCTAGGGATACCTAGCGCGACCTTTTCCCTTCCCCGAACCGCGTTTTGCGGGTAGCGTGACCTCCGGTTGGATGAGTTTTGGACCCGGTTGTGGCGTGTGGCCCTAGGGATGCCGTGGGCACCCAGTGAGAGCCACAGGGGCGCCCGGGGTTCCTCGGAGAATCAGTTACCTAGGTAGGAGTGCCGCGTGACTTGAGGGACGGTCGGACCTCATGCGTGTCCCCGGCTTCCGTACCTACCGTAGGATCATCGAGAGTCTGTGCTAGTGCTTGGTCGGTGGTTTCCGTGGATTAGTCCTTACTTCCAGTGACCTGTCCACTAGTCGTAGCTTTCTGCGCACGCGTGTGCGGACCCACCTGGGAGTGGTGGAGAGCGAGACCCAGTGTGACGCGGTTTTTAGGCTGGTTACCGTAGGGCCCCTTGCCTTTGCCACCAGAGTCCGGTGGGGGGGAAAACCAGCTAGAGGACCCGACCTAGAGCAGATGGTCTGTGTGTGCACACGTAGTTGGGGGCTTAGGGCACGCACTGACGAGTGCGACCCCAGCTAGTCCTTGTTGTGGTACTTGTTGCGTGTCTGAGTCTCACGCCCGGGGCGTTGTAGCTAGACACTTGTGACGCGGTGTAAGACGTCAGGGGACGCATCCGGTCGTTCTTCTTGTGGATGGTGCTCCTGTTCACTGGCAGGCGTGGACTCGTGTTTTGTTGGACCGAGGTTCCGTACTACGGTACCGTTAGAGTAGACGACTTTTCCGTTTATTTACTTTAGCTTGTCGGTTCTACCGTACTCTCGGTTGGTAGGGTTGTCTTCTTCTTCCTCGTTTTCCGTGCGAGGTGGGGATTCGCGGGATCCCTACTGGGCCAATGAGATGAGGCTCACCCCTGCTCTTCAGGTGAGGCGGGGTCGGCGGGAGGCGCGGCCGAGTTTCAGCGTGGGTCTTCCAGCCAGGGTTAGTTGCCAGTCTGCCAGAGCCGGGGGATGCCCCGCGTAGTTGTACTCCGGGGGATGCCCCGTGTTGTTGTACGCCGGGGGATGCCCCGTGTAGTTGTACTTTCTTTCCTGTTGACTGTACTTTCTTTGGACATGAGACACTGTGGACCTTGTAGCAGTTTGATTTATTTATTATTATGTGCATTTCCTTTTGATTATTGTGCTATCTCTGTGGACGTTGCAGCTTCTCTTATACCCCACACCACTCCTTTCTACCCTTCCGAGTCTTCGGGCTCGTGGGTTGGCGGGCCGAGATTCGAGACGCGCCGGTTCCTTTCCGGTACTCGGATCCTCGGGTCGTCACACCTTCCTTGTTGACTTTCTCTATTTCAGCTTCAAGATTTTTATTCTTCCTCTGAATTTCTACATTCTCAGCTATCGATTTCTTCAGATCAAACTTAATCCTTTCCAACTCTTCCAAGTTCATCAAATGTTCATTAATTTTCAATTTCAGCTGAGTTTCTAATTCGGAGATTTTATTGATACCTTCTTGGTTTTCCTTTTTCAACAGGCACATTTGTTTCATATTCAAGTGAGATTCAGATAGACATTTATCATATAATTCATTTACTTTCAAGCACTTTTCACATGACGAATTTGAATCACTTTTATCAATTTTCCTTTTCATTTTCTTATGCTGTTTTCTTAAATGATCATAAGACTCCAGCAGTTCATTATATGCAGCAATCCAATCATTCAGGGTATAATTTTCGAAGATGTTTACCTGATCATCGTCCTGTTCTTCATCTTGATTGCTACTTTGTTCACTCCCTTGAGCCATCATGCATCGATCATCGTCTCTATCAAAAGCAGTCTTCAATTTATCCAGGATTTCCTTGGCAGACCTGTAGGATGAAACACATGAGATTAGTGCTCTGTCAATTGATGCTTTTACCATATTCAATGCTCTAGAGTTGATGGAGTCTTTCATTTTATCCTTCTCGATCAATTTGGATTTATCCTTCGACAGTATGTATGAACTGTGAGTCATTACCTTCCAAAGATCAGGATCGGTTGTCCTTACATACCGATGCAACTTTTCTAACCAAGAATCAAAATCATTACCTCTGAATATCGGAGGATTAACCATCGAGATATGATGAATGCTCCGAAATCAGATGAGCAAATCAAGACACTAAACCGGTGAAGCAAATCACAGAACACAAGAGACCCACTCTGAAGTGCATCAAAGACTAGCAGGATCATCTGCAGATGGTTAGATCTGTTAGGTCAGAGACCCTCTCTGATACCAAGTGTTGGGTTCGTTGCTATGGATTCAGAGGGGGGGGGTGAATGAATATCCCCTTTAAAAACTTCACTCAAATTAAATCTAATGCAATCAGAGATGCGGAATTAAAAACTATTGCAGATATGTAGAGCGAACCTAAGCAAACATCTAATGTGCACAGCAATGAGATGAACACAATCCTCGTGCCTATGCATGCATCTAGCGGCAGTCAGATATGAAATTCAAACCACAGTGGACAAGAGGGTTTTTAGGTGGTTCGGTCCTGCAGACCTACATCCACCCCACACTCAAACCAGAGTGTGGATTCCGCTGACTCACAGCTTGAACAGCTGGGCATCACAGCTTGCCATACAACCGCTGGGGACTACAGCTTAACCCGTCCGAGGTATCCACCTCGCCCCGCTGAGCAACATAGCTTGCTGTCCAGATGAATCCTCCTCTGCAAAACCGCTGACTAACAGTTTGATAAAAGGTTCAAAAGGAAAACACAAAAGATGAAACAATCAACGACTGAAAGCTGAAAATGAAGCACAAACAATGTGGCTCTCAAAGAGCGAACTGGAGTGGATCTGATCCAACTTCCAGTAGGAACGATCTTCAGGTAAGCTCCTCTTACTCTCTCGATCTGTCTTTCTCTTTCTTCTTCTCAACTCACGCTCTCTCTTTCTCCTTTTCTTTCTCTACTGCTGGATCAAAAAGGGCTCTCTGCTCTTCTGCTTTTCTTTCAAGTCTTCTATATTCGATCAGTCTTCTTCAGACAAAGGAGTCTTCCTTATATAGCAGTTCCAGCAGGAGCATCACTGGGCGCGTGTCTTCCACAATTCCCGCCCAATTGTTTTGGCCACGTGTCATCTTCTTGTCAGCCCTTCCAGCCTCGGATCATGTGCCCTTCATAAGCTTCACGAACAGTACCTGTCAGACAGAGAGAAACTTATCAGTTTAATGTCGACACCTTGTACAGACTTTATAGTATGTAATGTGTAGACTTTGCAATGTAAAGACTTTGCAATGCGATAGCAATGTATAGACTCGGCATTGTATAGACTTCATATATGCAGTGCTATGGCATGTGCAGACTTCGTGGATGCAAAGCTAAGGTGTGTACAGACTTAGTGAATGCAACACTGAGGCATGTACAGACTTCACTTATGCAAGCGAAGCAGTGCATGGCTGTACAGACTTTGTATAATGTATGGACTTAGTGTGTGCGAGCATGCTAACATGCAATGTGTAGACATTGAATCAAAAGGATGCACAAGCTGTACAGACATTCTATGCTTAACACTTAAGCCTGAATGCATGATGTGTAGACGTTGTATAGACTTGCTGAAGTGTGCACAAGGTGAAGTATGCACAACAGAACTGAATGCACTAACATGCCGTCGACCATTGTACAGACCTCATGTTCACTTTGCAGACGTTGTATAGACTTGCTAATGCATTGTGTGCAGACTCTGTGTGCGATGTGCAGACTTCATGCAATGCATGAAGCAATGTACAGACTTGCTGACAATGAGTGTGCAGACTTTGCTTTGAGCAATGCACAATGTATAGACTTAGTCATGCGTGCAGCAAAGACAATGTACAGACTATGCCATGATTACAGTTAATGCATGTACAGACTTGTATGAGGAACAGGCTGTACAGACTTAGACGAATGAACCACAAGCTGCAATGTGTAGACTTGATCTGAATGCATGGACTATCCCCTTGAAGAGTGTATAGACTTGCTCATGGACTATGCACAACGAATGTATAGACTTGCAATGCGTGCAGGGCATGCGATGCAATGTACAGACTTTGCCATGCCTACACCAAGACGATGTACAGACTTAATGGGCATGAAGGCAACCGCTGTACAGACTTGCTAGTGCTGCAAGTGGACAATGTATAGACTTCAGCTCATGCAAGCAAAGCCAATGTATAGACTTGGCGTTTGTGCAAGCAGAACGATGTACAGACTTGTGTTATGAACACAGGCTGTACAGACTTTGAATGATGCATGCACAAGACACTGATGTATGGACTTAGTCTATGCAGCGCTGTATAGACTTCGTGTGTGTGCTACAGAACAATGTCTAGACTTTTAAAGCTTGAACATGAACAGGCTGCAATGTATAGACTTTGATTGAGACGATGCATGAGATGATGCGATGTACAGACTTGCCAATGTATATACTTTAAGTCCAATGCAAAAGGCTGTACAGACTTTGAGACTTAATGCATGGTGGCGAATGTACAGACTTGTCAATGTATAGACTTGAGAGCTTTGACTATGCTCATGCAATGTATAGACTTAGAGTGAAGGTGCATGCAATGTATAGACTTGCTCAGCCTGAAGCAAGGCAATGTACAGACTTCTTAACAGACGCATGCAGCAACAAGATGATGTACATACTTCCTATATGCTCAAGTCCAATGTATAGACTTGCTGAGATGATGCACCTGAAGAATGTACATACTTTAACCCTTGAACATGCATGCGATGTATAGACTTTGCATATCCTCTGAAGACGGGCTGCACACAGGCTGTACAGACTTGAAGAAATGCTGCAAGCGGATGGCTGTACAGACTTGACCGATCTGGCTGTACAGACTTGATGTGTGTATGCTAGACAATGTATAGACTTGCTGAACTACAGACTGAACATATCAGCAGAGAAGCAATGCACATACCTTAAATCAAGCACAAAACAATTTATGCACTTAGTATGGAACACTGCATGACTTAGCACACTCATACATTCTCCACAGAACAGATCAGACATAGCACACTCATGCATTCTCCACAGAATAGATCAATCATATGCATTCATGTTGCTATCATTCAATGTGATGTTCTTAGCAAAATAATATGGTGACTCATTCATGTTGCTATCATTAAACACCACATTATCATCAAAGCACAAGGGGCACAACACTTAAGACAGCTCCATGAACTGATACATCCTCCTCGTCCTAATATTTTCTGGGCTGAAAACTCACTCGAAAAAAAGCAAGAAACTCCGGCCACGGAATTTGACATAGAGGACGTGACTGAAAAGCCGATTCCCACTCTGTGGTCCACCATGATGAAGCTGCACCCTACCACTGTTAACTCTCCAGCAATGCCTTCTCATCCTCTGCACACTCCATAGACTAGAACACCTGTTCCACGGCATCAATCCACGATCTCGCTGCATCAGGATCCGGCTAGCTTTCAAATGTTCGTGGGTGAAACTGCAAAAACTCCCGCAAAACACGCCCACGACCACCATGTGACAAACTTCCCTCCCCAGCCTCCTGACCATAACGCTGCTGACTCATTTACCGCACAAGGAAGTGATACATGCTGGCATAAAACTTGGCCTGATCCGACATACCAGGGGCCGCTACCTCTGGAGGAAAAGACTCGCCACTTGGCTCCTCCCTACTCGACTCCTCTTGAGCCCCCACCGGCACTCTTGACAAAGCTCGAACTCGCCTCCACAGCACCATATAACCCTTAACATAAACATAGAAAACACTGGGAGAGGCGAATAAAACAAAACACCCTAAGCTAGCCGCCGACTGTATTGGACTCTCTGGACTCTTAAGCACTATAATTGTCCCGAATTCCCATGCATTTCTACAACCACACTCTGATACCATCTATAACGACCCAAGATCTGGATACCGAGATGTACCTGATACCATTCGAATCCTGGCCCGCCACCCACGAGTCGGAGGGCTCGGAAGGGTTATTAGGAGTGTTGTGGTTATGCATTGAAATTCTAAAGAATAGTAGGAAAGTAAATCTACAGAATTAATCTACAGTTCTGACAGAAATGAAATTACATTTTATAATAATTTTAACAACTACAGAGTCCAGTCCACAAGTACAGTCAAAGAAAGGAAATGTACAATGCCTCGGGGGATACCCCGGCAACCTAGCGAACCTCCGACTGGAACGCTCCACTCAGAGGAGAACGCCGCACCTGAAAAATAGGGGGTGAGCCTCTTCTCATTGGCTCAGTAGGGGTCCCGCTGGTCCCCACTGCAACGAAAGCAGTAAACAGGAATGGCATAGGAGCAACAAGTAAGGAACAACAGTGGTAGCACAAAGTAATAACACCGGTATGACTCAACGGCGGAGATCGAAACCAGAAAACTGTAAACGGAGGGAACATACACAAGCCCTCTACGCTACGTCGACTCCCACGGTCGGACAGTCCATCCTTGCGGATGGAAACACTGACAGGGCCACATGGCCACATGCTGAACCAACACCCTTGGGCGAACCTCCGAACAACAGAACCACTCGATCCCGAGCTAGAACTAGTGAAAGAACCACGCCCAACACACAGGACACCAGCCCATCTGCCGGAAGGGACAGGACAACACGGTCGGTACCTCCACCTTCATGGCATAGGGTCCGCTACACAAGACAACACAACATGGCCAGATGCATCCACTGGCATCTTATACTATGCCAAGGCCTCATATGCGAGCAGAGGAGACACTCACACACACCACACCCTCGGACTTGCTAGGATCCGCACCTCTGCACCCAATAGCATGGTCATGTCCAAATACCTAACACAGGGTACGCGCCATTGGGATCGTCACCAATGTACTCTAGTCCTAACCATGATACACAAACGCTTAGGCAGTCACGCCTCCACAGGAGCATCGTACACACGAGGTGGTCTCACCCGGTCCAGACATGACAAACCCTCTAGATAGAGAAACAGAAGGGCACAAACCTCCGTGCTCCTCGTGGGAAAGCCGAGGACACGCGTACACACATGCCTTAACCATAGGGGACCTCTGAACCACACGGCTGGTCGACGGAAAACTATCCAAAGCGAAGGACGGGAACACAAGGACCTCAGCCCGCAACTCATACAAAGACCTCTAGCCGCGATCACAGCCCTCACGCGGGAATACCTTCCGAGATCACGGAACTCCTACGAGGACAATCGACACGGAAAGCCCAAGATAGAACTGACTGCCCACACTACAAAGCCACACACCCGGATGGCCCACACCACCCATCCAGACTTCACAGAACCTCCGTAATCACGCGGACACACATCACATGAAGTCCCAACTCTCTAGTTCACCTCGGGTATCAAATCTCGGAACACGACAACCCCCGTGTTGACGGGAGCTAGGGGGCCAAGGCACTGGCTACCCAAAGAGCTGGGCGGCCAGACCACTGGCTGCCCAAGAAGGCTTGGTGGCCAACCCACTGGCTGCCCACCCAAGGGCACGCAGGGGATGGGCGGCTATTCCACTGGCCGCCCAGAGCCTAGAAGACAGAGGACTGGGCAGCCACTCTGTTGGCCGCCCAGAGGGCTGGGCGGCCAGGCCTCTAGCCCCCCACCTTGGGCACTACAAAGCATTGGTGGCCACTCTCCTAGCCGCCCAGGGACTTGGGCGGCCACCTGTTGGGCCGCCTAGACCACGGGCTTCAAAAAAATGAAAAACACGCAGGACAACAAGAGCACTGGCCATCTGCACCCCTGGGCGGCCCAACCCCTGGCCGCCTAGTACACCTGGGTAGCCAGACCCTTGGTTGCCTAGTCCTGGATGCAATGGCCAACTTTGTGGTCGTTTCCTGCTGGTTTCGTAGAAAAACATCTGATGTAACGACCCAAGATCCGGATACTGGGTCATACCCGATATCACTCGGATCCTATGCCGCCACCAACGAGCTGGGAGGCTCGGAAGGGTTAAAGCGTTGGTGTGGTTATGCATTGAAATTCTAAACAAAGCAAGAAATAATCTACAGAATTAATAATTAACTAACAAAAATAAAATTCACATTTTTATAGCAATTAAACATTACTACAGAGTTCGGTCCACAAGTATAGTCTAAAAGAAAAGAAACATACACTGCCTCGGGGCATACCCCGGCACTGGCGAGCTGGCTTCTAAAAACCTCCGAAGGAGACGCACCACCTTGAGGAGAACTGCTGCACCTGAAAAAATAAGGAGTGAGCCTCTTCTCATTGGCTCAGTAGGGGTCCCGCGGATCCCCACCACAACGAAAGCGGCAAACAAGGCAGTAGTTGAAATAGCAATAGTAAAGGAAAGCATTAAAAACAACAACAACCAGAGCAATAGAAGTGGCGAAGCAATTAAAATAACCTCAGCAATAACAATGGCGGTCACTAATAAAGCAGTAAACGGCAGAAGCACGGAGTCTCTATGCTACTCCTACCCTCACGAGGGAACCACGATCCTAAGATGAAACAATCGAGCTAGGGAAGGTCACGGTCGCACTGCCGTGAGAACCAACGACATCTCTAACGTAGGGAAGTCTTCACAGACGGGAGCCTGACGCGGGATGAGCGCGCGCATGGGAATGTCGACGGTGGCATCCGCTGGGAACCTATGAGTACTGCCTTAAGGCACTACGCTCCACGCAGGCAGGGGATCATGGGGATGGGAATAATTAATACAAAACTATTCTCACGCAGGAGGGGGGAACACGGGGAAGGGGAGATGGGCCTGCTGCCCTGTGTCTACCCTACAGGATAGAGCCGACTTGTTTCTCCTGGTATGCTGCGCACAGAGGACTGAAGATGGTGCCGTTGCCGCTTAGACGAAGCTTGTGAAGTGAAGAGGCGCTCCTGAAAGTTTGGCGTCGTTCTGAGGTTGCAGGAGGGTGGCGCAGAGCAGACAAGCTGACCTACACAGTTCTGCCTCACTGGACAAGTTGGTGCAGTGGCAGTGCAAGCAGTGGTACTCTCACTGTAGACCTCCAAAGGAAGCGGGACCAGCGTGGTTGGATAGGGAACTAGACGATCTACCTACCCTCAAAAGATGAGCACCGTTGGATCACCGAGCTGGGCGTGGTCGCAACTGTGGTGAGCCTCTATTTTCTGGGTGAACAGACAGACATGGGGAGGAAGATTGGGGTGGCACGCCCAGCATAGAGGTCGGAAAGTGATAAAACCATGTGGAATGGCTTCGGGATGCCAGGAGGTACGCCACAGAGGAAGAGCTTGATCAGAAGTTCACGGGGGAAGATGTGACACGATCTGCAAACTCAGGTCACTACCTGGGTGGATAGACTCGCTAGGGTCTTGCGTAGTAGTACGAAAACGGGCGTCATGATCTGCGCCGACGTCAAAACGAGGCGAGACAACCTCTGGAGCGGAGAAGACTGGGAGTAGAACAAACCCACAGAATGGTGTTTGTACTGATTCTATCACGCCCCGAACCGATAGCAGCGGAACATGTCGTTTGCTCGGAACGTGGCAGTTAAACAGTCGTGAACGATCAAGAGCAATGGCATGAGACCAAATAATTTGGAGCAATAAAAATTTTATTTCAATATAAGTCTCTTACAATTTCAATTTTCAGAACTTGAAGACTCAACCACATCATAATGGAAAGAAAAGACCAAAGACACGCTAGTGAACTTAGACTAGACAATTAATAGGAAATACTAGCTAGACTCAAGAAAGATAAAAGACACGGGTTCACTAGTTTCTGAAGCTCGCTTGCACACTTGTCCCTCCCGTGTGAGTCTCGGTCTTGCTAGCCACCTGCCTACCTAAAAAATGTTAGAACAAACTGGGTGAGCGAATGCTCAGTAGGAATTATATCTCAAGAACAAGCTAGCTTTAAGTAATTACATGTTACATGAATGCAAGGCTAATATACATGAATGATCGCAAAAACAAAATGCAAGTATATCGATTAAACTGAGATATGGAAGTTCTAGTAAAACGGGACACGAGAGTTAAAGATAGTATCGAGCACGAGATATTGGCTATTTTAGAGTTCTAGCAAGTACCACGCAAGTAATATCATGTAAAGTCACGAGAGTGAGAGTAAGTGGAATGTCTCTAGAACGACGAGTACTTCGGTGCAATGCCACACCGCGATCATTACAACTCCCATGGGCACTAGTACTTTCAAGTGCTCCTCCCAGGACCAGATCGGGCCCTTATATGCGCAGGCATTGTATAATGCACTTTCGACATCCACGATAGTTATAGCCAATGTAGAATTCCAAGGGAATGAAACTTGTAAGAATTTAAGGTAGATCTTGCGGAATATATCGGAAAACTAGGTGGAATTGGCTCCCTAGTGGGTGCCATGAGTACTCGAATAAGCGTTCATAACCACATGAGCGCTCGTTCTTTGTACATGATAAGGTAAAGAATTGGTGTCTACGTGGAGACACGCAATCCAAGATGATTAGCAATGGCATGGTTTCCCATTCCATTAGCTCAAGAATTAATCTCATGACGGCTATTTAGCATACCATGAGGGCCGGTATACCATGTTCCTAGAGGGGCATGGTAATAAAAGTGTTATGGGTTTTAATGGTACAACCAGTTCAATCAGCCTTGAGGGAATCCAAGGCTTCGAGGAGACTTACGAAGGTCTCTATGACTAACTCACCAGTCTGAAGGAACGGAACGGCCAACGAAGGGCTTGTAAGTCACCGAGAAATATAGGGTAATCGATAAATCACTGAGAAACGTGGGACTATACTCACGGATGAAATATAGTGCCATGTGTAACCCATTGGAAGGGTGTACATTAAATTGACGGAAAACTCTTATGACAGAAAAATGGCACCTGGGTCATGGCCACTATTTCTTAAATAGCGCCTGGGGTACAGCCATTACTTTTAAATTCCTCTTCCAATTTCAGTGTAAATAAGTTCTGGAATTTTATAGCCTTTTAACACAACGGTTTGGTTCTGTTTTAATTCGCGCTCATGGAGCAGCCATGTTTTAGAAAATAGCGTCCAGACCTTGGGCGCTGGTTTCAATATGGCGACAGGATAGGGGTCGTTGTTCATTCCAGAGCAAAAATTGCAAGAGCAGTGTTGTTTTTCCAAATAAAATAATTTTCCAGAGACAAGTACATGATTAGGTAGAGAAAAATACCAGGAATCTAGCAATGCACGCATGTATTTGATTAGATGTCTACATTTCAAGTTATTAAATTTTGAATATGCTGATTTAATAATTAACCATGAAATTAGCGACTACTATATGGTCGTAAATTCAGAATAGCGCCCATGACTGGGTCGCTATTTCACTTTAAACCCGAAATTTTAACAGAACGCCATGAAATAGTGTAAAGGAAAACATATGCATGCATGAATCTATATATCTATTGAATTAGGCATAGTACTTGAGAAAACCTACCTTGTTGTGAGGTTTTTGGTTAATAGAATCAAAAAGTCGGATGAAAAACAAGAGTTCTATCTACAATGGAGCTTCACATAAGACTGTAGATATTGGTAGCGTTTGATTGTTTGAAGAGAACTTCTTCTCTTGGCAGCGACAGAATCACATGTCCAATTGCTTAAGAAAGGAGAAACTTTCTCCTAGTTTTAGCATTAACCGAGGTAGCAGCTTCAATATATTACAACAGCAGCCATGAATAGGAGATGTACACAAGCAGTAAGAATGGAGAGGATTCCTTCGGTTGGGAATATGTTGAGAGATCACACCCTTGCTTCTGCAAAGAAGAAAGAATAAGCAGGGAGAACTGGCTTTCTATTGCAACCTGTGACAGCAGCAGTTGGTCGTGGGGTTGAGGATTAAAGGAGTGTGTTGGGGTTCTAGCGGGTATTTATAGTATTTTGGAGAATCCACCGTGTTAGAGTTTGATTGGGACTAGTATTCCTAGTAAGAGTCCCATTGATATTCGGATTTCCCCCATTAATCCCTTCCAAAACACATACTTTCCGGTTAGAGCGAAATACGACTGTCAGTTTCTTTTTCTTAACTTTAAGCAAATTCGCGTCTAGGTTAAAGCCCCGTTTTAATAAGTCGCGCCCATCTTATAGGCGTTTCTCAATAAGCAGTGCCTCAGGTACGGGAGCTATTCAACTCTTAACATTGATTTGTAACTTTTTCGGATTTTTATCTTTTTAATTTGATGGGGTCTTGCTACGAAATTTTATGGGTAAGGTTATTCCATTTTTCTCTATTTTTTCATATAATTAGTTTTATAAAATTCCTTTAAAATAAAAGGTGACACTATTCACCCACACTATTCACTGTTTTAAAAATAACGCCTTTGGCTATGCCTGTTTATTAGAATGATGCGCTTGGGTATTTGATGCTATTCATGTTTTACCCTTGTAATGCAACCTTCAAAGGACCATTATTATGGATATATCCCTATTATCCTTATCTACATGCCTTTATATAATTAACGACATTATTTATGTCGTATATTGCTTACCAACGACCATTTGATGGTCGTGATTTCTTTTTATCATTTTCTTCTCACCCTTATTTAACCAAAATTGTATATATGCCCATTCTATTATCTTTTAACTATCTTAATGTCTTAAAATCTTATCTATATACCCATATTCCTTCAAATAAAAATATAATGTAATAAATATGAAATATTAAAATTTCTAAATTATTAATAAAATATAAATTGATGTTTCCTTCGAGGTTTATTGATTATTAATTCAAATAAAAATTACAATATGATTTTAAATGGCTACTTAAAATGATACTAAATTCATAACCCTTAAAATTTAAGGATAGGATCTATGAGATCTTTTTGTAAGGCCCATTAGGAATCGCGGGGTTGCTATGCAGGTCGATCCTCTACGTGCATGGGTTGGGTGATTTCGATGGACTCATGTGCATATGTGGGTTTGTACGTGAGGCATATCGGTTTAATGAATGTATATATATGTAGAGGTTGGCTGTTGCATTTATATATTATGTATTTATAAGTGAGTTTACTTATATGCATTGTAATATATTTGGGGTTTATACATGCACGTACGGGGTTCTCTTTTAAGCACATAATATATTATTGTTTTAGGTATGTGTTCATATATATGTGGGTATAAAGCTTGTACCATGGGTTTAAAACCTTATGTATACATATATATTGATGTGGCTTTTCTTTCTGTATAGGGAGGCCCACATTAGTTTATGTATTAGTTTGGCTATCTGAAGGTGAACTGGCCTTCTATTTTTTTGTACATAAGATTTATTTAACTATTTATGTTTCTAATATTCATAGCTTATATATATATGTATAATATATGTGTATGTCTATATATATGTATAGAGGTTAAAATTTGTCAAGGCTCCATCATACATATATATGATGAGTGAAGATCCAAGGGTGATGGTTAGTGGGTTGAGACTTAAGGGCCCTTATTTGTGTCAATATGTTGTTATCCATTTTTTCCAAAGCTTGTTATATCTCATATACGTATTCTAAAGGCCCTTTATAATGTGTGTGGGTTTTATTCATCATTCATATATCTTGATATATATATATATATAACTAAACCCATTTGTTATTTACTATCCCTCATATACGCGGCTTATATCTATTAATAATTTGTATGTATATATGTATATGCATATATATTTATAAGGCCCATTAGCCTTAAGTTAAGTTCATATGCAAGGCCCATACGGCTATCAGGTTTTCCATTTCTGTTTTATCTACTTCATTAATTTGGTGTGGTTGGTCCCAACATACATTAGGATCTTAGTAATACTTTCTATAGGGATTTTATTCCTCATAATTTCATTTATTTTTATTAGTCCTTGTTCTGAGTATCAGAGGCAGGTTCGATCCGAACAACCCTTTTTACTTCCATCCTAAAGGAATATCACTTAGACATTTATTTATTTGAATAAATTTTATTTATTAAGCATTTTATATTTATTTGTAAGAATGTGTATTATGTATACGTTTTCTTCCTAAATATATTTATTCCTATTTTAAAATTACCAGGCGTTACACCCTCCCTCACTTAAAAGAATTTGGTCCCAAATTCACATCACCTTCCATTCCTAACGGGGAACAAGTTATAACTTATTATGATTCTATACGGGTAAAGAAGAAATCTTAAGTATGGAAAAGAACTAGTTTAGGATTATGGGTGAGGGGTACCTTCCACAACTTCTCTCTTGGCAAGTTCGGTCACAGCTTGAGTTTCTCTTGGAAGCTTTTTGGTCAAAATAGGGCATTCTGCTATCTTATGGTCTAAGCTTCCACAACGCAGACATGCTCCCGAACTCCACCAACACTTTTTCGATTGGTGACCATATCTTCCACAAGCTTTACATTTACCTTGTGAGTGATCCATCGAAGTTCCCTTCTTATTACACTTCTTACATTTCTGGCATTTCTTACACTTTTGCGAAATATCACCCTCGTTTACCCTTTTCTTAATAGCGGTGAACTTTCCAGAATTATCTGTTTGATCCTTCCTTTCAACTCTCTCTTTTTCTTCCACCGCCTTTTCTAGCTCCTGGACTCTTCTAACAAGGTCCGCATAAGCTTGGACATCTACTAGTACCATCTCAGGGACAAAGCTTGGCTTAGATGCTTCCATTTTATCTAGGTTCCTGTAAGGATAAGTGGGGAGATAATTTATTGACACAAGAATTAATGTTAATGAAATGTAAATATCTTATCTTTCTTTTATAACTTTAACCCCAAGTTCTACCCATCTCTCACGGAACTCCTATAGGATGACCGACAAGGATACTCAACCTATCACTTGAATCTAATGACCTATGGACTGAAAGTCGAAGCTCTGATATGACTGATAAGGATACTGGACCTATCATTGGAACCTAATAACTTGAGGATGTGAAAGCCGAAGCTCTGATATGACTGACATGGATACTTGACCTATCATTGGAACCTAATAAAGTACCTAATAACTTGAGGATGTGAAAGCCGAAGCTCTGATATGACTGACAGAGATACTTGACCTATCATTGGAACTTAATAACTTGTGGATCTGAAAGTTGAAGCTCTGATATCACCTCTGTCACGTCCCGAACCGATAGCAGCAGAACGTGTCATTTGCTCGGAACGTGACAGTTAAACAGTCGTGAACGATCAAGAGCAATGGCATGAGACCAAATAATTTGGAGCAATAAAAATTTTATTTCAAATATAAGTCTCGTACAATTTCAATTTCAGAACTTGAAGACTCAACCACATCATAATGGAAAGAAAATACCAAAGACACGCTAGTGAACTTAGACTAGACAATTAATAGGAAATACTAGCTAGACTCAAGAAAGATAAAAGACACAGATTCACTAGTTTCCGAAGCTCGCTTGCACACTTGTCCCTCCCGTGTGAGTCTCGGTCTCGCTAGCCACCTGCCTACCTGAAAAAATTTGGAATAAACTGGGTGAGCGAACGCTCAGTAGGAATTATATCTCAAGAACAAGCTAGCTTTAAGTAATTACATGTTATATGAATGCAAGGCTGATATACATGAATGATCGTAAAAATAGAATGCAAGTATATCGATTAAACTGAGATATGGAAGTTCTAGTAAAACGGGACAAGCGAGAGTTAAAGATAGTATCGAGCACGAGATATTGGCTATTTTAGAGTTCTAGCAAGTACCACGCAAGTAATATCATGTAAAGTCACGAGAGAGAGAGAGTAAGTGGAATGTCTCTAGAATGACGAGTACTTAGGTGCAATGCCACACCGCGATCATTACAACTCCCATGGGCACTAGTACTTTCGGGTGCTCCTCCCAAGACCAGATCGGGCCCTTATATGCGCAGGCATTGTATAATGCACTTTCGACATTCACGATAGTTATAACCAATGTAGAATTCCAAGGGAATGAAACTTGTAGGAATTTAAGGTAGATCTTGCGGAATATATCAGAAAACTAGGTAGAATTGGCTCCCTAGTGGGTGCCATGAGTACTCGAATAAGCGTTCATAACCACATGAGCGCTCGTTTTTTGTACATGATAAGGTAAAGAATGGTGTCTACGTGGAGGCACGTAATCCAAGATGATTAGCAATGGCATGGTTTTCCATTCCATTAGCTCAAGAATTAATCTCATGGTGACTATTAGCATACCATGAGGACCGATATACCATGTTCCTAGAGGGGCATGGTAATAAAAGTGTTATGGGTTTTAATGGTACAACCAGCTCAATCGGCCTTGAGGGAATCCAAGGCTTCGAGGAGACTTACGGAGGTCTCTATGACTAACTCACCAGTCCGAAGGAACGGAACGTCCAACAAAGGGCTTGTAAGTCACCGAGAAATATAGGGTAATCGATAAATCACTGAGAAACGTGGGACTATACTCACTGATGGAATATAGTGCCATGTGTAACCCATTGGAATGGTGTACATGAAATTGACGGAAAACTCTCATGACGGAAAAATGGCGCCTGGGTCATGGCCACTATTTCTTAAATAGCGCCTGGGGTACAGCCACTATTTCATAAACCGCGCCTGTGACCCAACCGTTACTTTTAAATTCCTGTTCCAATTTCAGTGTAAATAAGTTCTGGAATTTTATAGCCTTTTAACACAACGGTTTGGTTCTGTTTTAATTCGCGCTCATGGCGCAGCCATATTTTAGAAAATAGCATCCAGACGTTGGGCGCTGGTTTCAATATGGCGATAGGATAGGGGTCGCTGTTCATTCCAGAGTAAAAATTGCAAGAACATTGTCATTTTTCTAAATAAAATAATTTTCCAGGGACAAGTACATGATTAGGTAGAGAGAAATACCAGGAATCTAGCATTGCACGCATGTATTTGATTAGATGTCCACATTTCAAGTTATTAAAATTTGAATATGCTGATTTAATAATTAACCATGAAATTAGCGACTGCTATATGGTCGTAAATTCAGAATAGCGCCCATGACTGGGTCGCTATTTCACTATAAACCTAAATTTTTACAGAACACCATGAAACATGGTAAAAGGAAAACATATGTATGCATGAATCTATATATCTATTGAATTAGGCATAGTACTTGAGAAAACCTACCTTTAGGTGAAGATTTTGGTTGATGGAATCTAAGAATTTGATAGAAATTGTGAACTCAGTTCACAACCAAGCTTCACCGCAACTTCTGTTCAATGAATAAGCAGTAAAACCAACAGTCGAAGATATCTTTCAACAATTAGAAGGAAGGAACAGGAAGATGAAGCAATGTTTCTTCACGTCCGGCAACAACAACAGGCTGCCGAGAAGCTGATTCGTAGAAGAATAGATAGAGAAATAATCAATAAGTTGCAGCTCCACAGCAACTAAACAGAGGAAGCATCAATCCTCCCAGCCACCTCTGCTTTGGTTCCGTAAGGAGAGAACAGCAGGTTGAAGTTGATGGTGATGAGAGGAGCCAATAGGGTGGATCGAAGGGAAAGAGGTAGCAATCTTCTTCGGCAACAGAGAACCCGTAGCAGAGAGAGCAGGTCTAAATTTGAGGAGAAAGTGCCAACAGATGGGTTCGACGGTGTTTGTATTTATAGGATTTGGAAGAGTTAGAGTTTGAGTGAGATTGAAACTCAAATATGAATCCTAATGGTATTGAAATTTCCCTATAATTACTCATACTAAACAATGCTTTCCAAAACACAGTTACTTCCCAATTCTAACCAGCATTTGTAAAGAGATAACGCGGGCGTTATTTACATTTGTTTAAGTTGTTGTCAATCTTTGAAGATTTTTTTCTTTTTTATTTGATTTGGTATTGTCATGAAATTTTATGGGTAAGGTTATTCCATTTTCTCTATTTTCTCATATAATTAGTTTTGTAAAATTCTTTAAAATAAAAAATGGCACTATTCATCTATTTTGGAAATAGCGACCTTGGCTTTGACTGTTTATGTGAATAGCGCGCCTGCATGTTGGGCGCTATTCACATTTGTACCCTTTTCCTCTAACCACGAAAGGACCGATATTGTACATAAGATTTATCTAACTATTTAGGTTTCTAATATATATATATATATATATATATATATATATATATATAAAGGCCCTTGTTAAGTTATAATATATGTGTATGTCTATATACATGTATAGGGGTTAAAATTTGTGATGTGACACACCCTCAGACCTAGCCAAGCAAGCACAATATGCAAACGGAATGGACCAAAATTTGGCGGCCGCTCACTCGACACTCACCCAAACCCGGGGTAACTTGGCGATGCCAAGTGGAGGATGTGAGGGCTGGGCCCTTGCTTGTAGAGGGCCAGCAAGGCCAAGGTTGATTCCCCGAAGATTTGGCAGGCCCAATTCAATGGGGCCGATGTTGTGCCAAGGGCACGAGCTGCACACGACACCCATGGCGGTCACTCGAAGCAAGGTTGCTTGATGGCCCGGGTGCTAACTCTCACAAACCAGCGGAGCTTATGAACTAATATTGAAAGAACAAGTACTAAAGAAAGCTAAGGTTGGAGCACTTACTCGACCGGTTTGAAGAAACCGGTCCCGCTCGGAGACGAGGGCGAGCGGGGAAGCGTGGGTTCCCCACACGCCGCGCCGGGGTAGCTTGACCTGTTTATGATCTTACAACACTACACCCCATGCAAGGGGGCGATCTTGGGGAAGGCAAGCCAATAATTACAACCAAACACTACCTCCCACCGAGAGGGGCGGTAAGCCGGCCAGGCGGGGAGGGGGAAAATGCAAATGGAAGCCGAATGGTGGATGATGCCGATTCTGCCTACTCTCTGTGATTACGGACAGACTATCAAAGATGTGGACACTGCGACCGCTCTCAAATTTTGTTGGTGATGAGACCAGCTGGAAAATCTTTGTAGGTGACCCAGGAAGTCACCTAAATTTTGTTAGAATTTTGACAAGTCGGTGCTGGTGGGGGTACAGACACGAACAGGGAAGCAGAACTCTGACTCTGTCTGCTTCAGGAACACAACAGTAGGAAGATGAAGACTCCAAGGACGCTCCAGAACTCAGAAATTGGCGGAGAAGACGGGGAGACCTCGAACAGTGAATAGGGGTCGGTTCTGCTTCAGACGAGACAAAACTGCCCACCCTGGGGAAGAAATTAGGAACTCACTAGTCCGAGATTCAAATGGGAAGCCGCTTCTTGGTACTAGAAGGTGACTTGTTTAGGGAGATCTCGGCCAAGTCCCGCCTCCAGATCTTCAGGCTACTGGTCGTGGGAACCTCTGCTAGTAGTCTCTGGTCTGCAGTCTGGAGGTGGACGCGCAGTCTGGGGAGAATGACTCCCCCTGGAAGCAGCAAGCTCCGAATGGGACGAGACAGCTGCCGTTGCGAAGAAGACCGGTAGATGCTTCCAGCGGTACCACTTGGACCTTCAGGGACGCCGGGATGAGGTCGGGGTCACCGCTGCAATCTTCTAGTTCTCTATAGGTACTCAGCTAGAGCAGGTCCGTCGATGTAGCTCCCAAATGACCACGAAATGAGAAGAAGAAGTGGCTGAATGGTGAAGGGGATATGATGAGTGGTGGGAGGGGAATGTGGGGAGAGGTATGGAGGGTGGTTAGGGTGTATGGATGAGCCGGGGAAGGGGGAGGGCGCATGGGCTTGCTAGCTTCAGCCAAGGTGGAGGGAGAGTGAGGGGTGGTGGATGATATGAGAAATATAAAGTGATCTAGAAGGGGAGGGGATGAATAGATCACTGTTTTCAACCAATTAAAACTTACTGAAGAATGATTCACTTAAAACAAGCAATCTCGGAGTTGAACCCACAAAAACGTAGTGCGGACAATAGCTCGAGTGGATAGAAGGCACACCACAAAATCACCACAGACAATCACACGAGTACCCAGAGGTTTTAAGGTGGTTCGGTCAGACCTCCAGTCTGCCTACGTCCACCCCTCACTTCAAATCGAAGTGAGGCTTCCACTAGCACCTGCTAGCAAAGCAGACTCAGTCTGCGACAACGGCTGATTCACAGCTTCACCAGGGGAACACCCTCCCTCTTCCTCCACACCCGGAGGGAACCCTAAGGACGCCAAGTCCCTAGAAACCAGGAAACAAGTTCCTCTTCCTCCAACCGGAGGGAACACTAGTGATCTGGAGTCACTAGAACCAGAGACCAAGGTCTCTCTTCCTCTGAAGCCCAGAGGGAACACCTCTTCTACGAGAGGGAACAATACTGCAACCTCTGTTGCAAGTGAACCAGAGAGAACACGTCTCTCTCTTCCCCTGAACACTAGGAGGTAACACAGAGAACTTTCAATCAAGAAGGAAAAAACAGATAAAAACGAAAACAAGAAAGAAGGAAACCAAATTTCAGAAACTGGAAACAATGTAGCTCAAACTGAGCAGCAGACTTCGGATTTGATCCGTAAGTCAATACCCATCTTCTGATCACTCTTCTGCTCTCTCTTCTCTCTCAACTGGATCACTCTAGTTTCTCAGGGAGGCTCTTTCTCGTCTGCTCTCACTCAAATTTCTTTCCTGTAACCTCGGAGCTCCTCCTTTTCGTAGATGGTGAGGCAGTACTTTTATAAGCGATCAGGAGGGTTCATGCAAGGCGTGTGCTTCCCGCGCTCGATCCAGAACCTTCTTGCCACGTGCCCTTATAGCATTGGTTCCTTTAGTATTGGATCACGTGCAGCCCAGACACCGGGGAATATTCTTCCTCGGACCACCTTCTTCTTTTTATTTTTTCTTCTTCTCCTGCAAAGAAATTAAAACCATTAAAACTCAGGGCCACAAAAACTAAAACTGCATGAGGTATGTGATAGCAATACGAGATGCACTATACTGAGAACGACACGAGATACACAAGATGACTACAGCACGAAATAAAGAGAGAATGACACGAGATCAGATGAGAACAGCACGAGGTGAGAAGGAAATAACACAGAGTGAAACGATAGAAACACACGATCAGAGAAACCTTGGACGAAGATAGAAAGAAGCAACACGAAGACACAAATGCAAAAACAACATGAAGACACAAAAATAACAACACGAAGACACAGACAGAAACACCACGAAGACATTAAAACACGACTCGAATACAAAATTGCTCGAACTTACGAACGACTCGAAGACGAGGACGACACGGACTGAAACCAACTTGAAGACGAAAACAGAACCCTACACGAAGTGTGGTCACAAAGCAAAAAGGACACGGGGTCTAGGAAAAACAACACGAAGACAGAAGACAGGAACGGCTACAACGACACGTGATAAAACAGTGAAAGCAGGAAAACGACTCGAGTAACTACAGTAAATGACACGAAAACACAAGAGCAGAAATAAAAAGGATGACTCGAGATGAGCAACTAAATACTGAAGAAACGACACGAGGTTCACAGGAAAACGACTCGAAGTTCATCAGAACAAATCGAGCTGCTTCAGTAAACAGCACGAAGACAATCAACAAACATAGTTGGAACAACACGACGTACAAAAGGACAACACGAAGTGTAGTAAACACAAACAACACGAAGTATGAAAGGAACAGTACGGACATGCAAGGTACTACCTCATAGCAGTTTTCCTGTTAATCATGGAAATTTCAAATGCATAACATTACGCAAGATATCTGATTAAAATGACAATATTTAACATAGTGATGCTCATCATCAAAACACTAGGGAAGTCACAAAAATCAACAATCTCCCCCTTTTTGATGATGGCAACACTATATTAAATAACATAGATGAAGTGCAATGAGATTATGTGAAGATAAGCAATGCAGACACACAACACACTCGCCTCCTCTGACGACTCCCAAGAGCTCCCCCTGAACACAACAACTGCTTTCCTCTGACTAGATAACTCAGGGCACTTATCTTTCGCTCCCCCTCAGCAAAACACAAGCAAGACACTCTCCCCCTTTGACATCATCAAAACTAGGGGCAGGTCTGAAGATATCACGAAAAGAAAATTGCTGACAGTGGAGAGAAAACAAGAGAGAGTATGGCTGATAAAGGAAAGTTATTGAGATGTTTAGGCAATTAAGAAAGCCATTAATTTAATGTGAGGATTTTGAAGATCAGTTAGTCAGACTGTGTGCAAAATGGTGAATGAAGATCCGCTCCATACACAGAACCAGATTCTAAGCAAGTAAGGTACAAGATACCAGTATGGTCAGAGTAAGTCTTTACTCAGAGAGTATAAAGCAAGGAAGTCAGGAAAACAAAGACCTGTGGTATTGAAAACAAACAAACCAAGAACTATATGCCAAGTGAACAGGATCTTGATACCAAGAGGGAGAAAATTTTTTCAAAGATGGTCAAGATCAAAGGTAAATCTGTCAAGTACACCTTTGACATTAGGGAGACACCTTGTTTAGAGGCAGGAATCCCCAGTTACTTGGTGGCAAGACCACATTACCCCTTCTGACAAGAGGACAGAGATAGTATTCTAACTGGTGTTGACATTAAGGTGACACCTTTACCAGAGGCCAGACACCCCAGTTACTAACCAGATATGTACCATAGCTCTGTATGATCAAGACAGCTAATTAAACCTGATTTATACTGCCATCTCATGACATGGGATGCTTTCACTTCATTGATGAAAGTCCCAGTTTCTCAATGAACAGTTAACAAGGTTGTTAAAACTTCTTTCATGAATTTTTTTCATTAAACTGCACTTGAAACCTTGTAAATTAGTCTTGATTCAGTTTGAGAACAATACACCAGCTCCAAAGTTTTTCAGACTAAAACACTATATACCTCATTTCGGACTTAACTAGACTAAGTAGGTATGCTGTACTGGCTAGATCAGAAGTCAGTTACAGTGTAGGAAGATAGTCTTGAATTCAGATTTTGATCTCAGTGGGACTAACAGCTGAAATTCCAACAAGAAATTAGATGAACAGTCTTAACGGATAAAACATCCAAAAATTTCTTTTATACACCTACTCAAACTGATTCTCTTATAAGGTCAGCAAAAATCCGTTCAAAGTATGTTCAGATTTGGCCAAAAGAGCATGACACCTATTATTAATCTAGCTCCCCCTGAGACCTTGACTCCAACTCAGACTTAACCAAGACATACCTCAAAACACCTCAAAGAAAACAAAGTGATATCAATCAATACGAGTGAATCAGCAAACACTCATAATGAGGTTATTTTCAGCAACAGACAATGAGTATAGATAAGCACAAGAGCACATGACAGATTATTCAGAGATCAATTATTCAATCATGAAATTCTGTAAATACCTAATTCTCTGCGCAATGTGCTAAATTTTTCAGTATCCAGTGGCTTAGTGAAAATATCTGCAATTTGTGAGTTAGTGCCAACATGGATCAACTCAAAGGTCTTCCTAGCTACTTCATCTCGAATAAAATGATGCCTGATTTCGATGTGTTTAGTTCGAGAATGAAGTACAGGATTCTTTGCAATGTTTATTGCACTAGTATTGTCACAAAAGATGGAAGTGCAACCTAGCTCAACTGAGTAATCCAGAAGCTGGTGTTTTATCCATATAACCTGTGTGCCACAGCTCCCTGCTGCCACATACTCAGCTTCAGCAGTAGAAAGAGCCACAGAGTGTTGCTTCTTGGATCCCCAAGAGACTAGGCACCCTCCTAAAAATTCGCAGTGACCACTAGTACTTTTCCTGTCCAATTTACATCCTGCATAATCTGCATCTGTATATGCAATGAGATCTAAACTACATGATGCAGGATACCAAAGACCTAGATCATGGGTAGCAGATAAGTATCTAAAGATTCTTTTTACAGCTGCCAAATGCAATTCAGTAGGCCTAGCCTGGTATCTGGCACACATCCCTACACTAAATTGAATGTCAGGCCTGGATGCTGTTAAGTAGAGGAGTGAACCGATCATACCTCTATATAATTTAGCATCCACCTCTTTACCTTTTTCGTCTGAATCCAGTGAGGAGTTGGTGCCCATGGGTGTTGAGATAGTCTTGAGGTTGGTCATTCCAAACCTTTTCAGCATCTCCAGAGTATACTTGGTTTGATTTATGAAACAACCATCCTCCATCTGTTTGACCTGCAGCCCAAGAAAATACTTTAGTTCGCCAACTAAACTCATTTCAAATTCATGAGACATAGATTCAGAAAATTCTTTACACAATTTTGAATTGTTAGATCCGAAGATGATATCATCAACATATACCTGGACCACTATTAAATCCTTTCCGAGATTTTTGGTGAAGAGGGTTTGGTCAACCTTACCTCGAGTGTAGCCCTTGCTCAAGAGGAATTCAGAAAGTCTCTCATACCAGGCTCGGGGAGCCTGCTTCAATCCATAGAGGGCTTTATTCAACCTAAAAACCATGTTAGGCTGAACAGAGAAATTAAAACCTGGAGGTTGTTCAACATATACCTCTTCCTTCAATACCCATTTAAGAATGCGCTTTTGACATCCATCTGCTGCAGCCGAATGTTCCTAGAGCATGCAAATGCAAGCAGAATTCTTATAGCTTCCATCCTAGCCACTGGGGCATAGGATTCATCAAAATCCACACCAAATTCCTGACTGTAGCCTTGAGCTACAAGTCTTGCTTTGTTTCTAGAAATAGCTCCATTCTCATCAACTTTATTCTTGAAAACCCATTTAGTGCCAATGACATGAGTGTTATCAGGTCTGGGAACTAGTTCCCATACAATATTTTTCTCAAATTGATTTAATTCCTCACACATGGCGGATACCCAAGAATCATGTTTTAAGGCTTCTTCCACAGATTTGGGTTCCACCTGAGATACCAATGCAGCTAAGTCCTGTTCTTGGACAATTCTAAAATGAGACCTTGTCCTAGGAGGATCATGCAAATTGCCTATGACATTTTCACTAGGGTGGTCTTTGTGAAATATTATCTCACCTGAGGGTTCACCTACCTCAGCTGCTCCTTCTTGCTGTGAGTTTTCTGGTTGAGCAGCTGGCTGCATCTCTTCTTCTTCAATTCTCTCCAAGAAATCTCCCTCATTAGATGGCTCCCTGTCATCATTCATCACTTTGTTAGAGAAATCATTTTCATCAAACACTACATGCGGTGTTTCTTCAACAGTTTGATCATCTTTATTGAAAACTCTGTAAGCCCTTGAGGT
Source organism: Amorphophallus konjac (assembly GCA_022559845.1). Taxonomy (NCBI): domain Eukaryota; kingdom Viridiplantae; phylum Streptophyta; class Magnoliopsida; order Alismatales; family Araceae; genus Amorphophallus; species Amorphophallus konjac. The sequence goes on from CM040128.1 coordinate 211,398,906, forward strand.
TTCTGAATATCCGAGAAAAATTCCAGGAGAGCTTCTAGCTTCAAATTTGTCCAAACCATTCTTACCATTATTGTGAATAAAACATTTGGAGCCAAAAACTTTAAAGTAAGAAATGTTTGGCTGCTTACCCTTGAGAAGTTCATAAGGAGTTTTCCTATGAGTAGGTCTTACCAAGGCTCGGTTTAGAATGTAGCATGCAGTATTCGCAGCTTCAGCCCAAAATCTCCTTGGAAGTCCACTCTCAATCAGCATAGTCCTGGCCATTTCAATTATTGACCTGTTTCTTCTCTCAACAATTCCGTTCTGCTCCGGTGTCCTGGGAGAAGAGAATTTGTGAGTCACTCCCTCTCTTGAGCAAAATTCAGAAAATGAAGAGTTCTCAAACTCTCCTCCATGGTCAGACTGAATTGTAATGATATTATGTTCACCTTGCAGTTTGATTTTATTGAAAAGTTCTTCAAAGTGAACAAAAGCATCATTTTTATTTGCTAAACAAAACAACCAAGAAAATCTAGTGAAGTCATCAACTATGACTAATCCATATCTCTTACCTGACAAACTTTGTATGCGAGTAGGACCAAAGAGATCCATGTGCAAGTGCTGCAGCGGTTTAGATGAAAGACTCTCAGTTCTCAACTTAAAAACTGCACGAGTCTGTTTACCTTGTGCACAAGCATCACATAGCTTGGACCCTAACTGAAATCTTATTCTGGGCAAACCTCTAACTAGGTTATGCTTAGACAGTTTATTCATTGTAGACAAACTAGCATGGCCTAGACGCCTATGCCAGTCAAAAGCAACCTGTTCAGAGTTAGCAGACATACACAAGTTAGTTTCAGGATTATCATCCAGGTCTACGATGTATACATTGTTTACTCTATGACCTTTGAACATGACGTTATCAGAATTCAGCTCAAAAATAGTGCAGGAATTGTGGTCAAAGAGTACCTTGTGTCCTTTGTCGCAGAGTTGACTTATACTTACCAAGTTGTGCTGAAGTCCTTCTACAAGATACACATCTTCAATGGAGTTAGTAGAGGACTTACCAACTGTACCAATTCCAATTATTCTTCCTCTGTTATTTCCACCGAATTTGACCAAGCCCCCAAACTTCATTTTCAGTTTGCTAAATTTGGACCGGTCTCCTGTCATGTGCCTGCTACAGCCGCTGTCAAGATACCACTTGTTATGCTCGGCTGCCAGGCTAACCTGCGAGAGTTCAGACAAAGTAATGTGGGACCCAATTCAAATTGGGTCCAAAGACAGTTTTCAATTCATGCAAATTACACTTAGGAACCCACATTTGTTTTACTGTTCTTTTCAGTGATTTCATGTGGATTGATTCTTCCTTCTTGGCATTTCTCAGTGGGTGTTGAATGAGCCTATTCCTATTAAAATTATGATGTTTCCGAACAGAAAAATTGTTGTTTGGCCTCTTAGAGGAAACACGTGTGTGCTGAGCATAATTCATGTAACCATTTTTATTCAAATGAAAATTGTGCTGAAAGTGATGCATGTTTGCATGCTTTCCTTGATAACTAGCATGCTGAACTTTCTTAGCGAAACTGTTCACCTTTCTAGTGACATCAATAGGAATGGTCGTGTGAAAACCTTTGTTCCACAACTGTTGCACAGGAGCAGTTCTAGTCTCAGGATTTCCTGACTTAGCTTGCTGACCAGTGGATTGAATGGATTTGCTGGTCGAAACCTTCAATGTAGAGACAGATTTGGAACTGGATGGTGTTTCCAGTTTTTCTTTGCCCTTGGCGGGGCAGAACGTGACAGTTTTAAATTCAAAGGGTTTTTTACTTGTGGGATAGTATCCTAATCCCTCCCTATTGAAGTTTACCCTCGACCCCAGAAGGGCATTCAGATTGTTTCTCCCCTCTGTAAATTTTTCTAGCATTTTTCCTTTGTCCTCAATCTCCTTCTGAAGTTCATTACATTGGTCCTGGAGTTCCTGATTAACTTTTCTAACCGCCTCATATTTTTCTGCAATCAGTCTAAACTCTTTTTTACTCTCTTCAGTTTTACTCTTCAGCTCATTCATCCTAGCTAGATTTTCCTCTCTTTCCATTCTAAACTTCTCGATCTCACTTCTAGCCTGATCTAGCTCAATGGCCATCTCCTTGGTTTTCATGTTACCTGTAACAGCAATAGAGTGTTCCTCAGAAACAGAGTGAAACTTTCGTTTAAGCATTCTGTGCTCCTTGGTTAGAAAATTATATTTAGCTAACAGGTCGCCATAGGCGTCCTCCCAATCGTCCAAAGTAAAATTCTCAAATAAGTTCGTTACCTCTTCCTCATGGTTGGCCATGAGGCAAGTCTTCTCTTCACCTTCACTGGACGAGGTGGCTTCTGGATCCTCCTCCTCGTCGCTCCATGTGCACAGCATGGCTTTCTTCTTCTTGTGCACCATCTTCTTCTGGTATCCGGGAGCCTTAGCTTGCAGCTCTGGACATTCACTTTTCATGTGACCAGGTTTCTGACAATGGTAGCATGTAACCTTCTTAACAAACCGGTTCTTCTCAAGTTCTCGTTCAGGAGACTTCCTTGCAGCATTAAATCTCTTTCTCCTGTAGAATTTCCCTTTAGTCCTCAAGAACTTTCTGAATTGCCTGGTGAGCATGGCCTGCTCGCCCTTGTCCAGGTCTGAGAATCCGTCAGAGTCTTCGCTGCTACCACCACTGCTGCTGCTGCTGCTGCTCTTCTTAGTATGTCGTGAGACTTTCAGAGCAACATTCTTTCCCTTTCTGTCATGTCCATCATTCCCTTGTTTGAAGTTCATTTCGTGGGTCATGAGAGACCCAATCAGCTGGGTTACTGACATGGTGGATAAATCTCTAGATTCCTCTATGACGGTCACCTTAGTATCCCAGATGGGAGTTAGGGACCTAAGGATCTTCCTGACAATGTCTTCTTGCTGAATCTCCTTTCCAAATCCTCTCAGACTATTGATGATCACAGACAATCTAGCATACATTTCTGTGATCGACTCCTCTGGCTTCATCTTAAACAACTCATACTGAGTTGTAAGCATATTGATCTTGGTAGCTTTCACTTGAGATGTGCCCTCATAAATTAACTGCAATTCATCCCACATTTTCTTTGCAGTCTTGCACGCTGAAATCCTCAAGTACTCTTCCGGGTGGACGGCGCACTGTATGATGCTAAGAGCTGTCCAATTCAGTGCGGAAAGTTTAACCTGTTCCTCTGTCCACATGTCTTCGTTCGGTGGAAGTTGGTACGGACCATCTGTAATTACTCTCCAGAGCTTGTGGCTTTGGGCCCTGATAAAGACTTCCATCATGTTCTTCCAAAAGAAATAGTTATTACCATCGAAGAAAGGGGGACGGGTGATTGACTGCCCTTCAGCAATGTAGCTGCGAGAACCAGCGGATCCGTTTCCCTGGCCGTTGGACCACATATTGGGAAATACCCGCTCTGATACCAAGTGATATGAGAAATATAAAGTGATCTAGAAGGGGAGGGGATGAATAGATCACTGTTTTCAACCGATTAAAACTTACTGAAGAATGATTCACTTAAAACAAGCAATCTCGGAGTTGAACCCACAAAAACGCAGTGCGGACAATAGCTCGAGTGGATAGAAGGCACACCACAAAATCACCACAGACAATCACACGAGTACCCAGAGGTTTTTAAGGTGGTTCGGTCAGACCTCCAGTCTGCCTACGTCCACCCCTCACTTCAAATCGAAGTGAGGCTTCCACTAGCACCTGCTAGCAAAGCAGACTCAGTCTGCGACAACGGCTGATTCACAGCTTCACCAGGGGAACACCCTCCCCTCTTCCTCCACACCCGGAGGGAACCCTAAGGACGCCAAGTCCCTAGAAACCAGGAAACAAGTTCCTCTTCCTCCAACCGGAGGGAACACTAGTGATCTGCAGTCACTAGAACCAGAGACCAAGGTCTCTCTTCCTCTGAAGCCCAGAGGGAACACCTCTTCTACGAGAGGGAACAATACTGCAACCTCTGTTGCAAGTGAACCAGAGAGAACACGTCTCTCTCTTCCCCTGAACACCAGGAGGTAACACAGAGAACTTTCAATCAAGAAGGAAAAAATAGATAAAAATGAAAACAAGAAAGAAGGAAACCAAATTTCAGAAACTGGAAACAATGTAGCTCAAACTGAGCAGCAGACTTCGGATTTGATCCGTAAGTCAATACCCATCTTCTGATCACTCTTCTGCTCTCTCTTCTCTCTCAACTGGATCACTCTAGTTTCTCAGGGAGGCTCTTTCTCGTCTGCTCTCACTCAAATTTCTTTCCTGTAACCTCGGAGCTCCTCGCTTTTCGTAGATGGTGAGGCAGTGCTTTTATAAGCGATCAGGAGGGTTCATGCAAGGCGTGTGCTTCCCGCGCTCGATCCAGAACCTTCTTGCCACGTGCCCTTATAGCATTGGTTCCTTTAGTATTGGATCACGTGCAGCCCAGACACCGGGGAATATTCTTCCTCGGACCACCTTCTTCTTTTTGTTTTTCTTCTTCTCCTGCAAAGAAATTAAAACCATTAAAACTCAGGGCCACAAAAACTAAAACTGCATGAGGTATGTGATAGCAATACGAGATGCACTATATTGAGAACGACACGAGATACACAAGATGACTACAGCACGAAATAAAGAGAGAATGACACGATATCAGATGAGAACAGCACGAGGTGAGAAGGAAATAACACGGAGTGAAACGATAGAAACACACGATCAGAGAAACCTTGGACGAAGATAGAAAGAAGCAACACGAAGACACAAATGCAAAAACAACATGAAGACACAAAAACAACAACACGAAGACAGACACAGAAACACCACGAAGTCATTAAAACACGACTCGAATACAAAATTGCTCGAACTTACGAACGACTCGAAGACGAGGACGACACGGACTGAAACCAACTTGAAGATGAAAATAGAACCCTACACGAAGTGTGGTCACAAAGCAAAAAGGACACGGGGTCTAGGAAAAATAACACGAAGACAGAAGATAGGAATGGCTACAACGACACGTGATAAAACAGTGAAAGCAGGAAAATGTCTCGAGTAACTACAATAAATGACACGAAAACACAAGAGTAGAAATAAAAAGGATGACTCGAGATGAGCAACTAAATACTGAAGAAACGACACGAGGTTCACAGGAAAATGACTCGAAGTTCATTAGAACAAATCGAGCTGCTTCAGTAAACAGCACGAAGACAATCAACAAACATAGTTGGAACAACACGACGTACAAAAGGACAACACGAAGTGTAGTAAACACAAACAACACGAAGTATGAAAGGAACAGTACGGACATGCAAGGTACTACCTCATAGCAGTTTTCCTGTTAATCATGGAAATTTCAAATGCATAACATTACGCAAGATATCTGATTAAAATGACAATATTTAACATAGTGATGCTCATCATCAAAACACTAGGGAAGTCACAAAAATCCAACAGTGGATGCTCTTGGTGGAATGGAATGGGGGGGAAGGAGAGGGGGGGGGGGCGACTAGTTCTAATGGAGGGGGGTTTGGGGCACCCTAAGGCTAGGGAATGGAGGGAAGTTTAAAATTCAAACTATCTTGGGGGCTGGAAGGTTGTGTGGGGAAGGGAAGAGATTGTGTTGGGGAGTGGGAGATTGTGTTGGAATGGCCAAAGATCTCCTAGGGAGGGGCAAGATTTGGTGGGGATTTGGTGGAGGGGTCTTCAATGCACCTAGGGAAGGGGATGGAGGCTTAGGTGGCAGGTGAAGTGGAGGAGAGAGAGGGGGGGTCGCAGCTCCCCTTTGTGGAGAGAGAGAGAGAGAGAGAGAGATGGTTGGGTGGGGATTCTCTCCCCTGGGGTTTCTCACCCACTATTGGATTCACTCCACTAGAACTATGAAATTTGGACTCTCAAATGGCAATTCTTCATGCATTCGTTAATTTGAAATGGGGGGAATGGGGTCCTATATATAGGTAACCCACATTTTATGAAAAGTCCCTGACTCATGCAACAATGACAAATAAGCAAGGGGTAGGGGGGGCGCCCTTGGGCCAAGCCCACAGAATTGGGCCCAATAGCTAATCTAAAGACACTTAACTTAGGGAAATAAATAAAAGACCTAGGGACATGACTCAAATAAAATGAAAAATACATCAAATGACTCAAATAGAAAGTACAAAATAGATAAATGGGCCTTCATAGAGTGAAGCCCGAGCTCAAATGACACCGGGGTGTGAAGATGACCCGAGCCAGAGGGAGTTGTGGGTGATGCCTCCATCAAATCCCCTGGGCTGCAAAGAGCTCGACTCCGTCGTGTAGGGGTCCATCCGGCTGTGATACTGCTCGAGAAGGTTAGGATCCAGCTACTGGAGGTCTTCCTGACTCACCCACGAATCCTCTGAAGGAGGCCGATCCTTCCACCTGATGAGATAGCGCTCGTATACCTTGCTCCTGGTGGTAGTGACCTGTTCATCCAATATTCGTTCAATGCGCTCACGCTGGGCTCTCTTGGTTGGTGGTCTCTCCTCACGGGTGGGTGCTCTCTCAATGGGAGGAATAAGCTCAATATCCTCACTGGGTACCACCGTGGGCCCCTTATATGGTACTAGGTCGGCTACATTGAATGTGAGACTCACTCCATACTCCTCGGGGAGATCTAACTCATAGGCATTAGTGCCAATGCGTCTCAGAACCTGGAAGGGACCAGCCCCACGAGGCCTCAATTTCGAGAGGGCTCCAGGGGAGGGCCTCTCCATTCTCACCATCACAAAGTCACCCACGTGCAATTCTTGGTGACGTTGATGAGAGTCGGACTGCCTTTTATAAGTCTCATTCTTCATGCTAATGTGCTTGCGGATTTCTTCATGCAATTCTCTAATGTGTTGGGCAAATGATTCAGCTGAAATAGACACTCTAGCATGTTGTGGAAGGGGAATGAGATCTGAAGGTTTCCTTGGCTTGTACCCATGCACAGCTTCAAACGGACTCATCCCTATGGACTTGTTGATTGAGTTGTTATATGCAAATTCGGCCTGAGGTAGAATGAGATCCCAATTCCCTAGACGATCCTTAACAAGACACCTAAGGAGGTTCCCTAGACTCCGATTGACAACTTCGGTTTGACCATCAGTTTGAGGGTGGTAAGCTGTGGAGAATTTGAGAAGGGTACCTATTAAGTGCCAAAGAGTATTCAAAAAATAGCTGGTGAACTTGACATCCCTATCAGAGACTATGGTCTTGGGTAGGCCATGGAGGCGAACAACCTCATCAAAGAATAATCGGGCCACATGGGAGGCATCGGAGGTTTTGGAGCATGGGATGAAGTGGGCCATCTTTGAAAATCTGTCAATGACAACATAGATTGAGTCCTGCTTTCTTTGAGTCTTGGGTAGGCCTAGCACAAAGTCCATGGTTAAGTCTTGCCATGGGCGGTCGGGGACGGGGAGAGGGGTATAAAGGCCGGTGTTTTGCTTCACCTGTTTGGCCGAAGCACATGTGCGGCACTGACCCACTATCTTGCCTACGTCTCTCTTGAGACTTGGCCAATAAAACTGACCCTCAACTAGAGCAACGATTTTGTGAACCCCAAAATGACCAGCTAGTCCTCCTGCATGTAATTCCCAAACTAAGAAATCACGGAGTGAGGTCCGTATAAAGCAAAGTTTTGGTCCCTTGAAGAGGAACCGATCCTCTAAGATAAAACCCTCTTGCTCCTTGCTAGAGTGGGCGGTCAAGGTGGTATAGATGTGCCCACAGTCAGGGCAGCCAGGGTACTCTTCCGTGAGCTTCTCAAATCCGGTAACCTCCACTTGGATAGTGGACAACAAGGAGACTCTCCTACTAAGAGCATCCGCCGCTCGGTTCTCACTTCCCGCCTTGTGTTTGATGACAAAGGTGTAGGATTGGATGTACTCAACCCAACGGGCATGTCGGGCATTCAACTTTTGTTGGGAGTTGAGGTATTTGAGGGCCACATGATCGAAAAAGATGACAAATTCTTTGGGCAACAAATAGTGCCTCCAATGTCGGAGGGACTGAACCACGGCATAGAACTCTTTGTCATAAGTAGAGTACCCTGTCTTAGCATCACATAGCTTTTCACTGAAGAAGGCCACGGGGTGACCCTCTTGGCTAAGGATTTCTCCTATTCCTATCCCGGATGCATCACATGTGACTTCAAAGACCTTAGAGAAATCAGGTAGGCATAGGACCGGGGCTTGGGTCATCTTCTCCTTAAGCTCTTGGAAGACTTTGGAGGCTGGTTTGGTCCATACAAAAGTTCCCTTTTTGAGGCAATCAGTGATAGGGGCGGTGATGGTGCTAAATCCCAGAATAAACCTCCTATAGAATGTGGCCAACCCATGGAAACTACGGACCTCATGAAGAGTGTGGGGTTCCGGCCAATCTATAATAGCTTGGACCTTCTCGGGGTCCATGGAGACACCTTTGGTAGACACCACAAATCCTAGGAAGATGGTGGATGTGGTCATGAAGTGACACTTAACTAGGTTGGCAAATAGACTCTCATGTCGAAGGACGGTACAAACTTGCCTAAGGTGGTCAAGGTGGGCCTCTTGGGATTGACTATATATGAGGATGTCATCAAAGTAGACCACTAGAAAGATCCCAATGAAAGGCCTAAGGACTTCCGTCATGAGACGCATGAAGGTACCTGGGGCATTTGAGAGCCCGAAAGCCATGACCAACCATTCATACAAGCCATCATTGGTCTTGAAGGCCATTTTCCATTCATCTCCGGGCCTAATTCTAACTTGGTGGTAGCCACTCTTAAGGTCAATCTTGGAGAAGATAGTGGCTCCCGCTAGCATGTCAATCATGTCATCAAGCCTAAGGATGGGGAACCTATACTTGACGGTGATTTTATTAATGGCCCGACTATCCACACACATCTGCCATGATCCATCCTTCTTGGCAGTGAGAAGGGCCGGCACGGCACATGGGTTTTTGCTAATGCAGATGAAGCCCTTCCTAACGAGTTCCTCTATTTGCCTCTAAGGTTCGGCATGTTCCGTGGGGTTGAGGTGGTAATGAGGAAGGTTGGGAAGGGTGGCTCCCGGAACTAAATCAACTGCGTGTTGCACATCACGCATGGGAGGGAGTTGGTCTGGGAGTTCTTTCGGGAACACATCGTGGAATTCTTCTAGGAGATGCCGGATTTCTATGGGGTGGGGGTTGGAGGGAGTGAGTTCCCCTAGACAAATGACCATCACACATAAAAGTGCCCCTTGAGCTATTTCCTCCTCAAGCTCTTTCTTGGTGATGAGGTGAAGACCCTTGGTCAGCCCCGAGGTCACACCTTGTTTGGGATTTTGTGTAAGGGATCGGGTTGGAGGGGTGGAGTTCCCCGAGACTTGTGGTGTGGTGGGGTGGTGTCCTTGAGGGAGAGTGTCCCTCTTAGGCATGGGACGTGGTGGGGAGGGGTTAAGACGGATAGTCTTTCTCTCATACTCAAAGGTGCATGTGTTGGTCCTACCCAAGATGGTGGCATCAACGTCATAAAGCTAAGGTCTCCCTAGTAGGATGCTACCTACTTCCATAGGGATGACATCACACCATATTTGACCATGGTAGGAGGAGAAGGTGAGAGGCACAACGCAGCGGGTGTTGACCGGGATTGAGTTGTTATTGATCCATGAAACCCGGTATAGACTTGGGTGGGGAGTGGTAGTAAGCCCAAGGATCTTGACGGTGTCGGGGGATACGACATTGACACAACTCCTACTATCTAAGATCACTTTTCTCACATGACCCCCTATCTTGACAAAGGTGTGGAAGATTGAGGTTCGACGCCAGTCCTCCTCTTGCGGTTTAGTGAGGGTGCATCTAATCACTCCTAGATGGGAGTCGGTGGAGGTCATGGTGTGATCTAGACCCGCCTCATGGTATTGAGTCTCGTACTCTTCCTCCCACTCTAGTGAGACTTCATGTTCCTCAATCATGCTCCCAAGCTCCCCTTGGGGTGGGGGAGCTTCTTCCCCCACTAACAAACTAGACAACCCTTTTGATGGGCATTGCCCCGCGAAGTGCCCATACCCTTGACATCTATAGCATTGTTGGCGCCCACTACCCAGGGTGGTCCCTCCTACATTTGGGGCCCTTGGAAGTCTCGTCCCTCCTTGGAGGGGGATGGATAGGGGCGGCCTTGGTGGGAGTGGTGATGGGAGGTGGGTTGTAAGGCCTCAAAGGATCACTCCCACTCGGGCTAGAGGCCTTCATGGGAGTGGCCGGGGTGGGTCGGGGTCCTATGCTTTTGGGATCGGTCGGCCGTGGGGAAGCAAACCTAGGAATCCTTGAAAATCATTCAACATCCCGAGCTACTTGGTAGGCTTGTTCAAGGTTGTCGACATCTCTCATGAAAAGCTCCCTCTTGATGTAGTTTTGGAGCCCGTTCCTAAATCGAGACAAGGCGACTTCCGGGTCCTCATGAACTCCACATTTCAATAGATATGAGATCAAATTTCTCAATGTATTTTACCACGGTCTTCCCTTCTTGGGTGAGGCTTTGCCACTCATCCAAGAGCATTTGGTGGTAGGATAGGGGAAGGTACTAGTTTCTAAGTTGGGTCTTCATACCCTCCCAAGTGTCAATAGGCCCTTCCCGCCTAACCCTTCTTAATCCCTCTTGCTTTAGCCAATAAATTTTGGCTAATTTGGTGAGGTGCATTTTGGCCAATCTTACCCTCCTTTGGTCGGACATAGGGTACCATTCAAAATATTGGTCCATGGCGGTTTCCCATTTTAAGTAGACACTTGGTTCATGGGAACCATCAAAGTTTGGGGCCTCTATCTTGATCATCCTTAAGAGAGGGTCATCCGGGTCGTCCCGTGGACGCCTTTCATGATTTTGATGGTGGCGAGGTCTTTCATAGTCGTGGTAGGGGTCAACATTCAAGTCCTCCCTATTAATTTCAGCATGTGGAAGGTGGGCTCTTGGTCCATTGTTCCTTGGGTGGAACCCATCCCTATGAAGTTCAACATGTGGAGGGTGGATTCAACATGTGGAGGGTGGGCTCTTGGTTCATTGTTCCTTGGGTGGAACTCATCCCTATGAAGTTCAACATGTGGAGGGTGGGCTCTTGGTTCATTGTTCCTTGGGTGGAACTCATCCCTATGAAGTTCAACATGTGGAGGGTGGGCTCTTGGTTCATTGTTCCTTGGGTGGAACTCATGCTCTTCTAGCGGAGCAAGTCGAGTGGAAAGGGACTCAAGTTGGGCAAGAATGTTTGTAAGGGTAGCATCCACCCGGTTCATTTGGCCTTGGGGTTCCTCCCTAGGGACATCTTGGTTGAGTTGGGGATTGGGATCAATGGGGGGAACCGAAGACGATGGGTTGGGTCGGTAAATAGCACCACTATGGGTGGACATGCAAGGGAGGGGGATGAAATGAAGGAAGGACACACAATGCAATGGCCCTAGGACATAGATTTGATAGAGACAAGTCTAAACTTGCTCTAATACCAATTAATGTGACACACCCTCGGACCTAGCCAAGCAAGCACAATATGCAAACGGAATGGACCAAAATTTGGCGGCCGCTCACCCGACACTCACCCAAACCCGGGGTAACTTGGCGATGCCAAGTGGAGGATGTGAGGGCTGGGCCATTGTTGGTAGAGGGCCAGCAAGGCCAAGGTTGATTCCCCGAGGATTTGGCAGGCCCAATTCAATGGGGCCGACGTTGTGCCAAGGGCACGGGCTGCACACGACACCCACGGCGGTCACTCGAAGCAAGGTTGCTTGATGGCCCGGGCGCTAACTCTCACAAACCAGTGGAGCTTATGAACTAATATTGAAAGAACAAATACTAAAGAGAGCTAAGGTTGGAGCACTTACTCGACCGGTTTGAAGAAACCGGTCCCACTCGGAGACGGGGGCGAGCAGGGAAGCGTGGGTTCCCCACACGCCGCGCCAGGGTAGCTTGACCTGTTTATGATCGGACAACACTACACCCCATGCAAGGGGGTGATCTTGGGGAAGGGAAGCCAATGATTACAACCAAACACTACCTCTCACAGGGAGGGGCGGTAAGCTGGCCAGGCGGGGAGGGGGAAAACGTAAATGGAAGCCGAATGGTGGATGATGCCGATTTTGCCTGCTCTCTGTGAATACGGACAGACTGTCGAAGATGTGGACGCTGCAAACGCTCCCAAAATTTTTTGGTGATGAGACCAGCTGGAAAATATTCGTAGGTGACCCAGGAAGTCTCCCAAATTTTGTCGGAATTTTGGCAAGTCGGTGCTGGTCGGGGCAGAGACACGAACAGGGAAGCAGAACTCTGACTCTGTCTGCTTCAGGAACACAACAGCAGGAAGATGAAGACTCCACGGACCCTCCAGAGCTCGGAATTTGGCGGGGTTGGAGTCGGTGGAACCGTTGTCGAGTCCCCTTCGATTCGAGACCAGCGGGGATGCTGTAGGATGTTGGAGAAGATGGGGAGACCTCGAACAGTGAATAGGGGTCGGTTCTGCTCCAGACGAGACATAACTGCGCATTCTGGGGAGGAAATTAGGAACTCACTAGTCCGAGATCCAAATGGGAAGCCGCTTCTTGGTACTGGAAGGCGACTTGTTGGGGGAGATCTCGGCCAAGTCCCGCCTTCATATCTTCAGGCTACTGGTCGTGGGAGCCTCTGCTAGCAGTCTCTGGTCTGCAGTCTGGAGGTGGACACGCAGTCTGGGGAGAACGACTCCCCCGGGCAGCAGCAAGCTCTGAATGGGACGAGACAGTTGCTGTTGCAAAGAAGACCGGTAGACACTTTCAACGGTACCACTTGGACCTTCAGGGACGCCAAGACGAGGTCGGGGTTGCCGCTGCAATCTGCTGGTTCTCTGCAGGTCCTAAGCTGGAGCAGGTCCGTCGATGTAGCTCCCAAATGACCACGAAATGAGAAGAAGAAGTGGCTGAATGGTGAAGGGGATATGATGAGTGGTGGGAGGGGAATGTGGGGAGAGGTATGGAGGGTGGTTAGGGTGTGTGGATGAGCTGGGGAAGGGGGAGGGTGCATGGGCTTGCTAGCTTCAGCCAAGGTGGAGGGAGAGTGAGGGATGGTGGATGCTCTTGGTGGAATGGAATGGGGGGGAAGGAGAGGGGGGGGGGCGACCAGTTCTAATGGAGGGGGGTTTGGGGCGCCCTAAGGCTGGGGATTGGAGGGAAGTTTCAAATTCAAACTGTCTTGGGGGCTGGAAGGTTGTGTGGGGAAGGGAAGAGATTGTGTTGGGGAGCTGGAGATTGTGTTGGAATGGCCAAAGATCTCCTAGGGAGGGGCAAGATTTGGTGGGGATTTGGTGGAGGGGTCTTCAATGCACCTAGGGAAGTGGATGGGGGCTGAGGTGGCAGGTGAAGTGGAGGAGAGAGAGGGGGGGTTGCAGCCCCCCTTTGTGGAGACAGAGAGAGAGAGAGAGAGAGAGAGAGAGAGAGAGAGAGAGAGAGAGAGAGATGGTTGGGTGGGGATTCTCTCCCCTGGGGTTTCTCACCCACTATTGGATTCACTCCACTAGAACTATGAAATTTGGACTCTCAAATGGCAATTCTTCATTCATTCATTAATTTGAAATGGAGGGAATGGGGTCCAATATATAGGCAACCCACATTTTGTAAAAAGTCCCTAGCTCATGCAACAATGACAAATAAGCAAGGGGTAGGGGGGTGCCCCTTGGCCAAGCCCATAGAATTGGGCCTAATAGCTAATCTAAAGACACTTAACTTAGGGAAATAAACAAAAGACCTAGGGACATGACTCAAATAAAATGGAAAATACATCAAATGACTCAAATAGAAAGCACAAAATGGATAAATGGGCCTTCATAGAGTGAAGCCCGAGCTCAAATGACACCGGGGTGTGAAGATGACCCGAGTCAGAGGGAGTTGTGGGTGATGCCTCCATCAATTTGTCAAGGCTCCATCATACATATATAAGATGAGTGAAGATCCAAGGCTGATGGTTAGTGGGTTGAGACTTATGGGCCCTTATTTATGTCAATATGTTGTTATCTATTTTTCCCAAAGCTTGTTATATCTCATACACGAATTCTAAAGGCCCTTATAATGTGTGTGGTTTCATATATCTTGATATATATATATATATATATATATATATATATATATATATATATATATATATATATATATATATATATATATATATATATATATATATATAACTAAACCCATTTGTTATTTACTAACCCTCATATATGCGGCTTATATCTATTAATAATTTGTATGTATATATGTATATGCATATATATATATATATATATATATATATAAGGCCCATTAGCCTTAAGCTAAGTTCATATGCCAGGCCCATATGGCTATCAGGTTTCCCATTTCTATTTTATCTACTTCATTAATTTGGTGTGGTTGGTCCCAACATACATTAGGATCTTAGTAATACTTCCTATAGGGATTTTATTCCTCATAATTTCATTTACTTTTATTACTCCTTGTTCTGGGTATCAGAGGCAGGTTCGATCCGAGCAACCCTTTTTACTTCCATCCCTAAAGGAATATCACTTAGACATTTATTTATTTGAATAAATTTTATTTATTAAACATTATATACCTATTTTTAAGAATATGTATTTATCATTATGTATAGGTTTTCTTGCTAAATATATTTATTCCTATTTCAAAATTACCTGGCATTACAGATTCGCGCCGTGGAAGTCGGTGTAGCCTCTGCAAATAGAACCTCCGAATTTGTCCCGGATCTGCAGGCAGCAGAGTAGAGAGAACTTCACTGTCGAGGATGAGGGTGACGATGTGGGCTCGTGGTGTCACCGTGGACGAGTCTAGATGATGGGGGTGCATGGATGGCCGTGGGGAAGGGCTGATGGGGTAGGGAGGTCGTGGGTTGCAGAAGGGGGGGGGCGACTTTGGGTTTGGGTTTGGGTGGTGCGATGGTGGCTGGGAAGGGGAAGGTAGGTGCGACTGCTAGAGAGAGATGTGGAGAGATTCTAGGGGGATTGTTCTCCAATGGCTGAGGTAGCAAGGATTTTAGGAAAGAGGGAATTAATTTGGTGGAGGAAGGGAGAGAAAATAGGGAGAGGATTTAAATCTTAGTTGAAATAGGAAAGGGGATGAGGAGGGGTGTGCAAGTTCTCCTAGGGAGGGGGAGAGATAATGGGGAGGTGGAGAGAATCTAGGAGGGAAAGGAGGGGAGGGTGGCTGATGTGGCAAGGAGGATTAGGAGGTGGGAGGTGGTGGCTATGACCAAGAGAGAGAGGAAGGAGAGAGAGGGTTTTGACCCAAGTGAGAGAGAGAGAGAGAGGGAGAGAGGTGCGTAAGTTTCCTAGGGAGGGGGGGAGGGACAATAGGAAGAGGGAGATATTCTAGAAGGGATGGGCTGATGTGGCAAGGTGGGAAAGAGAAGGTGGGGAGGGTGGCTCGCGGCCAAAGGAGAGAGAGGAGAGAGAGGCTGGTCGACCAAGGGTGTTGGGGGGAAGAGAGAGAAGATTGAGAGAGAGAGAGGTGCACACATAACCAAGAGAGAGGGAGAGGGAAAACAATAATTCTCACATAAAAAATTGATTTTTTTTCACTATTTCACTAACACCAAATGACAGCTCTTGGTCCCCTATTTATAGGAGAGGCCAGGGTTTACAAATGACCAAACTTGCCCCTAACAAATGAAAAAAGACCCCGCTATCCCCGGGGGTGAATTTAAGCTACCAGTGACCCATAACCGAGTTAGTCTCAACAATTGGCCCTTTGGGCATTATTTAGCTGGCACATTAAGGCTTACATAGACTCAAATGGACTCAATTTAGACTTAACTATATACTAGTAAAGGGAATATCATAATAAAAAGAGAAAAAAGTTCTAGCATTGTTGGGCCTGACCCAATGGGCCATGGGACGGGAGTGATCTCCTCATCAAATGGGTTGAGGCTACTAAGCCCCCATCTAGATGTCCCTATCATACCCCCCCGGTTGGAAAATATTCGACCCTGAATCTTAAAGTGGGGTAGCACGATTGTGGAGATCTCCGGAGGGTATGACCAAGGCTCGGGGCAAACGATAATGTGACGGATGCCGGGGTGACGCTTCTCATAAGCCATGCAAAACGTGTGCCACACAAAGTCACTATGTTGCTGATCCGGTGGTGTGTGAGGAGCGTCGGGATGGACCGATGGAACCACCATAGCAACCAAGTCGGCGTTGGGGCCTTCGTCCTCTTGGGTGGCCAGTTCTTGTATGGTGATAGCCGGCTCTAGCTCGGTGTGGATCGGGGTAAGATCTGTGGTGCCTTGTAGCAATGCCCACTCACATTCTTGATCTTCATACCGGGCTATCAACTCCGAGTCCGGCTCGTAGATCTTCACCGGTATCGAATCCTCTTCCAGTGGTGACTCCATCTCCGGGACATCTAGCGCCATTGGGGAAGGGGGGAACATGTTGTAGATGGTGAAGACCCCCGATATATATGGATGATGCACTCGACAAGTTCGCCACTCCGGCTCGATAGTTGTATTCCTCTCGCTTAGCTAAGGCCTCCCAATGAATATGCGAGGACTGGATAATGTGCTAATGTAGCACCATGCACCATCGAAGTAGGGAACCCGGTCGATCCATGTTTCGAACTCTACAAGGACTTGGTCTCCGTCGCGTCTAATTTGGCCGGTCTTGGTTAGGGCATCGACGATGTCCTGGGAGACCCAATTATCGACTTCCATCTCATGGATGGATAGCACAGTGGGGGTGCCATTTGGTAGGGCTGCTGTAGAGATCACCGGAGGTGAACTCATATCGACCTATCCAGGACCAGGCTTGTAGGAACAAGCTAGGAACCTTCCCTGATACCAAATTTGACGTGGGACGAGCGCACGCATGGGAATGTCAACGGCGGCATCCGGTGGGAACCTGTGAGTACAGCCTTAAGGCACTACACTCCACGTAGGGAGGGGATCGCGGGGATGGGAATAATTAATAAAAAACTACCCTTACGCAGGAGGGGGAACACGGGGAAGGGGAGATGGGCCTGATGCCATGTGTCTGTCATGCAGAACAGAGCCGACTTGTTTCTCCTGGTACACTGCACATAGAGGTCCGAAGAGAGTGTCGTCGGCACTCAGACGAAGCTTGTGAAGTTCAGAGGTGCTCCTGAAAGTTTGGCGTCGTTCTGAGGTCGCAGGAAGGTGTGGCAGAGCAGACAAGCCGACCTGTATAGTTCTGCCTCACTGGACAGGTTGGTGCAGTTACAGTGCAAGCAGTGGTACTCACTGTAGACCTCCAATCGAAGCGGGACCAGTGTGGTTGGATGGGGAACTGGATTATATACCTACCCTCAAAAGATGTGCACCGTCGGATAACCGACCTGGGCATGGTCGCAACTATGGTGAGCCATTGTTTTCTGGGCGAACAGGTGGATTGGGGGAGGAAGATCGGGGTGGCATGCCCAGCACATAGTCGGAACATGATCAAACCACTTGGAATGGCTTTGGGACGCCGAAAGGTATGTCACAGAGGAAGAGCTTGATCAGAAGTTCACGGGGGAAGGTGTGGCACGATCTGCAACTCAGGTTACTGCCTGGGCGGACAGACTCGCTCAGGTCTTGCGCAGTCGTACAAAAATGGACGTCACGATCTGTTCCGACATCGAAATGAGGTGAGACCACCTCTGGAGCGGAGAAGACTCGGAGTAGAATAAACCCACACACGGTGGTTTGTACTGATTCACGCCGTGGAAGTCAGTGTAGCCTATGCAAAAAGAACCTTCGAATCTGTCCCGGATCTGTAGGCAGCAGAGTAGAGAGATCTTCAATGTCGAGGATGAGGGCGACGACGTGGGCTCGTGGTGTCGCCGTCGACGAGTCTAGATGATGGGGGTTCGTGGATGGTAGTGGGGAAGGGTCGATGGGGCAGGGAGGTCGTTGGTTGCAGAGGGGGGGACGACTTAGGGTTTGGGTTTGGGTGGTGCGATGCTGGCTGGGAAGCGGAAGGTAGGTGCAGCTGCTAGAGATAGATGCGGAGAGATTCTTGGGGGATTATTCTCCAATGGCTGAGGTGGCAGGAATTTTAGGAAAGAGGGAATTAATTTGGTGGAGGGAGGGAGAGAAAATAGGGAGAGGATTTAAATCTTAGTTGAAATAGGAAAGGGGATGAGGAGGGGTGCGCAAGTTCTCCTAGGGAGGGGGAGAGATAATGGAGAGGTGGAGAGAATATAGGAGGGAAAGGAGGGGAGGGTGGCTGATGTGGCAAGGAGGATTAGGAGGTGGGAGGTGGTGGCTACGACCAAGAGAGAGAGGGTTTTGACCCAAGTGAGAGAGAGAGAGAGAGAAAGAGGGAGGGAGGTGCGTAAGTTTCCTAGGGAGGGGGGGAGAGACAATAGGAAGAGGGAGATATTCTAGAAGAGATGGGCTGATGTGGCAAGGTGGGAAAGAGAAGGTGGGGAGGGTGGCTCGTGGCCCAAGGAGAGAGAGGCTGGTCGACCAAGGGTAGTGGGGGGAAGAGAGAGAAGATAGAGAGAGAGAGGTGCACACACAAGCAAGAGAGAGAGGGAGAGGGAAAACAATAATTCTCACACAAAAAACTAATTTTCTTTCACTATTTCACTAACTCCAAATGAGAGCCCTTGGTCCCCTATTTATAGGAGAGGCTAGAGTTTACAAATGACCAAACTTGCCCCTAACAAATGAAAAAAGACCCCGCTATCCCCATGGGTGAATTTAAGCTACCAGTGACCCATAACCGAGCTAGTCTCAACAATTGGCCCTTTGGGCCTTATTTAGCTAGCCCATTAAGGCTTACAAGACTCCAATGGACTCAATTTAGACTTAACTAAATACTAGTAAAGGGAAAATCATAATAAAAAGAGAAAAAAGTCCTAGCACTGTTGGGCTTGACCCAATGGGCCATGGGACGGGAGTGATCTCCCCATCAAATGGGTTGAGGCAACTAAGCCCCCATCTGGATGTCCCCATCAGAGCCACGACAATAAACACACCATCGAAACATCCTATCACCGCTACTAGAAGAACCTGACCATGCTGTCGGGAAAACTCAGCCGCGCAGGCGAGAAGCCACATGAAAGTCACCCGGTCATAACACTACCCCTACGCCGGAGAACCACGGCTCATGGTCAGAAACCAAACCCACGGGAGACTGAAGTACTCTATCACTAGCAATGGCTAGATGCGTCCTCTGACGACTTGCACCATGCCAACACTCTTTAACCTAGCCACTTCTCCTAGAGAGTGAGGAAAAGGGACAGGGTTGGAGGCATCCCAGACGCCTTACACCTCCCTCTACGCTCACCCCTGCCAGCCTCTCTCAGAGAGTGAGACGGAGCACAACAACACAAGGACTAGTTGGGGTTGCGCTCGTCAACGCGGGTCCACCGCCCCCAACTACGTGTGCACACACATACCACGCCCTCAAGGTCGGGTCCTCTAACTGGTTTTCCCCTCAGCTATTCTCAAGCTGCCAAGGCGAGGGGCCCTATGATAAATAGTCTAAAAACTGTCACATCAGGTACAGCTCTTGACCACAAGGTCGGAACGTGTCGGCACTCAGTAAGAAATCGCTCTCGGCCTAGCCGTTACGTGCACGGCACTCAATAAACTGAGCCTAGTGGAGTACTACTCTGAAGAAGGTCCAACTCACGCACACCTGAAGCCACGAGATAGCACAGCTCGGTACATGTAAACTCCCTAAGGCCAGTAACAAGAACCAACAGACGCTGGCCTACTAACTCACGTGGGTACGGACCTCAGTCAATGGCAACCTTAACGGGGAAGAACAGTTCCCACTAACACAATTTCCACTGGGATGGGCCATAAGGGACATTCACAAAAATCTCAGATCATGAATAACCATGCAGACACCTCTTCCATAAAATCATACCGCATACGGACACCTCGGGGCAAGAAAGCGCGAAGCATGACACTCCGCGACTAAATGGGCTGGGCGACCAAACCCTTGGCCGCCCAGAGGCCTGGGCGGCCACACTAGTAGCCGCCCAGCACCTGGCCTCCCTGTGGTCTGGGCGGCCACTCCTTTGGCCGCCCAAGGGGCTGGGCGGCCACCACTTTGGCCGCCCAGACCAGGGCCAGATGGGGGAGGGTGGCTAGGGTCCTGGCCGCCAAGCACCCTGGGCGGCCAGACCCTTGGCCACCCAGTGACCAAGGCGGCCATGGTCATGGCCGCCCAGACCATGGCACAGACAACCACCCATGTGGCCGTCTCCTATTTGTTTTCTGAAACGGACCGAGCTCCACCTAGAGCTCGATTCCACGCCACACTTGCCTCACAGCAAAGGGGAAAACAAGGGGATACTATCCCTGGGCATTCCTTCCACTAGAAAACTAAATCAAAACCACAAT
Organism: Amorphophallus konjac; assembly: GCA_022559845.1. Classification (NCBI taxonomy): domain Eukaryota; kingdom Viridiplantae; phylum Streptophyta; class Magnoliopsida; order Alismatales; family Araceae; genus Amorphophallus; species Amorphophallus konjac. The sequence goes on from CM040128.1 coordinate 211,419,243, forward strand.
CGGGGCCCAAATCGGCCAGAAACCGCCGCTCGTCCCAAACATGCTCATTTTCCCAAAAATAAGCAAAACACCCTCTCTCGGCCTCGCCGGAATACAGAATCACAAGGGAAAACCCACTAGGGTGCCAAGGATCCGTCCCCCTACCTTTTAGAAGCTTTACCATCGAAAAACCCCGTAAAAACACTGTTCCTACTTGCGGTCGCCTTCCCACGGCCGCGAACGCCTCCACCTCGCCGCACGCCACGCCCCTCGGGTTCATCATCGCCACACGCCGTCGCCGTCTCAGGAAAATAGCCAGGCCGCTCCGCGCGTCCGGCACGGACCCGTAATACACACGAAAACACCGAAAATGGGGTCCTAATACCCAATATAAAAGTCTGAAACCTGCTCGGACACAATCCATGGCCCGCAGAAAAGGATCCTGGGGCATTACAGACCTCCCCCCTTATAAAATTTTTGTCCTCGAAATTTGGGACAAGCACATGACTCATGGGGAAGGGTTCACCCCATGGTAAGACCGCACGGCCACAACACAACCACCTCTGAGGAACACCGCCAGACTAACACAACCAGTAGAGCACTCTAGCTCTACCCCGCCAATTCACACCGATCCTCTGACTGATCGAGACCCACGTAGACTGGCGAGTCTGCCATCACCTTAGCTTCCTAAAACCCTCCAGGGCACCACAAACATTCGGCACACTCCACGAGCAGAGGAAACACACGAGTTGAGACTCGACTCCACTCCATGACTGGGAACTCCGCGCCCAGCAGTCCACTCAGGACATCAAGTACTCCTCACAAGGAGCACAATCACTCCTCAATGCCAGGCAACACTCATATTCCCAACATGGCTGACCATGACCCTTCCGCCGACTTCACACCATCAGCATCCATCACAATCAAGGTCAACACACCTCAAGGATCGCTTGTTAACACTAGTCACGAGGTCAACGTCTCTTCGGTCACCACCCACATGCACGAGACTCACAACAGTCGACTGATAGAGACTTCATAGACCACAACTCCCATTACACAATGGTCAATCCGCGAGGCAAGACATCGGCCACAGAAACTCATCTGCCATCCGCTAGTTCCACCCTCACCGGAAGTCCTTGACTACACCTCTCTTGCTCTCCAGCAGGGCCACCAGCCAGTTCATCTGAACACTGGCCACGCAACACCATCATGGTCCTTCATGGCCCTCCGGCCAACACCAAGACCTTGAGATGGGAAAAAACACGAGGTGTCCCGCGCGGACCTCGAACTCCTCAAACACACCAATCCTGAGCCGACCGCCTCTAACACATTCCCAAAGGTGGGGCTCCCATCGCACATACGCACTTCGGGGGATTCTTTCGTCGAGGAGACATCTGCATCACCCTACAGCCGTCAATCCCGCACTTGGCAATTCTGCAGTTCCCATGAACTGCCAACCGACAATAACCAACTTTCATCACCCACCTGAGCCCAACACCACTCAGGTCAACCAACCACTCGCTTTGCACACGAGATCCCTTTGCACCGCTCCTCCCGAGCCAGGGGAAACCTCCGACCTTAACACCATAATCCGGTCAGCGGCACTCTAAAAATCACCAAGCTCCAAACTCTCTCGAGTCTCACAATCACCGAGCGCTCCATTCTTCACTTATCTAACCTCTGGCACCACGTCTGCAAGGCCGCCAATATGACAAACCACACGCGACCTGGGTGCTAAGACAACTCAATCAGCTCTCTCGACTACTCGTGGCATCTCCGTAGGGTCCAACCCTTGACACTGACCTGCTCCATTCCTCGAAACCACTTCGAGGACCTACACACTGATCAACGTCAATCAATTCACTACCCCCACTTTGGGCAACGCACACTTGCGCCTCAACCAGTCCAAATGGCCACGACTAGTTCGCAACACCAATCGTGAACCATCTGCACTCGGGGCCACGCGACATGATTCGTGAAAAGAAAAGACTGGCGCACGATTACTCACATCCGACAAGTTCTTACCACCATGCTACCCAACTCTCAACACTAGCACGGCACAGCCACCATCCCATGGCAATCAAGGCCACGCTCATGGCCAACAGTGCTTCAAACCCCAAGGCAACTCTCTACAATTGACAAAGGAACCTCTAGGACTAGCTTAGCAGTAAAACATTACTACTTTTAGCCACCAATCCAATCCTGGGGCCTGTGGGTTATGGGCCCAGCACGCTTTCGCTGCGCAACTCTGCACCAACCCAATGTAGAAATAGGGGGGACCAGACAATCTTACACAATATGGCCCCCAACAAGAAACAACCAAATCCAGAAGTACAGGTGAAGAAGCTCACACCCCTCTATTCTGGAATGCAGCTTTCCTTCATGCCCAACAACCCACTAACAACACGGCATGACTTTGCACCAACACCTCGGGAGGCCCAACACTAACCTCACAAACGGCAAATCGGCTCGGCATGTAACTCTACCCAACCGGCTCAACTCCGACTCAACGACACTTACGCCTCACAATGTCGGGGAAGAGGGCACACAAGTCCCAACATGTAGCTCCACTGTCGATACGCGGGACACTTACAAACCCTGAGACAATTAGGGAGGGATACAGACACGATAAAAATGAGAAAACCATGGAATTATCCAAAATACGCAGCAAGGAATTAACTTAAAGATAAACAGTGGATACCTTCCAGGAGGTGGAATGCCTCCACAACAACCAAGGTCACGAATCACGTTCCCTAGGAAACCACACCTTACAGCAACAAAACCGCTACCATAGCTGGGATAGCCCCTCGGGGCAATCACGTGCCTTGTGTCATGTCTGACCACACCTAAAGCACCTCTCAGCATTGGGACACGATCTGCCTGGATGCAAACCACCACAACCCGCGCACTGACTCAGCTAACCTTCCGCCACACCCTGTCACTGAATCTGGACCGAAGACTGCGGCACACTCTCCTCAAACGCCTGCCTCTGACCTTTAATCCATTGCCTGAACCTCCATCCCAATCTCCAAGGATGCCTACCAGAAAGTGAAGATGTCACTGCATGTAGATCGCTCGAAGGCTGCTGAACCTCCATCTGCTGATCATCAATCTGCCGAACCTGACTCGGCAAAAACTGCTCTGCTTGAGACTCCCGGGTCCTCAACATATCCACTTCCAAAGCCGCCGCTGCCTAGAACGCCTTGTCCAAGCCTCTAAATTGAGCCGCAATCAAAACATGTCTCAACTCAGCTCTCAAACCTCGAAGAAACTGATGGGTCCTCACAGCTTTATCTGCCGTCACATGAGGAACATGACGGCCCAATTCCATGAAACGGGCCCGATACTGCAATACTGACATCTCATCCAGCTGCAAATTCAGGAACTGGAACATCCTCTCTGTCCGCAGGAACTCAGGACTATAAGTCCGCTCGAAAGCTTCGATGAACTCCTGCCTAGAAATCTACCGAAGTGGTCGAGACTGGAAGGTCGTCTCCCACTCCGTGGTCCACAACGAGGAAGCAAGACCAAGCAACCGGTAACTCGCCAGCAGGACTCTCTCATCATCCGCACATTCTATCGACCGAAACACTTGTTCCACCACACTGATCCACGACCTCGCTACATCAGGATCCAGCTGGCCCTCAAATGTCAGTCGCTGAAATTGTAGAAACTCCCGCAAAACACGTACTCGGCCACCATGCGACGAACAACCTTCTCCAGCCTCCTGACCATGGCTCTACTTACCACACTGACGTGCGAAAAACTGGTACATGCCGGCAAAAAACTCATCTTGACTGGGCACACCCCGGGCCACTACCTCTGGAGGAGGTGACTCGCGACCCGGTTCCTCACTACTCGGCTCCTCCCGAGTCCTCGCCGGCACCCCAGACAATGATCGAACAAGCCTCCTCGACGCCATCGAACCCTTAACACAAAAATGAAAAACAAGGGGGGTGAATAGAACAAAACACCCTAAGCCAGCTGTCGACTGTACTGGACTCTCTCGACTCTGAGTCGCTGCAATTGTTCTGAATTCCCATGCATTTCCACAACCACGCTCCGATACCACTTGTAATGACCCAAGATCCAGATACCGGGTCATACCCGATATCACTCGGATCCTACGCTGCCACCCACAAGCCGGGAGGCTCGGAAGAGTTAAAGGGTTGGTGTGGTTATGCATTGAAATTCTAAACAAAGTAGGAAATAATCTGCAGAATCAATAATTAACTGACAGAAATAAAATTAACATTTTTATAGAAATTAAACATTACTAAAGAGTTCGGTCCACAAGTACAGTCTAAAAGAAAAGAAACATACACTGCCTCGGGGCATACCCCGGCACTGGCGAGCTGGCTGCTAAACACCTCCGAACGAGACGCACCACCTTGAGGAGAACTGCTGCAGTTGAAAAAGCAGGGAGTGAGCCTCTTCTCATTGGCTCAATAAGGGTCTTGTAAGGTTCCGATAAGAATACGCAGTGGAAATCATCGAAACCTTAGATTGCATATCGTTGCCGATTTTTCAAAATCGAACAAGATCATTAATCCCTCGCGGTGAAGCACGATTCTTTACCTTTGCGGGGTTGAGAATCCCCCAAAACCTCAAAGACGAACGAGAGGAAGATCCCTGAGTCGCGAGCCGTTCAAGCGTCCGGCCTCTAGACGTATCCACATGAGCAGTGGAAGCAGACGGGATCTCCTCCACGATCTCCACGCGCCGACCCGATCTCAACACCACCATCCACCGGGGAGGAAGGAGAGAAAATGAGGGGGCACCCCTTGGAGAGAGAGAGAGAGGAGAGAGGGTGGCCAGGGTTTCAGCATTGTAGCTTGGCCAGGGTTTCTCCCTTCAGCGTATATTTATAAACCTTTGGCATTTTTCATAAAAACCCAATAATAGTCTATAAAGTCCACTCATCCCGATCTGTCCAATACTCTATTGTGTGTGGCCCTCTAGGCCCAATAGTCTGTTTGGTTTTCTAGCCCATTAAGTAAAGAACTCTTTTTTAACTTAATTAATTCTATCTATTAACTCTTAATGGAGTTAGAGGGCTTTCCGATCACGAAAAGCACCAAGCAACGCTTCGTGATCCCAAATGACATTGGGGATAAGCAACCCACTCAGGAACCTTTCCGTCTACAGATTCCACACAGCTATAGATCCTCATTCATCCAATGCCCACCAGGACTAGGGTATGGTCAAACTGTCAAACCTTGTTGAGTCCCGGCTCGACTGAATCCTGTACTCCAAACTGGTTCATTAGAAAAACTCCTTTTTCATAATGAACCCCCATACCCTTTCCAGGAGATTTCCCGAGTACAGATCCGTACGGCATTCTCTGTCATATATCATACTTGTGAGCGACGTCACGCGGTTTGAGAAACGAAAATGCAGAGCGCGCGGGCTCGTTTTGTTTGCTGCAACACAGAAATAAGAGAAAAGAGAAGGGGCCACAACGGGAGATTGCTCCGGCGGGGCGAGCGGGACAAATGCAATATAGCAAGATATGGGGGTTAAACGGTCATAGCGGGAAGTCACTCGCCGCGGTCTCGGGGGGACGGGAATGGTGCAGAAATCAAATAGCAAGAATTGAAACGGCCATTGCGGGAAGTGACTCGCCGCGGCCTCGAGAGTATAGCAGATATACCAGTAATTCAAGATATACAAGAGAAAGGACAGAATTCAAACGGCCATTGCGGGAAGTGACTCGCCGCAGCCTCGAGGATATGAGCAGATAAGAATATAACAAAATATAAAGAGAATATAAGAACGAGAATTTAAACGGCCATTGGGGAAGTGACTCTCCGCGGCCTCGAGAATATGAGCAGATAAGAATATAACAGAATATAAAGAGAATATAAGAACGGAAATTTAAACGGCCATTGGGGAAGTGACTCGCCGCGGCCTCGAGAATATGAGCAGATAAGAATATAATAGAATATAAAGAGAATATAAGAACAGGAATTTAAACGGCCATTGGGGAAGTGACTCGCCGCGGCCTCGAGAATATGATGTGATCGCTAGGGGCCAGAGATCCCAAAATAAGGAAATGATCACGCCTACCTCACTAGCAGGAAGTGGCGGGTTGCTTCTTCCTCCCCCTTCGACCGGTCGACGGAGAGGGCCTTCTTTAGTTACCCTTGCAAAATAACAGACAGTAAATAAACGGAATTAGAAAATGACAGTGCAGTAGCAATCCCTTGCAATGAAAGTGATGAAATTGTAGCAGGGCAGACACCTGGTTGGTGTGGTTTTAAACCCTTCTCGGACACGAGTAGGAGGGAAATGTAATGATGAATGCAAGAAGTATATAAGAGAAGGCGCCCTTATGAAGGGAGATAGAGGATGCGAAATGATGAATGCAAAGTACTACGGAGAAGAAGGGGGAGAGAATTGGCTTATTGGATGTGCCGATGGCGAGATCTGACGGAGCTTCGGCAGCGTAGGGACGACGTGGAAGCGTGGTGGACGAAGACGACCTTCCTCTCGCAAATGCGGGCACCCAAGAATCTGGCAGAACCTCCCCCTACAAAAGACCCCACGGATTAGAAATGACTCCGGCAGCCTCTAGGCTCCGGCAGCCTATCGGACCTCTTCAAAGCTCCCCTCCCCGGACTGAGGGGGGGTCTCTATTTATAGAGCTCCGGAGGATGGAGGCGTCCAGGACCCTGGACGCCTTCATCAGGGCAGAAATTATATTTTATTCTTTTTTTATTTTTTTATTTCGAATATTTTCAAGGAGGCGTCCATGCAACTGACGCCTCCATAAAAGCCCACCGAACCCCCGCTGAAAGCCGCACGCAGTTTGGCACAACGCGTGGTTTTGATCGGTGCCCGTGATTCATGAATGGGCGCGTCTAGTTGGCAGGACGTCTTCACAATTTAGATTTTTTCCCAAACGACAAACCGACCGGCGGGCGGGGGGCGCCCGTGGGCAAGTTGATGGAGGCGTCCATGGGCCAGGACGCCTCCATGAAATTATTAATTTTTATTTTATTTTTTATCATTATTAATATTATTCTTTTTTATTACTTTGCATTTATGGAGGCGTCCAGTCAAGTGGACGCCTCCATAATTTTTGATTTTTTATATTGTTTTGTCATTGATGAAGGCGTCCAGGCAACTAGACGCTTCCATGATTTTTGATTTTTTTATTTTTTTGTCATTTATGGAGGCGTCCAGCGCGTGGACGCTTCCATGATTTTTGATTTTTTTATTTTTTTGTCATTGATGGAGGCGTCCAAGCGCGTGGACGCTTCCATGATTTTTCACTGAAAAATTAAAAAAAATATAAAAAATTTCATAAAAATAGGAAATCACTAGAGTAATTAAAAATGTGAAGGCCGCCTTGGGGTATCATAGTGTAATATGAGATTTACGCACGGTAATGTCAAGAACGGCGCGTCTACAACTGCCCCACCTTGGCGTCTGCTTTGCAGGGGAGTGACACGTAATGGAATGATATCGAAGTGGAGTGAAATGGAGTGGGAATGGACTGATAAGTTGATGCCAAGGTGTGATGAGACACGCTTTTGACATTACTGTTTGGAATCTTTCCTGTAGTTTCAATGAGGCGATCTTGAAGAAGGTCTTTCAAATTTGACGATTGCTTGGACGGAGATCAAATAAGGGGGGGTGAGATGTGCGCTCAGGCACGAAAAATAAAGGAGACCAACTTCTCGGTGTGGAAGTACCTGGGTCGTAGACCTGCAGGTTTCACCATTGGGGAGCGGTTACCAGCCAATGTGGAAGTGCTACGGCTAAGGTGGGTCAAACAAGGTAAAAGCAAAGGAATATCTGAAGGGCTGTCCAAACAAGGGTCTCCTTTAGAAGAGCAGCGTAGGGCCGTTTCAAAGAAACTCAGTATTTCATTCAGAGTGGAATATCTCATATTTGTAAGAATTGAAGCACAACTGCTTTCACAATCGAATCACTTGAATGATCTTCCGTAACAAATTCAAAGTCCTACATGAATGCATGCTGGGTTTAAAGAAAAATTTAAAATAAACTAAAATAGAAAATAGTCAAGGATAATATTGTCAATTTGTTAAGAATGGGTCAGGATACCGATCCGGTGAGCTGATACTGAGTTGGGGCCCGTTTATCCGCGCACCAACTCACTGAATGGAACCGTCGTCCCCATGCTACCACAAATTAACGGCCTATCTGTACAACCCGAATTCTTCCGGAATCATCACCGTTTTTGTTGAAGGGGAACTTAAATCCCAGATTCGTTCTGGTCGCAAGGTCCTTGGCATGTTCTAGTAGCGTAGGTATCATATAATATGATGCATGACACGGGGGGACTAAACATCGAAGGACGGTACACAAGATAGGACAAAAACATCCGTTAGTAAAATCTGCACAGACCAACATAGATTAAATACGTCAGAAAGCAGCAGAATCGCAACAGAATCGGACCATAGTACAAGGAGATCTAGACAAAACCCTGACGACTACCCACTGATGTGACGTGTTTCGTCCTGTAGCGCCTCTCTTTTCCTATAAGTACCTCCCTTAGGCTAGTTCATCCAAATGCACCAAGGAGAGTTTTGAAAGCTCAGGAGGAGAAGGAGAGGAGAATCTAGGGATTTCAGGATGGAAGGAGAGTCTTCCCGCGTTATGAAGAGGGGCAGGCCTAGCAGTGAGATCAGACGACTCTCCGACCTCGAGGGTCATCTGAGTGGGACGATCCAGTCGCATATGGTAAGCTGATTCATTTCAAATTCTCCGCGTGAACCCTTTTTCACCTCTTTTCCTTTCTCTCCTTCTTTCCAGCCATATCCACCCTTCCCAGGCCCGAGGAAGTTTTCCAAACTGCCATGGCTTTCAAAGTTAACTTCCAACATCTCTATTGGCATGAGGGGCATACTCTCGAGGTGGCATCTTCAAGGGCTCCTTATTCATGCCAAGCACTATGAAAAGATTCGCATGGACTGGACGGCTATGGGCACACTAGTGGAGATCTGGCATCCCCAGACCCACACTTTCATCTTCCCGACCTTCGAGGCGACCATCCTCCTCGAGGAGGTGGAACTTCTGCTCGGACTGAAGAAATTCAAGAGTGACGGGAAGGTAAAGGCTATGCGGATGCTGACAAGGGGGACTTCCGAGAGCATCCTTGGAAGCTTCATGCCGCCCGACGCAGCCAGAAAGGTCCGCACTCAAAAGGGAATTGATTTGCAAAGGCTCGCGGAATGGGTTATGGATGCCCTGAGAGCGTCACCAGATGATGACCACATGGAAGGAATTATGAAAGGGTTCGCCATTTGTCTGGCGGGTGCTCTCTTGATTCCTTATACGGACAACATAGTGGAGGAGGACCAACTGAGTGCCATCCGCGAGATTTGGAGTGGAAAGAGGGTGGGACCCGCCGTCCTTGCCTACCTTTACAGCGGCCTTACTGCCTCGAGCATGGGTAAGCCTCCTTTCGGTTGCGCACTTGTTCTGAATTGCTGGTTAGATTTGCACTTCAAATTCGACCACCGTGAGGGGATGCCGACTGCTTCGAAGCTCTTCCAACAAAGCCCCCTTTATCACATAGCCGATGTGTTAGGCTTTGGTGGCACCGTGGCGAACCGTGTTCCGTGGCTGAAGAAACGTGAAGACTGGCGGTCTCACTTTCGAACCATGACACAAAGCTTCTTCACTTGCACACCGGCATGTCTACTCTCACTTGAACTCCTCACGAGGTCTTGTCCCGGAGTTGAACTCCAACTGATCGGCGCGACTGAGTTTATCCTTTACAACGCGCATCGGTGCTGCCTCCAGATCGGCATTCCACGCCACTCGTTCCCACTGTTAACCGGCTTCGTTCCTTTGAAGAAGTGGGAGTTGGGCACGGAAGTGGATGCGAAGGAAGCGAAGGCCATTAAAGCACCCTGGAAGACAAGTGTTGCGGGAAGGCCTTAGCACATGTAGTGGAAGAATGCGAGCTGTGGAGGGCTTATGTAACCGAACTGGGGAAGTTAAGGCCTAAAGCGCCTAAGCCCCTGATGTAGCTCACTCTGTTGCTTTCTAATGGAATAAAGATCTGGAATTGGCATGTGCGAAGTCCCTTTCCCACGCTTATTTTCTTGCACATGTTCTTTCGAGGCACGCTTCACGAGACCTTATCCTGAAAAGAAGGGAATTACGCTGATGGGGACATCGCTTACCACTTCCCATTTCTCCAAGGGTCCCGATGCTCGCCATTGTGTTCATCTTGATTTTCTGAGTCTAGCTATGTAATTTTCATATCTTTCTTTGAGTCTTAACCATGTAATTTTCCTTTTATTGAGTCAAGTACCTAAGTTAGTGAGTCATCTATCTAAGTCTAAGTATCATTAGGTGGCCTAGTGGGTTAATGGGCCCACTTCAATGGGCTTGGCCCATGGGCGCCCCCATCCCCCCTTGGTCATTTATCAATAGTCCAAAAGGTGAGGACTTTTTGTAAATTGAGGGTTTCCTATAAATAGGACCCCAATCCCTCCATGGAGAACTAATGAATGAAGTATTAAGTGAAAATTTTCACAAGAATTGTCTCTCTCTCTCTCTCTCTCTCTCTCTCTAAGGGGTGGATTCCCCTCTCTCTTTCTCTCTCTCTCTCTCTAAGGGGGGCGAACCCCATTCTCTCTCCTCCCCACCCCCAATTTTGAAATTCACTCTCTCTCCTCCCTATTCACCTCTCATTAAGACCCCTCCCCCTTCCCCATACCTCCCATTTAATTCCCCTCCAACCCCTAGGTGGAATCCCCTTCTCCTAGGCACCTCTCCCTCCTCCCAAGCAACCTTTCCCCTTCCCCATACAACCTTTCATTTTCCCAAGGGAGAATCCCTTCTCCCAAGCACCCCTTCCCCTCCCCAAGGCAACCCTTCCCATTCCCTAGGCCCCCATTAACCCCTCCATTAACCCACCATTCAAACCAAAGGAGAGATCTCTCCTCCCTCTCTCCTTCCCAACCCAAATTCGTAGCTCCCCCTTCCTCCACATGCTAGACCACCTCCCAATCCCCTTTCTGCCCCTCCCACACCTTGTATCACCCCCTAACAGACCCCCACATAGTCAGGTGACACCCCCACACCCATCCACCCCATTTCCCACCCCATCTACTCCGTCTCCCATCACCTATCATCACCCTATTCATCTCAGTCCGCAGGCAGCAGTCAAGGGTCGAGTTGTAGAGTCAACCACGTCTTCACCGCACAACTTCTGGAGGCGTATCCCACATTTCCGGAAAGCTCTTCCAGTCGTATTCGCAGGCGAGGTGATCCCGCCCCAATTCGAGTTTGGAGCTGTCCGGGAGAGCCATTCTTCACCGACTGCGCAGAACCAGTCCGGCCAGAAACCAGAGCTGCCATTCAGAAGCTACTGCGACCACACCGGTGCTCTACTTGGTGCGACACTTGACCGGGGCGAAGATCCACCAGTCCTCTGTCCAACACAGAAAGCGGGACCTCGTTTGGAGTTCGGAGCTCCCCGTTCCAAATTATTTTCCCCAGGTGCGCAGGTCAGTCCTGTCAGAGACTGATCAGACCCCCTCTCACTCTTCTGGTTCCACCTCCCTGATCCGACCTCATCTGGTGCCCATCTTGGTTTCTGATCGAAGAGGATTTGACCACGCTCGCAACCATCCTGATCCCGTCTCGATTGGATCACGGGAGCGATCGTGGTGAAGTCTCCAACCTGCTGCAACAACCTGAACTCAGTCCAAGGCAGAGCAGAGCAGCGCCGGTCCAGCGTCTGTCCCGGACAGCGTCGATAACTTCTGGCACCAAAAAAATTCAGAATTCATCTCGGGTCAGTCACAAACATTTTGGCACTGGTCTCGTTCACTTTCGAGTCCGGGAGCGATCACAACGGAGTCGACAGCGAGTGCCTGTCAGCGGGCTGAACCGGCGGACAGAACCCCGGGAGGGCAATCCGGCTCCGTTCTTAGCTTCACGCCCCTCCCCGCCTGGCCGGCTTACCGTCCCTCCCTGTGTGGAGGTAGTGTTTGTGTGTAATCCACTTTTCCCCACCCCGAGATCCACCCTCCTGCATGAGGCGTAGTGCATGTAAACATTTAGCAGGGATCAAGCTTCATCGACGCAGTGTGCGGGGAACCCACACTTCCCCGCTCGCCCTCGTCTCCGAACGGGGTTGGTTTCTTCAAACCAACCGGGTAAGCTCTATCCCTTGCTCTCATATCAGTAGTTTGTTCATATAATATCCGTGGAATTGCTCTGTTGACGGTGAGAGAGCGCCTGACCCCGAAGCTCCCAGTTTACGAGTGGTCATCGTGGAATTGTGAGAGAGCGACCCGGTGCCCTTTCGGCACCTAGCCAGCCCTTTGATTGTGGGCACCGTACCCTCGGAGGGCGACCATAGCTTTGCTGGTCCTCTACCAGCAAGGGCTTTGTTCCACTACCTCCACTCGGCATCGCCGAGTCACCCGGGAATCGTGTGCGCAACGGTGGTTTGGCAACTTGCGTAACTCTCTACTCTTGTGCGTTGTGCTTGCTTGGTAAGTCCAAGGACCCTCGGTCTAGTTGCTGCAACCTCTAAGTCGGTGTCACATCAACTTGGTATTAGAGCATGTTCTAGGCTTGTTCTCACAAGTCTAGTCCTTGGGCATTGCATTAGAGTCTTCCAAACAGTGTCGTCATCGTGTCTAGTCGAGTCACCCTCCCCGCTCCACTATCCCTTCCCAAGATGAGTGCATGGGACAAGCTTGTTATAGGGATGTTGAAGGAGCGTGCCAAATCGCCTACAGCCTTTTACCAAAAATATGGCCTGTGCGTGTGGCCAACGTCCCCGATCTCTTACCCCACAAAACATACCCCTTTCACACCTACACCGGAACCCCACACCCTTCCGATGATCCCTCCGCCAACTCCCTCACACCCCACAACATTACACCCACCAGTCCAAATTCCTACCAAAACCACCCACATGGGAGACATGAGCTTAGTCAATGAAGTCCCAAAGAATGACGATGTTTTCCTCAATATCACCCCTACACCGAAAGACACCCGCATCCAAACAATGGAGGGAGACCGGCGTCAGGCCTCTAGCTTTCACACCAACCTTAAGTTCTACCTAGAGCCTTCTTTCCCATCCAATGGACAGGTGATCATAAGAGAGCCTCTAGCTGAGTGGCTGAAGAAGAACCCCACCGTTCACAACTCAAGCCCATACCACCCACCCATGGAACACCTATCCCAAATAGTGCCCATCCAACCTCTCCATGTTACTTATCATTCCATCTACTTTGTTGAGACCTTGAGAGGCTTGGTTGAAGGTCTGCTTGGGCAAATAAGGTTGACGAACATGCTAGCCATAGGGTTATTTGACATAGGATACTTGAGTCTCACTCACCCCTCTGTTGGATCCATCACCTCCATCTACAGAAGGGGTCCTTGCACAAGCAAGCTATTATTGATCCTGCCCGAACCCGAAGAGTTTTGCCAAAACCAACCCTATGACCCCCACCTCCCTCAAGAAAAGGGCACCCCATCTAGGGAGTCAACCTTGGTGATTGTCCCACTAGGTAACGAGTGCATAGTCCGCACTAGACAGTGTGTGACTTGGAATACTATAAGTCTAGAAATGGAAGAAGCATCCTTCCCCACAAGCCAAGCCCACCTACATCCTTGTGACCCATTCCCTTGGGAACTCCAATGCCAACCTGGCCACTTTCCCTCCTTCACCATTGCCCACCCCTCATCCAATCCCAAGGGCCATTTCATTATACCCAACCAGGCCCATTGCTCCCGCACCACGACATGCCTAGTAGGCCTCAAACTGATCCCTTGGGGCGAGCAACACCCACCACTCACACCCTTCAATTTTCTCGTTGCCGAGGTCCCAACCTACATTGGGGAATCTATGGAATGGACTTTCTTGATCCATGGGATTGAAAACACCCCCTTCACCAAGGGCCTAACCATACTTGACCCATTTGATCCCTCCGCATGGGAACCCTCAAACCTGCCATCCTTGTCCCATTTCTCCAAAGAATTCCTAAGCCTCGCCCCTTGCCGAGACCATTGCGCCAAAGTTGAACCAAACCCTGTTGTGCCCCTTGTGCTTTGATGATTGTGGTGTTTTAATGATAGCAATAAGAATGAGTCACCACATTGAATGATAACCAACATTCATGTTTATAACTGATATACTCAGTGGAAAATGCATACAACAGGAATGAGTCACCACATTGAATGATAACCAACATTCATGTTTATAACTGATATACTATGTGGAAAATGCATATGACTGTGACTGGTATATTATCTGGAGAATGCATGTGTTCTGTCTGCATAAGTCTATTCACTGCATGTGTTCTGTCTGCAAGTCCATACATTGCATTCGCCAAGCCTGTACATCCATCTGCTTGCATTGAGTCTATACATTGGTGGCAAGTCCATACAGTGTCCTGCATTTAGGCAAAGTCTGTACAGCCATTTGCTTGTCAAAGTCCATACACTCAACTGCCTTGTCTTGATCAAGTATGTACATCAGACTGTTTCATCATCAAGTCTGCACATTGGTAAAGTCTGTACATCGCCTTCAAAGCCTTCTGTTGAAACCTCAAGTCTGTACAGCCTGAGAGTGCGTCTCACTGACCGTCTCATGCAAGTCTATACATCACTGTTCATGCACAGAGTCACCGTCTCATTTAGCGTCTCGTATGCATATAGTAAGTCTATACATCGCTACAGTAACGCAAGTCTATACATCGTCCGTCTCATGCATTGTCTTAGGCTAAGTCTGTATAGCCTACCGTCTCATGTAGCGTCTTATGTTAAGTATGTACAGCGCTGTTCATATGCTTCCAAGTCTGTACATTGCATCGTCTCAACTTGCGTCTCACTGAGCATATATTTACTGTAAAGTCTATACAGATGATGGAAATCAAGCGAGCTGCCAGGCCAAAGCCGATCGATGAAGTTGCTGGGCTGAAGATTAACGTGCTACCTTTGGGTAGCGCGACCTGAAGAAAGCGCTAGGTTTCCCTAGCGCGATCTCAGGCAGAAAGTCGACTGCAGACGCCCCAACTACCCAGCACTTGGAACTCCCAATGACTTCAATGTTCGCTGTTTCCCACTGTTGTAATTGATGTTCTAGTGTCGTTTAGGCTTCCCCTTCCCCCTATATATGTACCCCATCTCGTTTGATTAAGTAATGAAATGAATTGAGAAAAAAATGAGTGTTTGAAAGAGTTGAGTATAGCATGGCTATATTCCCCCCCCCAATCTTTGGAATCCCCTCCCTCCTCCCCTCTTCAGGTGCGATGCCCACGTTCTTCTTCAAATCCTCCCCTTTTCCCCTTCACGGAGGACGTTCGATGTTCTGGGTGCATCGGCCTTGAGAAGAGGTCGGGTGTGAGGCCCCATTCGGGCTCCGTTCTTCCTCCACCGACGATCGACGCCCTCCACCATCGCCAACGACGTTGCTATGATCAAGACGGAGCTTGGTTGCACCGGTCCTACGATGGGATCGGGTGTGATGCCCCAGCCAAAACCCTACATGGTCCTAGCTCGCCCTGCCATGCCCCTTTCTCCCTCGTCGCCCACCCCCGCTCCCACCTTCATCAAGTTATCCTAGCTAGTAATAGGTTAGTTTAATCGATGTTTAGGGCCCTCATGTGTTTGTTTAAAATCCCCCGTGTCATACCCACCCTCCTACGTGTTCCCCCGTGTGAATCACTTCCCCGTCGTCGTCCATGGGAGCCCCAATGCCCAACTTCTTCATCCGGCAGCTGTCTGAGAACGTGCTATATCGTCCTAGCGCGTTCTTCATGGAGGCGCCATGAGCCTATAGCGTGACTTCGGGCAGAACGTAGAAGAAGGCCACCCCCTCCCAATTTCGTTTCACATAAAATGGTATCAGAGCTTAGGGAACCAGCCTGTTCTCACAGACTGGGATCTTGAGCTTCTTGGTTCGAGGACGAACCTTCCAAAGTGGAGGGGTTTGATGGAAATCAAGCAAGCTGCCAGGCCAAAGCCGATTGATGAAGTTGCTGGGCTGAAGATTAACGCGCTACCTTTGGGTAGCGCGACCTGAAGAAAGCGCTAGGTTTCCCTAGCACGATCTCAGGCAGAAAGTCGACTGCAGACGCCCAACTACCCATCACTTGGAACTCCCAATGACTTCAATGTTCGCTATTTCCCACTGTTGTAATTGATGTTCTAGTGTCGTTTAGGCTTCCCCTTCCCCCTATATATGTACCCCATCTCGTTTGATTAAGTAATGAAATGAATTGAGAAAAAAATGAGTGTTTGAAAGAGTTGAGTATAGCATGGCTATATTTCCCCCCGCAATCTTTGGAATCCCCTCCCTCCTCCCCTCTTCAGGTGCGATGCCCACGTTCTTCTTCAAATCCTCCACTTTTCCCCTTCACGGAGGACGTTCGAAGTTCCGGGTGCATCGGCCTTGAGAAGAGGTCGGGTGTGAGGCCCCATTCGGGGTCCGATCTTCCTCCACCGACGATCGACGCCCTCCACCATCGCCAACGACGTTGCTATGATCAAGACGGAGCTTGGTTGCACCGATCCTGCGATGGGATCGGGTGTGATGCCCCAGCCAAAACCCTACGTGGTCCTAGCTCGCCCTGCCATGCCCCTTTATCCCTCGTCGCCCACCCCCGCTCCCACCTTCACTAAGTTATCCTAGCTAGTAATAGGTTAGTTTAATCGATGTTTAGGGCCCTCATGTGTTTGTTTAAGATCCCCCGTGTCATACCCACCCTCCTACGTGTTCCCCCGTGTGAATCACTTCCATGTCGTCGTCCATGGGAGCCCCAATGCCCAACTTCTTCGTCCGACGGCTGTCTGAGAACGCGCTATATCGTCCTAGCGCGTTCTTCATGAAGGCGCCATGAGCCTATAGCGCGACTTCGGGCAGAAGGTAGAAGAAGGCCACCCCCTCCCAATTTCGTTTCACATCAACAGACTTCATCGTATTAGAGAACGTCTCATGCCTTTGCCAAAGTCTGTACACTGATGTCTTTACCTACGTTGAGCATCAAAGTCTATGCATTGGCAGCACTGGGCAAGTCTATACATTCCCAGCCTTTACCTACGTTCAGAACCCCAAGTCTATACATTTGTTCAATCCTCCAAGTCTATACATTGGACTGTGCTCAACTGAAGTCTATGCATCCTTCAAGGGTCTAAAGTATATACATCCACTGTTGAACCTCAAAGTCCTCACATCGCCTCATTTCTTTAAAGTCTATACGGTCAGTATCTGCATTGCATTGCATGCATCATGGTGCAAGTCTATACACTGGATTTGTTCTAAAGTCTATACACTGGATTTTTTCTGAAGTCTATACATTGCATGCCTTCCACCAAGTCTGTACATTGGCACTGTAGCATGCATTCATGAAGTCCATACATTCACTGAAGCTTGCTTAGCTGAAGTGTGTACATTGCATTGCATGACTTGAAGTCTGTACATCGCATGTGTGCTTCTTGCTAAGTCTATACAGGCTAAGTCTGTCGGTCTTGTGACTCATGCATTCATTGTTAAAGTCTATACAGACTTCAGTGCATTCTCTTTGTGTCTCACATGTCAAAGTCTGTACAGTCTGCATCGCATGCACTTTAAATATGTCAAGTCTGTGCAATGGTCTTGGCATATGCATTCATCAAATCTATACGCTGGAAGACGAAGTCTATACAGCGTCTCACGCTGCATCCAGCAAGTCTGTACAGTGAGCGTTTCATTGGTGAAGTCTGTACACTCTCCAGTTGAACTACAAAGTCCATACATTGGACTGTAGCTTGCACGAAGCTAAGTCCATACATCGCTCAAGTCTATACAGAGTACAACGTCTCGTTCATGCATTGTTCACAAAGTCTGCACATTCTATTGTTCATGAAGCCTGTACACTGGACTGTGTCCTTGTACATCACTGTAGCTGCATCGTCTCATGCAGCGTCTCATTCAAGTCTGTACAGCCGTCTGCATTGGATTTCAAGTCTAGACATTGCACTGTTACATCCACCGTCTCATTCAGCGTCTTAGGCCTGCAAAGTCCATACATTGGTCGGTGAAAAGTCTGTACATTGGCTTCAAGACTCTCAAGTCTATACATTCGTTTCTGAAGGGAAAGTCTATACATTCGTTTCTAAGGCAAAGTCTGTACATTACCTTTGGACCTCAGAGTCTATACAGAGTCTGCATCCTCTAAAGTCTGTACATCCGATTGCCTTTGCTTTGGTCAAGTCTGTACAGCTAGGGAGACTGTTAAGTCTATACATTCCTTCTCTGTAGCTGGCACGAGGTGAAGTCTGTACAATGGTCTTAACTTTCCAAGTCTGTACATTGGCCTCCATGCCTCAAGTCTCTACATCGGATTGTTTGGCCAAGTCTGTACAGCCAACGCCTTCATTGATTCCAAGTCTGGACACTGGTCTTCAGGCGTTCCAAGTATGCACATTGATTCAGGTTCTCCAATTCTATACAATGAAGTCTGAACATTGCATTTGCATTCACAATATCTTCACACCTGAAGTCTATACATTGTGTCGTTCACATCTGCAAGTCTATACACTGCATTGTGCATACTATGATGTCTGTACAGGGTTTATGCTTAAACTGATAATCCGATACTCTGTCTGACAGGGACTGTTCGAGAAGCTTTATGAAGGGCATGTGATCCGAGGATAAGGACAGTGCCCAGATGAGGACACATGTACTGACAGCCTGCTGGATGCTGCCACGTGGTCCGAATTTTTAGGGCGGGAACTGTGGAAGCCATACGCGCCCTGGCTGCTGCTGCTATCGCTATATATATGAGTCTTCGTCTTCAGATGAAGTTAGATCGATCGACAAAAGAAGAGCAGCAAAGTCTATACACCAGAGAGCCTTCAATCCAGACAGAAGAAGAAGAAGAAAAAGAAGAGAAGAAGAAGAAAAGAGGCAGAGAGAAAGAAAAAGAAAGAAAGTGATCGTGAGTAGAAGAAGAAAGAAGTAAAAGAGAAAGAGAGAGTGAGATCGTGAGAAGAAGAGTGTGAGAGAGGTTGTTTGAAGATCAGTCTTCACTGGACCGTGGATCAAATCCAGGCCAGTCAGCTCTTTGAGAGCCATATTATGCTTTATGTTTACAGCTTTCCGATTGCTGTTCATCTTGTTTTCATTTTCCATTTTATCCTTTCTTCAAGCTGTTAGTCAGCAGTTGCAGTGATGGATTCCACTGGACAGCAAGCTGTGTTGCTCAGCAGGTGAGGAGGATTCCTCGGACGGCAAGCTGTGTTGCCCAGCGGTTGTATGGCAAGTTGTGATGCCCAGCTGTTCAAGCTGTGAGTCAGCGGAATCCACACTCGGGTTTGAATGTGGGGTGGATGTAGGTCTGCTGGACCGAACCACCTAAAAACCTCTGTGCAGTGGTTTGATTTCTTCATCTGTTTTATTGCTTCTGCTAGATGCTTGCGTAGGGGCGCTCCAAGTGCTTGCTTACAGGTTCAATAGAAGTTTAACTAGTCTTTCAGATTTGGTAAATCTGTCTAGTTAGCATTTTAGAATTTCTATTTGAGCGAATATTTTAAAGGGTATTCATTCACCCCCCCCTCTGAATACATAGCACCGAACCCAACAATTGGTATCAGAGCGGGTCTCTGATCTATCAGATCTAACAATCTGCAAAGGATCCTGCTAGTGTTTGGTGCATTTCAGAGTGTGCTTTCTGTGCTCGTTGTTTAGTTTCACTGAGTTAGTGCTTTGCCGTGCTTATCTGATTGTGGTGTTCTCTTGTCGATTGCTTTGTGCTTTGAGTCTGCTTGTTATCTGCTTTGATGGCTAATCCTCCGATATTCAGAGGTGATGACCTTGGCCCATGGTTGAAAAAGTTGCATCGGTATGTAATCACAACCGATCCTGATTTGTGGAAGGTAATGACTCACGGTCCATGCAAACTGTCAAAGGATAAATCCAAATGGACCAAGAAGGATAAGCTGAAAGACTCTGTCAACACTAGAGCTGTAGTTTTATTAAAAGAATCAATTGACAGATCTCTAATCGAATGCATTTCCTCCTGCAGGTCTGCCAAAGATATTTTGGAAAAACTAAAGCTAATCAGGAATCACAGCAAATGCTTGATGGCTGATCGGAGAAATGCTAATGATGAAACTTCATCCGAGGTAAGTTCTGAACCTAAAGAACTTTCAATTGATGATCTATGGAATATAAATGAGGAACTCAATAATAAATGTGAACAATTGAAATCTGAAAAGAAAAAATTGAAAAAGGAGATGTTGTACGAGATAAGAGAATTGAAATGTGAAAATGCAAAACTAAGAGATAGTCTGAAAAGTGATGAAAATTATTGTAAGGCATGTGCTATTTTAGAAGACATGATAAATGAGTTTGATCATGATGGTAAATTATAAAAGGAAGTAATCAAATCTCTAGAAATTGAAAAACAAACATGCTTAGAAAAAATGTCAGAAATTGAGAATCAATTGAATGATAAGAAAAATGAGCATCTAAAAAGTATGCAAGAACTGACTGAAGTTAATTCTGTAATGGACAAACTAAGGCTTGAAAACGTTAGGGGTCAAAAGGAAATTGAAGAACTCAAGGCTAGAATAAATGAAATCAATGGGGAGGCTTCACACTCTTCTTCTGCTAAATCAAACTGTGATATGTGCTCAGCATTAAGAGAACATAATGAAGATCTCTTTAGTGAGAATGAATGGTTAAACAAACAAACTGCCTCACTTAAAGAAGATCACAAAAATCTGCTAGCTGAGAAAATTAAAGCAGAAGAAAGAGAAGAGGAACTGATTGAAAAACTGGAGCAAATGTCTGGAAGAGAAAGATGTGCTGGAAATGAAATTGATGCTAAAAATCTTGAGGAAGAAAACAATGAACTGAAGGATGAAATTGAAAAACTAAAGTTGTTAAACACTGGCTTGTCCGAAAGACTTCTCACCATAGAAAAAGGAAAAGCTGTCCATGATGAAGAATCACAAACTTTGATCAATTTGGAACAAGAAGTTGAGAAGTATAAAATTGTAAATAAAGTCTTAAGTGAATGTGTAAATTGCAGTGAACAGGAGATAGCCAGTTATGAGCTTCATATAGCATCCTTGGAAAATAAAATTCATGACCTGGAAAACTCAGCATCCAAGTTTGCAAAAACTGAAAGAAAAATAAAAACTGTTGTGAAAAGTGAGGATAAGAATTCAAAGGGGGGAACAAATTGCACTTCTGATGTTAAGAAAATCACTAAAAGCCAGCTATACAACACCTTTGTGCGAGGTTCAGATGTAGCTAGTACTTCAAAGCAATCCCCAAAATAAAATGAAAATCTGAAATCATCTTCATCTGTATTTCAGTTCAAAGCCCAGAAAAATGAAAAGCAAACAAAAATTGTGAAAGGGGGCAATAAATTGAAAAAGAATGGTCAATTGAATAAAGTCAAAATTGTCCCTGCATGTGATGTGAATTCTGCTAGCAGTGTGGAGTCTGATAGACTGACACATGTCACTCACAATTCATCCACTCACTCACATGCATCAGAGAAGAAATTATCATGCTATTATTGTGGCAAGAAAGGGCATATCATGGATGATTGCAGAATACTGAAAGAAGATGAGCATGCTAGTAAAATAGTGCATTCAAGGAAATCTTTTGATAGAAATCATGCCACTAAGAAATCTAATGCATCCTGTTATTATTGTGGTAGGCGTGGTCACTTAATGAATGCATGTTTCAAACTGAAAGAAGATAGCAATGTGAATTCTAGATCTTTTACACATGCTCATGACCCACATAGACACAGATCTACTTCAGGCCAGCATATTATCTGTTTCACTTGCAACAAGCCTGGGCATAAGGTAAATGAATGCTGGTCAGGAAATCACAGGGGCAAAAATGAATCAAACAGCAAGCATCTTAGATGCTTTGAATGTGGTAAGTATGGGCATGCAGTCAAGGACTGCTGGTTTGCTCAGGGAAATCATTTTAATTCCAAATTTGTAAGATTCCCTGCAAACAAAAATTTCTTGGGCAGAAATAAAGCTGGTTTTAAAGAAAAGACTCTTGTTTGTTATGAATGTGGAAAACCTGGCCACCGAGCTTCTGAATGCTGGTGGGTAGGTAATGGTAAATCAAAAATTCATGCTTACAACAGAAAATTTCATGCTCAGTTTCATAGGTCTCATGTTGCTGTAGATATGCATCATAGGACCAGAAAATCTGTTGGTTCATGTCATTATTGTGGAAATTTTGGACATTCTATGTCTGATTGCTCTCTAATGGAATTTGATGATAATATTACTAAGAAATTATTTAGAACACCTGATAGGGGTAATTCAGGACCCAAGACTTCTTGGGTTCCTGCAGGATCAACTTGATTTTATCTTGAAGGTGTGCCTTGGAAGCTGAAGAATAAAAGGGGTTAACCAAGGCACTCAAGAATGAAAACCCCATGACTACACATCAGGTCAGTTCTGAACTTTGTTTAAATCTCATAATCTGGAAATGCTGATTTGTCTGTCTTAAATTCATTATCTGAAAATTGTTGTTTGAAAATGATTGCATATCATGTTAAACTTGTTGATGTTGAAATTGAAGTTTTCTGAATTAAGAATTGCACTATCATGTTTATGGTAACTCTCTTCTGACTAATTTGCATGAATCATATCTGAATGAATATTTGAAATCATGTGATGTGCTTTCAATACATTTCATGCATATCGAGAGGAGGAGTCCAACTGTTTTTGTTTAATGCATATAGGACTGCTTTGCACTACATTGCATAACCTTGGTATACCAAATGGTAAGCTACTAAAAGGCAGGGAAATCTGCTTGGAGGTTCTTATCATGTGTGAGATGGTCCTTGAGACCGAGTCCTCCGCCTAGTACCATGGGTTTAGTTTTCATATAGAGCAGTGTATTGCATATCATAAATTTGAAGAAAATAAAATTCGAAAAGAAATGATTCATTGCACATCATGTATTTTATCAGGGGGAGCTTGTTTGCTGTTGATTGATCATCATGCTCTGCTTATTAGAATTGTTGCATATTGCATATGTAGGATAGTGCATATTATAAAATTTTGAAAAACCTAAAAAGAAATTCATTGCACTTAGACAGGGGGAGCATTCTCATTTCATATCTTCTTCACCTCGTGAACTCCCTTTGTTTAAGTAACCTGATTCATTCCATTGACTATGTGCTATTCAACTGAATTCTCTGCTGATATCTCTAAAATAGCTGATCTGTCTGTATTCCAGACTCAGCTACTGTCTGATGATAAAATCTCTTCTGATGCTCTTCTCTATTGCTGATTCACTCTTGCACCAGCTAATACTCACCTTTCACATTCTTCTCAGCTGGTGTGACTGATCTATTTCAACTATTGACTGTTGGCTACTGAATTCATTGTTCTGATCTGAGAAACTTATGCTGCATGTCATGCAATTCAGTCTAAGAAATTGGTAGAAACTCCTATCATATAGGTTTAAGAATTATCACTGAATCAGACTGATATAAGATTAATGTATTCTCAGGTTTGTAGTTAAATGAATTGAAAAATATCTGAATGATAAGGTTTAATAAACTTTAACCACATGTGCCATGTATACCTTAGACTCTCTCATCAGATATCTGAAAATTTGAATTCAGGGCTACTTTGGTTAAGATGCATAGAGTGTGTATTGGTGTTAAACATTAACTTGAAAAATGTTGACCAAATGAAAAATTGTGAATTCAGAGCAATGACTTGGTCACTGAGAAACTGAGTTCTTTATCAATGAAATAAAGTAATTCATGTCATGAGGTGCCATAGTTATCTCTGATAAAATTTACTAAAACAAAATCTGACAGAGCAATGGCTTATTTGTGTTGAGTAACTGGGGAGTCTGGCCTCTAATCAAGGTGTCTCCTCACGTAAAAAGATATTTATATTGCTAAATCTGTTCTCAAAGTTGAGAGGCAATGACAGTTATCACACTGAGTAACTGGGTCACTTCACCTGAGACGTGTTGTGCCTCATGTAAAAAGGTGTTGATTAACTTAAATTGCTCAGGAAAAATATAATGTGCTTTAAATGAAAACATTTTGAAAAATATGTCAACTCATGTTCTTAAAAAAGTGTTTAACTTCAGTACTAATCTGTATACTTTTCAAATGTGCTATTGAGATCATATGTGTAAGATAAAAGATGATTGATTTTGAGTGTTATCTGAATATTTGGTTCATTTTTATTAAAACTTGGATTCAGATATGAGTATTGAGTTTAATTTGACAAATTTGGTATACATAAAAATTAAATCAGATTGGTTAAGTTGCCACTTCATAACCCTTTATGATAGAAGAGTCTACACTTCTTAAGACTTATTGAAGTGATGCACGTATTAAATTCCCTCATGATCAGATTTTCCAGATAGCCAGATCTGATTCTGACTGATTATTCATTAAGATCTCTTGTGATGATTGGTATCAGACTTATTGTTACCCTTCTATCATCAATCTCTTTACTCTCAACAATGTTGGAATCTTCCATCTTGTTCTTCAATAAGTTCTGATTCTGCGGTCTTTTCACCAGACTTCAGATTCCTTGGTATGGCTGATTTCAGATTGATTTATTGGATAACCAGAGCTCACTCTTGTGCTTCAGGGGGAGTTATAGTTTATCTACATTTAAGGGGAGTGTAGTCATTCATGCATATTGATAGGGGGAGAGATGTTTTATCCATGAACCTTGTTTTATTCTATGTCTTTGTGTACTGCATTTTGTCTCTCAATTCATTTCCCTCGCTTTTTGATTATGTCAAAGGGGGAGAATAGTTTGACGAGTCAGTGTGACTCATTATGTTGCCATCATCAAACAGGGGGAGATTGTTGTGCCCCTTGTGTTTTGATGATTGTGGTGTTTTAATGATAGCAACAAGAATGAGTCACCACATTGAATGATGACCAACATTCATGTTTATAACTGATATACTCAGTGGAAAATGCATACAATAGGAATGAGTCACCACATTGAATGATAACCAACATTCATGTTTATAATTGATATACTATGTGGAAAATGCATATGACTGTGACTGGTATATTATCTGGAGAATGCATGTGTTCTATCTGCATAAGTCTATTCACTGTATGTGTTCTGTCTGTAAGTCCATACATTGCATTTGCCAAGCCTGCACATCCATCTGCTTGCATTGAGTCTATATGTTGGTGGCAAGTCCATACAGTGTCCTGCATTTAGGCAAAGTCTGTACAGCCGTTTGCTTGTCAAAGACCATACACTCAACTGCCTTGTCTTGATCAAGTATGTACATCAAACTATTTCATCATCAAGTCTGCACATTGGTAAAGTCTGTACATCGCCTTCAAAGCCTTCTGTTGAAACCTCAAGTCTGTACAGCCTGAGAGTGCGTCTCACTGACCGTCTCATGCAAGTCTATACATCACTGTTCATGCACAGAGTCACCGTCTCATTTAGCGTCTCGTATGCATATAGTAAGTCTATACATCGCTACAGTAACGCAAGTCTATACATCGTCCGTCTCATGCATTGTCTTAGGCTAAGTCTGTACAGCCTACCGTCTCATGTAGCGTCTTATGTTAAGTATGTACCTCGCTGTTCATATGCTTCCAAGTCTGTACATTGCATCGTCTCAACTTGCGTCTCACTGAGCATATATTTACTGTAAATTCTATACATACTTCATCGTATTAGAGAACGTCTCATGCCTTTGCCAAAGTCTGTACACTGATGTCTTTACCTACGTTGAGCATCAAAGTCTATGCATTGGCAGCACTGGGCAAGTCTATACATTCCCAGCCTTTACCTACGTTCAGAACCCCAAGTCTATACATTGGTTCAATCTTCCAAGTCTATACATTAGACTGTGCTCAACTGAAGTCTATGCATCCTTCAAGGGTCCAAAGTATATACATCCACTGTTGAACCTCAAAGTCCTCACATCGCCTCATTTCTTCAAAGTCTATACAGTCAGTATCTGCATTGCATTGCATGCATCATGGTGGAAGTCTATACACTGGATTTGTTCTGAAGTCTATACACTGGATTTGTTCTGAAGTCTATACATTGCATGCCTTCCACCAAGTCTGTACATTGGCACTGTAGCATGCATTCATGAAGTCCATACATTCACTGAAGCTTGCTTAGCTGAAGTGTGTACATTGCATTGCATGACTTGAAGTCTGTACATCGCATGTGTGCTTCATGCTAAGTCTATACAGGCTAAGTCTGTCGGTCTTGTGACTCATGCATTCATTGTTAAAGTCTATACAGACTTCAGTGCATTCTCTTTGTGTCTCACATGTCAAAGTCTGTACAGTCTGCATCGCATGCACTTTAAATATGTCAAGTCTGTACAATGGTCTTGGCATATGCATTCATCAAATCTATACGCTGGAAGATGAAGTCTATACAGCGTCTCACGTTGCATCCAGCAAGTCTGTACAGTGAGCGTTTCATTGGTGAAGTCTGTACACTCACCAGTTGAACTACAAAGTCCATACATTGGACTGTAGCTTGCACGAAGCTAAGTCCATACATCGCTCAAGTCTGTACAGAGTCCAGCGTCTCGTTCATGCATTGTTCACAAAGTCTGCACATTTTATTGTTCATGAAGTCTGTACACTGGACTGTGTCCTTGTACATCACTGTAGCTGCAGCGTCTCATTCAAGTCTGTACAGCCGTCTGCATTGGATTTCAAGTCTAGACATTGCACTGTTACATCCACCGTCTCATTCAGCGCTTAGGCCTGCAAAGTCCATACATTGGTCGGTGGAAAGTCTGTACATTAGCTTCAAGACTCTCAAGTCTATACATTCGTTTCTGAAGGGAAAGTCTATATATTCGTTTCTAAGGCAAAGTCTGTACATTGCCTTTGGACCTCAGAGTCTATATAGAGTCTGCATCCTCTAAAGTCTGTACATCCGATTGCCTTTGCTTTGGTCAAGTCTGTACAGCCAGGGAGACTGTTAAGTCTATACATTCCTTCACTGTAGCTAGCACGAGGTGAAGTCTGTACAATGGTCTTAACTTTCCAAGTCTGTACATTGACCTCCATGCCTCAAGTCTCTACATCGGATTGTTTGGCCAAGTCTGTACAGCCAACGCCTTCATTGATTCCAAGTCTGGACACTGGTCTTCAGGCGTTCCAAGTATGCACATTGATTCAGGTTCTCCAATTCTATATAATGAAGTCTGGACATTGCATTTGCATTCACAATATCTTCACACCTGAAGTCTATACATTGTGTCGTTCACATCTGCAAGTCTAGACATTGGAAAGTCTATACACTACATTGTGCATCCTATGATGTCTGTACAGGGTTTATGCTTAAACTGATAATCCGATACTCTGTCTGACAGGGACTGTTCGAGAAGCTTTATGAAGGGCACGTGATCCGAGGATAAGGACAGTGCCCAGATGAGGACACGTGTACTGACAGCCTGCTGGATGCTGCCACGTGGTCCAAATTTTTAGGGCAAAAATTGAGGAAGCCACACGCGCCATGGCTGCTGCTGCTGCTATATATATATGAGTCTTCGTCTTCAAATGAAGTGAGATCGATCGAAAAAAGAAGAGCAGCACAGTCTATACACCAGAGAGCCTTCGATCCAGACAGAAGAAGAAGAAGAAAAAGAAGCGAAGAAGAAGAAGAGAGGCAGAGAGAAAGAAAAAGAAAGAAAGTGATCGTGAGCAGAAGAAGAAAGAAGTAAAAGAGAAAGAGAGAGTGAGATCGTGAGAAGAAGAGTGTGAGAGAGGTTGTTTGAAGATCAGTCTTCACTGGACCGTGGATCAAATCCAGGCCAGTCAGCTCTTTGAGAGCCATATTATGCTTTATGTTTACAGCTTTTCGATTGCTGTTCATCTTATTTTCATTTTCCATTTTATCCTTTCTTCAAGCTGTTAGTCAGCGGTTGCAATGATGGATTCCACTGGACAGCAAGCTGTGTTGCTCAGCGGGCGAGGAGGATTCCTCGGACGGCAAGCTGTGTTGCCCAGTGGTTGTATGGCAAGCTGTGATGCCCAGCTGTTCAAGCTGTGAGTCAGGGGAATCCACACTCGGGTTTGAGTGTGGGGTGGATGTAGGTCTGCTGGACCGAACCACCTAAAAACCTCTGTGCAGTGGTTTGATTTCTTCATCTGTTTTATTGCTTCCGCTAGATGCTTGCGTAGGGGCGCTCCAAGTGCTTGCTTACAGGTTCAATAGAAGTTTAACTAGTCTTTCAGATTTGGTAAATCTGTCTAGTTAGCATTTTAGAATTTCTATTTGAGCGAATATTTTAAAGGGTATTCATTCACCCCCCCTCTGAATACATAGCACCGAATCCAACAAACCCCTCCTTGTCAACACTTACGCTTTGGAAGATAAGACTCAACGTTTGGGTGGAGTGGCATGGTAGGATCACATTTGCGTGTCCTGGACCCCCTATAGAAGTCAACATTTTTAGGAGACACATGCATTTTAGGACCACATATGGATGCCCCGGTCCTCCAACCTTCCGTAGAGAACCTATGCATGATAGGGCCACGTTTGGATGCCCCGGACCCCCAATCTTCACCCACCTTGATAGGAAACCTAAGCAAGCTAGATCCACTTTTAGATGCCCCGGCCCTCCTAAGTCCACCAAAATCAGTGTAACACTTGATAGGGCTAACTTTGGTTGTCCAGGCCCTCCCTTCATCCCTAGAGGATCATCATTTATGACATTGCATGGCAACCCTCGCAAGCACATCAACAAGAGCAACGAGATGAACAAACAATTAGCCAACTCTCACCGCTGCCACCAAGAATTCTGGTTTGGTGATTCCGTGATGGTGAGGACTGAGAGACTATCCTCTGAGAATGTCTCAAAACTGAGGTCTTCTGGAATAGGTCCCTTCCTGAGATACATCAGCGCTAATGCTTATGTGTTAGACCTCCCTGAGGAATACAGAGTAAGCCCCACTTTCATCGTTGCTGACCTGGTGCCATACATGGGTCCCACGGTAACGCCCAGTGAGGAAATTGAGCTCATCCCCTCCCTTGAGAGAGCACCTACCCTTGAGAGAAAGCTACCAGCCCAGAGAGACCAGCATGAGCATGTTGAACGGATATTGTATGAACAGGTCACTGTCATCTGGAGCAAAGGGTAAGGGCGCTACCTCGCTGGGTGAAAGGACCAGCTACCTTTGGTAGACTTGTGGGCAACCCCGCCGTGGCTCCCTCCGCATATGATGGATCTTTACTCGACAGAGTCGAGTTCTCTACACCCCGGGAGTATGATAGGGACATTGCTTACCACTTCCCATTTCTCCAAGGGTCCCGATGCTCGCCATTGTGTTCATCTTGATTTTCTGAGTCTAGCTATGTAATTTTCATATCTTTCTTTGAGTCTTAACCATGTAATTTTCCTTTTATTGAGTCAAGTACCTAAGTTAGTGAGTCATCTATCTAAGTCTAAGTATCATTAGGTGGCCTAGTGGGTTAATGGGCCGACTTCAATGGGCTTGGCCCATGGGCGCCCCCTTCCCCCCTTGGTCATTTATCAATAGTCCAAAAGGTGAGGACTTTTTATAAATTGAGGGTTTCCTATAAATAGGACCCCAATCCCTCCATGGAGAACTAATGAATGAAGTATTAAGTGAAAATTTCCACAAGAATTGTCTCTCTCTCTCTCTCTCTCTAAGGGGTGGATTCCCCCCTCTCTCTCTCTAAAGGGGGCGAACCCCATTCTCTCTCCTCCCCACCCCCAATTTTGAAATTCACTCTCTCTCCTCCCTATTTACCGCTCATTAAGACCCCTCCCCCTTTCCCATACCTCCCATTTAATTCCCCTCCAACCCCTAGGTGGAATCCCCTTCTCCTAGGCACCTCTCCCTCCTCCCAAGCAACCTTTCCCCTTCCCCATACAACCTTTCATTTTCCCAAGGGAGAATCCCTTCTCCCAAACACCCCTTCCCCTCCCCAAGGCAACCCTTCCCATTCCCTAGGCCCCCATTAACCCCTCCATTAACCCACCATTCAAACCAAAGGAGAGATCTCTCCTCCCTCTCTCCTTCCCAACCCAAATTCGCAGCTCCCCCTTCCTCCACTTGCTAGACCACCTCCCAACCCCCTTTCTGCCGCTCCCACACCTTGTATCACCCCCTAACAGACCCCCACATAGTCAGGTGCCACCCCCACACCCATCCACCCCATTTCCCACCCCATCTACTCCGTCTCCCATCACCTATCATCACCCTATTCATCTCAGTCCGCAGGCAGCAGTCAAGGGTCGAGTTGCAGAGTCAACCACATCTTCACCGCACATCTTCTGGAGGCGTATCCTACATTTCCGGAAAGCTCTTCCAGTCATATTCGCAGGCGAGGTGATCCCGCCCCAATTCGAGCTTGGAGCTGTCCGAGAGAGCCATTCTTCACCGACTGCGCAGAACCAGTCCGGCCAGGAACCAGAGCTGCCATTCAGAAGCTACTGCGACCACACCGGTGCTCCAGTTGGTGCACCACTTGACTGGGGTGAAGATCCACCAGTCCTCTGTCCAACACAGAAAGCGGGACCTCGTTTGGAGTTCGGAGCTCCCCGTTCCAAATTATTTTCCCCAGGTGCGCAGGTCAGTCCTGTCAGAGACTGATCAGACCCCCTCTCACTCTTGGGGTTCCACCTCCCTGCTCCGACCTCCTCTGGCACCCATCTTGGTTGCTGATCGAAGAGGATTTGACCACGCTCGCAACCGTCCTGATCCCGTCTCGATTGGATCACGGGAGCGATCGTGGTGAAGTCGCCAACCTGCTGCAACAACCTGAACTCAGTCCAAGGCAGAGCAGAGCAGGTCCGGTCCAGCGTCTGTCCCGGACAGCGTCGACAACTTCTGGCACCAACAAAATTCAGGATTCATCCTTGGTCAGTCACAAACATTTTGGTGCTGGTCTCGTTCACTTTTGAGTCCGGGAGCGATCACAGCGGAGTCGACAGTGAGTGCCTATCAGCGGGCAGAACCGGCGGACAGAACCCCGGGAGGGCAATCCAGCTCCGTTCTTAGCTTCACGCCCCGCCCCGCCTGGCCGGCTTACCATCCCTCCCTGTGTGGAGGTAGTGTTTGTGTGTAATCCACTTTTCCCCACCCCGAGATCCACCCTCCTGCGTGAGGCATAGTGCATGTAAATAATTAGCAGGGATCAAGCTTCATCGACGCAGTGTGCGGGGAACCCACACTTCCCCGCTCGCCCTCGTCTCTGAACGGGGTTGGTTTCTTCAAACCAACCAGGTAAGCTGTAAGCTCTATCCCTTGCTCTCATACCAGTAGTTTGTTCATATAATATCCGTGGAATTGCTCTGTTGACGGTGAGAGAGCGCCCGACCCCGAAGCTCCAAGTTTACGAGTGGTCATCGTGGAATTGTGAGAGAGCGACCCGGTGCCCTTTCGGCACCTAGCCAGCCCTTTGATTGTGGGCACCGTACCCTCAGGAGGGCGACCATAGCTTTGCTGGTCCTCTACCAGCAAGGGCTTTGTTCCACTACCTCCACTTGGCATCGCCGAGTCACCCGGGAATCGTGTGCGCAACGGTGGTTTGGCAACTTGCGTAACTCTCTACTCTTGTGCATTGTGCTTGCTTGGTAAGTCCAAGGACCCTCGGTCTAGTTGCTGCAACCTCTAAGTCGGTGTCACATCATACGCCTTGCACGGAGGGATCTTTTCTCTCTTTTTTTTCTCTTTTGGGCGCATCTAGGTGCGATGACGCATCTTAGCTTTCGAATTCAAATTTAAAGCGCCAGGTGGCCTTTCTTCTTCCGTGCCTTACCCGCAAACGAGCCCGCCTCCGTCGAGATTTGCTCACCCATCTTCGTCTTCTTCCACTTCTCGATCGATGGAGTTTGGTGGGCCAAATCGTGGTGAAGGGAGAGTGGGGCGAGGGACTCCTCGCCCGAGGAGGGACGCGCAAGAGCATAGAGAGGCGTCCATGGAAGCGGAAGGGCCGCTTCTGGCACCTGAGGGACCCGGTGACGCGGAGGGAAGTGAACACGGTCTGGTAGGTCCTTCGATCTCCTCCTCTTTGATCCATTTTGAGTTTTGAAGTGAGCCACGCGAGGGGGGAAGAGGGTTCGGTGAGTGTTGCACTCAAATGATGGACGCATCCTTGACAGGAGACGCGTTCTCATTGTCTGACATAAGACCCCCCCTTTCTTGATGTAGGGCATGGCATGGACCCCAGGCTTGGCCGATGAATGGGCGAGCGCGGATGAGCCGAGCCGTGTCAGGAAGGAGAGTCGCAGCAAGGCGAAGCTCGAGGACTGGCGCATACGTCTCCCTGGACGGCAAGGGAGCGTATTGGTGCAGGACAGTGTCGACTTCGTACGGCAGCGGCGGGAGAGTCATGTGGGACCTCTCCAACCTGGGGATGCGCGCGACATCAACGGCTTGCGTGCCCAACTGGCATAGGCCAGGCGGCAGCTGGCCGTCACTCAACAGGAACTATCGATCCTGGTAAGTTAAGTACTGCATTCCTTTTTTAAAATTTGGAGCTTAGCTGACGGCCGTTGTTTGTTTGTTCCAGGGTGCCCAGCAAACAGTGATGGTGGGAATGGTCGGTGGCACATCTTCCAGCTCTTCGGCCCCTTTTCTTGAGATTGCCTCCCTCCGGGAGCAACTCGCCGGTGCGGTGGCCCGTGTGGCCCGGGCGGAAGAGGAGCGTGATGCCTGGGTAGCGACTATAGTGGAGCTGCGGCGTCACAGTGAAGAGAGGCCACATCCGGACATCCTAGAGTTGAGGGTGTTCCTCCAGGTGGCCAAGAGAGAGGCGGAAAGAGAAAGGCTAGAGAGGGAGAAGGAGAGAGAGGACAGAAGGGCCATGGAGGCCCAGGTGAGGGAGCTCCAGCTAGGCCTTCGAGCTATGGGACAGAGGCTAGAGAGCATGGAGGTGAGCTATGAGAGAGCGCGAGAGTTCGGGGCGCGACTCCGCCAGTCTAGCCACTTTTCTGTCGGTGGCCTCTTTGCCACGCCAGGGGAGCAGCAGCGAGCCGCCGCTGTGGAGCAGGCGCCACGAGGCGAGGGGACTGCTGTTTCACGGAGCCCCAGAAGGCCCTTGAGGGACCCTCACCTCTGGGGAGAGGAGAGGGACGCCTAGAGGGATGAATGTGAAGGTGACGGCGAGAGTTGGTGAGCTAGCATACGCCTCCTTTCTATGATTGTGATGTTTATGACAGTTTATGTAGACTTATGAATGGAGTGATCTGTTGTTTCCTATTGCTCATTTGTCCTCTTGCACGTTCCTTCCTTCCTACGCTTCTTCTCTTTACACTGTCCCCATGTGATATGCTCGCCGAGACCCTGCCCAAAACGGGGAATCGTATCTTGCTGTGACCATCTTTAGTACAGAAATCTACCGCCGAAGTCAACAATGCTGGCTCTAGCCGCTTCTCCTGAACGATCGTTCAATCTTCCTGGATGACCTTTATGTCATGACAGGGCATCCCTAACAGTATAAGGAGCGTGTCGTCACGTTACATCATCCAATCAATCACCCTGCGCGAGCGGTGAAGCGACACATGGTGCCGCAGGGCAGGTGCCCTATCGCGAGGGCTATCGTTAAAGGTGATGGAGGCAATCTTGGCCCGCACTTCTCCTATTTCTATAGATACCTGTCTCTTTCATTCTCCCAGGGACATCGAGAGCCAACTCGAAGAGTACAAGTTCCTACGGGAGAGGAGGAACTCAGGATCCTGAGGTCTGGATGGAGGGCGAATCTTCCCACTCCTCGAAGAGAAGCAGGTCCAGCGGTAGCAGTTCCAGGAAACTCTCGGACCTCGAAGGGCACTTCAGCGAGAGGGTCCAATCGCAACTCGTAAACTGAGCTTTCCTGTCCCCTTTTCTCATTCTTCCTTTCTTCCTTTCTTTCCTTCTTTCTTTTCTTTGACAAAAACCTTCTCCATTCCTCGTGTATGCGCAGAGTGTGATGAAATCACATATTTCATGGGAGTTAGTAGTGGCAGCATACAGGGGTCTCTCGGATTTTCAGAAGGCCAGGCTAGACGTGATGGGATTTGGTGCCTTTCTCCGGATCGAGCCGATCAAGCTCGACCTGGTCCTCATCCAAGCCTTGCGTGAAAGATGGGACCCAGTGAGTCGGACATTCTTGATGCCCTGGGGGCACATGGTGCCCAGCCTGGAAGATGTGGCCCGAATCACGAGCCTCAAGGTGGATGGCGAGGTAGTGACCGGAGTCACTTACGCGGACTATCGAGAAGGTGCCCAGAAGCTACTGGGTTTGGACCTAGATGGACGGAAGAATAGGTCAGTAGCCAGGACATCTATCATGGAGGCATTAGGGCTCACTGATACTCGTCGACGGGACGATGAGTCCTTAGAAGAATTCATGGGGAGGATGGAAAGAGGATGTCGTGCTGTGTACTGCACAGATTTTGGCAATTGGGAAAGATCCAACATGGATTTGAGGAGATTTCTCCTCTTCTTGCTGGAAAGATTGATACTGAGCTCGAAAGGAGACGGTATCCATTTTCATTTCCTGGAGCTGCTATCAGACCTCAAAAGAGTATGGCACTACGCCTGGGGAGCTGCCATGCTGGCGCACCTGTTTACAGGTCTGTCCCAAGATGCAGACCGTGAGATGACTGTGAGTGGTTTCACACCACTTATCCAGGTATTTTTAATTTTGTTTTGTATTTTATTTTATTTTATTTTATTTTGTTTGTTTTTGTGATAGCCCACTTAAGGTACTGATGACATGCGCTAAAGCAACTGTGGAGCTATTATTACCTCCCGATGGGGAGAGCTCGACATTGGCGACCAGTGATGGTGCCGCTAGCCAGGCGGTGGCAACCTATCATGAGTGCAGCACCCCTAACCTACCAACTGATGGTGCTAAGGCGGGAGATACAGGAGTTCCCTGCAGCAATGGTGGGATTTTTTTTTCTGGATTATTTTTATTTGGTTCTGACCAGCTAAACGGGTATGTACAACCTAACCTAGTTAAACAGGAGACCCTACTCAGGCATGGTCGATGTCGACCAATTATGGGTTCTAACAAGTCGTGCCCGGTTCGGACGGGAATTATGGATGCACTGCCTGAATGAAATCGAGCCGCTTCGGCTATGATTGTTTATGAGGACTTTAGGACTGGCTCAGGAATGGGTGGATACGGCTGCGCCACCTCGCATTGGGAGAAAGGCACGGGGACCGGCAACCTGCATTGATTGGCGTGTGTGGTTCCCTGAACAGTATGAAGATTGGCAATGGGGTGGCACAATTGTGGAATCGCATGCGTAGGATAGTGAAGACTATCTGCGTCTGTATAAGACAATGTATGCAGAGCGGCTCCATCCCCGGAGACTTGTGGAGGTAGGTCCCCTTTCTCTCTTGCTTTCTCTCTTTTGGTTTTTGTTGTGGGAATGCTGACTCTCAGGGCTGCAGGATGTCCGTGATACCATGATAGCGAACTTGCGATCTCGCCTGGCAGCGACGGAGCAACAATTGGGTGACACACGTGAAGCCTTGATTGCCTCGGTAGGTGTATACAGTGTACGCTCCGAATCACGGCCCTAGATCCATGGTGTTCGGCTACTAATTATCATTTCCTAGTTACAGCGCGCCCAGATTGACGTGGCCTCATCGGCGATGGGGGCCGGTGGAGTCTCTTCCAGCTTATGGATCCCTACCTCAGAACTTGACTTGCTTCACGAGCAACTTGCTCGTGCCACGCAGCGTGCCACGGAGGCAGAAGGAATGCTCTCTATACAGGTAAGAGCCTCAGTGTTGAGTTCTCCTTGTTTATGCTTTGCCGTATATCTGAGATGGTGTATCTGGCAGGAAAAGGAGACGCAAGAGTCACTTGCCCAAGCTGCGCAGCGGGAGGCTAGAATAGTTGAGCTGGAGGAGGAACTCTGACGTCGTCCAGATGATGACTCTTCTAGGGATGCCAGAGAGCTGAGGATCACTCTCCAGTTGGAGAGGGAAGACCGTGAGAGAGAACGGGCAGAGAGGGAAAGAGACAGAGAGAGAGAAAGAGCCGACAGATTGGCTGAAAGGGAGGAACGAAGAGCCATGGAGGCCCAGTTGTTCGAACTTTGAATCAGCCTTGGTCTTGCTGAACAGTGGCTGAGAGATGGTGAGGAGCGCTACCAAAGAGCACGAGAGCGTGGCTTTCGTGTTGGTAGCTTCTTTGCTGCTCCCATCGATCAACGCCGGGGTGTGGTGATGGGAAGAGGAGTACAGAGCGGTAGGAGTACCGCTTTTCGTAGTTGGGTAGCACCTTTGAGAGCATTTTGCCCGGAGAGTAGCGGGACGAGTAATGCGGAGAGAGAGGGTGGAACTTGATGTAATTTTTTATTAATTTTTTTGGAATAGAATAAAAGGTTCAATTTTGTTTGGTTTTCACCTTTGCTCTTGTTTCCTCGAGTCCCTGCACACATCACTGAAACAAACAAATCAGAATTTCTGCTCTGACTTGGCCCGTTGCTCAATAAGCAGATGGTCACTTTGACTGTCCTTGATAACGGGTCAAGGGGCCAAGCCTTTATTAACGAAGGCAAGGGAAAGATATGGTGATGATGAATGCGACAGACAAGCACACGAATGCAAGCGAGATTAAAAAGTGAAATGCTGCATACAAATGTAATCATGCAAAATTGGTTTGTTTTTCTTTTTATATTTGGCATTTTTTTTGTTGTTTTGTTATATTAATTTTTTTGTTTGCAAATATGTACATTTTCACTTTTCACTTTTTTTGTTTTTATCATTTCATTTTTTTTTGTTGCTAACGCCTGGCAAGCATCCAAATGGCACCTAACCTACATGAGAACAGGGGTTTCTTACTAACCTCCCAGGTATCCTAAGTGCACATCTAGGTTGATTTGGGCCTCTGGACCCCTCGAATGATAATCCCACCGGCTAAGACTTACCCTGATGACAATACCGTCATGCCATGCTTAGGCTCCCAGTCGCTTCCGACCACAGGGATTCACCCAAAAAGTTTTTGAGGTAAATGATTTGCCCGACCCGGGTCTATTTCCTCACAACTCTAGATGGTATATGATGGAACACCCTGGAACCCTAACGACCAACCGCGCGACGCTGACCCGGAATCAGACGCCGTCGCACCCATAGGTGACGCGCTTGCATTGGCCTAAGCCCAAGGTTAAATAAGAAGATATCAAGGTGGTAAATAGGGGTCTTGACCGGCCAGAAACACAGAGACTCCTTCGCAGCGATAGCTTTTGCTTTTCAAAGTAGGCAACCATACGTGTGTATTAAAATAAGGTCGTAGACTTTGGCGGGTTTTACCCTTCAGAAACTCCATCTAGCTTTCATCTTCAAAGGAAGAAGGAAGAGTGTATGGGGTAAACCTCCTGAGAGGACCGGCAAAATCGTTCACCCGGTGAGCCAATAAGGGCCCATTAACTCTCCTCTTTCGGACAACTTCGGACCAAATCTCGAGCATTTACATTCCATAACTCCTTTTGTGGATTTAGGCTTTTTGCCTTGAGGGATTTCATTTACCGCATCAGGCACGGTCAGGACCAGGCTTTTCTCTTGATTTTGATTTTGTGTTTCTTTTTGTGAGGGAGATATAGTTTGACGCTGTTGGCTCCCTTTTGTATGCCTGCAGGGACACTGCCCTCTTCTCGTGCTCTGATCGATGCTCGAGGAAATGGATCCTACTCTTGCCTTAAGGGGTTTGAGTTTTAGTTTCTCATGCTCAGCGTTTTAAGGGCGCCGACTGTCTCATTTAGTCGAAGAGAAAAGAATAAAGATTACAACTTCCGGAGATCTTCTGGGTGAAGCCCCACTGTCGGTGATGCTACCAACTTTTTTGGATAAAATACGTAAGTGAGTACAAGTTGGCTTCCTTTGAGCGTGCATAGGCCGATGTGGCCGGATAGGGATCTCCACGGTTCTGGCAAACCAAGACCCGGTGCCTACCAAGCCTTAGTGGGCCCTATCCTAACATGAAGGTTGGATGCAGGGACTTAACTACATGGTGACCACCAGGCATCGGCATTTTGAATTTTCCATATTTTTAGTGATTTTCAATATTTTTTTGTTGTTTTTGTTGTTTTCTGTCTTTTCATCTTTTTTTTTATTTTTTGACGTTTTGGCACAATGCTAAGGGTAGTACTTTTTAAGATAAAGCCCATTCCAAGGGTGGGATAACTTGGTCCCTTCGGCGTTGACTAGTTTGTAGGCATTGCCAGGGTACACGGTTTGAATCACAAATGGTCCTTCCCAATTGGGTTGGAGCTTAGAACGCGGCCCTCCAGGTTTGACAAAAATTCTTTTCACGACCATCTCACCGACTTTAAATTTTCTCTCAACGACTTTCTTTTGGTAAAAGCGAGCGAGTCTATTTTGATACACACGCGCATGCTCGGTAGCGGCCAGCCGCTTCTCGTCTAAGAGTTCCAACTGGGCAAGGAGTGAATTACGACCTTCGTCGAGGGGAAATTTCTCATCAATTGTACTCTGAGAGAAGGGATCAGAGTCTCGTACGGGACTATCGCTTCCATCCCATAAGTTAGGCAAACAAAGTCTGTCCGGTGGGGGTACGGATTGAAGTGCGATAGGCCCAAAGAGCTTCGATAAGCTTTTCTGGCCAGTCTGAAAACTTACTAGACTCGCAGGTTTTCTTGATGATTTTGATCAATGTTTTATTGGTGGCCTCCGCTTGGCCATTACCTTGTGGGTAATAAGGTGATGAATGATGCAATGCAATTGCGTACCTTTTGCAGAGGTCTTGAAGGTCCTGAGAAATGAACTGTGGCCCATTGTCGGTGACGATTGTGCTTGGGACGTCGAACCTGGCGAGGATGTTCTTCGTGATAAACTTGCAGACTGTTGACGCCTTGATTTCCGCGTAGGCTTCGGCTTCGGCCCATTTGGTGAAGTATTCCGTCGCAGTAAGGATGAAAGATTTCTGCTTGGTGAGGGAATTAGGATCACCTAGGGGACCGATGATATCGAATGCCCACATGGAGAAAGGCCATGGGGAGGATATTGGATGAAGTGAGGAAGATGGTGAATGAATTTTATCGGCGTGAAGTTGACACTTGACACACCTACGGACATAGACATCACAATCCTTTTCCATAGTGGGCCAGTAAAAGCCTTGGCGAATGATCTTCTTGGCGAGCATCTGGCTATTCACGTGGCCACCGCACACACCCGAGTGTGCTTCTTCTACGCATTTCCAAACCTCATTGTCGGCAAGACACCTTAGCAGAACCCCAGTGAGGCTCCTCCTATAGAGTAGACCTCCAACCAATGTGTATTTCTGAGCCACCCTTCTTATGGCTTTTTTATCTTCTGTGGTGGCTCCTTCAGGATAAGACTGATCTTTACAGTATTTGACAATTTCATAGAACCATGGTTTCTCCTCGTCGGCCAGCTCTTCTTCGACTTCTGCCAGCATGATCTCCCTCTTCTCAAGAATTTCTCCCTTCTGGATCTTCTGTAGGACTCGTTCCTTGATCTTTAAGAGGTAAGGGTCCTGAACGGCAGGGACAAGACGCTTGTAGAGAATGATGGATCTAAACCATGCACCTAAAGGGAATTTGAAGGATGATGCCAAGGAGGCGAGGGCATCGGCCAGAATGTTCTGTTCGCGAGGAACATGGACAAAGATCAGCTTGGTGAACAATTTGGCATAGGCGGAGACCAGCTCCT
The DNA here is from genome assembly GCA_022559845.1 of Amorphophallus konjac. NCBI lineage: Eukaryota > Viridiplantae > Streptophyta > Magnoliopsida > Alismatales > Araceae > Amorphophallus > Amorphophallus konjac. The sequence goes on from CM040128.1 coordinate 211,458,854, forward strand.
GATAGGGTTTGAGCTTGGGATCGAGGGTGCGATATTTGGTAAGCACCTGGCGGAGAACAAGTTGAATGTCACCCATGACTCGCAACTCAGTGATATAGAAAGAACGGGCTAGTTCCAGACCAGCTAGAAGAGCCTCGTATTCAGCGATGTTGTTGGTGACTGGGAACGTGAGCTGAAATGCCTCTGGGATGGTAACGCCTTCAGGCGTTAGAAGGACAATGCCGATACCCTTCCCTTGGGAATTCAGAGCTCCATCAAAATATAATATCCTCATTGGCTTGTCAGACTGAGTGACGGACATTAGTTCATCATCTGGAAACTCTGATTGGATAGGGTCAAACTTGGGGAGAGGATGGTGGGCGAGATGCTTGGCTATGGCATAGCCTTTAATTGCCTTTTGCTGGATATAGGTGATGTCAAATTGAGAGAGGAAACTCTGCCAGCGTGCTAGCCTATCCGAAAGGACGGATTTCTCCAGAAGGAACTTGATAGGGTTCATGCGAGCAGTCAAGTGGACCTCATGAGCCAAGAAGTAGTGCTTCAATTTCTGCACTACCCAAACGAGGGCAGCATAGGTTTTCTCCATGACTGTGTACTTTTTCTCACAGAGATTGAGAAGTTTGGAAAAGTAATAGGTTGCCCGTTCCTTACCTTCTTCATCAGCTTGTGCGAGGACAGCTCCCACAGAGTCATCCAAGACTGAGATGTAGAGGATCAGAGGTTTTTCTAGTTTGGGTGGAATGAGAACGGGTGGACTAGCCAGATATTCCTTTAACCCTTCAAAAGTTTTTGGCATTTAGAATCCCAGTGGAATTCTACTCCTGGCTTGGTCAACTCATAGAAAGGTCTACACCTTTGTGAGTGCTGAGACACAAACCAATGAATAAACTACAACCTCCCGATTAAACCTCGGACTTCCCTCAAATTCTTGGGAGGCGGCATATCCCTGATGGCCTTAGCTTTGTCGGGATCTATCTCGATCCCTCTTTTACTTACAATGAAGCCTAGTAATTTACCCGATGATACACCAAACACACACTTCTTCGGGTTCATTTTCAATTGGAACTCCCTTGATCTCTGCAAGACCTTAGCCAAAACCCTTGGATGTTCCATCCTGGTCCTTGATTTCACCAATAGATCATCCACATACACCTCCAGATATATGTGCATCATGTCGTGAAATATGGCCATCATAGCTCTTTGGTAAGTAGCTCCAGCGTTCTTTAACCCAAACGGCATGACCACGTAACAATATGTTCCCCAAGGTGTAGTGAATGATGTCTTCTCTTGATCCTCTTCTGCCAAACGAATTTGATTATATCCTAAAAATCCATCCATGAATGAGAGGGTCTCATATCCTGCTGTGTTGTCAATTAACACATCAATGTGAGGCAAGGGAAAATCATCCTTTGGACACGCGCGGTTAAGGTCCCGGAAGTCGATGCAAATCCTGACTTTCTCATCTTTCTTCATGACCGGGACAATATTTGCCACCCATTGATAAATGACGACTCTAATAAACCTGGTTTTATGGAGCTTGTCGACTTCTTCTTTCATATTCAAAGCCATTTGAGGGTGGAAACGCCTTAACCTTTGTTTTACTGAGACGGACCCTGGTTTTAGGGTTAAACGGTGTTCGACCAGGGTTGAATCGAATCCTAGCATATCCTCGTAGCTCCATGCAAACGTGTCCTTATATTCCTTGAGAACTTTAATTAATGCTTCTTCTTCAGAGGGTGGTAGATTATCACTTATGAGGATGATCCTAGGGTCTTCCTCAGTTCCCAAGTTGACTTCTTTGGTGGACTCTTCTACGGTGATTGACGGCTCGTTGAATCTCCTTATTCCACTAGCATATGCGCCAGCCGCATCCTCATATTCTTCACCCTCATCTTCAGTAGGGTATTCTTCATCCGTGATCTCGTAGACTCCATACCCCTCATCAATTGCACAGTTGCCGTCACCTTCTATTTCCGGTAGCTGGATGGGATTTTCTAGCAACTGAGGGATGGCAAGAAGGGCCTGACACCTGGCGGCTAAATCCAAAAGGAATCGATGAGGGATCTGCCTACCCTTGGATTTCTTCCGAGGTACTACCTTTGACTTATTATTCCTAGATTGACTGACATTATTTACAGAAGAAGAGAAAGATGAAGAGGATGGTGAAGAATGTACAGGGAAAGATCCCTCAGAGGAGGGGTAGAAAATGTCGCTCATCGGACCTTGGACGGGTGGTCCGCAGGGCGGGACGCACCCGTGGGAGATGTAGGAGGTTTCCTCAACAAAGATGTGTTGTTGAGGAGTTTAGAAATTGACGTTTTTTTTTCGTTTTCATTTTTGATGACAAAACAGTGAAAAGAGATCGGGGGAGAGAGAAAAGTGGTTATGGCTAGAGGATTGGGAGGCTCGTAGAGCAGATCATGATTGAAGACCTGGCGCGGGTTGAGAAACCCGCGCAGGTATGTAAGTAGAGACGGGGATCTGGGAAGGTCATCAGAAAACCATCTGGCCCAGGAAGAAGATATCAGCAAAGGCTGAGATGAGTGAATGGAGAAGACGGAGGCTAAAGATCGATGGCAATGTTGATGACGGATAAAGATCCGCCGGTGACAGAGTCCTTCTGGCGAGGACGATGATAGTTTGGAACCTTGGCAACAATAGTGACATTCTATGGCATTCTGGAGATCAATGGCGGTCCTTCAAGCTGGGGAGACGAGAACATCCTTTCCAGTGCAACGGAAACGTCCCGTATATCAAACCATTTGTCCCATTCGCATTCCGATTCTTTGATCTTGCCTCTTTTGGTGACTCTCGGACATTTTTCGGCTGAATACACAACATGCGACCCCCCATGTGCTTCTTGAGGATAATCCCCCATCTGAATAACGGGCCCTTTGTTGAAGTGGTTTGATAGGGTCCATGTGAGGGGTTTCCAATCCGCCTTGAATGGTCCTTTGAAGCCTAGGCCAAACCTGCGGTTCGGCCTAATCTCCTTTGGTGGTTTCAACCTACCTTGTAGCTGTGCACCCAGACCTTTGCCCTGTTGATAGCCGATGTTTCTCATAATCTGCCAACCTTTGGAGTGAAAAGGGAGATATGGCGTTGTTGCCTTGATCGGCTTCTTTGGTGCTAGCGGAATGTGAGATGAATCGCACACGTCCAGCAATGACAATATGGGCCGATGAGACGGCCAAACAGAGGGCAGAGAGGTGTTGATAGCATCCACCGTGTGGAGGACAGGTGTGCTGATCGCTTTAATAATTCTTCCATTGTAAGGAAACTTCAAGCACTGATGGTTGGTGGAAGGCACAACATCTATGACTTCAATGTAAGGGCGACCCAGTATGGCCTTGAATGTGGGGTCCATATCGAGGACATGGAATTCCGTGGGGACTGACATAGGGCCTAGCTCTGCCCTCAGAATAATCATCCCTTGCGGCGGCCTTTTGCTATTGTCATAAGCCGTGACTGTGATCGAGGACGGTCTTATTTGTTCCTCGTCGACCCCACACAACTGAAGGGTGTCCATGAAAATCACATTTATGGACGCACCCGTGTCTACAAGGCATGGGTTTATGGATACCCCATTAATTTTTATTGAAACACACAATGCATATTTCTGACCTTCCTTGGGAGCGAGCTCGTAGTTGTGGAACATGATGGCCGGTTCTGTGTCCGTTGGGGTCAGGATGGCAGAAATCTTTTCTACAAGGATGTCCTCATTCACCATGACCTTTTGAAGATACTCCATTAAGGCTGCCTGATGGGATGTGGATCTCTGAAGCAGCTCCAGGATGGAGATCCGAGTAAGCGTCTTGTCCAAGTGTTTCAACAGATCATACTATGTTCCAGGGATAGATCTTTCCGGTTGTTCTCCATCGTCCCTCTCTGGCTGAGACTGCTCGGGATTCTGACTGTTCTACGGGAAAACCCTATGGAAAATCCTTCCACTCCGGAGCACCATTACCTGCGGCTTCTGTACCTCTATAGGGGTAGTAGTGGGTTTTAATAGAGGTTTGAGGGGTAGTGGTGGAGGAATGGTTGGTGAAGCTGGAGTGATGATGGGAGCAGGGATTCTGATGAGGGGTTTGTTAGGTGGAGGCATGGTGGAGGTAGAGGGGATATCGAACGGGTTATGAAGGATAAGGGGTTTGGAAGGTGGAGGTGGAGGCAAAGTGGAAGTGGGTAAGGTTTGAAGCGGGTAATGGTTTTGAGATGGATGGTGGGTGATGAGTGGTTTTGAAGGCATTGGCGGTGGTATGATGGAGATAGGCGGGGTTACGTACGGTGGACGAGTGATAAGGGGCTTAGAAGGCATAGGGGCAAATGCAATAGAGGTGGATGGTAAAGTGGGGGAGTGAGAGAAGATGAGAGGGTGTGAGGGCGTAATGAAGGGTGTTCGCTGATAGGTCATTGGGGTGCGAATGAGAGGGCATAATGGCAATGGAAAGGGTGAAGGCGGTACTGACGCGGGTTGATGAGAGAGGGGTGCTACCCGGGCAAAGGGAGGGGGTTGCGTGACGATAGGGTTGAAGGAAGAAAGAATAGAGGTACTTTCTGGGTGCCACACCTGCTCTCTCCCAACTTCCGGGAAGGAGGAGATGGGGTTGACCGGGTGGTTAGGCTGATGGTGCTTTGGTAATGGATTTTGGATTATGCCCATGTTGGGCTGTTGTGGTTGGGCCTGCTGAGGCTACTGTTGTTGTTGTGGTTGTTGCTGTGGCTGCTGTTGTAACTGCTGTTGTTGTTGCTGGAACTATGGCCTAGGAGGAGGTCTCCTAGCCTTGAGAGTGGCGACGTATCGCCTCATTTCATCCCAGTCAATTCCGCCTTCATCATTCGTATCATAGATGTAGTCCTTAAAGTGAAAACAATTCTCTATTGTGTGTCCTGGCTGCCTGTGGTAGACACAATATCTGGAAGTGTCGACATTCGGGGGCCATGCGAGCCTCTCCCTAGGTACGATGAGTGTATTTGAGGCCATGAGGGCATTGAAAATATCTGCTAAGGCTTCTGGCAACGGTGGGTAATGGGCTCTCTTGGGGTCGATTGGTCTCCTTTGTTGCTGTGGGGGTCCATAATTCCCTGGGGGTGGAACTTGGTGGTATGGAGGTGGTGGTTGTTGTTGCTGAGGTTGGGGTTGTTACTGGGGGTGAAATGGTGGAGGCATGTTGTTCTGGGGTGGATTGTTTTGGGGTGTAGGACGAGAGGGAAAAGGACCTTGCTGGAGGGGAAGTCAAGGCATTTGTGGGAACCTTGGGTTGGCTGCATAGTTGGCGTTGTTGACCGCACTCACTTGCTCATTTGTTACGACCCCTTCTGTTGCTCTGCCTGGGACACCAGTGCCTGTCTTTCTGACCACCTTGGGCTTCGGCGGCTCAAACATGTTCATAATGGGGGAGTCTTTTAACTGGGTCTGGATGTACCGGGCTCTCTCATAGAGCTCTTCCATGGTGGTGAGCTTGTTCATGGCCAAGACATGCCTGAACTGTGGGGTGGCATTGGACACAATCATCTTCACTTGTTCAGGTTCCGAGAGGGTATCTCTTATCCTTTCTGCTAGAGACCTCCATCTATCAGCATAGCGGACAAAATCCTCGTCGGACTTCATTTTTTCGGCCACTGGGTCGGTAATGACGAGAGAGGGACCGACCCTATCCCGATACTTTTGCAAGAACCTTCTCTGGACTGTTTCAAAATTCTCGGCCTCGCGGGGCTCCAAAGAATAGAACCATTCTAGCGTAGGACCGTCCAATGATCTCCGAAAGAGGTATGCCAAGGATCTCTGGTCATTTTGCCAATAGGAGGACTCATACATGAAATCCTTGAGGTGAATGAAGGGGTTGCCAGTGCCATTGTACCTGCGGTACATGGTCATTTCGGAGGGAGGAAGATGGATCACCGGAAGGATTGGCAAAGCAACCTCCGGGGTGGATTTCACGTCCACCATTTTCTTCAAATTCTGAAACTGTTCGTCCATTCTATTGAACCGGTTGAGGAGCGATTGGGCGAGCTCCTCGGGAGGTGAAGGTGGCACTTGCCACTAGGGAGGAAAATGTCTTCCGGAGACTTGAGGGGGAAACCCCGAATGAGAGGGAGCTGCCGGGCCACCGATAGTTGGCCCCGGCTGAAGTGGTATGTGGGGAACAACAGGAGTTTGAGATTGTGAAGGGAACTGGAATGAGAGTGGTTGTTGACTCGCTTGCCCTTGAAGCGAGGGAGATTGGATGGCTTGCGCCAGTGAAGGAGATGGAATGGCCTGCACTGATTCTTGGAGAGGTGCGATGGCCGGAGTTGATTCCTGGGGGGCGGGGGAAACAGATTTCCCCTTCAGAATGGCCTGCAGGGCCTGGAGCTGTTCAGAGGTAAGCTCCGTGTTGGCGAGGACGCCCAGCAAAGAGGAGATGTCCTGTGGTGGGGATGTGTCCCCTGCAATAACTTGCACCTCATGCGAGGGCTCATAAGAAGGACCCGCGTCCATAGCATGGACTCGCGGCTCGACTGACTCACCACGACTAGGGTGGTTTTCCTCAAAAGACTCGTGAGCCATGCTCACAGTTTTCCCGGAACGCAAAAACATACACTAGCAAGCAAATAGCAGAGATTATCAAACAAGTGGTGGCCTTTACGCCTTTTTTTTGTGTTTTGATTTTGATGATTTTTTTTGTGTTTTTAACCAGATCCGAAGTTCACACAAAATAGGGACCCTAGTTCATTTTTGTTTCACCACCGTGTCAGCTAGGGGCTCTCGTCTCACCACGAATGGGTCGACTAACTCCGGGGAACTTCAATGGTACAACCAGCCCAGTGAACGAAGAGGAGATTCTTCAATGTCGGGGACTTACGGACGTCCCAATGGAGGAGATTCTAGTCCGTCGAGAGGAATTCCCGAACGGAGAGTCCTTCCATCACCGAGAGAGGGTGATCCTTTGAAAAAATGAAAAAGAATAAAAAAGAGGGATGGATGTATGCAATGAAATGCTGACAGATATATGGAGCACAACAGAACAATGAAACAATCAAGATATAACAACACACAAGAGATAGTAAAGCAAATCACAAGAAATTGCAAGGGTAACTGAAAGAAAGCAACAAAAGTCCCACCGTGATCGCCAATCTGTGAGCGACGTCACTCGGTTTGAGAAACGAAAATGCGGAGCGCGCGGGCTCGTTTTGTTTGCTGCAGCACAGAAATAAGAGAAAAGAGAAGGGGCCACCACGGGAGATTGCTCCGGCGGGGCGAGCGGGACAAATGCTATATAGCAAGATATGAGGGTTAAACGGCCATAGCGGGAAGTGACTCGCCGCGGCCTCGGGGGGACGGGAATGGTGCAGAAATCAAATAGCAAGAATTGAAACGGCCATTGCGGGAAGTGACTTGCCGCGGCCTCGAGAGTATAGCATGTCACGTCCCGAGAGCGGAAGATACCCGGAGACGCGTGACGAGTTTATATCGATCATGTCAATCAGAGTATTAGTGTATTCGACACCAAATCAGAGATGCGCAAGAGTAAAGATAACCCAATCCTTTTATTCCTTCATAAGAGTACTTCTATTACAATCCCTTGAAAATGCTAAACTTAATAAAAAGAAAAGTACACAATTGACTCAAGAAAATATAGAAAAGACAAGACTAGTTGACGCTTTGAGAAGCTCTAATCTCTTTCACTCTTGACCTTCCCCGTCCGTTTGGGTCTCGTCATCGGACTTACCTGAAAAGTAGGGAAACACTGAGTGAGCCAACGCTCAGTAGGAAATTATATCTCAAGAACTAGCAATGATTTTAAGTAATTACATTTTTCACATGTAAGTGCACTATGGCTAGGCATGCTTGCGTAAAACGACAAGATAGAGAGTATAACAAGAGACAACGAAGTGAATTATTCATGAACTTTCAAGAACTTGTATCAAATATATGTCAAGATATTTATCATGTCATGTGGGAATTGGCTATTTCACGCAAGTACTTTGCCCGTGTCGGGCCACGCTAGTAAAGTCACGCAAGTCGAGTCACGTACGCAAGTAAGAGAGAGATTGTGGAACGCCAATTAGATCAAGAGAAATAGTACTTCGGTGCAATGCTTAGACACCGTGATCATTACAACTCCCATGGGCACTAGTACTTTTGGGTGCTCCTCCCAGGACCAGATCGGGCCCTTATATGCACAGCATTAAAAATAGATCTAGGCATCCACGATAATTTATAGCCAATATGGAGTTTCAAGAACAAGCTTTAATGGGATGATAAGATAAGATTTTTATGGAATTCAAGGGCAAGGCCCTTGAGTAAGGACATACTGGCGATAAAAATTCACGCAAAGCATATAAACCATGACATGTCGATAAACTAGGTGGAATTGGTTCCCTAACTTGGGTACCATGACAAGTAAGTGCCCACAAGTAGATGGTCACTCTTTTAATATAGAATTGAGGTCCACAAGAACATCATAATAATGTTTGATATAGAATTGGGGTCCTCAAGAACATCACAATAATGGCATGCTTTCCCCATTCATTAAGATAATTATCATATCACACACATAGCATAACATGAGGGCCGGTATACCATGTTTCTATAGAGTGACATGGCAAAGTAGTGTGATAGATTTTTAATGGTACAACCTGCTCAATCGGCCTTGAGGGAATCCAAGGCTCGAGGAGTCTTACGGAGGTCTCTATGACTAACTCGCTAGTCCAAAGGAACGGAATGTCCAATGGAGAGCTTGTATGTCACTGAGAGTTAGTGGGTAAACGATAAAACATCATGTATATATAAATATACATATGAAACCCTCGGTTAACAGTAATAGTGTAAAATAGTATCGCAGGAAGATAGCGACTTAATATAAGTCATTAATTATCAAATTAACGCCTTCTATAGGGGCGTTTATTTACAAATTGACGGCTTGTTCAGCAGTCGTCCATTCTGTAATTCTATTTTGCAGAATTTAGATAATATGAAATTTTAACAAAAACGCGCCCTGGACAGGGGCGTTACTTTTCAATTAGCGCCCTGTTCTGGGGCGTCAGTTCAATAAGAGACGACCTGCATCAGGTCGTTATTTCAACATTTTTCCAAGATTTCTGATAATAAAATTTCAGGAACAAATTATATAGTGAGGACCAGAAAAATAGCAGGATTCCACTATGATGATCATGCATTAGATTAGATTCATGGTTTCATAGATACAGAATTTTAAACATGGGTAATTATCCATTATATGAAATTGACGACTCCTGGTCCGGGCGTCAAAATAAGAATTAGCGCCCTTGGAAGGGTCGCCTTATTCAAAATTCACCAGAAACATTTGAAAACGTAGTAAAACTATATGCATGAGATCATGGATGAATTTATTTCAGAATCTATACTAGTTTGGGCTACGTTCTTGAGAAAACCTACCTGATAATGATCTGGATGAAAATACGTGAAGGATGTGAAGAGAAAACGATACTCTGTTCTAAACAGAGTCTTCTGGAAAACGATGTTGATGAAGAACCCACGTTCTTCACTTTGACAATAGAGTTACTACTTGCTGCAGACTTCCTACAGAAGAAGAAGACGATGTTGCAGACAACCTGCACAAGGAAGATGAAGGACATTAATATTCTTCATAATCCATGACAAAGGCAGAGGAAGAAGAACATTACCTGTTCTTCACGCACGGCAGCAGAGCTTCCTTCAACCAAATAGCCTATTAGGGTTCGATAGGAAGGGTTATTTATAGGGTCTTAGGAATTCTAATAGAGTTAGAGTTCGATTAAAAGTAATATTTCCTTGATAGAATCCTTACCATAATCAATCGAACACGTAGCAATCCTAAAACTTACCCAGGATAGTTTCCTGGTTCGAATGGAACACAATTGGAATTAACGCCTTATGTTAGGACGTTAATTTAAATTGACGCCTTGGTTAAGGTCATTTCTTATGTAAAATGCGTTGAAGTAAAGGGCGTCTCTTTCAGTTACCTTTTATTTATTTTCGGCCGTTTGGGAATTGACGCCTTGTTATTTGGGCGTCCCTTTTTAATTTCGCGCCTGACGTAAGGGCGTTTCTTTTTGAATTAGCGCCTTGAGTCAAGGCGTTATTTACATTTTGGTTTATTATTTACTTCTTTAGGCTCTTATCATTCATTCATTAAATCTTTTAATCTTATTTTGATCAATTGGGGTTTTTATTTTCTTTTATTTTACCAGGGTTGCTACACCCTCCCCCACTTAAAAGAATTTGGTCCCCAAATTCCATCACATATAAACGTGGAGAGTGTAGAATACATACCTTTTTAGAATAAGTCTGGGAATTGTTTCCTCATAGACTCCTCGGTCTCCCATGTGGCTTCGTGTTCTGAACATTTATTCCATTGCACCTTTAGCATGGGAATAACTTTATTCCTTAGGGTACGTACTTCACGATCTAGTATCTTCATGGGCTTCTGTTCATATGTGAGATTCCTTTGAATCACCAGGTCTCCATGATCAATGATATGTGACGGATCATGCACATACTTCTTCAACATTGATATGTGGAATACATTATGAACTTTGGACAATTGAGGAGGTAAAGCAACGCGATAAGGAACCTCACCAACTCTTTCTAGTATCTCAAAAGGTCCGATAAATCTTGGCGTAAGCTTGCCTTTAACACCAAATCTCCTTATTCCACGTCCAGGTGTTATTTTGAGAAAAACGTGATCTCCGACTTGGAATTCGAGATCTCTCCTTCTTGTGTCAGCATAAGCCTTTTGTCAAGACTGAGCAACTTGCAGTCTTTCTCTAATCAACTGTATCTTCTCTGTGGTATCCCTCACCATGTCTGGACCTAATAGTTGTTTTTCGCCAACTTCGTCCCAGCACAAAGGCGATCGGCAACTCCTTCCGTATAAAGCTTCGAAAGGTGCCATTTGTATACTCGCTTGGTAGCTGTTGTTGTAAGCAAATTCAACCAACGGCAAGTGATCATGCCAGCTTCCATCAAAATCAATGATGCAAGCTCGGAGCATATCTTCAACCACCTGATTAGTTCTCTCGGTCTGACCATCCGTTTGAGGATGAAAAGTTGTACTAAAGTTAAGTCTCGACCCCAGTGAATGTTGTAAACCCTTTCAAAATTGAGAAGTAAAACGGGGGTCTCTGTCAGACACGATCGAAACAGGAATACCATGCAATCTGACTATCTCTTTCATGTATAGTGCAGCCAGAACATCAACTGACCATCGATTCTTGATTGGCAAGAAATGCACTGATTTGGTCAATCGATCAATGATAACCCATATTCCATCATGTCCTCCTTTTGATTTAGTTAGATCCATGATGAAATCCATACCAATATCCTCCCACTTCCATCTAGGAATATCCAGAGGATGTAGCTTTCCGGTAGGCTTTTGGTGTTCTGCCTTGACTTGTTGACATGTGAGACAGCGAGACACAAAATCCGCTATTTCTCTTTTCATATTGGGCCACCAAAAGGTCCTTTTTAAATCTTGGTACATCTTAGTAGATCCTGGATGGATTGTGTACCTTGATCTATGAACTTCATCTAAGATTTTCTTCTTTAGCTCTGGGCAATTCGGTATACAAGTTCTATTTTGGAATAACAACCTTCCATTTGGAGCTAATTGGAACATAGATTGTCCTTCTAGTTCGCCCTTGATTCCTACTAATACCGGGTCACTACCTTGAAGTCCTTGTATTTCAGATAGCAAGTCTGGCTGTATGCTCATATGGGATAAGGTGACACACCTACTGTCCTTGTCCATGCTTATATTAAGTTTAGAGAATTGTTCTAGCAACTTCCACTCCTGAATCATACGATTGGCTAATAGTGCTCTCGGCTTTCGACTGAGGGCATCGGCTACAGGATTACCCTTTCCAAGATGATATTGTATAGTGAAGTCGAAGTCCTTAAGATATTCTAGCCAACGTCTTTGCCTCATATTCAATTCATTCTGAGAGAAGAGATACTTAAGACTTTTATGGTCAGAGTATACAATAAACTGCACTCCGTACAGATAATGTCTCCATATCTTTAGTGTAAATACTACCGCAGTCAATTCTAAATCATGAACTGGGTAGTTCTCCTCGTGCTTCTTCAATTGGCGAGAAGAGTAGGCTATAACCTTCCCTTGTTGCATTAAAACACATCCGAGGCCAATGCCAGATGCATCGGTGTATATTTCGAATCTCTCGCCTTCAATTGGTAAAGCTAAAACTGGGGCAGTAGTTAGATGATCCTTGAGAGCTTGGAAGCTTCTTTCACATTCCTCACTCCATTCATAACGTATCTCCTTGCGAGTTAGCCTAGTGAGTGGTACGGCTATCTTGGAGAAATCCTTGATGAATCGCCGATAGTAGCCCGCAAGACCCAAGAAACTACGGATCTCGCTAGCATTGGTCGGTTTTTCCCAATTCCTTATAGCTTCAACCTTTGATGGATCTACGGATAAACCGTTCTTTGATATAACATGCCCCAAGAAAGCTACTTCTCCTAACCAAAATTCACATTTGCTGAGCTTTGCATATAGCTGGTTCGTCCTCAATGTCTGTAATGCAATCCTTAAATGTTCCTCATGCTCTCCCTTGGTCTTGGAGTAAATCAATATATCATCGATGAAAACCACCATGAATTGATCTAGATAAGGTCTGAATATACTATTCATCAACTGCATAAAGGCAGCAGGGGCATTTGTTAGTCCAAAAGGCATAACAACAAACTCATAATGGCCATACCTGCTTCTGAATGCGGTCTTATGAATGTCATCATCCTTGATCCTTAGTTGGTGATATCCTGACCTGAGATCAATCTTTGAAAAATATTGGGATCCAGATATTTGATCAAATAACTCATCGATTCTCGGCAGTGGATACTTGTTCTTAATAGTGAGATGATTCAACTGACGATAGTCGATGCATAGTCTCATGGATCTATCCTTCTTCTTTACAAATAGCACAGGTGCTCCCCACGGGGAAGTGCTTGGTCTAATAAATCCCTTCTTGAGAAGTTCCATCAATTGCTCCTTCAACTCCTTGGGTTCAGCAGGGGACATTCTATATGGTGCCTTAGAAACTGGTCCAGCACCAGGGACCAAATCGATGGTGAAGGCTACTTCTCTTTGTGGGGGTAATCCAGGCAAATCCTCCGGAAACACGTCCGAAAATTCTTGCACAACTGGGATGTCCTCTAGCTTAGTCTCCTTAGTCTCCTTAATGGTGACAAAAGTAAGGAAAGATACACATCCTTTCCTTATTAGCTTGCTAGCTCGGAGAGCCGAAATAAGAGGTGACTTGCTCCGACTCTTAGGGCTAGAATAGACTAGTTCTGGAAAGTCCTTGAAAGTAACTTTGCTGTTACGGCAATCCACAGTTGCCTGATACCTAGATAACCAGTCTACTCCCAATATGACATCATATCCCTTTAGGTCTAAACATATGAGATCGATAGGAAGATTTCTTCCTTTTACCAAGACTTCACAGTTTTGATAATGGTGAGTAATATCGGTTTCGTTTCCGAGAGGAGTAGATAAAAATATTTTCATCCATTCCGGTTCCATAGGTAGTGGGTCAGCAAACTTCTTGGAAATAAAAGAATGTGATGCACCCGTATCAAATAAGACATGTGCATACTTGGAACAAACTTTCAGTGTACCTTCTACTACTCCGCCTTCATCTTGTTCCGCCTCCTTAATTGCTTGGAGACGAGCATTCTTTGTTACCGGGCGCTTTCCGTCACCGGCTTGATCATTGAGTAGGGGACAGTCGGGAATCCGATGATCACGGCTCCCACACCGGAGACATGCTCCAAGTTTCCTCCAACATTCTTCGGCCTTGTGTCCGGCCTTATCACAGTGCTTACATACCACCTTAGCAGGTGTAGTGGTGATGGAGAAAGGTTTGGTCTTCTTGAACTTTTGCTCCTGGGAGGGAATGCCTCCATTACTTGGCCTCTTCTTGAAATTAGGTTTGTAGGTGCCGGAGCTAGTAACATTCTCCTTCTTGTCTTTTTCACGGATCCTATCAGACAGTTCCGTGGCATCTTCTAGTAATTGGGCTCGTCGAACCATCTCCGAATAGACTTGTATGTCCATTGGTGCCAGTTGTGTGATATATTGGGGCCTGAGCCCATTAAGGAATCTTCGAGCTTTCATCTTCTCAGTACTAACTAAGTGTTTAGCGTACCGAGACAGCCTAGAGAACTGCGCTTCATATTCAGCCACCGACAAAGATCGTTGCTTAAGTGCGGCGAATTCAGCGGCTTTCTTCTCTTGAACTCGATCTGAGAAATATTTATTGTTGAAGTGTTCAACAAACTCCTCCCAAGTAACTTGTCCTTGATCTAATATGGCTTCTACCGACTCCCACCAGCATCAGGCGTCTCTTTCTAATTGAAATGTGGCTAACAGGACCTTCTCTTGGTCTGAACATTGCATGACTCTAAAAACACATTCTGTTTCTCGGATCCAGTGCCCGACATCATCTGGATCAGTGAATCCCATGAACTTAGGAGGGTTCATGTTCTTGAAGCTTTGGTGGAGACTTCCTGCTCCACGATGTGCACCTCCTTGTGCCACTTGTTGAAGTGCCTGGGTCATGCCTTGAAGAGTGCGTTGCATGTTGCGCCATTGAGCACGTTCGGCAGCCATTGTCCTACAATTTCGATAGCTATATTAGTATGTGGCGGCGTTAAAAGGCTTTTAATTCTATATTGACTTTAACCCTTGGTTCTACCCAATCTCACTGGTTAGAGGTTCAGACTTATCCTTGGACTTGGGTTTTCCTAGGAATTGAATACCCTAGGCTCTGATACCACAAAAACTATCATGCCCCGAGAGCGGAAGATACCCGGAGACGCGTGACGAGTTTATATCGATCATGTCAATCAGAGTATTAGTGTATTCGACACCAAATCAGAGATGCGCAAGAGTAAAGATAACCCAATCCTTTTATTCCTTCATAAGAGTACTTCTATTACAATCCCTTGAAAATGCTAAACTTAATAAAAAGAAAAGTACACAATTGACTCAAGAAAATATAGAAAAGACAAGACTAGTTGACGCTTTGAGAAGCTCTAATCTCTTTCACTCTTGACCTTCCCCGTCCGTTTGGGTCTCGTCATCGGACTTACCTGAAAAGTAGGGAAACACTGAGTGAGCGAACGCTCAGTAGGAAATTATATCTCAAGAACTAGCAATGATTTTAAGTAATTACATTTTTCACATGTAAGTGCACTATGGCTAGGCATGCTTGCGTAAAACGACAAGATAGAGAGTATAACAAGAGACAACGAAGTGAATTATTCATGAACTTTCAAGAACTTGTATCAAATATATGTCAAGATATTTATCATGTCATGTGGGAATTGGCTATTTCACGCAAGTACTTTGCCCGTGTCGGGCCACGCTAGTAAAGTCACGCAAGTCGAGTCACGCACGCAAGTAAGAGAGAGATTGTGGAACGCCAATTAGATCAAGAGAAATAGTACTTCGGTGCAATGCTTAGACACCGTGATCATTACAACTCCCATGGGCACTAGTACTTTTGGGTGCTCCTCCCAGGACCAGATCGGGCCCTTATATGCACAGCATTAAAAATAGATCTAGGCATCCACGATAATTTATAGCCAATATGGAGTTTCAAGAACAAGCTTTAATGGGATGATAAGATAAGATTTTTATGGAATTCAAGGGCAAGGCCCTTGAGTAAGGACATACTGGCGATAAAAATTCACGCAAAGCATATAAACCATGACATGTCGATAAACTGGGTGGAATTAGTTCCCTAACTTGGGTACCATGACAAGTAAGTGCCCACAAGTAGATGGTCACTCTTTTAATATAGAATTGAGGTCCACAAGAACATCATAATAATGTTTGATATAGAATTGGGGTCCACAAGAACATCACAATAATGGCATGCTTTCCCCATTCATTAAGATAATTCTCATATCACACACATAGCATAACATGAGGGCCGGTATACCATGTTTCTATAGAGTGACATGGCAAAGTAGTGTGATAGATTTTTAATGGTACAACCTGCTCAATCGGCCTTGATGGAATCCAAGGCTCGAGGAGTCTTATGGAGGTCTCTATGACTAACTCGCTAGTCCAAAGGAACGGAATGTCCAATGGAGAGCTTGTATGTCACTGAGAGTTAGTGGGTAAACGATAAAACATCATGAAACATGGGACTATATTCACGGACTGGAATATAGTGCCGATATATATATATATATATATATATATATATATATATATATATACATATGAAACCCTCGGTTAACAGTAATAGTGTAAAATAGTATCGCAGGAAGATAGCGACTTAATATAAGTCATTAATTAGCAAATTAACACCTTCTATAGGGGCGTTTATTTACAAATTGACGGCTTGTTCAGCAGTCGTCCATTCTGTAATTCTATTTTGTAGAATTTAGATAATATGGAATTTTAACAAAAACGCGCCCTGGATAGGGGCGTTACTTTTCAATTAGCGCCCTGTTCTGGGGCGTCAGTTCAATAAGAGACGACATGCATCAGGTCGTTATTTCAACATTTTTCCAAGATTTCTGATAATAAAATTTCAGGAACAAATTATATAGTGAGGACCAGAAAAATAGCAGGATTCCACTATGATGATCATGCATTAGATTAGATTCATGGTTTCATAGATACAGAATTTTAAACATGGGTAATTATCCATTATATGAAATTGACGACTCCTGGTCCGGGCGTCAAAATAAGAATTAGCGCCCTTGGAAGGGTCGCCTTATTCAAAATTCACCAGAAACATTTGAAAACGTAGTAAAACTATATGCATGAGATCATGGATGAATTTATTTCAGAATCTATACTAGTTTGGGCTACGTTCTTGAGAAAACCTACCTGATAATGATCTGGATGAAAATACGTGAAGGATGTGAAGAGAAAATGATACTCTGTTCTAAACAGAGTCTTCTGGAAAACAATGTTGATGAAGAACCCACGTTCTCCACTTTGACAATAGAGTTACTACTTGCTGCAGACTTCCTACAGAAGAAGAAGACGATGTTGCAGACAACCTGCACAAGGAAGATGAAGAACATTAATATTCTTCATAATCCATGACAAAGGCAGAGGAAGAAGAACATTACCTGTTCTTCACGCACGGCAGCAGAGCTTCCTTCAACCAAATAGCCTATTAGGGTTCGACGGGAAGGGTTATTTATAGGGTCTTAGGAATTCTAATAGAGTTATAGTTTGATTAAAAGGAATATTTCCTTGATAGAATCCTTACCATAATCAATCGAACACGTAGCAATCCTAAAACTTACCCAGGATAGTTTCCTGGTTCGAATGGAACACAATTGGAATTAACGCCTTATGTTAGGGCGTTAATTTAAATTGACGCCTTGGTTAAGGTCATTTCTTATGTAAAATGCGTTGAAGTAAAGGGCGTCTCTTTTAGTTGCCTTTTATTTATTTTCGACCGTTTGGGAATTGACGCCTTGTTATTTGGGCGTCCCTTTTTAATTTCGCGCCTGACGTAAGGGCGTTTCTTTTTGAATTAGCGCCTTGAGTCAAGGCGTTATTTACATTTTGGTTTATTATTTACTTCTTTAGGCTCTTATCATTCATTCATTAAATCTTTTAATGTTATTTTGATCAATTGGGGTTTTTATTTCCTTTTATTTTACCAGGGTTGCTACATAGCAGATATAACATCAATTCAAGATATACAAGAGAAAGGATAGAATTCAAACGACCATTGCGGGAAGTGACTCGCCGCGGCCTCGAGGATATGAGCAGATAAGAATATAAAAAAATATAAAGAGAATATAAGAACGGGAATTTAAACGGCCATTGGGGAAGTGACTCACCGCGGCCTCGAGAATATGAGCAGATAAGAATATAACAGAATATAAAGAGAATATAAGAACGGGAATTTAAACGGCCATTGGGGAAGTGACTCGCCGCGGCCTCGAGAATATGAGCAGATAAGAATATAATAGAATATAAAGAGAATATAAGAACGGGAATTTAAACGGCCATTGGGGAAGTGACTCGTCGCGGCCTCGAGAATGTAATGTGATCGCCAGGGGCCAGAGACCCCAAAATAAGGAAATGATCGCGCCTACCTCACTAGCAGGAAGTGGCGGGTTGCTTCTTCCTCCCCCTTCGGCCGGCAGACGGAGAGGGCCTTCTTTAGTTACCCTTGCAAAACAACAGACAGTAAATAAACAGAATTAGAAAATGACAGTGCAGTAGCAATCCCTTGCAATGAAAGTGATGAAATTGTAGCAGGGCACACACCTGGTTGGTGTGGTTTTAAACCCCTCTCGGACACGAGTAGGAGGGAAATGTAATGATGAATGCAAGAAGTATATAGGAGAAGGCGCCCTTATGAAGGGAGATAGAGGATATGAAATGATGAATGCAAAGAACTATGGAGAAGAAGGGGGAGAGAATTGGCTTATTGGATGTGCCGATGGCGAGATCCGACGGAGCTTCGGCAGCTTAGGGACGACGTGGAAGCGTGGTGGACGAAGACGACCTTCCTCTCGCGAATGCGGGCACCCGAGAATCTAGCAGAACCTCCCCTTACAAAAGACCCCACGGATTAGAAATGACTCCGGCAGCCTCTGGGCTCCGGCAGCCTATCGGACCTCTTCAAAGCTCCCCTCCCCGGACTGAGGGGGGGTCTCTATTTATAGAGCTCCGGAGGATGGAGGCGTCCAGGACCTTGGACGCCTTTATCAGGGCAGAAATTATATTTTATTCTTTTTTTATTTTTTTATTTCAAATATTTTCAAGGAGGAGTCCAGGCAATTGGACGCCTTCATAAAAGCCCACCGAACCCCCGCCGAAAGCCGCACGCAGTTTGGCACAACGCGTGGTTTTGATCGGCACCCGTGATTCATGAATGGGCGCGTCTAGTTGGCAGGACGTCTTCACAATTTAGATTTTTTCCCAAACGACAAACCGACCGGCGGGCGGGAGGTGCCCGTGGGCAAGTTGATGGAGGCGTCCAGGGGCCTGGACGCCTCCATGAAATTATTATTATTTATTTTTTTATCATTATTAATATTATTATTTTTTATTACTTTGCATTGATGGAGGCGTCCAGTCAAGTGGACGCCTCCATGATTTTTGATTTTTTATATTTTTTTGTCATTGATGAAGGCGTCCAGGCAACTAGACGCTTCCATGATTTTTGATTTTTTTATTTTTTTGTCATTTATGGAGGCGTCCAGCGCATGGACACTTCCATGATTTTTGATTTTTTTTATTTTTTTATCATTGATGGAGGCATCCAAGCGCGTGGACGCTTCCATGATTTTTCACAGAAAAATTTAAAAAAATGTAAAAAAAATCTTAAAAATAGGAAATCACCAGAGTAATTAAAAATGTGAAGGCCGCCTTGGGGTATCATAGTGTAATATGAGATTTACTCACGGTAATGTCACAAACGGCGTGTTTACAGCTGTCCCGCTAATGAGGGCATCCCTTGCCCCTCCACATTTTCTCCGGACTCGGATTGTTCGTCGGCAAGCGCCATTATGTTAGTCATGCATTTTTGAGTCTAGTCATGTAATCTTCACATTTTCTTTGAGTCAATATCATGTAATTTTTCCTTTATTTGAGTCATGTGCCTAGGTTGTTGAGTCATTTTCCTAAGTTTTGAGTCATTATGTTGGTTTGATAGGTTATTGGGCCCATCTCATTGGGCTAGGCCCATGGATGCCCCCCCTTCCCTTCGGTTATTAGTCCTTGTGTCTTTTGTTAGGGTCCTTTATGAAAAAGTCATGTGCCTATAAATAGGCCACCCCACTCCTCATATGTAACAACTTTTGAAGAATCATTTGAATAGAAAAAATTCTCTAGTCTTACTCCTCTCTACCAAATCTCTCTTCCCACTCTCACCCATTATCTCTCTCTCTCTCCTTATCTCTCTCTATCTCTCCCTCCACCCAATTTTTGGAATTTTCTCTCTCCTCCCCATTCACCCCTCATTAAGACCTCTCCCCTTCCCCATACACCCATTTAACTCCCCCCCAACCCAAGGTGACATCCTCCAATCCACACCCCACCTCCCAACCCCCAACTACCCAACACCACTTCCTAAGCACCCCTTCCTCTCCCCAAGGTTGAAGGGGCTCTTCCCTAAGCCCAAATTCGAATTTCCCTCTCCCTAGGGCAGTGCCCTTCCATCTCCCCACCTCCCAAACCACCCAAAGTCGCAGCCCCCCTTCCCATACCAGCCAAGTTCACCCTCCACCTCTTGCTCTCTTGGCCATCCCCTTCCCCACCCCCTCATCTTCTTCTCATTCAGCCTCTATTTCAGACAGCAGAGTTGCAGCAACTTGCAGAGGCAGCCACGACCGTCTCTCAAAGATTCAGGTGACAAGGCCTACATTTATGGAATCGTCATCGAGATAGCTTTCCAACGGTGGTGGTCTCGCCGGCTTCCGAGGTCGGAGCTATCCACAGGAGCTGATCTCCCACGACTGCGCAGAAGACCCCAGGCAGAGAACTAGAGCGAGATTGGAAGCCCGACCACGACGAACCTTTTGGGATTCAGATCAAGTATTCTTCAGCAAAGTTCTTCCCTCTCAAGTCCTCTTTCATTCTAAAGAAGCAGAGCTGCATTTGGACATCGGCATCTCAAGTTACAAATTTTCTACTCCAAGTGTGTCAGGTCAGTTTACCAGAGCCAGAACCGACACCCCTCTACTCATATGATCGTCCCGGTCTTCTCCGACATCTGCCGACATCTCCGTCAGTGCCGACAGAAAGAAGACTCGGTTACGGTTCCAACGGTTCAGGTCTCGCCTCAATCAGAGCTTGTTAGAGATCGTGGCACTCTCTGCAACCAGCCACATTGATCTGCACCAGACAGAGGCAGAATCAATCAGTCCGGTCCCAGACTCTGCCACGGCCTGCTCGTGAAGGCTCTGAGCACCATTTTAGGAGGAAAGAAACTACTTCAAGCTAGCTGCCACCTCCAATAAGAAGGGACTCAATCGGCCACCGGAACCCTCTGCTCCAATTTTCTTCGTCGAGACGGCAGACTGCCCCCTGTGGTCCCAGGTTAGACCAGTCCTCACTCCTCCGGTTACCCCTCTCTCTACCGACATCGGATCGCATCCCCGTCAACTCCGGCTCGAAGCTACCCCGACCTCGATCGCATCACCGCCAGTTTCATTCCAATTGGAGTCCGGGAGAGCCCACAGTGACTTCTGCAACCTGCTGCATCAGTTCGGTACCCGCCAGAGACCAGACGCTGCTGTCCTGTTCCAGTCACCGGCGCGGTCAGCCCTAAGTATGAAAGCTTCCCCAAAAATTCAAGCTTCATCCTCTGTCAGTTGGGAAACTTTTGGCGCTGGTCTCGTCAAGATCCGAGTTCTGTGGAACCCGTGGCAGCACCGTCTCCGACTGTCTGTCCAGTGAACCTGAAGCAGGGCAGAACCGGTGGAGCTCGGGAGGTCAAGTTTCATTGTGTAATCCCCAACCCGCTTGGCCGGCTGAAGGCCCCTCCCTGCGTGGAGGTAGTTTTGGATGTAATTAACTTAATCCCCACCCCAAGATCATCCCTCCTGCGAGAGGCGTAGTGTTGTACTCTTTACACTTTCAGGTTGAAGCGACACCGACGCGGCGTGCGGGTACATACCCTCGCCTCCCCGCTCGCCCCCGTCTCCGGCCGGAGTCGGCGTCTTCACGCCGGCTAGGTGAGCTCCTGAACATCCCTCATTGCTGTATTGGACTTGCTTATCTTAGTATTGCTATAGTTACTCCGTCGGCGGTAAGAGAGTGTCCGATTTTACATTGCCACCAAATTGAGTGACCACCGCGGGCGAGTTGAGAGTGAATCCACTTAACCCACACCCTTGATGTGTTGGCCGCCCATGATTTGGGCATCCTAGGCCCATTTGGGGTTCTACCCAAGCTAGCCAACCATTGGAGCCTCAAGGTCCCGCCTCGGACCCTCTCCAACATCGCCTAGTCGCCATCGGGCACTAGTGTGCGCCATACGGGTGAGCTCGCTAGTGTGAGTCCGCTGCTCAAACTTGAATGCTTGCAAAAGAGGTCCAAGGTGGTTTTACATCAAGTGGTATCAGAGCAAGTTCACAACTTGTCTCTATCAAGTTGGTCCTAGGGCATGTCTATGCATTTAGAGTCTTCAAGTGCATCACTCTTGTCCCCTAGTATGGCCACCTCATATCAACCTTACCAATCGGCCCACTCCATAAGTCCAAGCCACCAAGAGATGCCTACCACTAACACCCATAACTTCCCTGGCCATGTCAACTACTTCATGAAAGCCTTGACCTATGCCAATGAGCGGCTTGATAACATATCGGACCGACTCAACCAACTTGGAGAAAATAGGCCCGCCCCATGGACAGACGATAGAATGGTCCCTTTCCCACTTCCCACCTTTGATGGAACCTCTCCTAGAGAATATTTAGATTGGGAAGCTACAATGGACTAATACTTCACTTGGTATCATATATCCGAGGATGAAAAGGCATTGGTTGCCAAAATGTAACTTACCAAACGGGCGGAAACTTATTGGATGCAAATTGTCGGGCTAAAGATACTTAGAAGGGAAACTCCCATCACCACTTGGAAGGACATGAGGGAGCAACTTAGAGCAAAATATATGTCCCCTTCCTACCCGGGTTACCAAAACTCGAGGAGCACTCTCACTCCTCCAAACCCACCCGTCCAAACCCTTACCACTAGAACCCAAGTGCACCATGCTCCAGCTATCACCAAATCTCCCGCTTAGACCTACCCAACCCATTAACACTAGGAATTGAAACCTCCACAACCCTCCACATGGGAGTAGATGCTAGTCCGGAACCCATTCCCACCCATAAGGAAGCCCAAGATCACACCAATGGTAAGGAAAAGTCTCAACCCTTTACCACTTCAAATAGCCCGGATCCTCAAGAGTCACCCACCTTCACCATGAATGAGCATATACTCCAATGGCTCAAGCAAGGACCCACCCTTCCTAGCTCACCCCCACCTCTCTCACCTTTGGGATATCCATCCCAAATTATTCCCCTCCACTCCTATCACACCACAATCCAATCCTACTATGAGGTAGAAGATTGGGATGATCTCCTCAAAGGTCTAAAGTGGCTATCAGACTTGACTTCTTTATTGGCCCTAGGAGCGGACCAACCCAAGAGCCTTAACCTCATCCATTCATGCATTGGGTCTATCTCCTCGGTTTGCACTATTGGTTGCTACACTAGTGACATCCTTTTCCTTCTCCCCATAGTGGAAGAGCCCATCCTGGTCCACTCCCCTACCATTGTGATTCCTAAAACCTTGACCAACCAGCCCACCCCATACACCGGCCCAACCATTCCACTAGAAGAAGACGACTCATCACCTTTTGAGGACCTTGAGGATATGGAGCCCCTTGGTAACCCACTTTATGATCCCTATGATCCATTCCAATGGGAGTCAAGGAACCCAAGTAACCCAACCACCTTAACTACCACCTACCTTTCCCTACCCCAACCCACCATGTTTGATCCAATCCACCCCATCCCAGACCCGGGTTACACCATGGGAACCATGACTTTGGGTGGTATACACCTAGGGATCGAGGAAGTGCCCCATCTCATGATATCCACCTTTCTAGACCCCATCGACTCATTCCAATGGAAGTCCAAAGGCCCACACATAGGAGACATCTTTGTCACAAGAGTGCATAAGTCTTGGCATACAACACCACTTGGCATGATTCATAAGTCGGGTACGTTCATTTACATCACCCACATGTCAAGTAGGAAGCATAAGTGGACCGTATTTGGATGTATTGGCCCACCCTCATTCATCATGAGTCTTAAGTATGAGAGGAGCATACATGGATGTCCGAGTCCCCCGACATTTGTCATACCCATGCATAAAAGGTTCATCTATGGATGTCCCGGCCCCCCTGAGTCTGTCACAATCTTCATAGCATCAAAGCATGATCGATCTACATGTGGCTGCCCCGGACCACCTTTGCATACCAAACATTGCCCACTCACATCGCATCATCAAGCATGGCATATGCATCCAAGCACATATCAAGCAACAAGCGGTGATATTCACAACAAGCGAGCAAAAACTCATGAGCGCAACTTGGAATTCTAAGTTGGTAACTTGACGATGATGACTTTGGAGTGGCTCTACCCCAGGGTCACCTCCAAATTGAGGGCACGAGGACTTGGACCTTGCCAAGTTTCGAGTGACTTTGGCAAACCGGCTTATGGGTTGAACTTTCAAAAAGGGTTTTGGGATTCTCCCCATTTCTCATGTGGCGGATCTAGCACCTTATAAGGGCACCGCGGTGGATCCTAGTGAGTGCCTCTAGCTTACACCTACCCTTGTGAGAGACACCCTCGGAGTGCCACCACAAATAGCCTGAGAGCCCGACGTGAGCACACAGAGGCAATACTAGGCAAGCAAGATCCCATCGCCAGCATGAGGGTATGACTGAGTCACTTTGTCGAGCTGAAGCGCCGTTCCCTGACTATGGTCGCGGGTTGAGTATGGAGATCGAGGATCACCCAGAGCCGCAGTTCGATGTACTACTTCCCTGGTGGTCCCATACTCGACGGGGTCGAGTTTTCCCCACCCCGGGGGTATAATGAGGGCATCCCTTGCCCCTCCACATTTTCTCCGGACTCGGATTGTTCGTCGGCAAGCGCCATTATGTTAGTCATGTATTTTTGAATCTAGTCATGTAATCTTCACATTTTCTTTGAGTCAATATCATATAATTTTCCCTTTATTTGAGTCATGTACCTAGGTTGTTGAGTCATTTTCCTAAGTATTGAGTCATTATGTTGGTTTGATAGGTTATTGGGCCCATCTCATTGGGCTAGGCCCATGGATGCCCCCCCTTCCCTTCGGTTATTAGTCATTGTGTCTTTTGTTAGGGTCCTTTATGAAAAAGTCATGTGCCTATAAATAGGCCACCCCACTCCTCATATGTAACAACTTTTGAAGAATCATTTGAATAGAAAAAATTCTCTAGTCTTACTCCTCTCTACCAAATCTCTCTTCCCTCTCTCACCCATTATCTCTCTCTCTCTCTTTATCTCTCTCTCTCTCTCCCTCCACCCAATTTTCGGAATTTTCTCTCTCCTCCCCATTCACCCCTCATTAAGACCTCTCCCCTTCCCCATACACCCATTTAACTCCCCCCCAACCCAAGGTGGCATCCTCCAATCCACACCCCACCTCCCAACCCCCAACTACCCAACACCACTTCCTAAGCACCCCTTCCTCTCCCCAAGGTTAAAGGGCCTCTTCCCTAAGCCCAAATTCGAATTTCCCTCTCCCTAGGGCAGTGCCCTTCCATCTCCCCACCTCCCAAACCACCCAAAGTCGCAGCCCCCATTCCCCATACCAGCCAAGTTCACCCTCCACCTCTTACTCTCTTGGCCATCCCCTTCCCCACCCCCTCATCTTCTTCTCATTCAGCCTCTGTTTCAGACAGCAGAGTTGCAGCAACTTGCAGAGGCAGCCACGACCAT
The DNA here is from genome assembly GCA_022559845.1 of Amorphophallus konjac. Taxonomy (NCBI): domain Eukaryota; kingdom Viridiplantae; phylum Streptophyta; class Magnoliopsida; order Alismatales; family Araceae; genus Amorphophallus; species Amorphophallus konjac. The sequence goes on from CM040128.1 coordinate 211,484,367, forward strand.
CTCTCAAAGATTCAGGTGGCAAGGACTACATTTATGGAATCGTCATCGAGATAGCTTTCCAACGGTGGTGGTCTCGCCGGCTTCCGAGGTCGGAGCTATCCGCAGGAGCTGATCTCCCACGACTGCGCAGAAGACCCCAGGCAGAGAACCAGAGCGAGATTGGAAGCCCGACCACGACGAACCTTTTGGGATTCAGATCAAGTGTTCTTCATAAAAATTCTTCCCTCTCAAGTCCTCTTTCATCCTAAAGAAGCAGAGCTGCATTTGGACATCGACATCTCAAGTTACAAATTTTCTACTCCAAGTGTGTCAGGTCAGTTTACAGGAGCCAGAACCGACACCCCTCTACTCATCTGATCGTCCCGGTCTTCTCCGACATCTGCCGACATCACCGTCGGTGCCGACAGAAATAAGACTCGGCTACGGTTCCAACGGATCAGGTCTCGCCTCAATCAGAGCTCGTTAGAGATCGTGGCACCCTCTGCAACCAGCCACATTGATCTGCACCAGACAGAGGCAGAATCAATCAGTCCGGTCCCAGACTCTGCCACGGCCAGCTCGTGAAGGCTCTGAGCGCCATTTTTGGAGGGAAGAAACTACTTCAAGCTAGCTGCTACCTCCAAGAAGAAGGGACTCAATCTCCCACCGGAACACTCTGCTCCAATTTTCTTTGTCGGAGACGGCAGACTGCCCCCTGTGGTCCCAGGTTAGACCAGTCCTCACTCCTCCGGTTACCCCTCTCTCCACCGACATCGGATCGCATCCCCGTCAACTCCGGCTCGAAGCTACCCCGACCACGATCACATCACCACCAGTTTCATTCCAATCGGAGTCCGGGAGAGCCCACAGTGACTTCTGAAACCTGCTGCATCAGTTCTGTACCTGCCAGAGACCAGACGCTGCTGTCCTCTTCCAGTCACCGGCGCGGTCAGCCCCGAGTATCAAAGCTTCCCCAAAAATTCAAGCTTCATCCTCTGTCAGTTGGGAAACTTTTGGCGCTGGTCTCGTCAAGATCCGAGTTCCGTGGAACCCGTGGCAGCACCGTCTCCGATAGTCTGTCCAGTGAACCTGAAGCAGGGCAGAACCGGTGGAGCTCGGGAGGTCAAGTTTCATTGCGTAATCCCCAACACGCTTGGCCGGCTGAAGGCCCCTCCCTGCGTGGAGGTAGTTTTGGATGTAATTAACTTAATCCCCACCCCAAGATCATCCCTCCTGCGAGAGGCGTAGTGTTGTACTCTTTACACTTTCAGGTTGAAGCGACACCGACGTGGCGTGCGGGTACATACCCTCGCCTCCCCGCTCGCCCCCGTCTCCGGTCGGAGTCGGCGTCTTCACGCCGGCTAGGTGAGCTCTTGAACATCCCTCATTGCTGTATTGGACTTGCTTAGCTTAGTATTGCTATAGTTACTCCGTCGGCGGTAAGAGAGTGTCCGATTTTACATTGCCACCAAATTGAGTGACCACCGCGGGCGAGTTGAGAGTGAATCCACTTAACCCACACCCTTGGTGTGTTGGCCGCCCATGATTTGGGCATCCTAGGCCCATTTGGGGTTCTCCCCAAGCTAGCCAACCATTGGAGCCTCAAGGTCCCGCCTTGGACTCTCTCCAACATCGCCTAGTCGCCATCGGGCACTAGTGTGCGCCATACGGGTGAGCTCGCTAGTGTGAGTCCGCTGCTCAAACTTGAATGCTTGCAAAAGAGGTCCAAGGTGATTTTACATCACCTGCCTTGGCGTCTGCTTTGCAAGGGAGTGACACGTAATGGAATGATATCGAAGTGGAGTGAAATGGAGTGGGAATGGACTGATAAGTTGATGCCAAGGTGTGATGAGACACGCTTTTGACATTACTGTTTGGAATCTTTCCTGTAGTTTCAATAAGGCGACCTTGAAGAAGGTCTTTCAAATTTGACGATTGCTTGGACGGAGATCAAATAAGGGGGGGTGAGATGTGCGCTCAGGCACAAAAAATAAAGGAGACCAACTTCTCGGTGTGGAAGTACCTGGGTCGTAGACCTGCAGGTTTCACCTTTGGGGAGCGGTTATCAGCCAATGTGGAAGTGCTGCGGCTAAGGTGGGTCAAACAAGGTAAAAGCAAAGGAATATCTGAAGGGCTGTCCAAACAAGGGTCTCCTTTAGAAGAGAAGCGTAGGGCCGTTTCAAGGAAACTCAATATTTCATTCGGAGTGGAATATCTCATATTTGTAAGAATTGAAGCACAACGGCTTTCACAATCGAATCACTTGAATGATCTTCCGCAACAAATTCAAAGTCCTACATGAATGCATGCTGGGTTTAAAGAAAAATTTAAAACAAACTAAAATAGAAAATATCCAAGGATAATATTGTCAATTTGTTAAGAATGGGTCAGGATACCGATCCAGTGAGCTGATACTGAGCTGGGGCCCGTTTATCCGCGCACCAACTCACTGAATGGAACCGTCGTCCCCATGCTACCACAAATTAACATCCTATCCGTACAACCTGAATTCTTCTGGAATCATCACCGTTTTTGTTCAAGGAGAACTCAAATCCCAGATTCGTTCGGGTCGCAAGGTCCTTGACATGTTCTAGTAGCGTAGGTATCATATAATATGATGCATGACACGGGGGGACCAAACATCGAAGGATGGTACACAAGATAGGACAAAGACGTCCGTTAGTAAAACTTGCACAGACCAACATAGATTAAATACATCAGAAAGTAGCAGAATCGCAACAGAATTGAACCATAGTACAAGGAGATCTAGACAAAACCCTGACGACTAACCACTGATGTGACGTGTTTCATCCTGTAGCGTCTCTCTTTTCCTATAAGTACCTCCCTTAGGCTAGTTCATCCAAATGCACCAAGGAGAGTTTTGAAAGCTCAGGAGGAGAAGGAGAGGAGAATCTAGGGATTTCGAGATGGAAGGAGAGTCTTCCCGCGTTATGAAGAGGGGCAGGCTTAGCAGTGAGATCAGGGGACTCTCCGACCTCGAGGGTCATCTGAGTGGGATGATCCAGTCGCATATGGTAAGCTGATTCATTTCAAATTCTCCGCGTGAACCCTTTTTCACCTCTTTTCCTTTCTCTCCTTCTTTCCAGCCATATCCACTCTTCCCAGGCCCGAGGAAGCTTTCCAAACTGCCATGGCTTTCAAAGTTAACTCCCAACATCTCTATTGGCATGAGGGCCATACTCTCGAGGTGGCATCTTCAGGGGCTCCTTATTCATGCCAAGCACTATGAAAAGATTCGCATGGACTGGGCGGCTATGGGCGCACTAGTGGAGATCTGGCATCCCCAGACCCACACTTTCATCTTCCCGACCTTCGAGGTGACCATCCTCCTCGAGGAGGTGGAACTTCTGCTTGAACTGAAGAAATTCAAGAGTGACGGGAAGGTAAAGGCTATGCGGATGCTGACAAGGGGCACTTCTGAGAGCGTCCTTGGAAGCTTCATGCCGCCCGACGCAGCCAGAAAGGTCCGCACTCAAAAGGGAATTGATTTGCAAAGGCTCGCGGAATGGGTTATGGATGCCCTGAGACCGTCACCAGATGATGACCACTTGGAAGGAATTATGAAAGGGTTCGCCATTTGTCTGGCGGGTGCTCTCTTGTTTCCTTATACCGACAACATAGTGGAGGAGGACCAACTGAGTGCCATCCGCAGGATTTGGAGTGGAAAGAGGGTGGGACCCGCCGTCCTTGCCTACCTTTACAGCGGCCTTACTGCCTCGAGCATGGGTAAGCCTCCTTTCGGTTGCGCACTTGTTCTGAATTGCTGGTTAGATTTGCACTTCAAATTCGACTACCATGAGGGGATGCCGACTGCTTCGAAGCTCTTCCAACAAAGCCCCCTTTATCACATAGCCGATGTGTTAGGCTTTGGTGGCACCGTGGCGAACCGTGATCCATGGCTGAAGAAACGTGAAGACTGGCGATCTCACTTTCGAACCATGACACAAAGCTTCTTCACTTGCACACCGGCATGTCTACTCTCACTTGAACTCCTCATGAGGTCTTCTCCCGGAGTTGAACTCTAACTGATCGGCGCGACTGAGTTTGTCCTTTACAACGCGCATTGGTGCTGCCTCCAGATCGGCATTCCACGCCACTCGTTCCCACTGTTAACCGGCATCGTTCCTTTGAAGAAGAGGGAGTTGGGCGCGGAAGTGGACGCGAAGGAAGCGAAGGCCATTAAAGCACCCTGGAAGACAAGTGTTGCGGGAAAGGCCTTAGCGCATGTAGGGGAAGAATGCGAGCTGTGGAGGGCTTATGTAACCGAACTGGGGAAGTTAAGGCCTAAAGCGCCTAAGCCCCTGATATAGCTCACTCTGTTGCTTTCTAATGGAATAAAGATCTGGAATTGGCATGTGCGAAGTCCCTTTCCCACGCTTATTTTCTTGCACCTGTTCTTTCGAGGCATGCTTCACGAGACCTTGTCCTGAAAAGTAGGGAATTACGCCTTGCACGGAGGGATCTTTTCTCTTTTTTTTCTCTTTTGGGCACGTCTAGGCGCGAGGACGCGTCTTAGCTTTCGAATTTAAATTTAAAGCGCCAGGCGGCCTTTCTTCTTCCGTGCCTTACCCACAAACGAGCCCGCCTCCGTCGAGATTTGCTCGCCCATCTTCGTCTTCTTCCACTTCTCGATCGATGGAGTTTGGTGGGCCAAATCGTGGTGAAGGGAGAGAGGGGCGAGGGACTCCTCGCCCGAGGAGGGACGCACAAGAGCATAGAGAGGCATCCATGGAAGCGGAAGGGCCGCTTCGGGCACCTGAGGGACCCGAGGGACCCGGTGACGCGGAGGGAGGTGCACACGGTCTGGTAGGTCCTTCGATCTCCTCCTCTTTGATCCATTTTGAGTTTTGAAGTGAGCCACGCGAGGGGGGAAGAGGGTTCGGTGAGTGTTGCACTCAAATGATGGACGCATCCTTGACAGGAGACGTGTTCTCATTGTCTGACGTAAGACCCCCCTTTCTTGATGTAGGGCATGGCATGGACCCCGGGCTTGGCCGATGAATGGGCGAGCGCGAATGAGCCGAGCCGTGTCAGGAAGGAGAGTCGCGGCAAGGTGAAGCTCGAGGACTGGCGCATACGTCTCCCTGGACGGCAAGGGAGCGTATTGGTGCAGGACAGTGTCGACTTCCTACGGCAGCGGCGGGAGAGTCATGTGGGACCTCTCCAACCTGGGGATGCGCGCTACATCAACGGCTTGCGTGCCCAACTGGCAGAGGCCAGGCGGCAGCTGGCCGTCACTCAACAGGAACTGTCGATCTTGGTAAGTTAAGTACTGCATTCCTTTTTTTAAATTTGGAGCTTAGCTGACGGCCGTTGTTTGTTTGTTCCAGCGTGTCCAACAGACAGTGATGGTGGGAATGGCCAGCAGCGCATCTTCCAGCTCTTCGGCCCCTTTTCTTGAGATTGCCTCCCTCCGGGAGCAACTCACCGGTGCGGTGGCCCGTGCGGCCCGGGCGGAAGAGGAGCGTGATGCCTGGGTATCGACTGTAGCGGAGCTGCGGCGTCATAGTGAAGAGAGTCCACATCCGGACATCCTAGAGTTGAGGGTGTTCCTCCAGGTGGCCAAGAGAGACGCGGAAAGAGAAAGGCTAGAGAGGGAGAAGGAGAGAGAGGACAGAAGGGCCATGGAGGCCCAGGTGAGGGAGCTCCAGCTAGGCCTTCGAGCTATGGGACAGAGGCTAGAGAGCATGGAGGCAAGCTATGAGAGAGCGAGAGAGTTCGGGGCGCGACTCCGCTAGTCTAGCCGCTTTTCTGTCGGTGGCCTCTTTGCCACGCCAGGGGAGCAGTAGCAAGCCGCCGCTGTGGAGCAGGCGCCACGAGGCGAGGGGACTGCTGTTTCACGGAGCCCCAGAAGGCCCTTGAGGGACCCTCACCTCAGGGGAGAGGAGAGGGACGCCTAGAGGGATGAATGTGAAGGTGACGGCGAGAGTTGGCGAGCTAGCATACGCCTCCTTTCTATGATTGTGATGTTTATGACAGTTTATGTAGACTTATGAATGGAGTGATATGTTGTTTCCTGTTGCTCATTTGTCCTCTTGCGCGTTCCTTCCTTCCTACGCTTCTTCTCTTTACACTGTCCCCATGTGATATGCTCGCCGAGACCCTACCCAAAACGGGGAATCGTATCTTGCTGTGACCATCTTTCGTACGGAAATCTACCGCCAAAGTCAACAATGATGGCTCTAGCCGCTTCTCATGAACGATCGTTCAATCTTCCTGGATGACCTTTATGTCATGACAGGGCATCCCTAACAGTATAAGAAGCGTGTCGTCACATTACATCGTCCAATCAATCACCCTGCGCGAGCGGTGAAGCGACACATAGTGCCGCAAGGCAGGTGCCCTATCGCGAGGGCTATCGTTAAAGGTGATGGAGGCAATCTTGGCCCACACTTCTCCTATTTCTATAGATACCTGTCTCTTTCATTCTCCCAGGGACATCGAGAGCCAACTCGAAGAGTACAAGTTCCCACGGGAGAGGAGGAACTCAGGATCCTGAGGTCTGGATGGAGGGCGAATCTTCCCACTCCTCGAAGAGAAGCAGGTCCAGCGGTAGCAGTTCCAGGAAACTCTCGGACCTCGAAGGGCACTTCAGCGAGAGGACCCAATCGCAACTCGTAAGCTGAGCTTTCCTGTCCCCTTTTCTCATTCTTCCTTTCTTCCTTTCTTTCCTTCTTTCTTTTCTTTGACAAAAACCTTCACCATTTCTCGTGTATGCGCAGAGTGTGATGAAATCACATATTTCATGGGAGTTAGTAGTGGCAGCATACAGGGGTCTCTCGGATTTTCAGAAGGCCAGGCTAGACGTGATGGGATTTGTTGCCTTTCTCCGGATCGAGCCGATCAAGCTCGACCCAGTCCTCATCCAAGCCTTGCGTGAAAGATGGGACCCAGTGAGTCGGGCATTCTTGATGCCCTGGGGGCACATGGTGCCCAGCCTGGAAGATGTGGCCCGAATCACGAGCCTCAAGGTGGATGGCGAGGCAGTGACCGGAGTCACTTACGCGGACTACCGAGAAGGTGCCCAGAAGCTACTGGGTTTGGACCTAGATGGACGGAAGAACAGGTCAGTAGCCAGGACATCTATCATGGAGGCATTAGGGCTCACTGATACTCGTCGACGGGACGATGAGTCCTTAGAAGAATTCATGGGGAGGATGGAAAGAGGATGTCATGCTGTGTACTGCACAGATTTTGGCAATTGGGAAAGATCCAACATGGATTTAAGGACATTTCTCCTCTTCTTGCTGGAAAGATTGATACTGAGCTCGAAAGGAGACGGTATCCATTTTCATTTCCTGGAGCTGCTATCAGACCTCGAAAGAGTAGGTCACTACGCCTGGGGAGCTGCCATGCTGGCGCACCTGTTTACAGGTCTATCCCAAGAGACAGACCGTGAGATGACTGTGAGTGGTTTCACACAACTTATCCAGGTATTTTTGATTTTGTTTTGTATTTTATTTTATTTTATTTTTTTTGTTTGTTTTTGTGATAGCCCACTTAAGGTACTGATGACATGCGCTAAAGCAGCTGTGGAGCTATTATTACCTCCCGATGGGGAGAGCTCGACATTGGCGACCAGTGATGGTGCCGCTAGCCAAGCGGTGGCAACCTATCATGAGTGCGGCACCCCTAACCTACCAACTGATGGTGCTAAGGCGGAAGATACAGGAGTTCCCTGCAGTAATGGTGGGATTTTTTTTCTGGATTATTTTTATTTGGTTCTAACCAGCTAAACGGGTATGTACAACCTAACCTAGGTAAATTGGAGACCCTACTCAGGCATGGTCGATGTCGACCAACCATGGGTTCTAACAAGTCGTTCTCGGTTCGGACGGGAATTGTGGATGCACTGCCTGAATGAAATCGAGCCGCTTCGGCTACGATTGGTTATGAGGACTTTAGGATTGGCTCAGGAATGGGTGGATACGGCTGTGCCACCTCGCGTTGGGAGAAAGACACGGGGACCGGCAACCTGCATTGATTGGCGTGTACGGTTCCCTGAACAGTATGAAGATTGGCAACGGGGTGTCATAATTGTGGAATCGCATGCGCAGGAGAGTGAAGACTATCTGCGTCTGTATAAGATAATGTATGCAGAGCGGCTCCAACCCCGGAGACTTGTGGAGGTAGGTCCCCTTTCTCTCTTGCTTTCTCTCTTTTGGTTTTTGTTGTGGGAATGCTGACTCTCAGGGCTGTAGGATGTCCGTGATACCATGATAGCGAACTTGCGATCTCACCTGGCAGAGACGGAGCAACAATTGGGTGACACACGTGAAGCCTCGATTGCCTCGGTAGGTGTATACAGTGTACGCTCTGAATCACGGCCCTAGATCCATGGTGTTCGGCTACTAATTGTCATTTCCTGGTTACAGCGCGCCCAGATTGATGCGGCCTCATCGGCAATGGGGGCCGATGGAGTCTCTTCCAGCTTATGGATCCCTACCTCAGAACTTGACTTGCTTCACGAGCAACTTGCTCGTGCCACGCAGCGTGCCGCGGAGGCAGAAGGAATGCTCTCTATACAGGTAAGAGCCTCAGTGTTGAGTTCTCCTTGTTTATGCTTTGCCGTATATCTGAGATGGTGTATCTGGCAGGAAAAGGAGACGCAAGAGTCACTTGCCCAAGCTGCGCAGAGGGAGGCTAGAATAGTTGAGCTGGAGGAGGAACTCCGACGTCGTCCAGATGATGACTCTTATAGGGATGCCAGAGAGCTGAGGATCACTCTCCAGTTGGAGAGGGAAGACCGTGAGAGAGAACGGGCAGAGAGAGAAAGAGACAGAGAGAGAGAAAGAGCCGACAGATTGGCTGAAAGGGAGGAACGAAGAGCCATGGAGGCCCAGTCGTTCGAACTTCGAATCAGCCTTGGTCTTGCTGAATAGTGGCTGAGAGATGGTGAGGAGCGCTACCGAAGAGCACAAGAGCGTGGCTTTCGTGTTGGTAGCTTCTTTGCTGCTCCCATGGATCAACGCCGGTGTGTGGTGATAGGAAGAGGAGTACAGAGCGGTAGGAGTACCGCTTTTCGTAGTTGGGTAGCACCTTTGAGGGCGTTTTGCCCAGAGAGTAGAGGGACGAGTAATGCGGAGAGAGAGCGTGGAACTTGATGTAATTTTTTTTTTTTGGAATAGAATAAAAGGTTCAGTTTTGTTTGGTTTTCACCTTTGCTCTTGTTTCCTCGAGTCCCTGCACACATCACTGAAACAAACAAATCAGAATTTCTGCTCTGACTTGACCCCTTGCTCAATAAGCAGATTGTCACTTTGACTGTCCTTGATAACGGGTCAAGGGGCCAAGCCTTTATTAACGAAGGCAAGGGAAAGATGTGGTGATGATGAATGCGACAGACAAGCACACGAATGCAAGCGAGATTAAAAAGTGAAATGCTGCATACAAATGTAATCATGCAAAATTGATTTGTTTTTCTTTTTATATTTGGCATTTTTTTTTGTTGTTTTGTTATATTCAATTTTTTTGTTTGCAAATATGTACATTTTCACTTTTCTCTTTTTTTGTTTTTATCATTTCATTTTTTTTTGTTGCTAACGCCTGGCAAGCATCCAAATGGCACCTAACCTACATGAGAACATGGGTTTCTTACTAACCTCCCAGGTATCCTAAGTGCACATCTGATTTGGGCCTCTGGACCCCTCGAAAGATAATCCCGCCTGGAGAGGGGGATTTCTGTAGCCCACCCAAAGAGCAGCCCAACAAGACTCAACAGGGTCCAACGTGGCAAGCTCACCCGAGTGATAGCCCACGGGGCCCACTCAGGGAAGAAAAGCCCAATAAACAGGCACTCGAGGAACCAACCCTCCCCTGCGGCCCCTAGGCTCGGAGGGCCCGAATGATGGTTAGGTCACAAGGAAGGTCCGGCCCAGGCCCCTTTTCCGCTCGGGAAAGACAGGCGCCAGCCGACCTATCCGACCCCTCCTTCGACCGAGCTATCCTCCTCGCCCGGACAGGGCTGGCGTTTCAGGAGCTCGGACTGGACGCTAGCCATTCGCGCTGCCTTTAAGAGTCCCCAACGGACATGGAAATCAACCAGCCGCCGGGTTTCAAGGCGATAACGCCCCCACGATAAAGGCCATGAAAGCCCACGTTGAGGACGTAACTCCCGCCGGAGACCCCCCAGCTGACAGGATTCCTGAAGGCGGCACACTATTTAAACTCGGGATACCCTCCGGTGGAAGGTAAGAGAAAAAAGAAAGGTAAAACTCTGAGCAATCCGCTTCACCCCCCTTTGGTGGAGAGGAGTCTCGCGCACCAGCTTTCTTCCTCCCTTCATAGCTTCCACCAGAGCTCTACTGACTTAGCCATCAGAGGGTTTCACCCCAGGGAAATCCCCTGGGCCCTCTGACGCGTTTCCCTGTCTTACAGTTCATCTACTGGTGATCCACGGCCCGCTCAGGACGCAGCGCGAGATTTCGCCTCTTCATCTGGCGCCGTCTGTGGGAAACGCATGAAGAGCCGAGATGGTGAGAAGAAGCTCAGGGAGGAGATCCGCTGTCGAGAAGGGTAAGGCCGTGGTGACGGCGGGAGAAGCCCCCTCTAGGGCCTCACAGAGCCCTCCCTCCAACACTAGCGTCCCCACCAACGGGCCGCCGCCCTTTCCGACGGCAACGGGGGTAACCCCCAACGGCGGCATCGAGATCTTCCAGGCCCTCAGTAAGAAGCTCGACGTTCTCGTAGAGCTCATGAGGGCCCAGGCGGCGAGGGAGGCCAGGTCTCGCGCCCCGTCCGGGAGCCCCCCCCCCCCCGTCGAAGTGTGTCCCAGCACACCGCTGGAGGCCGCTTCACCCTCCACGGTCAGCAGCTCATCCGCAACCACGCGGGAGGACCCTCGCAAGCTCCACCCCCGGAGCAAGAGGCTTCCTCCACGCCCAGGAGAGGGAAACAGGGGGCGAGGCCTCCACGCCCGAGTGCCGGCAGTCCTGAGGATCGCCACGACGCTCCCCCCAGCCCCACGGCGCGACCGCAGCCGGAACTATCCCTTCGGCTGAGGGATTTTGAAAGACGCTTCGCAGAGCAAGAGCGCGCCCTCCGCGCCCTGCAGAAGACCTCCCTCCCAGAGGAGGAGGAGAAATCCCCTTTCTCCGAACACATCTTGAAGGCAGAGGTATCTCCTAGGACCTCCATTCCTACCTTCAAACTCTATGATGGACAGGGCGACCCAGCCGACCACTACGACAGCTTCGACGCCCTGGTGACTCTGCATGGAACACCATATCCCATTAAATGCCGAGCCTTTACGGCCACCCTGGTCCAAGGCGCTCAGGCGTGGTTCCGGGCCCTCGCCCCTGGGTCCATCTAGAACTTCAGGCAATTCGGGCGAGTCTTCAAGGAGAGCTTCGCCGGAAGCGCCCCCCCGAGGTCAGTAGCGGGGCTCCTGGCCCTCAAACAGGCACAAGGGGAAAGGCTCCGGGCTTATGTCCACCGATTTAAATCGAAGCCCTCAGAATTCCCCGCCTGGATGTGGCCTCAGCCACGACCGCTTTGACCAGGGGCACCCGGGATGAAAATCTCCGCCGCGAACTGGTCCTCCACCCTCCCTCGACCCTTGCCGAGCTAGTGACTCTGGCTCTGCGCCACGCCGAGTGCGAAGAGGTGCTCAGCGCCTGCCGAGACACAACCGGCTCGGGTCGGGAGGGGGACAAGAAGCGGGCCCCGAGTCAAACCCTGGCTCGGGCAAGAAGCGTGATCGGGAAGGAGAGCGCAAACGGAGGTACGAGCGGTACACCCCGTTGACCACGTCAGTCTACGAGATCTATGAAGACATCAAAGACTCGAGACTCCTCCGCCGGCCCAAACCGATCAGATCGAAGAACCGCAAGCGTGACAGACATTGCTCGTTCCACGGCGACCACGGGCACCACACCGGCGACTATCACCAGCTCCAGGACGAGATCGAACGCCTCATCCGTCAGGGGCACCTAGCCCGGTTCGCAGTTGGGCACAAAGAAGACAAAGACACCGCTGAGGAGATCGACAACGCCCCCCGAGGGGTCCACATCAACGTCATCTCTGGAGGAACAACATCGGGCAGGCGACACCAGCCGAGGAAGGAAGCGCCATGCCGAGCGGGCCAGCCGAGTCTCAGAGCCCTCAGGGGGCCAGCCGAGGGAGCCCCAGGTCATAGTCTTCTCCGACCAAGACCTAGAAGGGCTAAGCACCCCGCATGATGATGCCCTCGTCATCTCGGCCACAATAAACCATTGTAACGTAGATAGAATTCTGGTTGACAATGGAAGCGCCCCCGATGTATTATCTTATGACTGTTTCCTCAAGATGGGGGAAGACCCATCCAAGCTCCGCCCGATCCGAACCCCCCTTTGCGGGTTTAACGGCCTGGCCACCTACCCCGAGGGAGCCCTAAGCCTGCCGGTCACCATCGGCACCCCACCCAAAACCGTTACGGTCATGGTGGACTTCATAGTGATCAAGGGTATGATAGCGTACAACGCCATTTTCGGCCGAAAAATTCTCAGCCGAATGAAGGCCGTACCATCTACCTATCACCAAAAAATGAAGTTTCCCACCAAAAATGGGTTGGGGGAAGTCCGAGGTAACCAGGCCACGGCTAGAAGGTGCTACAACATCTCGGTGGAAGCCTCAAGGCCGGACGGAGGGGATAAGGGCCCCAAGGGAATCGAAGGGAAGACCGTAACCGCCGAGCCCGGTGGCGAGTTGCTAACGGTGTTCCTGAACGATGACCCGGCCCTCGGAGTAAGGATCGGAGCCGACCTACCACCTAAGGAGCAACAACAATACAAGAAATTTTTTTCTGAGTACGCTCAGGTCTTCGCTTGGGCCGATGATCAACTCCCTGGCATACCAGGGGAGACCGTGATGCACAAGCTCAGCCTTGACCCCACCGTCAGGCCCGTACAGCAACGGAGAAGGAAGCATGCGCCCGAGAAACAGGCGGTCATCAAGGCGCAGGTCACCAAGGGACAAGAGACAGGCCTCTTCAGGCCAGTCCTGTACCCTACGTGGCTAGCCAATGTCGTCCTGGTGCCAAAAACCACAGGCAAGTGGCGAATGTGCGTGGACTTCACCGATCTGAATAAGGCTACCCCCAAGGACTGCTATCCGCTACCGAGCATCGACCAATTGGTTGATTCAACCTCTGGCAATGAGATACTCAGTTTCCTGGATGCCTATTCAGGTTATCACCAGATCAGAATGAATCCATAAGACGTCGAGAAGATAGCCTTCATCACTGACTATGGCGTGTACTGCTACACCCGGATGCCCTTTGGGTTAAAGAACGCCGGAGCCACATATCAGCGACTGGTAAATCACATGTTCGAGGGACAGCTAGGTCGGAACGTCGAGGCTTACATTGACGACATGCTCGTCAAGACCCCCAAGGCCCAAGACCACTTCACCGACCTTGCCGAAACCTTCGGCACCCTCCTGAAGTACAACATGAAGCTCAACCCCGCCAAGTGCGCCTTCGGAGTAAAATCTGGGAAGTTCCTGGGTTTCCTAGTCACTCAGCGCGGGATCGAGGCCAACCCCGACAAAGTCCAGGCCATCCTAGACATGCGCCCGCCCACGTGCATTAAAGACGTCCAGCGTCTGACGGGGCGTGTCGCCGCTCTCAGCCGTTTCCTGTCCCGTGCGGCCGAACGATGCTTGCCCTTCTTCAAATTAATGAGGGGGCCCAAGCTGGCATCTGCTACGTTCGCATGGGATGAGGAGTGCCAGGCAGCATTCGCCGAGCTTAAGGAGTTCCTGGCTTCGCCACCGGTGCTCTCCAAGCCCATCCTAGGCGAAGTCCTGCTGCTCTACCTCTCGACGACGCCATCCACGGTCAGCTCGGTCCTGGTCAGAAATGACTCGGGAATCGAAAGATCGGTCTACTACACCAGCAAGGTGCTCAGTGGGGCCGAACGAAGGTACCCCACAACCGAGAAACTCGTGCTAGCGTTGGTCACCTCCGCGAAGCCCCTCCGCCCCTACTTCCAGGGGCACCCCATCACCGTGCTAACCGGTGAGCCGCTGAAGAAGATTCTGGCCCACCCCGAGGCCTCGGGGGACTCGTCAAATGGGCCATCATGCTCGGGGCCTACGACATCTCGTACCAGCCGCGATCAGCAATCAAAGGCCAAGCGCTCGCCGACTTCGTTGCCGAAAGCACCATCCCTGCCGAGGACAGGCCTCCAACCGCGACCGAGCCGGCCTAGGAACTATTCGTCGATGGGTCGTCCAATTCGGCAGGCAGTGGTGCGGGGATCCTCCTAAGGTCCCCCGAAGGGATAGAGCTACAGTACGCCTTGAAATTCAACTTTCAGGCATCCAACAACGCTTCCGAGTACGAGGCCCTTATCTCGGGAGCACGCATGGCCCGACGGCTGGGGGTCGAGCGAGTCAGGATCCACACCGACTCTCAACTAGTCGTAGGTCAGGTCAACGGTGAGTATGAGGCTCGGGAGGTACCCATGATCAAATACCTTCAGCTGGTCCGGAGCCTGGCCCAACAGTTCGAGGGATTTGAGGTAGTCCGGATAGCTCGAGAGCGAAACTCCCGGGCGGACGCCCTCTCTCGATTGGCCTCCTCCCTAGACCCGGAAGGTACACGATCGGTCCTCCTAGAAGAGCTAGAGCACCCGAGCATCGACACGGAGCTCCTCGCTGTTGACTCAGCCACCCCAAGTGACTGGCGCTCCCCCTACCTGATGAGGACATCTCACGACACTCGCTATGGCTCGGGTCGCCTGCACACCCTTGATTTGGGTCGACTCATTCTCATCTTATGTATCTTCCTTTTATTGAGTCTTATCATATGTAATTTTCCTTTTATTGGGTCATGTTGCATGTATTTCCTTTTATTATGTCATGTTGTACTAGTCCATTTCCCCTATTTGGTCTAATTGGACCCTAATACCTTAGTTTGGGCCTATTGGACTGAGTCTAGGACATGTTTGGTCTTTTGCCTTAAATGGCAGGGTTATTTTTGTCTTGTAAAGATGGGTTGCCTATAAATAGCCCCCATCTCCCTCCATGTACTCACTTTTGATGAAAATATTGAGAATCACTTCATTCCACCTCTCAAGATCTCTCTCTTTTACTCTCTCTCTCTCTCTCTCTCTCTCTCTCACTCTCTCTCTCCCCAAGGGGAGTTCTACCCCCTCTCTCTCTCCTCCTTCCCCCTCACTTATCCCAACCCCCAACCACCTCCACTACCTCACCCACCTCCATTAAGGCCCTCCACTTCCCCATAGCCCCTCATTTACTCCCCTCTCCTTGTCCCAAAGTAACTCTACCACCTCCCAACATAATCCCCCACTTCCCCACACAAATCCCACCCCTTCCAAGACCAATTTCGAATTTGAACCCTTCCCTCCATTGCCTTGACCGCCCCATACCCCTCCCTTGGGCCAAGTTCGCCCCCAGCCTCCCTCTCACTCACCCTTCCCCTTGTGCACACTCACCTTCCCACCACCATCACTAGCAGACCAGCCCCCTCTCCAGCCCCACTTCGCCCTCCCCACCTCCATCTCCCTATCCTCCACAACCCCTAAAACACCTCTCATCTCCCTCCCATAGCCATTAGAACCACCTTACACCTCTTTCTCTCTTGGCCATTCCCTTCCCCACCCCTTCTTCTTCTCCTCATTCTAACCCTGTTTCAGGAAGCAGAGTTACAGCAACTTGCAGAGGAGGCCACGACCATCCCTCAACGACTCAGGAGGCAAGACCTACATTTCTGGATTCTTCTGCGAGTTAGCTTTCAAGGCGAGGTGGTTTCGTCGGCATCCGAGCTCCGAGCTGTCCGCAGCAACCATTCTCCCTCGACTGCGCAGGACCTCCCAGGCCAGGAGCCAGAACGACAGGGCAGGCTCTCCCACGACGAACCTTGAAGGAACCAGCCTTCGAGGCCTTCTACAAAGATCTTCCTCCCCCTGTCAGCGTCCAGGAACAGAAGGCAGAACCCCGTTCGGCATCCGACAACCATAGATATCAATTTTCTACCACAACCACGCTGATCTGCCTCCTCACAGTCTGCACCGACCACCTTCCACTGCTCTGGACACCCAGTTCATATCCGACATCATAAGACTTCCCCGTTTATTTTTCTGCAAAGTAGACTCGTCCATGGTTCCAACGAGTCCAGCAGTGCCAGATTTGGAGCTCAGGAGCAGTCGTGGAAGCTTCTGCAACCTGCTGTTTCAGATCATGTTCGGCCAGAGACCAGAACTGCAGCCACCTTCCAGCCGCCGGAGCAGTCAGCCCCCAGATCTGGAGGTCGCCCAAAAATTCAAGCCTTACCCATCTCCAGTTAGGAAACTTTTGGTGCAGGTCTCGTCAAGATCCGAGCTCCGTGGACCCCATGACAGCATCGTCTCCGGTCACCTGTCCAGCAGCTGTGCAGCAAGGCTGAACCGAGGAAGCTCGGAAAGTCGATTCTATCTCGCTCATTCCCCTCCCCGCTTGGCCGGCTGAAGGCCCCTCCCTGCGTGGAGGTAGTTTTGGGTGTATTAAGATCAATCCCCACCCCAAGATCACCCCTCCTGCGTGAGGTGTAGTGCTGTAAACTCTTTAAAATTTCAGGTCAAGCACCATCGCCGCGGTGTCGGGTCTTTACCCACGCTTCCCGGCGCGCCCTCGTCTCCGAACGGGATCGGTGTCTTCACACCGATCAGGTGAGCTTCTGATCACACCCTTGTAGCTTCATTTCTGCAAATGTAGTATTGCCTTGAATGCCCGTCGGACGGTAAGAGAGCGCTCGGACTTAATTTTAAGCGATATCGTGCCCACCGCGGCCCGTGAGTGAGTGCCACCCAACACCCCGCCTTGCGGGCCAGCCACCCACAAAGCTGGGTCTCCCAGGCCCATTGGGGGTCAACCTTAGTATTGTAAGTCCATTAGGATAATTGGGTCCCGCCTCGGACCCTCACCATCATCTCCCGGACCCATCGGGTGAACGTGTGAGCCGAGTGAGCAAAAATCGTCATTGTGAGAATCATTGAGCGCTTGTATGCTTGCGGGTCTAAGTCCTAGGGTCATCTCATCATATTTAGTGGTCTTTGGGCTGTGCCACATCAAGTGGTATCAGAGCCAGGTTATAGGCTTGTCCTTACAAGTCTAGTCTTGGGTCACACTAAGTTTTTCTTAGGTGCATTCGCACACCCTTGCATAGCCCACCCAACTTTGCATGACCACTCGTAGTGGAACTCATTATCAAGACAATTCATCTTCTTCCAATAACACCATGAATCCCAATCCCCAAGGAAATCCCCCTCACAATGAGCATGAGTTTCCCGACCAAATGAGGTTTCTTGTGGAATACATGACCAATATTATGGGAAGGCTTGACGATATTACGGCCCGGCTAGAACAAATTGAGGAAAATAGGCCTATCCCAAGGGAAGGAGATAGGAGAGATCCCCCTCCACATGTGGAGCCAGCCATAGGAGGACTCAACCATGACCACCCTCCCGAACCGGAAAGGGACCCACCCCCTAGAAGAAATGAGAGACCTCCCCGGGACAACCCGGATGACCAACTAATGAGACTTGTGAAAGTCGATGCTCCCACTTTTGATGGATCTCATCATCCGAGCATCTACTTAGATTGGGAGGCCGCCATGGATCAATATTTTGATTGGTACCCAATGACAGAGGATAGGAAAGTCCGGCTTGCAAAGATGCAATTAACCAAACTAGCCAAGACTCATTGGATGAATGTTGAGGCCTTAAGGATAGTTAGGAGGGAAGCTCCAATCACCACATGGGGGGCCATGAAAGACCAACTCAAACTCAAATATGTCCCACCCTCCTACCATCAAAACCTCCTAGATGAGTGGCAAGCCTTGACCCAAGAAGGAAAGACTGTTATGGAGTACATTGAAAAGTTTGACTACTACCTCCTCAAGTGTGGAGTCCAAGAGGACCCCTCCGTCACACTCTCCCGCTTTAGGAATGGGCTTCAATTCCATATAAAAAAGGAATTATTCATGCGTCAAGTAACCACTTTAGAGCAAGCCTACCAAGTCACTCGGGATGCCGAGAAATTCTCTCGGTACACACGAATGGTTCCCCCTCGGGGGATGGATCCTAAAACCATGGCACCTCGGGCCAACCCCCCACCACCCCAAAGAGGTCTCCTTCCTACACCCATGGGAGCTCCTCCCACACGGGTCACCCCTCCTAATGCCACTCCACCACTCCACCCCACAAGTGGGCCCCTAAACACAACTCCCAATAGGCCCAATCCGATACCCACTCTCCCTCACACTAAGATGACCCCAAACCATCAAAGTGGGCAGCAATGCTTTAGGTGTTATGGGTATGGACACTTTGCCAATCAATGCCCCACCAAGGGAGCATCAAACTTACTCATAGAGGAGACCAACCCCCAACCCCAAGCTGAATTTGAAGGAGAAGTTGAGGTATATGAACCCTCTCTTGAATGGGAGGAGGAGTATGAGAACCACTACATGGAGAGCAACCAAGAACAACCTCCTCCACCCACCGACTCCCACCTCGGAGTGGTTAGATGCACCCTCACCCAAACCCAAGAGCATGATTGGTGGAGAAACACCATATTCCATACCTACATACGGATAGGGAGCCATGTTAGGAAGGTCATCTTGGATAATGGAAGTAGTGTGAATGTAGTGTCACCCGACACCGTCAAACTTTTGGGCCTTATCACCTCCCCACATCCCCACCCATATAGAGTAGCATGGATTGATACCACCTCCATACCCGTTAGTGCTCGTTGCCTTGTCCCCATCACATTCCAATCTTATCAAAGCCAAGTGTGGTGTGACATCCTACCAATGGAAGTTGGGAGTATACTCCTAGGACGACCGTGGATCTACGATGTAGATGCCACCTTTCTAGGAAAGACAAACACTTGCATCTTCATTCATGAGGGGAAGAAAATCCAACTCAACCCTTCTCCACCTCGCCCCCTTCCCAAGAAGGCATCTCCCTCCCTTGAGGGGACCCCTACCCTCCCCACTATTCCAAACCCACCAAACCCCACCCCATCTAGCCCTAACCCTAGCATGATCAACAAGCCTCCTAGGAGTCTACACCTCATCACTAGGGAAGAGCTTGAGGTAGAAGTCAACCAAGGAGAACAAGTGTGTGCCATTGTCATTTGCCTCGGGGAGTCCACCCCAACCGACCCACACCCCATAGAAATTCAACAACTCTTGGAGGACTTCCATGATGTGTTTCCCGAGGAGCTTCCGGACAAGCTACCACTCAGGCGTGATGTGCAACACGCCATCGACCTTGTGCCCGGAGCTACCTTACCCAACCTCCCACACTACCGCCTCAACCCCACCGAGCATGCCGAGCTCAGGAGGCAAATTGAGGAGCTCATCAAGAAGGGCTTCCTCCGAATTAGCAAAAGCCCTTGTGCCGTCCCGGCTCTTCTTACACCCAAAAAGGATGGGACTTGGCGCATGTGTGTAGATAGCCGAGCCGTCAACAAGATAACGGTCAAATATAGATTCCCCATCCCTCGGCTTGATGATATGCTAGACATGCTAGCGGGAGCCACCATCTTCTCCAAAATTGATCTCAAAAGTGGCTACCATCAAGTCCGCATTAGGCCCGGGGACGAGTGGAAAACCGCCTTTAAAACTAAGGACGGTCTCTATGAATGGCTTGTTATGCCTTTTGGCCTTTCTAATGCACCAAGCACCTTCATGCGCCTCATGACCGAGGTCCTCCGGCCCTTCATTGACATCTTTCTAGTTGTCTACTTTGATGACATCCTCATATATAGCCAATCCAAGGAAGCCCACCTCGATCACCTCAAACAAGTGTGCACCATTCTTAGGAGAGAGAGTCTCTTTGCCAACCCCGGGAAGTGTCATTTCTTGACCAATCAACTAGCCTTCCTAGGATTTATTGTCTCATCCCAAGGAGTATCCATGGACCCCGAAAAGGTCTAAGCTATTCTTGAGTGGCCCGAACCCAAGACCCTTCATGAGGCTCGGAGCTTTCACGGGCTAGCTACCTTCTATAGGAGATTCATCCGTGGGTTTAGCACAATCACCACTCCTATCACGGATTGCCTCAAGAAAGGCACCTTTGTGTGGACTAGGGCAGCCTCAAAAGCCTTCCTTGAGCTCAAGGAAAAGATGACCCAAGCCCCGGTCCTTTGCCTACCCGACTTCTCGAAAGTCTTTGAAGTCACTTGTGATGCATCCGGGGTAGGGATTGGGGGCATTCTTAGCCAAGAAGGTCACCCGGTAGCCTATTTTAGTGAGAAACTTTGTGAGGCTAGGACTAGGTACTCCACTTATGACAAAGAACTTTATGCCGTGGTTCAATCCCTTCGGCATTGGAGGCACTATCTCCTACCCAAGGAGTTTGTGATCTTCTCGGACCATGAGGCTTTGAAGTATCTCAACACCCAACAAAAACTCAATGCCCGACATGCCCGATGGGTTGAATACATTCAAGCCTACACCTTTGTCCTCAAGTACAAGATGGGTAGTGAGAACCGCGCCGCCGATGCACTAAGTAGGCGCGTAGCCTTACTCTCCACCGTCCAAGTGGAGGTAACCGGATTTGAGAGAATCAAAGGGGAATATCCACATTTCCCCGACTTTGGGACTCACTACAACACTCTTTCCACCCAGCCACACAAGGAATATGAGGGGTTCATACTTCAAGATGGATATCTGTTCAAGGGGGATAGGCTTTGCATACCTCGGACTTCACTTAGGGACTTCCTAGTTTGGGAGTTACATAGTGGTGGCCTAGCTGGTCACTTTAGGGTCCACAAAACCATAGAGTTAGTTGAGAGGCAATTCCACTGGCCCAGCCTCAAGAAGGATGCTGCCCACATTGTGGGACAATGCCGCATTTGTGCATCCGCCAAGCAAGTAAGACAAAACACCGGGCTTTACACACCTCTACCCATACCCGACCGACCATGGGAGGATTTGAGCATGGATTTCATTCTTGGCCTACCAAAGACCTTGTGCAAACATGATTCCATCTTTGTAGTGGTTGACAGGTTCTCAAAAATGGCCCACTTTATCCCCTGTTCCAAGACCTCTGATGCCTCTAGGGTCGCCCGGTTATTCTTTGATGAGGTAGTCCGACTCCATGGATTACCTAAGACTATTGTGTCCGATAGAGATGTGAAATTCACTAGTTACTTTTGGAAGACTCTATGGCACTTGATGGGGACCCTCCTCAAATTCTCCACTGCTTACCATCCTCAAACCGACGGCCAGACTGAGGTCGTCAACTGAAGCCTTGGGAACTTGCTCCGTTGTCTTGTGGGGGACCATCCTGGGAATTGGGATCTCCTCTTGTCTCAGGCCGAGTTTGCCTACAATGATTCCGTCAATAGGTCAATAGGCAAAAGTCCATTTGAGGTAGTGCATGGTTTTAGGCCTAGAAAGCCCTCGGATCTCATTCCTCTTCCCCCACATGCTAGGGTGTCAGTCTCAGCTGAGTCCTTTGCACAGCATATCAAAGAGTTGCATGATGACATCCGCAAGCATATAAGGAAAAGCAATGAGGCTTACAAAAGACGGGCAGATGCTCACCGGCGCCACTGTGAATTCCAAGTGGGAGACCCGGTGATGGTGAGGACGGAGCGGCTCCTTCCCGGGCCTGCCTCCAAGTTGAGGGCACGAGGGTCGGGACCCTTTCGAGTTCTACGATGACTTGGCAGCAATGCTTATGAGATTGACCTACCAGAGAGCTATGGGGTGCACCCTACCTTCAACGTGGCGGACCAGGTACCCTACAAAGGCCCCGCGGTGGAACCCAGTGAGGAGCTTGAGCCTTTACCCCCCCTTATGAGAGACACTCCCGGAGGGACTCCACTTCCCAGCTTAAGAGACCGACGAGAGCAGATAGAGGCAATACTGGATGAGCAGAGCATCATTACGAGGCACAAGGTGTATCAGCGCTACTTGGTTAGGTGGAAGAACCGTTCCCCGACGGAGGATACTTGGGTGAACCGGGAGGACCTACTGCGGTTGGATCCCGACATTCTGGAGCACTATGACAGCCAGGCAGACCCACACTCGACAGGGTCGAGTTCTCCCCACCCCGGGGGATTTGATGAGGACATCTCACGACACTCGCTATGGCTCGGGTCGCCTGCACACCCTTGATTTGGGTCGACTCATTCTCATCTTATGTATCTTCCTTTTATTGAGTCTTATCATATGTAATTTTCCTTTTATTGGGTCATGTTGCATGTATTTCCTTTTATTATGTCATGTTGTACTAGTCCATTTCCCCTATTTGGTCTAATTGGACCCTAATACCTTAGTTTGGGCATATTGGACTGAGTCTAGGACATGTTTGGTCTTTTGCCTTAAATGGCAGGGTTATTTTTGTCTTGTAAAGATGGGTTGCCTATAAATAGCCCCCATCTCCCTCCATGTACTCACTTTTGATGAAAATATTGAGAATCACTTCATTCCACCTCTCAAGATCTCTCTCTTTTACTCTCTCTCTCTCTCTCTCACTCTCTCTCTCACTCTCTCTCTCCCCAAGGGGAGTTCGACCCCCTCTCTCTCTCCTCCTTCCCCCTCACTTATCCCAACCCCCAACCACCTCCACTACCTCACCCACCTCCATTAAGGCCCTCCACTTCCCCATAGCCCCTCATTTACTCCCCTCTCCTTGTCCCAAAGTAACTCTACCACCTCCCAACACAATCCCCCACTTCCCCACACAAATCCCACCCCTTCCAAGACCAATTTCAAATTTGAACCCTTCCCTCCATTGCCTTGACCGCCCCATACCCCTCCCTTGGGCAAAGTTCGCCCCCACCCTCCCTCTCACTCACCCTTCCCCTTGTGCACACTCACCTTCCCACCACCATCACTAGCAGACCAGCCCCCTCTCCAGCCCCACTTCGCCCTCCCCACCTCCATCTCCCTAGCCTCCACAACCCCTAAAACACCTCTCATCTCCCTCCCATAGCCATTAGAACCACCTTACACCTCTTTCTCTCTTGGCCATTCCCTTCCCCACCCCTTCTTCTTCTCCTCATTCTAACCCTGTTTCAGGAAGCAGAGTTACAGCAACTTGCAGAGGAGGCCACGACCATCCCTCAATGACTCAGGAGATGAGGCTTACATTGCTGGATTCATCTGCGAGTTAGCTTTCAAGGCGAGGTGGTTTCGTCGGCATCCGAGCTCCGAGCTGTCCGCAGCAACCATTCTCCCTCGACTGCGCAGGACCTCTCAGGCCAGGAGCCAGAACGACAGGGCAGGCTCTCCCAAGACGAACCTTGAAGGAACCAGCCTTCGAGGCCTTCTACAAAGATCTTCCTCCCCCTGTCAGCGTCCAGGAACAGAAGGCGGAACCCCGTTCAGCATCCGACAACCAGAGATATCAATTTTCTACCACAACCACGCCGATCTGCCTCCTCACAGTCTGCACCGATCACCTTCCACTCCTCTGGACACCCAGTTCATCTCCGACATTAGAAGACTTCCCCGTTTGTTTTTCTGCAAAGTAGACTCGTCCACGGTTCCAACGAGTCCAGCGGTGCCAGATTTGGAGCTCAGGAGCGGTCGTGGCAGCTTCTGCAACCTGCTGTTTCAGATAGTGTTCGGCCAGAGACCAGAACTGCAGCCACCTTCCAGCCGCCGTAGCAGTCAGCCCGCAGATCTGGAGGTGGCCCAAAAATTCAAGCCTTACCCATCTCTAGTTAGGAAACTTTTGGTGCAGGTCTCGTCGAGATCCGAGCTCTGTGGACCCCGTGACAGTATCGTCTCCGGTCACCTGTCCAGCAGCTCTGCAGCAAGGCTGAACCGAGGAAGCTCGGAAAGTCGATTCTATCTCGCTCATTCCCCTCCCCGCTTGGCCGGCTGAAGGCCCCTCCCTGCGTGGAGGTAGTTTTGGGTGTATTAAGATCAATCCCCACCCCAAGATCACCCCTCCTACGTGAGGTGTAGTGCTGTAAACTCTTTAAATTTTCAGGTCAAGCACCATCGCCGCGGCGTCGGGTCTTTACCCACGCTTCCCGGCGCGCCCTCGTCTCCGAACGGGATCGGTGTCTTCACACCGATCAGGTGAGCTTCTGATCACACCCTTGTAGCTTCATTTCTGCAAATGTAGTATTACCTTGAATGCCCGTCGGACGGTAAGAGAGCACTCGGACTTAATTTTAAGCGATATCGTGCCCACCGCGGCCCTTGAGTGAGTGCCACCCAACACCCCGCCTTGCGGGCCAGCCACCCACAAAGCTGGGTCTCCCAGGCCCATTGGGGGTCATCCTTAGCATTGTAAGTCCATTAGGATAATTGGGTCCCGCCTCGGACCCTCACCATCATCTCCCGGACCCATCGGGTGAACGTGTGAGCCGAGTGAGCAAAAATCGTCATTGTGAGAATCATTGAGCGCTTGTATGCTTGCGGGTCTAAGTCCTAGGGTCATCTCATCATATTTAGTGGTCTTTGGGCTGTGCCACATCACTACCTGTCCTGGCTACTAGACTCCCAAGAGCCCCCCGACCCTCGGGAAGCCCGCCGAATGAAGTATCAAGCTCGGCGCTTCGTCGTCCTCGACAACGCCCTATACCGAAGATCGTTCTCCGGTCCCCTCCTGAAGTGCCTCGGTCCCGACGTGGCAGGCCGAGCCATCCAAGAGATTCATGAAGGCCTGTGCGGAGCGCACTCAGGGGCCCGGTCGCTAGCCCGAATCCTGTTATGACAGGGGTACTGGTGGCCCACCCTGCAGCGCGACTGCTCAGCCTATGTTCAACAGTGCGACCGATGCCAGCGGTTCGACCACTTGGTCCATCAGCCGGCAACGGAACTTGTCACCCTAACCGAGCCCTACCCTTTCGCTCGGTGGGGAATCGATATCCTTGGGCCATTCCCAACGGCCCAGTCCCAGAAGAAGTTCATCATCGTCGCCATCGACTACTTCACCAAGTGGATCGAGGCCGAGGCTACGGCAAGGATCACCGAGACAGTCGTTTGGGGCTTCATTTGGAAATCGATCATTTGCCGCTTTGGCATCCCCCGAGTGATAGTCAGTGATAACGATCGGCAATTCGACTCTCGGTACTTTCGAGACAGATGCGCCGACCTAAATATCCGCAACCACTTCACTTCGGTCGTCCACCCTCAGGCCAACGGGCTGGTTGAAAATGCCAACAAGACTATCTTGAAAGGCATAAAAACCAGACTCGGCAAGGCTAAGGGTAGCTGGCTCGAGGAATTGCCTAGCGTACTGTGGTCGCACCGAACAACCCCCAGGACGGCAATCGGTGAAAGCCCCTTTCAGTTGGTATATGACACCGAGGCCGTCGTTCCGTTGGAGATCGCCAACCCGTCCCTCCGAGTGATCAGCTTCTCACCCGAGGCCAACGGGCAAAAATTGCTCGAGAACCTCGACCTGACAAGCGAACTCCGAGAGATCGCGAACGTCTGGGCAACGGAGTACCAACGCCGCCTCACTCGATACTACAACGCCAAGGTCCGAGACAGACGTTTCCAACCGGGAAACTTCATCCTCAGGAAAGTCGAAGCCTCTCGACCACTGGAGGCGGCGGGCAAGCTATCCCCCAACTGGGAAGGCCCCTACCGAGTGGTCGAGACGCTTGGGAAAGGTGCGTACAGGTTAGCGACAATGGAAGGGGAGCCTATTCCTCGGACATGGAACGCAGCCACACTACGCAGATTCTACTTTTGAGATTGTACAGCGAGATAGACAGAATAAAATTCCTATTCTTTTCATTCCAAACCGTTGGTACATCAGGTAGGTAAATGCCAGTACATCACATAGCAAAAACAAAGCAAAAGTCCGTCTAACATCGTTTCAAGGGGTCATCGCTCGACTGACTCGGTCTTGATCTCCTCGCATCCAGCCACTGACTCTGCCTCGTGCGAAAACTGGCTCAGACAAGAGGTGGTCGAGCCAGTTGGCTCGGATGGCCCGTGACAAAGGTGACAGAGGGACCTCAGGAGGAAGGCCACCTTTAAACGTTGAGGAAGGCTACCTCCCAAGTTGGCAACAACCGGGAAAAAGGAGCGCCGGGAAGGCCCCCCCTCTTCCAAACTGCCAACTCCTTGGAAGGAAGGAGAGAGCAAGCAGCCCCCGAAGAGTGAAAGAAATGAAGAGCAGAAGAGGGAAAAAGAGGCTGCAGACGGAGGAAGGCCTCGGTGAGGACGCAACCGGATACGCCTCCTCCCCTCACACGGAGGGAAGTGACGGTAGACTCCCCTGATGCCCCCATCCGTCCTCCACCTCGGCGTCCACCCGGAAGCCTCGCCGGAGCCAAGAAGAGGCCAACGGCGTGCTTCCACACGCCAAAGTCCTCCCCAGATCCATGCGGCGACCGTAGGACCCGTCTCGTACACGCGCGGCGACCGTGGGATCCGTTCAACCTCACAAGACAGCAGGAGCCCACCGCTCCCCGTCGTCGGCGGCATCGCCCTCCGAAGGATCCTCCATGCTCCGGATGCAAAGACACAACGCGGAGTGAAAAGGAAGGAGCAAGGAAAGACTGTTAGAGACAATCTCAAGCGGTGGAGAGGAAAGGGCACCCTCCGGTCCTTCTTATAGGCCAAAGGAGGATACACGCCTTAAATGCCCCCCTCGAAAACACGCCGAAGGATTTCTCCCCTGAACAGTCAACTCCAACTCCTCGTTTCCCGCCCTCGCGAGATTCACGAAGCAGCCTGACATTCAAAGCGTGAGGGGACGGAGGAACGCCCCGTCAGAAGCCTACCAAAACAGCGTGTGAAAACCGTGCAGGACATATCGGCACCTCTCAACCACCCAAGATTCGCCAACCAAATCACGGCAAGGATAGTACCCAAACAGAGAAAGTCATTTATTATCGTACCAAAAGGAAACCCTCTAAAAAGAGGAAAGAGGGACAAAAAGGGAAAGAGGCACAATACATCAGGCCTCGGGCCCACTTTGACGCTCGAGACCAGCGGAAGGAGACGCGTCACCCCCGGCGCCTTCGGTGACGGTCGGCTCAGACACTGACCTCGCCTATGCGAGAACTGTCTCAGTCATGAGCCCTCCCGAGAAGCCCGGAGCCGTTGACCCCGACGGAGGCGATCCCTCCGAATCTTCTCCGACCGATGAAGAAGAGCTGGAAACCGACTCATCCGAGTCATAACACTGGCCAAAGGGGAACTCGATCGCGGAGTTCTGTTCATGGGCGCAGCCTACCGCCCGGCGATAGCCCTGCTTGAACCCCTTTCGAGCACCTCGGCGTAGCGCTACCTCGTAGTAAGGTAGGGCGGCTTCCAACAGGTCGGCCGAGTAAGCATCCGAGCTCCTGTAACGCTCGATTGCCTCCGCCTCGATCTGTCCCGCCCTACAGACGAACTCGACCCGCGCCCGCTCTGCCTCGGACGCACGTTCCTCTGCCCGGGCCCGGTCCACCTCAGCCTCAGCTCGGAGACGCTCCGCCATCTCCGCCCGATCTAGCAGCTCGGCACGCTCGAGCTCCCAGCGATTGTCCAGATCGAGGCGACGCAGACGCTCCTCCTCCAAGGATCGGCTTGCCCTCTCAAGAGACTCTCGGGTCTTGGCGAGCTGGTCGGTCAGCACCTCAGCCTCCAGTCGGCTCGCCCGCGCCACCTCTCGGAACACGGAGAACTCCTGCCGGAGTCCCTCATGCTCCCCCTTGAGTCGGGCCAGCCTCCTCTCGCATCCTCCGAGGGTCCAGGCAAGGTTCGATCGCTCCGTTTCCATCCGCGCGTGCGCCTCCGCCATCAAAGCCGCCGACCAAGCTATGACCAGGCCGCCTACCATCAGAACATCGAGGAGCCCGGGGGGGGGGGGGGTATTGCGCCTTTCTCCCCCCTTCGTCCTCGCGGCAATCGATTGGCAGACCCGATATAGGTCGCCCGTAATGCCGAGCCTTTCCAAGGGCTCCGGCAAAGGAGACCGCTCCGCCCGGGGCACTCTGCCAGAGGGCTCTGCTCGAGCAACGGGACTAGCCACCTCGCGCACCACGGTCGGTTGGGGTTGCAACGCCTCCCCGGGCGAACCTCCAACCTCAACCGATGCCGCAGGTCCAACCGCATCGGAAGCTCCCAGCATCTGGGGCTGCAACGCCCTCGCGGTCGAACCCCCAGCCTCGCTTGTCTCGGCCCGCACCTCGGCGACCGGGACGTCACCGCCTCTGGCCGACCCCCTGGCCTCGGTGACTGCTACTTCAACATCGGCCCCCTCTACCCCCGTGGGGGGGAGAGCCGACCTATCGCCGTCCTCTGAAGGGCCCCTGGTCTCCTCGGCCCCCTCTCGCCCGGCAGATGGGGGAGCTGGCCTCGAGGGGTCGGCCCCATCTTGCCCCCGGGAGGGGAGTGCCGCCGAGCCAAAGTCACCCCCGGCGGTAGGAGGGAGACCTGCCTTCTTAGCACGCTTCTTGGCCTTCACGGCCTCCCGCAACCTTCCCGCCATGGGATCCTTGCGCTTTGTGCCAGCCAGCCGTGAAGACGGCCCGGGGGTCACCCCCTTGCCCTTATCCCGGGCTTGGGCGCGACCCACAGGAGCCTCCGGTTCATCGGCCGCCGAGTCATCTTCTCCCAGATCGATGACCTCAGCAGTATCCTCCAGAGGTTCCCGCCTCATGTCTACAGCAAAGAAAGAAGGTCCGGTCAGGAGAAGAAAAGTAACTACCACCCCAGGGGAACAACCTAAAGGGCGGTACCTGTCGACTTCAACCGCGTAAGCAGGCACCGTTCGATGTTCTCTGGCGTCACCAGCTCCTCGGTCGACCGGCGGTTCTCCAGCAGACGGGCGGCCTGTTGCTCCACATGGGGAGGGAACTCCTCCTGACGAGGAGGAATGTTCGGATGGAAATTGGGCGAGATCCGGCATCTCCAGAGTTCATCCGTCGCCTCCGCCTTCACCCAGAAGAATTGGGTTTTCCACCCCTTGTGCGAGGATTCCTTCACCGCGAGGGCGATGCGACTCATGTTCCTCCTTGCCTGGATAAAGTAGAAGCCCTTCCCCGCCGACGGGTGCGCCTTCAACTCGAAAAAGTAATGAAAGAGGTCCAAGGAAGGGAAAATGTTGTGCTGGCGACAGAGGATCCGAAAGGCAGAGAGGAGGAGGTACGAGTTGGCCACCAGTTGAATGGGCGCCAATTGGAAAAGTTCGAGGATCTGGAGTACGAGGGGCTCGAAGGGAAGGCGGAACCCGCTTTTCCACGCCAGAAGAAACGTGCAGATGTGCCCCGTTCGGTCGTCCAAACTCGTCTCGAACGGGGCGGCGACGGCAAAGCTATACCTAAAAGGCAAGCGAAAGCGATGCTCCAGCTTCTTCACCTCTGCCTCCCCCAACTCGCTGCAGCGGGAGACAGGCTCCCGCCTCACCTGCCCGAGTTCCAGCGGCGGATCAGCCATCGAGCCGGAAGAGGACCCCTCGCAAGAACTCGAAGACTCCGGAGGGGAAGGAAGTTGCCGGACCGCCTCCACGGTTATCCTCTCCAACTCCTCGAATGCCGCCGCAAGACTCCGCAACTCCACTGTGCCCTCACGGCGCATCAAGAAGCTCCGAAAGCCAAGAAACTAAGGAAAGCCCGAAACCCTGGAAGCCTAGAACGATGAACAGCGCCCAACGCCTATAAAACCCTGGAGGAAGGCGGCGCGTCGTTCTGTGCTCCGAGAAAAGGGGGGCCCCTTCAGTTCAAATCCGTCAGGATCATCATTACGGGCCCAGGCGACTACTCCCCGTGGCACCACAAACGCCAACGGAATTCCACCCACCTGAGCCACGCCGGTCCAAAGCCTCAAAAACTACTCAACCGAGCTTCCATGGCTCGGGAGTAGGAGGGGGACAAGTGGAGAGGGGGATTTCTGTAGCCCACCCAAAGAGCAGCCCAACAAGACTCAACAGGGTCCAACGAGGCAAGCTCACCCGAGTGATAGCCCACGGGGCCCACTCAGGAAAGAAAAGCCCAATAAACAGGCACTCGAGGAACCAACCCTCCCCGGCGGCCCTTAGGCTCGGAGGGCCCGAGTGATGGTCAGGTCACAAGGAAGGTCCGGCCCAGGCCGCTTTTCCGCTCGGGAAAGACAGGCGCCAGCCGACCTATCCGACCCCTCCTTCGACCGAGCTATCCTCCTCGCCCGGACAGGGCTGGCGTTTCAGGAGCTCAGACTGGACGCTAGCCGTTCGCGCTGCCTTTAAGAGTCCCCAACGGACAGGGAAATCAACCAGCCGCCGGGTTTCTAGGTGATGACGCCCCCACGATAAAGGCCATGAAAGCCCACGTTGAGGACGTAACTCCCATCGGAGACCCCCCAGCTGACAGGATTCCTGAAGGCGGCACACTATTTAAACCAGGGATACCCTCCGGTGGAAGGTAAGAGAAAAAAGAAAGGTAAAACTCCTGAGCAATCCGCTTCACCCCCCTTTGGTGGAGAGGAGTCTCGCGCACCAGCTTTCTTCCTCCCTTCATAGCTTCCACCAGAGCTCTACTGACTTAGCCATCGGAGGGTTTCGCCCCAGGAAAATCCCCTGGGCCCTCTGACGCGTTTCCCTATCTTACAGTTCATCTACTGGTGATCCACGGCCCGCTCAGGACGCAGCGCGAGATTTCGCCTCTTCACCACCGGCTAAGACTTACCCTGATGACAATACTGTCATGCCATGCTTAGGCTCCCAGTCGCTTCCGACCACAGGGATTCACCCAAAAGGTTTTCGAGGTAAATGATTTGCCCGACCCGGGTCTATTTCCTCACAACTCTAGATGGTATATGATGGAACACCCTTGAACCCTAACGACCAACCGCGCGACGCTGACCCGGAATCAGACGCCGTCGCACCCATAGGTGACGTCCTTGCATTGGCCTAAGCCCAAGGTTAAATAAGAAGACATCAAGGTGGTAAACAGGGGTCTTGACCGGCCAGAAACACAGAGACTCCTTCGCAGCGATAGCTTTTGCTTTTCAAAGTAGGCAACCATACATGTGTATTAAAATAAGGTCACAGACTATGGCGGGTTTTACCCTTCAGAAACTCCATCTAGCTTTCATCTTCAAAGGAAGAAGGAAGAGTGTATGGGGTAAACCTCCTGAGAGGACCGGCAAAACCGTTAACCCGGCGAGCCAATAAGGGCCCATTAACTCTCCTCTTTCGGACAACTTCAGACCAAATCTCGAGCATTTACATTCCATAACTCCTTTTGTGGATTTAGGCTTTTTACCTTGAGGGATTTCATTTATCGCATCAGGCACGGTCACGACCAGGCTTTTCTCTTGATTTTGATTTTGTGTTTCTTTTTGCGAGGGAGATATAGTTTGATGTTGTGGGCTCCCTTTTGTATGCCTGCGGGGACACTGCCCTCTTCTCGTGCTCTGATCGATGCTCGAGGAAATGGATCCTAGTCTTGCCTTAAGGGGTTTGAGTTTTGGTTTCTCATGCTCAGCGTTTTAAGGGCGCCTACTGTCTCATTTGGTCGAAGAGAAAAGAATAAAGATTACAGCTTCCGGAGATCTTCTGGGAGAAGCCCCACTGTCGGTGATGCTACCAACTTTTTTGGATAAAATACGTGAGTGAGTATATGTTGGCTTCCATTGAGCGTGCATAGGCCGATGTGGCCGGACAGGGATCTCCACGGTTCTGGCAAACCAAGACCTAGTGCCTACCAAGCCTTAATGGGCCCTATCCTAACATGAAGGTTGGATGCAGGGACTTAACTACATGGTGACCACCAGGCATCGGCATTTTGAATTTTTCATATTTTTAGTGATTTTCAATATTTTTTTGTTGTTTTTGATGTTTTCTATCTTTTCATCATTTTTTTTATTTTTTGACGTTTTGGCACTATGCTAAGGGTAGTACTTTTTAAGATAAAGCCCATTCCAAGGGTGTGATAACTCGGTCCCTTCAGCGTTGACTAATTTGTAGGCGTTGCCAGGGTACACGGTTTGAATCACAAATGGTCCTTCCCAATTGGGTTGGAGCTTAGAACGCGGCCCTCCAGGTTTGACAAAAATTCTTTTCACGACCATCTCACTGACTTTAAATTTTCTCTCAACGACTTTCTTTTGGTAAAAGCGAGCGAGTCTATTTTGATACACACGCGCATGCTCGGCAGCGGCCAGCCGCTTCTCGTCTAAGAGTTCCAACTGGGCAAGGAGTGAATTACGACCTTCGTCGAGGGAAAATTTCTCATCCAATTGTACTCTGAGAGAAGGGATCAGAGTCTCGTACGGGACTACCGCTTCCGTCCCATAAGTAAGGGCAAACAGAGTCTGCCCGGTGGGGGTATAGATTGAAGTGCGATAAGCCCATAGAGCTTCGATAAGCTTTTCTGGCCAGTTTGAAAACTTACTGGACTCGCAGGTTTTCTTGATGATTTTGATCAATGTTTTATTGGTGGCCTCCGCTTGGCTATTACCTTGTGGGTAATAAGGTGATGAATGATGCAATGCAATTGCGTACCTTTTCCAGAGGTCTTGAAGGTCCTGAGAAATGAACTGTGGCCCATTGTCGGTGACGATTGTGCTTGGGACGTCGAACCTGGCGAGGATGTTCTTCGTGATGAACTTGCAGACTATTGACGCCTTGATTTCCACATAGGCTTCGGCTTCGGCCCATTTGGTGAAGTATTCCGTCGTAGTAAGGATGAAAGATTTCTGCTTGGTGAGGGAATTAGGATCACCTAGGGGACCGATGATATCGAATGCCCACATGGAGAAAGGCCATGGGGAGGATATTGGATGAAGTAAGGAAGATGGTGAATGAATTTTATCGGCGTGAAGTTGACACTTGACAAACCTACGGACATAGACAGTACAATCATCTTCCATAGTGGGCCAATAAAAGCCTTGGCGAATGATCTTCTTGGTGAGCATCTGGCTATTCACGTGGCCACCGCACACACCCGAGTGTGCTTCTTCTACGCATTTCCAAACCTCATTATCGTCAAGACACCTTAACAGAATGCCAGTGAGGCTCCTCCTATAGAGTAGACCTCCAACCAATGTGTATTTCTGAGCCACGCTTCTTATGGCTTTCTTATCTTCTGTGGTGACTCCTTTAGGATAAGATTGATCTTTACAGTATTTGACAATTTCATAGAACCATGGTTTCTCCTCGTCGGCTAGCTCTTCTTCGACTTCTGCCAGCATGATCTCCCTCTTCTCAAGAATTTCTCCCTTCTGGATCTTCTGTAGGACTCGTTCCTTGATCTTTAAGAGGTAATGGTCCTGAATGGCAGGGACAAGACGCTTGTAGAGAATGATGGATCTAAACCATGCACCTAAAGGGAATTTGAAGGATGACGCCAAGGAGGCGAGGGCATCGGCCAGAATGTTCTGTTCGCGAGGAACATGGACAAAGATCAGCTTGGTGAATAATTTGGTATAGGCGGAGACCAGCTCCTGATAGGGTTTGAGCTTGGGATCGAGGGTGCGATATTTGGTAAACACCTGGTGGAGAACAAGTTGACTGCCACCCACGACTCGCAACTCAGTGATATAGAAAGAACGGGCTAGTTCCAGACCAGCTAGAAGAGCCTCGTATTCAGCGATGTTGTTGGTGACTGGGAACGTGAGCTGAAATGCCTCTGGGATGGTAACGCCTTCAGGCATTAGAAGGACAATGCGGATACCCTTCCCTTGGGAATTTAGAGCTCCATCAAAATATAATGTCCATATTGGCTTGTCAGACTGAGTGACGGACATTAGTTCCTCATCTGGAAACTCTGATTGGATAGCGTGCTAGCCTATCCGTAAGGATGGATTTCTCCAGAAGGAACTTGACTAGCCAGATATTCCTTTAACCCTTCAAAAGCTTTTTGGCATTTAGAATCCCAGTGGAATTCTACTCCTGACTTGGTCAACTCATAGAAAGGTCTACACCTTTGTGAGTGCTGAGACACAAACCGATGAATAAACTGCAACCTCCCGATTAAACCTCAGACTTCCCTTAAATTCTTGGGAGGCGGCATATCCCTGATGGCCTTAGCTTTGTTGGGATCTATCTCGATCCCTCTATTACTTACAATGAAGCCCAGTAATTTGCCCTATGATACACCAAACACACACTTCTTCGGGTTCATTTTCAATTGGAACTCCCTTGATCTCTGCAAGACCTTAGCCAAAACCCTTGGATGTTCCATCCTGGTCCTTGATTTCACCAATAGATCATCCACATACACCTCCAGATATATGTGCATCATGTCATGAAATATGGCCATCATAGCTCTTTCGTAAGTAGCTCCAGCGTTCTTTAACCCAAACGGCATGACCACGTAACAATATGTTCCCCGAGGTGTAGTGAATGGTGTCTTCTCTTGATCCTCTTCTGCCAAACGAATTTGATTATATCCTGAAAATCCATCCATGAATGAGAGGGTCTCATATCCTGCTGTGTTATCGGTTAACACATCAATGTGAGGCAAGGGAAAATCATCCTTTGGACACGCGCGGTTAAGGTCCCGGAAGTCGATGCAAATCCTGACTTTCCCAACTTTCTTCATGACCGGGACAATGTTTACCACCCATTGAGGATAAAGGACGACTCTAATAAACCTGGCTTTATGGAGCTTGTCGACTTCTTCTTTCATTTTCAAAGCCATTTGAGGGTAGAAACGCCTTAACCTTTGTTTTACCGAGACGGACCCTGGTTTTAGGGTTAAACGGTGTTCGACCAGGGTTGAATCCAGTCCTGGCATATCCTCGTAGCTCCATGCAAATGTGTCCTTATATTCTTTGAGAACTTCAATTTATGCCTCTTCTTCAGAGGGTGATAGATTATCACTTATGAGGATGATCCTAGGGTCTTCCTCAGTTCCCAAGTTGACTTCTTTGGTGACTCTTCTATGGCGATTGACAGCTCGTTGAATCTCCTTATTCCACTAGCATATGCGCCAGCCGCATCCTCATATTCTTCACCCTCATCTTCAGTAGGGTATTCTTCATCCGTGATCTCGTAGACTCCATACCCCTCATCAATTGCACAGTTGCCCTCACCTTCTATTTCCAGTAGCTGGATGGGATTTTCTAGCAACTG
Organism: Amorphophallus konjac; assembly: GCA_022559845.1. Lineage (NCBI taxonomy): Eukaryota > Viridiplantae > Streptophyta > Magnoliopsida > Alismatales > Araceae > Amorphophallus > Amorphophallus konjac. The sequence goes on from CM040128.1 coordinate 211,519,322, forward strand.
AGGGATGGCAAGAAGGGCCTGACACCTGGCGGCTAAATCCAGAAGGAATCAACGAGGGATCTGCCTACCCTTAGATTTCTTCCTAGGTACTACCTTTGACTTATTATTCCTAGATTGATTGACATTATTTACAGAAGAAGAGAAAGATGAAGAGGATGGTGAAGAATGTACAGGGAGAGATCCCTTAGAGGAGGGGTAGAAAAGGTCGCTCATCGGACCTTGGACGGGTGGTCCGCAGGGCGGGACGCACCCGTGGGAGATGTAGGAGGTTTCCTCAACGAAGATGTGTTGTTGAGGAGTTTGAAAATTGATGATTTTTTTTCGTTTTCATTTTTGATGACAAAATAGTGAAAAGAGATCGGGGGAGAGAGAAAAGTGGTTATGGCTAGAGGATTGGGAGGCTCGTAGAGCAGATCATGATTGAAGACCTGGCACGGGTTGAGAAACCCGCGCAGGTATGTAAGTAGAGACGGGGATCTGGGAAGGTCATCAGAAAATCATCTAGCCCAGGAAGAAGATATCAGCAAAGGCTGAGATGAGTGAATGGAGAAGACGGCGGCTAAAGATCGATGGCAATGTTGATGACGGATAAAGATCCGCCGGTGACAGAGTCCTTCTGGCGAGGACGAGGATAGTTTGGAACCTTGGCAACAATAGTGACATTCTATGGCATTCTGGAGATCAATGGCGGTCCTTCAAGCTGGGGGGACGAGAACATCCTTTCCAGTGCAACGGAAACGTCCCGTATATCAAACCATTTGTCCCATTCGCATTCCGGGTCTTTGATCTTGCCTCTTTTGGTGACCCTCGGACATTTTTCGGCTGAATACACAACATGCGACCCCCCATGTGCTTCTTGAGGATAATCCCCCATCTGAATAACGGGCCCTTTGTTGAAGTGGTTTGATAGGGTCCATGTGAGGGGTTTCCAATCCGCCTTGAATGGTCCTTTGAAGCCTAGGCCAAACCTGCGGTTCGATCTAATCTCCTTTGGTGGTTTCAACCTACCTTGTAGCTGTGCACCCAGACCTTTGCCCTGTTGATAGCCGATGTTTCTCATAATCTCCCAACCTTTGGAGTGAAAAGGGAGATATGGCGTTGTTGCCTTGATCGGCTTCTTTGATGCTAGCGGAATGTGAGATGAATCGCACACGTCCAGCAATGACAATATGGGCCGATGAGACGGCCAAACAGAGGACAGAGAGGTGTTGATAGCATCCACCGTGTGGAGGACAGGTGTGCTGACCACTTTAATAATTCTTCCATTGTAAGGAAACTTCAAGCACTGATGGTTGGTGGAAGGCACAACATCTATGGCTTCAATGTAAGGGCGACCCAGTATGGCCTTGAATGTGGGGTCCATATCGAGGACATGGAATTCTGTAGGGACTGACATAGGGCCTAGCTCTGCCCTCAGAATAATCATCCCTTGCGGCGGCCTTTTGCTATTGTCATAAGTCGTGACTGTGATCGAGGACGGTCTTATTTGTTCCTCGTCGACCCCACACAACTGAAGGGTGTCCATGGAAATCATATTTATGGACGCACCCGTGTCTACAAGGCATGGGTTTATGGATACCCCATTAATTTTTATTGAAACACACAATGCATATTTCTGACCTTCCTTGGGAGCGAGCTCGTAGTTGTGGAACATGATGGCCGGTTCCGTGTCCGTTGGGGTCAGGATGGCAGAAATCTTTTCTACAGGGATGTCCTCATTCACCATGACCTTTTGAAGATACTCCATTAAGGCTGCCTGATGGGATGTGGATCTCTGAAGCAGCTCCAGGATGGAGATCTGAGCAGGCGTCTTGTCCAAGTGTTTCAACAGATCATATTGTGTTCCAGAGATAGATCTTTCTGGTTGTTCTCCATCGTCCCTCTCTGGCTGAGACTGCTCGAGATTCTGACTGTTCTAGGGTAAAACCCTATGAAAATCTTCCACTCCGGAGCACCATTGCCTGTAGCTTCTGTACCTCTATAGGGGTAGTAGTGGGTTTTAATAGAGGTTTGAGGGGTAGTGGTGGAGGAATGGTTGGTGAAGCTGGAGTGATGATGGGAGCAAGGATTCTGATGAGGGGTTTGTTAGGTGGAGGCATGGTGGAGGTAGAGGGGATATCGCACGGGTTATGAAGGATAAGGGGTTTGGAAGGTGGAGGTGGAGGCAAAGTGGAAGTGGGTAAGGTTTGAAGCGGGTAATGGTTTTGAGATGGATGGTGGGTGATGAGTGGTTTTGAAGGCATTGGCGGTGGTATGGTGGAGATAGGCGGGGTTACGTACAGTGGACGGGTGATAAGGGGCTTAGAAGGCATAGGGAAAATGCAGTAGAGGTGGATGGTAAAGTGGGGGAGTGAGAGAAGATGAGAGGGTGTGAGGGCATAATGAAGGGTGTTGGCTGATAGGTCATTGGGGTGCGAATGAGAGGGCGTAATGGCAATGGAAAGGGTGAAGGAGGTACTGACGCGGGTTGATGAGAGAGGGGTGCTACCCGGGCAAGGGGAGGGGGTTGCGTGCCGATAGGGTTGGAGGAAGAAAGAATAGAGGTACTTTCTAGGTACCACACCTGCTCTCTCCCGACTTCCAAGAAGGAGGAGATGGGGTTGACCTGGTGGTTAGGCTGTTGGTGCTCTGGTAATGGATTTTGGATTATGCCCATGTTGGGCTGTTGTGGTTGGGCCTGCTGAGGCTGCTGTTGTTGGTGTGGTTGTTACTGTGGCTGCTGTTGTAACTGCTGCTGTTGTTGCTAGAACTGTGGCTTAGGAGGAGGTCTCCTAGCCTTGAGAGTGGCGACGTATCGCCTCATTTCATCCCAGTCAATTCCGCCTTCATCATTCGTATCATAGATGTAGTCCTTAAAGTGAAAACAATTCTCTATTGTGTGTCCTGGCTGCCTGTGGTAGACACAGTATCTGGAAGTGTCGACATTCGGGGGCCATGCGAGCCTCTCCCTAGGTAAGACGAGTGTATTTGAGGCCATGAGGGCATTGAAAATATCTGCTAAGGTTTCTGGCAACGGTGGGTAATGGGCTCTCTTGGGGCCGATTGGTCTCCTTTGTTGCTGTGGGGGTCCATAATTCCCTGGGGGTGGAACTTGGTGGTATGGAGGTGGTGGTTATTGTTGCTGAGGTTGGGGTTGTTGCTGGGGGTGAAATGGTGGAGGCATGATGTTCTGGGGTGGATTGTTTTGGGGTGTAGGACGAGAGGGAAAAGGACCTTGCTGGAGGGGAAGTCGAGGCATTTGTGGGAACCTTGGGTTGGCTGCATAGTTGGCGTTGTTGACCGCACTCACTTGCTCATTTGTTACGACCCCTTCTGTTGCTCTGCCTGGGACACCAGTGCCTATCTTTCTGACCATCTTGGGCTTCGGCGGCTCAAACATGTTCATAATGGGGGAGTCTTTTAACTGAGTCTGGATGTACCGGGCTCTCTCATAGAGCTCTTCCATGGTGGTGAGCTTGTTCATGGCCAAGACATGCCTGAACTGTGGGGTGGCATTTGACACAATCATCTTCACTTGTTCTGGTTCCGAGAGGGTATCTCTTATCCTTTCTGCCAGAGACCTCCATCTATCAGCATAGCGGACAAAATCCTCGTCGGACTTCATTTTTTCGGCCACTAGGTCGGTAATGGAGAGAGAGGGACCGACCCTATCCCGACACTTTTGCAAGAACCTTCTCTGGACTGTTTCAAAATTCTCGGCCTCGCGTGGCTCCAAAGAATATAACCATTCTAGCGCAGGACCGTCCAATGATCTTCGAAAGAGGTATGCCAAGGATCTCTAGTCATTTTGCCAATAGGAGGACTCATACATGAAATCCTTGAGGTGAATGAAGGGATTGCCAGTGCCATTGTACCTGCGGTACGTGGGCATTTCGGAGAGAGGAAGATGGATGACCGGAAGGATTGGCAAAGCAACCTCCGGGGTGGATTTCGCGTCCACCATTTTCTTCAAATTCTGAAACTGTTTGTCCATTCTATTGAACCGGTTGAGGAGCGATTAGGCGAGCTCCTCGGGAGGTGAAGGTGGCACTTGCCACTGGGGAGAAAAATGTCTCCCGGAGACTTGAGGGGGAAACCCCAAATGAGAGGGAGCTGTCGGGCCACCGACAGTTGGCCCCGACTGAAGTGGTATGTGGGGAACAACATGAGTTTGAGATTGTGAAGGGAACTGGAATGAGGGTGGTTGTTGGCTCGCTTGCCCTTGAAGCGAGGGAGATTGGATGGCTTGCACCAGTGAAGGAGATGGAATGGCCTGCACCGATTCTTGGAGAGGTGCGATGGCCGAAGTTGATTCCTGGGGGGCGGGGGAAAGAGATTTCCCCTTCAGAATGGCCTGCAGGGCCCGGAGCTGTTCAGAGGTAAGCTCCGTGTTGGCGAGGATGCCCAGCAAAGAGGATATGTCCTGTGGTGGGGACGTGTCCCCTGCAATAACCTGCACCTCATGCGATGGCTCATAAGAAGGACCCGCGTCCATAGCATGGACTCGCGACTCGACTGACTCACCACGACTAGGGTGGTTTTCCTCAAAAGACTCGTGAGCCATGCTCACAGTTTTCCCGGAACGTAAAAACATACACTCGCAAGAAAATAGCAGAGATTATCAAACAAGTGGATGCCTTTTTGATTTTGATGATTTTTTTTTGTGTTTTAACCAGATCCGAAGTTCACACAAAATAGGGACCCTAGTTCGTTTTTGTTTCACCACCGTGTCAGCTAGGGGCTCTCGTCTCACCACGAATGGGTCGACTAACTCCGGGGAACTTCAATGGTACAACCAGCCCAGTGAACGAAGAGGAGATTCTTCGATGTCAGGGACTTACGGAGGTCCAAGTGGAGGAGATTCTAGTCCGTCAAGAGGAATTCCCGAACGAAGAGTCCTTCCTTCACCGAGAGAGGGTGATCCTTAGAAAAAATGAAAAAGAATAAAAAAGAGGGATGGATGTATGCAATGAAATGCTGACAGATATATGGAGCACAATAGAACAATGAAACAATCAAGATATAACAACACACAAGAGATAGTAAAGCAAATCATAAGAAATTGCAAGGGTAACTGAAAGAAAGCAACAAAAGTCCCACTGTGATCGCCAATCTGTGAGCAACATCACGCGATTTGAGAAACGAAAATGCGGAGCGCGCGGACTCGTTTTGTTTGCTGTAACACAGAAATAAGAGGAAAGAGAAGGGGCCACCAAGGGAGATTGCTCCGGCGGGGCGAGCGGGACAAATGCAATATAGTAAGATATGGGGGTTAAACGGCCATAGCGGGAAGTGACTCACCGCGGCCTCGGGGGGACGGGAATGGTGCATAAATCAAATAGCAAGAATTGAAACGGCCATTGCGGGAAGTGACTCGCCGCGGCCTCGAGAGTATAGCAGATATAGCAGCAATTTAAGATATACAAGAGAAAGGACAGAATTCAAACGGCCATTGCGGGAAGTGACTCGCCGCGGCCTCGAGGATATGAGCAGATAAGAATATAACAAAATATAAAGAGAATATAAGAACGGGAATTTAACGGCCATTGGGGAAGTGACTCGCCGCGGCTTTGAGAATATGAGCAGATAAGAATATAACAGAATATAAAGAGAATATAAGAACGGAATTTAAACGGTCATTGGACAAGTGACTCACCGCGGCCTCGAGAATATGAGCAGATAAGAATATAACAGAATATAAAGAGAATATAAGAACGGGAATTTAAATGGCCATTGGAGAAGTGACTCGCCACGGCCTCGAGAATATGATGTGATCGCCAGGGGCCAGAGACCCCAAAATAAGGAAATGATCGCGCCTACCTCACTAGCAGGAAGTGGCAGGGTTGCTTCTTCCTTTCCCTTCGTCCGGCCGACGAAGAGGGCCTTCTTTAGTTACCCTTGCAAAATAACAGACAGTAAATAAATGGAATTAGAAAATGATAGTGCAGTAGCAATCCCTTGCAATGAAAGTGATGAAATTGTAGTAGGGCACACACCTGGTTGGTGTGGTTTTAAACCCCTCTCGGACACGAGTAAGAGGGAAATGTAATGATGAATGCAAGAAGTATATAAGAGAAGGCGCCCTTATGAAGGGAGATAGAGGATGTGAAATGATGAATGCAAAGAACTACGGAGAAGAAGGGGAAGAGAATTGGCTTATTGGATGTGCCGATGGCGAGATCCGACGGAGCTTCGACAGCGTAGGGACGACGTGGAAGCGTGGTGGACAAAGACGACCTTCCTCTCGCGAATGCGGGCACCCGAGAATCTGGCAGAACCTCCCCCTACAAAAGACCCCACGGATTAGAAATGACTCCGGCAGCCTCTGGGCTCCGGTAGCCTATCGGACCTCTTCAAAGCTCCCCTCCCCGGACTGAGGGGGGGTCTCTATTTATAGAGCTCCGGAGGATGGAGGCGTCCAGGACCCTGCACGCCTTCATTAGGGCAGAAATTATATTTTATTCTATTTTTTTTATTTCGAATATTTTCAAGGAGGCGTCCAGGCAACTGGACGCCTCCATAAAAGCCCACCGAACCCCCGCCGAAAGTCGCACGCAGTTTGGCACAACGCGTGATTTTGATCGGTGCCTGTGATTCATGAATGGGCGCGTCTAGTTGGCAGGACGTCTTCACAATTTAGATTTTTTCCCAAACGACAAACCGACCGGCGGGCGGGGGGCGCCCGTGGGCAAGTTGATGGAGGCGTCCAGGGGCTTGGACGCCTCCATGAAATTATTATTTTTTATTTTATTTTTTTATCATTATTAATATTATTATTTTTTTATTACTTTGCATTTATGGAGGCGTCCAGTCAAATGGACGCCTCCATGATTTTTGATTTTTTATATTTTTTTGTCATTGATGAAGGCGTCCAGGCAACTGGACGCTTCCATGATTTTTGATTTTTTTTATTTTTTTGTCATTTATGGAGGCGTCCAGCGCGTGGACGCTTCCATGATTTTTCATGAAAAAATTCAAAAAAATGTAAAAAAATTCATAAAATAGGAAATCACCAAAGTAATTAAAAATGTGAAGGCCGCCTTGGGGTATCATAGTGTAATATGAGATTTACTCACGGTAATGTCAAGAACGGCGTGTCTACAATACTGAGAGTGAATGATTTCATGTTATGAAACTAATTACCTTCGCACGAGTTCCACTGAGTCTGAATAACAAACTGTACAAGACCACTTAATTGAAGTCCATAAGTCAGTAATCAAATACTCACCATCTCTTATGCAAGACATCTTTAGTGACTCAGGTCTAAGATCTAACTCTACTACTATGACATAGAATACCCTAATTGATAGTCAGTATGATTACCATTCAGGGATTCTAGATCGAGTCAGTTCAGTGAACTCATTCCACTAATGAGCACCCACACACGTACTTCAGTGTCTCCACATTGATGACTATGAGAACAATCACACCCATCAAATGAGTAAGTATCATGTGTGCCAGTCTATCCGGATCTTCAATGTCCCTTCTTGAAGATCCTATGATTGGGAACATCTAGAACATGTACATCTGGATGACTGATCTCATTATGATCCAGCCATCATCGCACATGTTCAGGGACTTCATGACATTCAAATCATAAACATAAATTAAATGCAATCAATAAATGCCATTAGTATAAATACGACTAAGATATTACAAGAAATGACATCATCACATCTCATGTGATTGGCTTGTAGGGCATACATTTATATCAATCTCTCACTTGTACTAAAGCCAATCACCCACATGCTTGATCCCCATCAGCCCAAGGTGACCCTCAAAAACACTTTGAGTCAACAGCTTAGTTAGTGGATTTGCAATGTTATCACTGGAAGACACTCTATCAATTACAACATCTCCTCTTGCTATAATCTCTGTGATCAGGTGGTAACGCCGCAGAATATGCTTCAATTTCTGATGAGACCTCGGCTCCTTTGCTTGTGCAATTGCCCCATTGTTATCACATAATAAGGGGACCGGATCAGAGATGCTTAGTACAACTCCAAGCTTTTCGATGAACTTCTTCATCCAAACTGGTTCTTTGGCCGCCTCAGCAGCAGCAATGTACTCAGCTTCGGTCGTAGAATCAGCAGTGGTTTCTTGTTTTAAACTTTTCCAACTCACTGCCCCACCATTCAGGGTAAACACATACCCCGAAGTTGACTTGCTATCATCTTTATCGGTCTGAAAGCTTGAGTCAGGGTAACCTCGAAGTTTCAAGTCCTCTCCTCCATAAACCAGAAATATATCCTTAGTCCTTCGCAAGTACTTAAGGATACACTTCACAACTATCCAGTGTTGCTCACCTGGATCCGCCTGAAACCTGCTCGTAACAATTAGAGCATGTGCTACATCAGGCCTTGTACATAACATGGCATGCATGATGGACCCTTTGGCAGAAGCATAAGGTACCCTACTGCGCCCCCTCTCTTCAGGAGTCTTAGGGAACATTTCCTTAGAGAGATAAACTCCATGTCTCATCGGTATGAGACCTCTCTTGGAGTTTTTCATGCCAAACCTTTTGACAATGGAATCTATATACATAGATTGGGACAAGCCTAGCATCCTATTTGATCTATCTCTATAGGATGCTTCACCCAAATCTTTCATGTCGAAGTGTTTAGATAGCCAGGCTTTAACTGATGACAACATACCTACATCATTTCCAATGAGTAGTATGTCATCAACATATAGGACCAGAAAGGTGATTACACTGCCACATGTTTTCTTATACACACACGGCTCATCTTCGTTCTTAACGAAGTCGTAAGACTTGATGGCTTCATCAAATCTTAAATTCCAACTGTGGGACGCTTGCTTCAATCCATAAATGGATCTTAGCAACCTGCATACCTTATCTGGGTGCTCATTGGATATGAATCCCTCAGGCTGTATCATATACACCTCTTCCTCAAGGTATCCATTGAGGAAAGCAGTCTTCACATCCATCTGCCAGATCTCATAATCATGGTACGCAGCAATGGCAAGTAAAATCCTGATGGACTTAGTCATGGCAACTGGTGAGAAGGTCTCGTCATAGTCAACTCCTTGTCTTTGATGATGTCCCTTCGTAACCAACCTATCCTTTTAGGTATCAACCATTCCATCTGCTCCAATTTTTCTTTTAAAGATCCACTTGCACCCGATGGGTATTATACCCTCGGGTGGGTCTAACAAGTTCCAAACTTGATTGGAGTACATGGAGTCCATCTCCGATTTCATGGCCTCTTGCCATCTCCAGGAGTCAATACCACTTATTGCCTCTTCATAGGTCTTAGGATCATCAGCCTCATCATAGTGTGTCATGTCCCTACCATCAGAGATATGCCCCACATATCTATCTGGTTGGACAGGTACACGGCTAGACCTACGCACAGTTTGTGTGCCATCCTAAACTGATTCCTAAGACGATGTAGCTCCAGTTTGTGGTTCTAGAACCTCTTCTAGTTCTTCAAGCTCCCACTGTTTCCTTCAAGGATATACTCATCCTCTAGGAACACAGCTCGCTTAGCTACAAACACTCTTTGATCGCGAGGCTGGTAGAAATAATATCCATAAGTTTCCTTAGGATATCCCATAAATCTGCATCTTTCAATCTTGGATGCTAGTTTTTTAGGATTGTGTTTCCTAACATGAGTAGGACAACCCCAGACCATAACATTCTTAAGGTTTGGTTTCTTTCCTTTCCATATCTCATATGGAGTGGAAGACACTGATTTGGAAGGAACTTTATTTAATAAGTGAGCAGCAGTGTCTAGGGCATAGCCCTAGAGTGACAAGGGCAATCCAGCAAAGCACATCATGGATCGTACCATATCTAATAAGGTATGATTACTCCTTTCAGCCACACCGTTCAGTTGAGGTGTGTAAGGAGGAATCCACTGGGATAATATACCATTATCGCTTAAGTATTGTGTGAATTCCGTACTCAAGTATTCCCCTCTTCGATCAGATCGAAGAGTTTTAATACTCTTTCCTGTTTATTTCTCTACTTCATTCTTAAACTCCATAAATTTCTCAAAGGCTTCAGATTTGTACTTCATCAAGTTCACATATCCGTACGTAGAGAAATCATAAGTGAAAGTAATGAAGTATGAGTAACCCCCTTTGGCTTGGGTGGACATAGGTCCACATACATCAAAATGTATGAGTTCTAATAACTCACCAGCTCTCTCTCCATGTCCAGTAAATGGAGAGTTGGTCATTTTTCCCATGAGGCAAGATTAACAGGTTGCAAATGATTCATAATCGAATGGATCAACATATCCATCTTTGAACAACATTTTCAATCTTTCCTCCCTAATATGACCAAGCTTACAATGCCAAAGATATGCTTGATTTACATCATTCCTCTTCCTCTTTAGAGGTCCATCCACACACATAACAGGAGCATCCACATCTAATAAAAACAAACCATTAATTAAGCTCCCACTGGCAAATAATTCGCCATTTGATAATAAAGAACATGTTTTATTCCCAAAGCTCACAATAAATCCACATTTATTCAAGCATGAAATGGAAATAATGTCCTTAATTATGAAAGAAACATAATAACAGTCTGTCAATTCTAATGTAGCTCCTGAAGCAAGCTTGAGGTTTACACTCTCGACAGCAAGTGCAACAACTCTTGCTCCATTTCCTAGTTGAAGATCAACCTCTCCTTTGTTTAATCGCCTGCTACTTGTCAGAACCTTCAAATCATTGCAGATATGAGATGCACATCCAGTATCTAATACCCATGATATGGATCTATATGACAAGTTAAGGTCAATCATGAACATACCTGAAGCTTCTCCAAGCTTCTGCTTTGCTTTCTCTGCATGGTACAACTTGCAGTTTCTCTTCCAATGACCATCTTTATGGCAATGGAAGCAATGACCCTTGTCTTTGCTAGCCTCTTCTTTTTTGGCAGCCTTTACTTCTTTGTCTTGTCTTTCTTAAAGGCCTGCTGAAAATTCCTCTTCTTGTTGGTCTTACAACAAGCATCACAGGAGCTTTCCCATTGTTCATAGTGCTATCAGCAGTCTTCAACATGTTTAGAAGCTTTGCTAGAGAGCATTCTATTTTGTTCATGTTGAAATTGAGAATGAACTGGGAAAATGAACCAAGGAGAGATTGCCGAATCAAATCGACACAAAGATCCTTATTCATGTCGAATCCCAATTCTACCAACCTTTCGATCCACTCAATCATCTTGAGAACATGTGTCTGCACAGATGTTCCCTCAGACATTCTTGCCCCGAACAGACTTTTAGATATCTCATATCTTTCTGTTCGACTTTGAGCTCCAAAGAGCTCCTCAAGGTGAAACAGAATGGATCTAGCATCCATCTTTTCATGTTGCCTCTGTAACTCATTTGTCATAGAGGCAAGCATATAGCATTGGGCAAGCGTGGCATAATCCTTATGCTTCTCGTAAGCAATGATCTCTCCCTCTCTGGCATCATCGGCAAGAAGAGGAGGTATAGGCCGATCTAGAAAATTGGCTATCTTCTCAGTAGTGAGAACAAATCTCAAGTTCCTGAGCCAGTCACTATAGTTAGGACCAGTAAGCATGTTAGCATCAAGTATGCCGCGTAACGGGTGGTTCGCTATAGAAGTCTACAAGAGAAGATTTGCAATAATAAGATAACATGCAGATATTCATTAATTAGGATATGGTCTTTAATCCTAATTTATAACTCCCACTAATTTTTGACGAACTTGCACAACCCTCATTGTGCAAAGATGGGATACTCCAGTTGTATCCTAGTGGGACCAGAATCCCATTAACATTATGGTAGTGGCCTTATGACAGCATAACAAACCACCCCATACTTAATGGGTACGCAACTCTTGCCAATTGCAACTTCTGGTTTATTTAGCCTCCAGACCTTTTGTGATCTTGTGGCAGCACAACAAATCACAAGATCTGGTTAGGTTAGACCCGTTGTTACGTTATGAGAGCGGGTTCAAGACATGACCCGTGTGGCAGCACAACAAAGCCATGTCGGCACCCATCCCAAGGTTCGGCCTAAGCCTTAGTCTAAGTCTCTGCCCCCTTGCTGCGAGGGCCTTGTGGCAGCACAACAAACCGACACAGTCTAAGAGCAGCTCACATAGACTATAACAACGGAAGGCTACGTGGGTCATTCTTCATGCCTCACGTTTACAACCTAATATGAGATCGAGTGGTTTTGATTAAATTTTGGTCTCATCAATATAGGTGCTACATACATATAAAAATTTGGAGTATCGTATATACTCTAAATATGTATATATGTAATAAGTAGCACATCAACATATATCATATATATGTAATAGTACCAATGGATGATCATGGACCTAAAGCTCCTAAAACACATTACCAGAGCCAGTTGGTAATGCACACAATCAAGGTAAATAGAAAAACATGGAGCATCCGATGCTCCCACTACATGTGAAGAATCTCCCGAGGCCCTCACATCCGGTCTCCTTCTTTGTCTCCATCCGCTTCTCATTATTACAAGTAAATTTATAATTGGGCATGCAAGCCCACAAATGTACATCGGATAATTAATAATAAGAAACCTTGAACTAGTCAAGGGGAGTACAACACAGGTGAGAGATAGAATGTACAACCCAAATTAATAAGAGAGAGAGAATGAGGCACGCAGGCCCCATTAATCACATCGCATAAAATCATTCACCATAAAGAGCATCATCACATGATTTCTAAGTCTATGATCATCCATCCACACACAAGACACATCACATGTATCTTACAGTAATTATCACATAATTACAGCAACATATAACGATAATTTCAAAATATAATAATTAATTTTAAAATCACGCATTTGAAATATGCAACTAAACAATTTTGTTAAACCAAAGAACTTTAAACAACTTTAGACCACCGTCATTCACATTCACAGCATGGGCTCAATAATAATTTCCAGTTAATTAACCTCATAAGAATCACATTCTTATAGTAATTAACTTTAGTTAATTAGATAATAGGAAATACTGAAAAACATTTTAAAATTTTCAATAACTAATTAACATGGGGCCAAATAATAAAAAATAAATTAATAAGTTACAAAAATAATTTTAGAACTCATTAAAATAATTTTCAAAATTTTATTGGAATTTTTTCTGAATTTATATGCATTTTAAACATTTTAAAATGGTAAAATCCAATATATATATCATATATATATATATGTTAATGGGTCCGGATCCGATGCGGGCCGGATCCGGCCCATTTGAGACTGAACTCGCCGGAGGGAGCGCCCATCGCCGTCCCCGGCCACAGCGGACGACCCCCGACGGTCACCCGCCAGGGCCTCCGGCATCCATCGCCGTCGCCGTCGCCGTCGCAGTCGCCGTCGCCGGAGGGGGCGCACGCGATGATCACAGGCGAGTTCGCCCTGTCTGTGGAGACCGCCACCGTGCCGGCTCCTCCGGCCTCCTCACGCCATCCGCAGCCGTCCCGCGCCATGGAGCATCATGCAGGACCCTTGCCAGTCCTCATGGGCACCGATAACCAAGGATTTAAGGCCTGAAACGGCCTCCTCCGGTGAGCACGAATGGCGATCGCGCTCGCAAAGAAATGGTCGATCCGGCCTCGCCGGTGGGTCAATCCGCGCACCAAGACGTATGTTTAGATCCTCTTGATCTCGGAACGATTCCCTAACATCAATCGGTCGTTGCTCATCTTATGAGCGACCCAATCGAGCGACGAACATTGAGCCCCATGCAAGAACGGGAACGATGAAAAATAATAAAATAATGTCGATTTTGATCAAACCAGCAACCTGGCTCTGATACCACTGTAAGGTTCCGACCAGAATACGCAGCTGAAATCATCGAAACCTTAGATTGCATATCATTGCCAGTTTTTCAAAATCGAACAAGACGAAGAACAATTCTTTACCTTTACGGGGTTGAGAATCTCCCAAAACCTCGAAGATGAACGAGAGGAAGATCCCGGAGTCGCGAGCCGTTCAAGCATCCGGCCTCTAGACGTATCCACACGAGCAGTGGAAGCAGACGGGATCTCCTCCACGATCTTCATGCGCTGACCCGATCTCAACACCAACATCCACCGGGGAGGAAGCAGAGAGAATGAGGGGGGCGCCCCTTGGAGAGAGAGAGAGGAGAGAGGGCGACCAGGGTTTCAACCTTGTAGCTTGGCCAGGGTTTCTCCCTTCAGCGTATATTTATAGACCTTTGGCATTTTTCACAAAAACCCAATAATAGTCTATAAAGTCCACCCATCCTAGTCTATCCAATACTCTATTGTGTGTGACCCTATAGGCCCAATAGTCTGTTTAGTTTTTCAGCCCATTAAGTAAAGAACTCCTTTTTAACTTAATTAATTCTATCCATTAACTCTTAATGGAACTAGAGGGCTTTCCGATCACGAAAAGCACCAAGCAACGCTTCGTGATCCCAAATAACATTGGGGATAAGCAACCCACTCAGGAACCTTTCCGTCTACAGATTCCACACAGCTATAGATCCTCATTCATCCAATGCCCCACCAGGACTAGGGTATGGTAAAACTGTCAAACCTTGTTGAGTCCCGGCTCGACTGAATCCTGTACTTCAAACTAGTTCATTAGAAAAACTCCTTTTTCATAATGAACTCCCGTACCCTGGCCAGGGGATTTCCCGAGTACAGATCCGTAGGGCATTCTCTCTCATATATCATACTGAGAGTGAATGATTTCATGTTGTGAAACTAATTACCATCGCACGAGTTCCACTGAGTCCGAATAACTAACTGTACAAGACCACTTAATTGAAGTCCATAAGTCAGTAATCAAATACTCACCATCCCTTATGGAAGACATCTTTAGTGACTCAGGTCTAAGATCCAAGTGTGCTACTGTGACATAGAATACCCTGATTGACAGTCAGTATGATTACCATTCAGGGATTCTAGATCGGGCCAATTCAGTGAACTCATTCCACTAATGAGCACCCACACACGTACTTCAGTGTCTCCACACTGGTGACTATGAGAACAATCACACCCATCAAATGAGTAAGTATCATGTGTGCCAGTCTATCCGGATCTTCAATGTCCCTTCTTGAAGATCCTATGACTGGGAACATCTAGAACATGTACATCTGGATGAATGATCTCATTATCATAATCTCATTATGATCCAGCCATTAAATCATAAACTTGTTCATTATGTACATCGCACATGTTCATGGACTTCATGACATTCAAATCATAAACATAAATTAAATGCAATGAATAAATGCCATTAATATAAATATGAATAAGATATTACAAGAAATGACGTCATCACATCTCATGTGATTGGCTTGTAGGGCATTAATTTCTATCAGGTCGCATAGACCCCCACCACAACGAAAGCGGTAAACAAGGCAGCAGCAGAAATAACAATAGTAAAGGAAAGTAGTAAAAACAACAACAACTAGAGCAACAGTAGTGGCGAAGTAATTAAAATAACCTCAGCAACATCAATGGTGGTGACTAATAAAGCAGTAAACGGCAGAAGCACGAAGTCTCTACGCTACTCCTACCCTCACGAGGGAACCACGATCCCGAGATGAAACCGTCGAGCTAAGGAAGGTCACAATCACATTGTCGCGAGAACCTATGACACCTCTAACGTAGGGAAGTCTTCACGGACAAGAGCCACTACGATAACCACACCGCCGAAACATCCTATCACAGCTATCGGAAGAACCCTGACCACGCAGTCGGGAAACCTCTGCCTCACAGGCAAGAAGCCACATAAAAGTCACCCGGTCAGAACACTACCCCTACTCCGGAGAACCGCGGCTCATGGTCAGAAACCAAACACATGGGAGACTGAAGTTATCCATCACTAGCAGCTGCTGGATGCGTTCTCTGACGACTTGCACCATGCCAACACTCCCTAACTTGGCCACCTCTCCTAGAGAGTGAGGAAAAGGGACAGGGTTGGATGCATCCCAGACGCCTTACACCTCCCTCTACCCTCACGCATGTCGGCCTCACTTAGAGAGTGAGGCGGAGTGCAACAACACAATGACTAGCTAGGGTCACACTCGTCAGCATGGGTCCACTGCCCCCCACTACGTGTGCACACAAAGACTACGCCCTCAAGGTCAGGTCCTCTATCTGGTTTTCCCTTCAGCTGGACTCAAGCTGCAAAGGCGAGGGGCCCTATGGTAACCAGTCTAAAAATCATCACATCAGGTACAGCTCTCAACCACACGGTCGGAACGTGTCGGCACTCAGTAAGCAATCGCTCTCAGCCTAGTCGGTACGTGCACGACACTCAGTAAGCTGAGCCAAGTGGAGTACTACTCAGAAGAAGGTCCATCTCATGTACACCTGAAGCCATGAGACAGCACAGCTCGGTACAGGTAAACTCCCTAAGGATGGTAACAAGAACCAACGGACGTCGGCCTACTAACTCACGTGGGTACGTACCTCGGTTAACTGCTACCTTAACGGGGAAGAACATTTCCCACTGACACAATTTCCACAGGGATGGCCCATAAGGGACATTCACAGGAATCTCGAATCATGAAGAACCACGCGGACACCTCTTCCGCAAAACTGTACCGCATACGGACACCTCGGGACAAGAAAGAATGAAGCACGGCACCCTGGGGCTGAATGGGCTGGGCGGCCAAGGCTGGGCAGCCAAACCCTTGGCCGCCCTGTACCCGAGCTCCCTGTGGTTTGGGAGGCCACTCCTTTGGCCCCCCAGACGACTGGGCGGCCACCACTTTGGCCACCCAAACTAGGGCCAGATGGGGGAGGGCGGCCAAGGTCATGGCCGCCTAGACCAGGGCACAGACATCCACCCATGTGGCTGTCTCCTGTTGGTTTTCAGAAACGGATCGATCTCCACCCAGAGCTCGATTCCACTCCCCATTCACCTCGCAGTGAAGGGGAAATCATCCTCGGGCATTCCTACCACTAGAAAACCACAATCGGGGCCCAAATCGGCTGGAAACGGCCGCTCATCCCAAACATGCTCATTTTTCATAAAATAAGCAAAACACCCGCTCTCAGCCTCACCGGAATACAGAATCACCAAGGAAAACCCACGAGGGTGGCAAGGATCTGTCCCCCTACCTTTTAGAAGCTTTACCGTCGAAAAACCCTGTGAAAACACCGTTCCCACGCGCCGTCGCCTACCCATGGCCGTGAATGCCTCCGCCTCACTGCACGCCATGCCCCTTGGGTTCATCCTCGTCGCACGCCACCGCCGTCGCACCGCCGCGTGACCCCTCGCCACCTCCGTCGACCGCCGGAGTGAGAAGGGAGAGTGAGAGGGACACGGGAGAGAGTGAGGGAGAGGAGAGATGTGAGAGAGGGGGGTGAGAGATGAGGGATCGGAGGGGGGGGAGAGGGGGTAAAAAAAGGTTTTAATTTTTTTATTTAATATATTTTTGCATTTTATTTATAAAATCCGCATGAATCCTAAAAATGCCTGAAAAATCAATTCGGATTCCAAAAAATTCTAGGAGAAAGTCAGGCCGCTCCACGCGCTAGCACGGACCCGAAATACACACAAAAACACCAAAAATGGGGTCCTAAAACCCAATATAAAAGTCCAAAACCCACTCGGACACGATCCACGACCTGAGGAAAAGGATCTGAAAAACCCTGGGCGTTACACCCGAGTCCACACACGGATCTCGATCGAAAGCCCCATTCGTCGTGGGATGAAGGACCAAGGATGGGGAATCCATCCCTGGACCTTTCTACGGTCGAAAAACCACAACCAAACAACAAGACCATGCCTCGATCGGCCAAAACCATCACTCAACCCCCAGCATGCATAAACCTCCAAAACATGATAATCCTCCCACTATCCGCCTCACCGGGCATGGAATCGAAGGGAAACACGCGGGGAGAGTTGGGATCCATCCCCCTACCTGAATCGACACTTTAACCTCACTGAAACCCCAAAAATGACGATCGTCCCATGGCCGACTCCTCACGAATGCCGCCGCCTCCGATTCCGCAAGTCCTCGGCCTCGCCTTCATCGCACGCCGCCGCCGCCCCGTCCCGATCCACCCCACCACCGTCGGCCACCGAAAGTGGGAACAGGGAAGGGGAAAAGATACGGAAGAGAGTGAGGGAGAGTGAGTCGAGAGAGACGAGAGAATGGAGGGGGGGAGGGGATAAAAGGGTTTGGATTATATTTTTTATTATATTCATTTTCTTCTTTCCATTTCTTTTTAGAAAATCATGGGAACTCTGGAAAAACCCTGAAAAATAGATTCCGACCTAGAAAAATTCTGGGAAAAGGGGGGGACCACTCCACGCACCACCACGGACCCAAAATAACCCAGAAACAAGCCAACGATAGTTCCAAAAAATTGGTATAAAAAGTCCGAAACTCGCTCAGACACGATCCGCAACCCACGGAAACACGATCCAAAAATCCCGGGCATTACATCAAAGATGAACACAGTGTCTTGGTACACTACGTTCGTTTTCCAAAGGCTTAACACGGTCGGGAAGCCGATCACGACCTAAACTCCGATCCGGACTTCTACGAACCAACGCGAAATCGTCCGTTCCATGCCACGTTCATCTCAAACAAAGGGTAAAACATACAAGAAGGCTTCATATGCCTTCCACACACTGGAAGGACTCTAAAACACAAGGAAAAGACCATAAAAAAGGGGTGATTCTTTCGATTACACTATACACACACTCATGCCACACCACACACACATTTGGCCTCATCCGGGCCTCAAATCATGGGAAAACCCTGACTAAATCGAGGGAAATCTCACCCCGACCTTCTTTTAACTTGAAATCGAGCATTTAAATTGAAAATCACCGCCTGGATCGGCGGATTCGTCACTCATCCAGAAATATGCATTTTAACCCCAAAGGAGGGAAAACTCACTCAAACTCGCCCCATTCGGCATGAAATCATGGGAACATGAAGTGCAAGGGTTAGGGATCCATCCCCCTTCCTCTTCCGATGAAACCATGCAAATTTGGGGGCGGTCCACGCCAAAATCGCTCATTCCATAGCCGATTCTTCGTGAAGCCGTGAGCATCCTCCACGTCGCCACCTCCCATTCTGCGCTCCAGTCCTGTAGGAGCTTATTTTTTTTAATTTATTTCTTTTTTTTTTTAGTTTATTATTGCACAGGCGTGCCAGTCACAAGGTGATAGTTTATTCGGATTCTAAAGACCGAGATGGCTTGGAGTCGCTAGTGCGCGCCGTCTAACCAATCAGACGATGGTGGGTAGTGTGTCGGGACAGGAACCCGCTGTGCCATAAAGGCCACGACGTTAATTACATCTCCCCGAATGGGGAGAAAAGTCTTGATTAATCGTCAGGAGAAAGGGCCCTATGGCCTAAAAACTCTATTAAAGCATACACAGAAATGCAAAAGGATATTTTACTACTATTATTATCATTTTGTATTATTGTTATTATTTTTTTACTATTTAATTATTTTTATAGCGTACACAAACACCCAGAATCACAGACCCAGGGTAACGGGGGTGTTCGGGTCATTTACGAGGTGCACAACACCATTCAAGCCCGTATAGGTCAACTTGGGCCAGATATAGCTCAACCTAACCAGATATAGGTCGACCTAGGCCAGCCTATAAGTCGATCCACCCACAGATCGGTCGATCGAACCCATGGGTCGGTCAACCTGTGCTTATGCACCGGTCGACCTATGCCTAAGCACAGGTCGACCTGAAACCCCCCTCCTCACTTTCTTTTTATTTTTTGTTTCATTATTTATTTATTTGTTTTTATTATTTTTATTTATTATTGTTGTTTGTATTCCCTTTTTATTATTATTACTTTTTATTTTTTTTTGTTTTCTTCTTCTTTTTCCTTTTTATGTTGTTGTTATGATATTATTATATTATTATTATTTATTCTTTTATTATTATTATTATTCTATTCTATTTTAGTATGTTCTTTTTTTATTTATCGTAATTCTGGCGATGAAGAACGAAAATTTTGGCAACATCCCCCCCTATCCCGAAGTATGTCGAGGGGGATGTAGTGGGTGCTCGTCTACATAAGTATGAGACGGTCCCTTAATCATCCAAGCGTGTATGATATGGCAGCACCCATTCCCATATCGAATGTAGCGCCCTCGAAGACTAACCTACTGGGAGGTTCAAATCATCCGAGGGGCTTTTCGATCAGGTCTGCGCAAATGTTTCGACTCGCCGTTAACACTGTCGCATACGCATAAAAGTTCAAAGGTGAACTGGCGCAGTCCCGGGCCATCGAGTCTGGGAATAAAAGCATCGTAGAAAACTAATTCGGACATCAGTCCGGGACTGATTTACGCTGACGATGCTGCAACGCCACAGGGAGTCCCTGGGACACATGTTTGCCTATGATCCGGCATGACTTACTATTATGCGAGGGAGACAAAACCCAGTAGGGGTAGGTCCGACCCAAAGGTTTATCGGCCCCGAAGTGAGGTCCAATCATGGACGCAGCAGGGCAAACCCGCAAGCCCAAACCGTGCTCGCAATAGTCCTTATTTATATTCATTTTATTAATGATTTAAGGGTACCCGATCGAGTTTAAACAACCACAAAAGTGCTGACCCAGGAGTTCCGATAGGGGCAGTACGACACAAAGTGAAGCCCGGTGGTCGGGGGTCCCGTGAGCGGTGAAAAGAACTCATTCCGAGGCTTAGAATCGCAATGGTGGCGAAAATATCAAAATTTAGCCCTTAATGGACCCAAAATGAATAGCCAAAGCTTTCTATTCATTAATGCTCGCTTTTTCCCCAATATCTGGCTGTCCGGTAGTCCGGAGGATCTCCTTTTTGGATAGGACGTAGGGGATCACAGGCTCTACCCCATGGATAAATAGGACGGCGATGCGAGACCAAACGGACACTCAGTAAAGCAATTGGTGTAGAAGATGAATAGCAAATATGATAAATAAATTAATAAATAAAATAAAAGGGTCAAGTACAATGGTGAACAGTGCATTCACTTGATTCACTTAACGTTTTATGTTGTGTGTGTATTGTTTGTTTGTTTTTTTAAACATGTGAGAAAGGGGGGAATCTCAATCGACTGACCCCATGGTCAGTCGACTGAGTTCATTCTCAATCGACTTGCCCTGAGCTTAGTCAACTGACATCACTCTCTTCTCCTCTTTTTTTTTCTTTTTTTTTAAGAAAAGGAGGGGGTGCCGTGATCCGACACCCTCACCTGCAATTTTTTTTTTACATGCATTAAATGCATGAACAATGCATGAACAGTGCATGAACAATGTTCATGCCGGATGGAGTGTTTGAAGATTACAATTCATTGGCACTTGGTTTTTCGTCGATATCCGGTAGTCTAGTAGTCCGGAGGATCCCTTTTTAGGATAGGGCGTAGGAGATCATTGGTCCTATCTCATGGGACAAATGGGACGGCGATGTGAGATCAAACGGACGCCCGGTGAAGCAAATAGTGAGAAATGCGAATAGTGTTCACAACAATAAAATGGGTTTTTTCTTTACATGACATGTCAGTTTGAACGACAGCTGCCAGATGGTTTTGTTTTGATTTATTTTTTTAATGTCTTCCTTTCTTCTTTTCTTTTTTCTTTTTTCTTCATTCTAATCACATATATATATATGTATATTATCCCTCCTATATATTTTTTTATTTATTCCTTTCTTGTCATTTTGATTTTTTAGCATTCATTTATTCCTTTTTTAGAAATTATTTTATCCATTTTTATTATTACTAATATTATCTTTTATTATTAAATTTTTTTATTAATTAGCCCAAGGTCGGGTGAAATTTCGGCAGCACCTCCCTGGGACCTAAGACTTTGGGAAGTGTGAAGGGGGTGCTCATCCACGGGAAACCATAGATGGCCCCTTAATTAAACAAGTGCGCACAAGAGCGGCAACACTCGCACTCTCAGCGACGATCCATTTGGGAAAAGACTGTCGTATCACCTTTTCTTTTTTTTTTTAAGAGAGGAAGGGAAGTTGCCGATCCAAATCGCACCAAGACCGCCGGTATAAATCAGACGAGGGTCCCTGGTTCAAATCAAAAAAAAACATGACAACAACAATAAGAAAGAAAGGAAACATAGTGCCCACAGATGTTCCTATTACAACATTCCTAGAAGGAAGGGAGGAGTGGCATAATACGAGACGTCTGAGGGTCTTAGCAATCAGCAACCGAGATCGAAGTTCGGGGTCATATCCATGGTACTGGATAAACCCCAAGGCCGAACCCCTCCTAAACACGCCCATCCCCCTCCCCCGGGTTGATAGCTACATATCAATCCCACACCCCCAAAGAACATCCACGGTGAAGAAAATAGAGTAACAAATAAAACAACAAGGGGAGGATCAGACATTGCAAATGTAGAGGTATTCACAAGAACCCATTTTTTTCATTCATTCATCACAACCAAAAGAAACAAACTGACTAACATATATACATCAGAAGGGTAGATAATGAAAAGAAAAGAAAAAAAAAGAAACATAGAAGAGGGGGAGAAATAGAGCATTGGCTCAGTCTCCCCCTTCCCTAACCTCTCTTCTATCTTTCTCACTCTCTTCTTCTTCTTCTTCTTCTTCTTCTTCTTCTTCTTCTGTTGTTCTTCTGCTCCGGTGGGGTAGCCCCTACACCAACCGAGGGAGAGATTGCTTTTTTTGGGTCTCCTGGAAGCTCTCTCCATTCTCCATGGAAGGGTCCTCTCTTTTCTGTCTATTCTCTTCTATGTGTTTCTCCACTACAACCCCTTCCCATTATACAGGGGTGAGGGAGCCACGGGCGTGGGGCCTTCATTGTGCCACCGGGAGAACGCTCCTGTTGCTGTCGATCGGGGCTTCACGCTGTTGGGTGAGGCGATGAGCTGCCGGATAGGGCGTATGCTACCGGACGGGGGGATTGCTACTGCTACCGGTATAGTTAGGCAGCTATTGCCATTTTTTGCTGTAGTTGCAAGCACTACCGATTGGAGCTTCTCAAATCTGTCGGATGGAGCCAACACCTGCTGCCGGATGGGGCAGGAGCAAAGCCGTCTGAGCTATCGGATGAGCACTCCATAGCGCAACCGGACGGGCTCCAAATGGCACTGTCGGTTCGGCATGGAGACTGTGGCCGGATGAAGAGGGGACTTATTGCCAGTTCGTTGGTTGAGCGGGACGTGCTGTCGGACGGGGCTCCTTTTGGGCTGCCAGATGAGGCTCCTCTGCGCTGTTGCCAGACCAAGATGACCACTGCCGTGTAGGGCCCTTTTGGATGAGAGCTCCTGAAGGGGGGGTTGCCGGCTCAAGAGGGATTGACCCCTGTCAGATGGGGGAGCCTGAAGGGCTGCCGGCTCAACCTTAAGGGGGATGCCGGTTTAGCCTTAAAGGGGCTGCCAGTTAAGCTTTTAGGGTCTATCGTCTGAGGCGTTTCCCTTTTTCTTCTTTTTCTCTCCCAGAATTTATTACTCTGTTTTCCCTCATCCCTCTATTTTTTTGTGTGTTTTGTTTTCTGTTCATCCTGTTAACCTGTAGAGCACTGTTACATTTGAGTTTTTAGATTTTTTCCCTTTTGATTTAAACTCTTTTGTTAAATCTAATTGTTACCCATTACTTGTTTCAATTTTTACTTTATTTTTTAAAAAATAAAAATAAAAAAATGATGAACAGTAACTTTTAAAATGAATAGTGTCATGCAATTGTAATCTCGTTGCGCATTAAATGCCATTTCCTATCAACCTTTTATGTTGGTTATTTGTGCACGTAACCCTATCCAATCCATTTTTATTCTATCAATACAAACCACCCCCCTTTTTATTCTTCTTTCTTCTTTTCTCCTTTCTTCTTCTTTTATTTTCTTTATGTTCTTCTTTTTCTTCTTTTCTTTTCTTTTTTTTGACGACCAGGCTTCCAAAGTCCGGCTCACGGTGGTACATCTCTAGGGGCACCATGGCCTCTTTAATTTTGAATTCAATTCGTCCATCAGGGTGCAAATTTATGACGACACGGAGTCACATTTTCGATATGGCACCGTCATCTCTGGTATTGAAATTCAGTTGTTCCGGCCTCTTATTCTATTTCTTCGCTGCTGGGTTCTTACAGTCGAGCCCGCGACAGCACGCCTAAGAACACCTTGACTTCTCACGATTTCTGCCATATCATGCTATATTGTGGTGTTCAAGTTTTATGTGTCAGCAAAGACTCGGGTAGGGGTACTGGATGGGACTCCTACCTCTATCTTCTTGTTCTTCATTCTTTTATTCTCTGCTCGATGCGGGACTTGCTGTTGTAGATGACAAATTTTTAGGTGTCAACAAATGCCCCCCACCTGTAGGTGTCGCGAATGAGGGATGAATGAGAGGGGCCTACGGGTGTAGCCTCTCCTTTTTTTTAAGGACGTCCGGACGGTGGGACCAAATATCTTTCTCCATGCTCTTGCGGCATTTGTCGTGGTAACACACCGTCTGAACAAATAGTTAGTAAAAATATATATATATTTGTTTTTTTATATGCAATCTTTGTGAAGTTTTTTTCCCTCTTTTTTTCTTCTTTTTTTGAAAATATTTAATTGGGTTTTTTGTTTTTTGTTTTTTATTTATTTTTTGTTTTATTTTTTTTGTTCTATTTTATTATATTTTTATCAATATTATTATTATTTTAGTTTAATTGTTGATTATTTTATGAAATTTCACCCAACCACGCATGCATTCATCATGAACAAGCGTAAAGTAGATATATAGTATAACTCTCCCTTGTTGGGAGTGGGATAAGAACAATGCCCATGACACACAGTCGGAGTGTAGTTCATGAAGCATAACTAAAGAAGATGCGCATTCATGAAGGGGACATCGCATAGTCCATGTATGTAGTTAAAATCACAATCTACACCTAATACAATTTCTCCATGGCGTGGAACTATAGGTATGTGAGCAATGAACCCTAAACATAAGGATATGCAGACTTTCTACGCAACACTAGAGGAATACTCTATTGCCTACACATACATTTTAGGTTTTCCACTTTTGGTAGCTTCACACAGCCCCCTTGTTTATTCTAAATTTTGGACTTCACTGTTTGATGCGAGGCTCATCATTTGTTCAATGAAGAGACCCGATTACTAGGATCCGTCACTTCTTTTTTGACTGTGGAGATTTACTTCACCATTTTATGCGAGGCTCCTCACTTGTTCAATGGGGAGACCCAGTTACTAGGATCAATATTCCACTTATTCATCATTTTTTTTACATAGCGGGTAGGTAACTTTTTCCACACGATCACCCTTCATGTTCGTGTAAGAATTCGAGCATCACTAAAGTGTTAGGAAGAATTTCAAGAATCCTTATGGTTGGAAGTCATTAATCACATTATGTGCCAGGGTGTGGGAGTTTTATTTCGGGTGTATTTTGTGTGTTACGCTAAAGACATGGCTATGGCTCTTCCCCTTAACGTATGCACTTACCAAAATTGGTTTCTCCCCCTTAGTGTATGACATGATGCACACCTGTCCAGAATCAGGGTAGCCTTATTTAACAAGGAGGCACGACCTTAGAAAAATCAAGGGAAGTGTATTAAACTGTATTATAGGCAAGCATGCAAGTAGAATAAGCAGACATTCAAAACCAAGCTCATGCAGGAGTTTTTTTTCAAACTATTTATTCACAAAATATGCAGTATATATGACATTTTGTTCGTATTTATGAAGTACACGACTTACTGGTTATTTATTCTGTAGATTCCATGCTCTTTCCTTATGTTTGAGATAATATTATATATATATATATATATATATATTTAGGGTTTGATGAAAATATTCACAAGTTAACTATTTGTGGGTATGTGATTAATGCCACAGCTAGGCAAGAAGGGTTTTGTGCATTGACTCAAGCGGAAGGTCTAAGTCAAAGGGATGGGGTGAATCCCGATGGGACTGGAGGTTGGCGTTAACCAAGGGGAGTCATTTTATTCATTGACCTAGACAGGAGGTCTGGGGTAAAGGTAGGATACTTGGTGGCTTAGACAGAATGTTGTGACGCCGAGGGAAAGGGGTCATTTTGTTCATTGGCTTGGATGGATGGTCCGGGCCAAAGGTAGGATAGTTGTCGGCTTGGACGAAGTGTCGTGACGTCGAGCTACTTGGCTTAGACGGAAGGTCAAGACGCCAAGGGCAGAATAGTTGTCGACTTCGACAAAATGTCATTGTTGTGTCCCTGTGGTTTTGATGATAGCAAACACTATCAGTCATCATGTGTTTGCATGAAAATTGAATAATGATGCAATATGCATTTGATTATGCATTTGGTCATTGCACTGTGCATTAATGAGGATTGATTGTTGTGCATTGGATTTAATGATGTCATCATAATCATTTGCATGATATGTGCATTTTAAGATTGATGCATTTTCATGATGCATAGAACCTCAACAGATTGCATGCACAATCATTTCATCTAACATGTTTCATATACACATGAACAGTCATTTTATCAAACAGGTGGCATGCACATTCATTACATTGAACTAGTTGCAGCTAAGGTCAATGCATGCATCTTTTCTAGACACACAGGTCGATGCACATGTCACTTTTCATGTAGAATGCATAGTTAAGGTCGATGCATGTTCCATCTGTACAGAACTAAGGTCGATGCATGTTCTGTCTTTGCCTAACTAAGGTCCATGCACATTCTGGTCTAAGCATGTCTAGGTCCGTGCACATCACTGTTCATTACATGAAGGTCGATGCTTCACAGTTCACATGCATATACAAGGTCGATGCACATTTTGCTTTGTGCATGTAGAAGGTCGATGCATGTTCATTCTGTAGTACATAAAGGTCGATGCATGTTCATTCTGTAGTACATAACGGTGGTAGCAGTAGAGGCCAGCAGTGACAGTGGCAGCAGCAGCAGATCTCCCGACAGACCTGCGAACATCCCGTCCTCGGACGAATGACAGGGTACGGCTCGAACTAGCAGCAGCTAGCGCGACGAGTCGACTCCCGACGCTGATGCGAATGAGGCAAAGGTGGAGGGAACCCTCCCCCCACTGGCCATTCTTCGAAGAAAACGCAACCCGCCCTATATATATATGGGGAGCCTGTTCCACGGGATAAAAAAAAAAGAAGGCTGGAACCCCCGGGGAGCGATTGATCAAAGGAGGCCACCCGAAGAGAAGGAGAGCTTCGTCCCCCGACGCCAGAAAGGTGAAGAAGAAGGGAGGGTCTGTGAGAGAAGAGAGGTGAGCCCTGGGGAGGGGGTAGAGCTGGTGCTCTGTTCCTCTCGCCTCGCATGAGTTTCAAGTCCTTCCCCTCCTCTGTGTTCTCCCTTTGCTCCGGGGTAGATCCCCTCCTGTATCTCTTTTTCCCCCTTCCCTTGCGGATGAATAAAAGGAATGATTTTTGGTGAACATGTGTAGCGTTCTACTGCTCTGAGCTCCTCCCCTTTCTCCCGGTTTTCTTATCATCTAGGAACCTCAGAGGCCTGCCTCTCTGTGGCACTGCCTTTAGGGGAATCCATCGAAGGGATGCACACTCATAGCCTTTTATGACATATATCCGTCCCTGTGGAACTTCCACAAAATCACCACCTGTAAGCTGCGAGAACTCTTGAAGGCTGGTCCTCGAGTCTCCACATGCATTTATGGGTTAACGGAGGCCTTACTCCGAGTTTTGAGGTTCACCCTAGAGCAATCCGTTTGGTGTTCCCCATTTGTCTCTGGCAAGCTTCAGTCCGGGGGAGATGCTGCCCAAATTTTACCAGACGACACGTAAGAATAGACGAACAAACTAAGCCCCTGAATCAAGCTAAACCTCTGAGTTCCTGCATAATAAACCCTTCCAGTAAAACATTCAAATACACATACTCATTCACCTCAACAAATGATCAGAAGCACTCTATCGATTTAAAGCATCAATTGAACAAACAATCCACCTATTGGATCAATTTGCAGGTCGAAGAAGCAAGAATAGAAACAAAAGAATCATGAAGAATGAAACAAACTTGAAGAACTAACCCGGCATGATGTTAATCTGGCATGGGTTAATCCAGCCCGCCCTCCCCGCGCGCCGGTTTAACCCTACACCCAAAATCAAGTTGGAATCTTGGGATGAATAGTGCCCCCCCTTTATGTTTGATCCTTAATCCGGCGCGCCCCTTTGCCTTCCTTAATCTGGCGCTCCCCTTGGACTTCCTTAATCCGACGCGCCCCTTGGACTTCCATAATCCGGCGCGCCCCTTTGCCTTCCTTAATCCGGCGTGCCCCTTGGCCAAGGCGCGCCCCTTTGCCTTCCTTAATCCGGCGCTCCCCTTGGCCAAGGCGCGCCCCTTGGCCTTCCTTGATCCGGCGCCCCCCTTTGCCTTCCTTAAGCCGGCACACCCCTATTCTCCCTTGGCATCTCCCACTAAACCGGCGCCCCCCCTCTTGTGCAACCCATAGCTGGCGCGCGCTCCCCTTGTAACACCTACATAACCGACGTGCCTGAAAGAGAGAGAATGATTAATTAGAGAAGAGAAAAGACTTGAAGCTAATGAATAAAATTAATCAAAAGTTTCCTCCCCGCTATAATCAAAATTTTGTTCCAGGGGCTCCGCCCCCGGAAACCCCCGCAAGGGGCACTGCCCCCTTGACCCCCGCGTGCGAGGGCGCACGTTGGCGAGTTCAGGTTTTACATTTAACAACTCGCTTCCTCGGACTGTTCGTGAAGAGAAAAGTGATGATGCCCTGTGGTATCGAACGTGGACCTCGGAATCCCTGACATGGTCATGATCCGTGCACCTCCGGGATCCGATCCCACATCCGCATTAAACTTGCCGTACCTACGGCAGACATCCGTACGGTTTTATCGTCGTCTTCGACGCTACAAATGCGGACTTCCGTCCGAACACGAAATGGTCCGTAAGTGACCAACATATACGTATCTATGAACATTTTTACGCCGCAACGCGGGTTTGTTTGAACGTGACCCGAGATCTTTGTTCTCGCTTTATTACCATGAATTTCAAGCCGTAGGTCCCTTATTCCCGGCAATCAATCAAGGGTGTTCCCCCGTATAGGGGATGTAAATAACGCCGTCGCCTTTACGGCACAGCGGGTTTTGGTCCCGACACGAACTATACAATCGTCTGACTAGTCAGATCGAGCGCACCATGGGCTTCCGTGAAGCCCGAATAAATCGTCACTTTGTGAGTGGCACGCCCTCGCACTAAATAGATGAATTAACCCGATCAACGAACGAACCGATTCTTTCCAAATTTTAGTGCGTCCACAATGGTCTTCATAGCATATTTGTCATATAGCACAACAAATTTAGGGGGAGTCAATGCATAAGCATACACTTGGTTAATTGCATATCTCTCATGTTGAAAATACCAAAAAGATTGAGTGCATTCAGTGAGGGGGAGCATATAACAAGATTGTGTACTGCATGACTATTCATCAGGTTTCTTACTATCTCATTCAGTTAACCGATATCTTCACTGCCTAGCCATATCTTTGCTCATTCTGCAATCTCTACTCTTCCTGCAACATACATCAACAATTGGCATCAGTTTGTATCTACTCTAAATTCACTTGAACTGATACTATTGTTGAGTTTGTAACTCTCATACTCACTACACATCCTTTATTGCACTTCTTAATAGTCCTGATTAGAAGTGTCAACACCATGAGTCGACATCATTTTGGAAGTGTTCTGTTTTATGCAGTTTGTGAGCAGTGTCGACACCTTCTTTGATGCACATCTGATTTTCATTCTGTCTTGATTGGTGAACCGTATTCTTCACTGTCTCATAAATTGATCTGATTATAGCTGGACCAATATTTCCATTACTTCTCATATCATTTGATCTCCACTATCTACTCAGAAATCATTTGAGTTTATGTAATGCACACATGATCACCTCTGTCATTTGTTTGAATTCAAAATTCTCTCGCACGTGATGCTTTTCCTGTTGTTAGTTCATTTGATTCATACTAGTTGCTTCTGACAATTCCATTGATCTTTCTGTAAGATTTCAATCCGTATACTATGTTCATAAATCTGAAAGCAAACTTAAGAGGAATCTTCTATTATAAGAGATTATGAATATCTGAAATACACAGCTGGTTTAAGTTTCATACATTTCTTGAGTTTGAATATGAACATTCTGAAAATATTTGAATCAATTTCTTTTAATAAACTTTAACCCGTTGATTCATGTTATATCTTGTAAGATCTTTTGAAATCTAGAAGTTTTTTTTCATGGCTTATCTTGGTTGAAATGCTTGATGTGAATATTGTTCTTAAACATTTGGTCGCTCTGAGATTTGTCTGTAAAATAATATATGGTCAGAGGAATGACCTCGGTCACTGAGAAACTGGGTTCTTCATCAAAGAAATGAAGTCAACCCATGTCATGAAGTGCCATAGTTATCTCTGCTGAAAATTTGATGAAAAATAATGAATATTAAGGCAGACCAATGATTAGGTTGCACTGAGTAACTGGGACCCTCATCAAAGAAATGGAGTCAACCTACGTCAAAAAGTGCCCTAGTTAACTCTGTTCAATATGAATCATGACAGTTAGTCATACTAAGTGCTCAGGGATACTTGCGTCTAAACAACGTGTATCCTTCAGTTACAAAGTGTGCACTAAACTTGATTGATCTTGAAAGATATTGCTATAATTTTTTTTTGCTACTGCATAGAAAGAAAAATATGAAATGTTACTGAAATCTTGGACACAATCTGATGCTTTCATGTATGTTTAATCTCAATATTTGTCTTTTGCACTACCAAGGAGCCATTGAAATTGAATGCTTAAGATGAAATGAGATCAAACTGGATGTTAATATGAAAGGTTGGTTCACTTTTATTAAAATTTGTTTTCAGATATGAGACAGAAACTTTCATGAACAAACTTTGATTACATTATATTTAAACCATACTGTCAAATAAAGATCATTTCATAAGTCTTTATAGTAGAAGAATCTGAAATATCTTCAAATTTTGGATTTATGGCGTGGCTATCTCATTGAAAATGTTCTTGAATATCTTGATCCCTTGGGTTTTCAATCTGGTCTATTGTGCCTAACTTTACTCTGCTGGAAAGCCCTTGCTTGCTTGCTCTCATTCTTTTACAGTTGAAACTTGAGCTTGTCTTGACTGTCATATTACTTGACTGCACTTCTCACTGCCATATTTCTTGGCTTGTTTAATTGTCTAAATGCCCCTATGCTTTTGCTGATATATTCTAATAATTTCTTTCACTCCTTTTCTCTACTCTGTCCAAGGGGGAGAGTGTCTTCCCAGCATCCCTTATAGCTCTCAGGGGGAGATTTATCTACTGTCTGCATTTTAGTTTATGACTCATTCATATCATTCATGCTTTGTATTTATCTTATGAAACTATTTCCTTTTTGATGAAATCAAAGAGGGTGAATAGTTTATCTGTCAGCATCTTGCTTTATCATTATGACTCATAGTGTTGCCATCATCAAAAAGGGGGAGATTGTTGTGTCCCTGTGATTTGATGATAGCAAACACTATCAGTCATCATGTGTTTGCATGAAAATTGAATGATGATTCAATATGCATTTGATTATGCATTTGGTCATTGCACTGTGCATTAATGAGGATTGATTGATGTGCATTGATTCTTGTGCATTGGATTTAATGATGTCATCATAATCATTTGCATGATATGTGCATTTTAAGATTGATGCATTTTCATGATGCATAGAACCTCACCAAATTTCATGCACAGTCATTTGATCTAACAGGTTGCATATAGACATGAACAATCATTTTATCAAACAGGTGGCATGCACATTCATTTCATTGAACTAGTTGCAGCTAAGGTCGATGCATATATCTTTTCTAGACACACAGGTCGATGCACATCTCACTTTTCATGTAGAATGCATAGTTAAGGTCGATGCATGTTCCATCTGTACAGAACTAAGGTCAATGCACGTTCTATCTTTGCATAACACAGGGTGATGCATGTACTGTTTATATGCTCACAAGGTCGATGCATGTTGTGTCTTTGCCTAACTAAGGTCCATGCACATTCTGGTCTAAACATGTCTAGGTCCGTGCACATCACTGTTCATTACATGAATGTAATACACAAAGATTTTGTAAATAATATTTTGATTTTTTTAGAAATTTATTCATATTTTCTAAGATTTTTCTAGAAATAAATAGAATTAATTCAAGGTTAATGGGCTATTAAATGAATTATAGGTAATTAAATCTAATTGTTAAAGCCCAATATTTATGTAAATAAATCTAATCTTTTAAATAGGCCCAAAATGACCTAAAACCAAGCCCATAAGGTTTGGCCCATATTCTAGAAGCTTGAATTAGTGTATTTACGAATTTAGGGGGATAATTACTCCTTAAATAGATAAATAAACAGATAATAATAGGAGATAAGTCAAAAGACTTTGAAACTGTTCAAATTCGGCGCTAACAGTAGAAACGGTCTATCGGGCGACCGCATGGGAAGAATAAATGGTGTAGACCTAGACCACTGAGCACTGCAGATTCCGTGAGTAGAAGATGGCATGAAAAGATGACAACTTTGGCATCCTAATCACTTGGGATCGATGCAATCTAATAGATAGAAGGTTCTAAGATAGATTTAGATCGAATTTATGACCTAATTAGGACTCTATGTTTGTTCTAATCCCTAAAACCTTAGCTAACCCTATAAATAGGACCCAGAACCAACCTACGCGACCCTTACTTTTGGCCAGCGTGGAACTAAGGTAAGGAGGACGAATTAGAGGTATGTTTTTTAGAAGTTTTTGTTCATAATACTAAGGTATAACTACTCCCAAAATTTTATTCTAGGGTATCAAGCCTACAGAAAGTTAGAGGCGTCTAAAGTCGCTGGTGCGGCACAAGATTCTCAAGAAATTATGCGACCGGGTCAGATTGATCAACAAGCTAGAAGCCCTAAATGAGGTAGTTAGATAGAGGTTCTTCAGAGTTATTTATACCTTATAGTACCCTCTTCTTACACTTAAAATTTCATGGTCATAGGAAAAGGGAATCAAGAGTTAGAAGGCCACAAAGTTGCTGTTTCTGTTCAAGAACTAGGGTCAACTTTCGGCACTTAATTCATCATTTAAGGACAAGAACAGAGGTATGTTATCTCATTGATGGCTTAAACATGATCTTAGGAGTAAAAGTCCACAATTTCCAGTCGATTTCATGCATTGTACATGGAGTATTTTTGTGTTCATTAGTTAGTTCAATTTTCATGCATAATCCCAACCCTTTAATGTAAAAGATGTAATTCTCACTTAATTTACATTTCCCTATGCATATTCTTGGCCTACGTTCTTGTGGCATGTTCATTACAAATTTTATATCATTTTCATGACTTATATTGCCCTAAACTAGGCTCAAACTTCAGTTTTTAACGTATGTCTACTACAGAGGAAGAAACGGTCTTCCTGAAGACCGCCTGGAATGACTAGCGGCCCTGCGATAGACCACTAGCGCCCGTAAAATGGTCCTCACATGACCATTTGTCGTTTCTGAGTTCTGTGTTAGTGTTGACCCGAAACATAATGCGGAACGGCTCTAATTTACTTATGATAAGCCTAGTCAATTAGGTTTTGGCCTAGTTTTAAGTATTGTTTTCCTATACTTGGTTATATTGATGATTTATTCTAGTTGGTTTCATGTTCTTTATGCACTTGAGATTTATTTTTAACTTATGTTAAATTCATGACCAAAACCATATACTCTTGTATTAAATCCATTTTTATTCAAATGATAGATGGTTCATGTTTTAACTTGATCGCTGTTTTCATGATCCTTTCTCATCTATGAGTCATTTCTTAAGTACATGGCATATACTCCGGTATGTGATCATTAGCTACACTTTGCACTTATAGGAACACTCTCTTGGACTTATGAACCTCTCCGCCAGATATTCCTTCTATCAGACTAGGGGATTATGTTTCAAGGCCTCCGTAAGACTCCGCGAGCCTGGGTGATGTGACACGGCCTTAGGGGTGGCTGCCACTCGACCGATGCACCTTGGACCTATACTCGCAAACAAGCAACGGATCGGCAAACCCACTCTAGCAGACTCACCCGTGAAGCGCACACTCGGATTCGTAGACGGATCGATGATGGTGGAGAGGGTCCAAAGTGGGACCTTGCTGTCTGGGGTTTGGCTAGCTTGAGATTGAACCCCTAAGGGTCTGGGTTGCCCAAACCAACGGGCGGCCAGCACGCCGAGGGCGTGGGTTGTAGGGGCTCTCTCACAACTCACCCCGCGGGGCACTCAATTTGATGACAAAATGGGACCGGGCACTCTCTCACCATCCGACGGAGCTAAGAGGCAATACTAATTAAGCAAAATAAAACCAACAAGGAAAGAGGCCAGAAGCTCACCTGATCGACGTGAAGACGCCGATCCCAGCCGGAGACGAGGGCGAACGAGGAAGCGTGGGCTTACCCGCACGTCGCACCGATGAAGCTTCAACCTGAATTAATAAATTACATTCACTACGCCCCTTGCAAGGGGGGGTGGACTAGTGGTGGGGGACTGTAGGATTACATTCAAACACTACCTCCATGTAGGGAGGGGTTGTAAGCCGGCCAGGTTGGGTGGGGGAGCTAAGTTAGAAACTGAATTACCGAGCTCCGCCGGTTCTTCCAGCTTGAGGAACAGCTTGACAGACAGTCAATGATGGTGCCGCCACGGGCTCTCCCGAGCTCAGAAGAGGTCGAGACCAGTGTTGAATCTTTCTAACTTGACCCAGGATGATGCTTGAATTTTCATGGAATTTTTTGACGATGTCGCTGGCTGGGGCAGGGTCTGGAACAGGACTATTCGGTACTGGTTCTGGTTGCTCTCAGTCTGCTGCTGCTGGAAGACGAAGGCGCCACGAACACTCCTGGACTCCGAATAAGGCGGGATCTGAACCTCTACAACCGTGGACGAGTCCTCTTCGAGTCGGGACCAACGGGACTGTCATCTGAGGTCGAAATTGGCTCAAGGGAGCTGACCGCGAAGACCAGAACAGTGGAGGGGCGTCAGAACTGGCTCAGGGGAACTGACCTGGCGCACCTTGGGGAGAAAATCCGGAACTCTTGACTCCGGGGTCCAAAAATAGTTCTGCTTCTTGGAGATGGAAGGGAACTTGAAGGAGAATCCCTCAGCCAAGTGTCACCTCAAGAAGCCCAGGGTTCTGGTCGTGGAAGCCTTTGCAAGTCGTTGCTGGTCGTCTGCTTGGGAGAAGTGTGTAGTCTGGGGAGATCGGCTCCTCTGGGCAGCCCCAAAGTCGGTTGATGGCGAGACCACCTCCGTTGTGAAGCTGACTGGATGAAGATTTCGACGGTATATGGTGCACCTCCTGAATCCTCATGATGACGCCGTGGCACTCTCTGCAATCTACTGGTACTCTGCTGCCTGCGAACTGAGAATAGGCTGGTGGTGTAGGGTTCTGTGTATGAGTGTGGGATGGCCAAGGGCAGCAAGGGGAAATGGGGAGGGCGACTAGGGGAGGGAGGGGGTGTTGGGGAGGGGTGATGGGCAGTCAGAAAGGGAGGGAGATTCAAATTTGGCGTAGGGTTTGAGCCCCTTCAGCCTTGGGGAGATGGAGAGGTGCTTGGGGTAGGGAAATCGGTAGTTGGGGGTTGGATGGTGGAGCAAGGATTGGTGGAGGTTCTCTTGGGGCTAGCGTGGAGTAAAGAGGGGGCTGTGGGGACTTGGAATAGACTTAATGGAGGAGTGAAGAGAGAGAAAGTAGGTGGGAGGGGAAGAGAGAGAGAGAGGGGTGACCCCCTTAGAGAGAGAGATATGAGAGAGAGAGAGATATATCAAGAGAGGGAGGGAGATAAAATTCCAATGGAATTTCAAATTTCATTGATCATCAAAAGTTACAAATGAGAGAGGGGAGGGGGCTATTTATAGACTCCAGACTTTTCACATGACCATAATGACCCTAAACTAATGACACATTGACCAGACTATCCCAAGGGGGGGGGGCGCCCCTGGGCCAAGCCCACTTAATTGGGCCTATTAACCCACCTAATCAACCTAATGACATTCAACTTAGGTAAATGACTCTCAAACCTAGGTATCGGACTCAAATAAGGGAAAATTATATAGTTTATGACTCAAATAAAATATAAAAATTACCTGACTAGACTCAAAAAAATATGACAAACTAATGGCACATGTCGACGAACAATCCGAGCCTCAAAAATGTGGAGAGGCATGGGATGCCCCCATCATACCCCCGGGGTGGGGAAAACTCGACCCCGTCGAGTATGGGTCCACCGGAGAAGTAGTACACCAAATGCAGCTCCGAACGAGCCACGATCTCCAAACTCAACTTCGCGTCCCTAGTCGGGGGATGGCTCTTCAGCATCTCAAGGTAGCTCGGGCACACCCTCTTGCCGGTGATGGTGCCATGCTTGCCTAGTATTGCCTCTGTGTGCTTACGTTGGGCTCTCAAGCTGATTGGTGGAGGCTCTACAAAGGTGTCACTCTCAATGGTAGGTAGAGGCTCGAGGCACTCACTAGGATCCACCGTAGTGCCCATATAGGGTGTCGAATCCGCCACGTGGGAAATGGGGTGAATCCCAAAACCCATTAGTAAGTCCAACCCATAAGCCAGGTTGCCAAAGCCACTCAGAACTTGGCAAGGTCCAAGTCCTCGTGCCCTCAAATTGGAGGTGACCCTCGGGTAGAGCCACTCCAAAGTCATCATCGCCCAGTTGCCAACTTGGAAATCAAAGTGGCGTTTGCGAGCTTTTGTCCGCTTCTTGTGATTCTCACCGCTTGTTGCTTGTTGCTTGCTTAAATACTCATGCCAAGTACTACGATGCGGTGTGAGTGGGAAATGCATGCTATACAAAGGGGGGCCAGGACAACCATATTTAGACCAATCATGCACATATGCCATGGAGACTTTGAAGGGTGCGGGAGGGCCGGGGCATCCATAGGTGTCCCTCTCATGCGTGGGTGTGATGAGTGCCAGAGGACTCGGACATCCATGAATGCTCCTAACATGCTTAAGACTCATGATGAATGAAGGTGGACCATTACATTCGAATATGGATCACTTATGTTTCCTACTTGACATGTGGGTGATATGAATGAATGTACCCGACTTTTGAATCATGCCAAGTGGTTCGAGGTGCCAAGACATATGTTTTCCTAACCTGAAAATGACTTTAATGTGTTGGGGTATGGTTTGACATTGGAGTTTCCATTCAAAAGGATCGAAGGGGTCAAGGAAGGTGGACATCATGGGGAGAGACACCTCCTTATTCCTTAGGTGTAGATCTTCCTTGGTCATAGCTACCCTTGTGTTGCCCGGGACTTGGGAGAGGTGGGCTTGGTCCAATATGGTGGGTGAGGGTAGGAAGGAGTGGGTGGTAAGTGATGCGGGTAGGCCACATGGGTTCCCGGGCTCCCATTAAAAGGGGTCAAAAGGATCAACATAAGTGTACCCGGGAGAAAGGAGCTCTAAGTTCATCTCGTCAACCTCAAGGTCCTCACAATATGGTGGTGGATCATCCTCCTCTAATGAAATAATTGGGTCAAAGTCTTTGGTGGGTGGGTCGGCCATGAGGGGATGGCTTGGCTTTCTACCCGATATAAGAAACTCTAAATCGAGGATAAGGTTGGGCTCATCGGGTGTGGGGAGGAATAGTAGGAGGTCGCTAGTGTAGCAACCAACGGTGCAAATCGAGGTGATAGACCCGACACATAGGTGTAGGAGGTCAAGGCTCTTAGGTCGGTCGGTGATGTGAGACAATATGTAGCGGAGGACAAAGATATCAATTTGATGTGTCGCGACTCCCTTGGACCTAGGATAGCAAGCAGCACTATGAGTCGGCAACGTCGCACATGCGGTTTCGCTCGCGGAAGCACACTCGGATCCGTAGAAGGACCGGCGATGGTGGTGAGGGTCCGAGGTTGGACCTCGGGGCTCCAAGGGTCGGCCGGATAGAGATAGATCCCAACGGGCCAGGGATGCCCGATTTCAAGGGCGGCCGGCACGCCGAGGGCGTGGGATGCAATGGCTCTCTCTCAACTCGCTCCGCGGTGAACACTTGATTGGATTGAATTATAGATCGAGCGCTCGTCTCACCTCCGACGGACAACTAAGAGCGATACTAAGCTAGCAATGGTAATAACCAGCAGCGAAGAGTGGCCAGGAGCTCACCTGATCGGCGTGAAGACGCTGATCCCGGTCGGAGACGAGGGCGAGCGGGGAAGTGTGCTCCCCGCACACTGCGCCGGTGAAGCTTCAAAACCTGTTCAAGAGTACAATTACTACACCTCGCGCAGGAGGGTGATCTCGGGAGTGGGAATTGGTTAATTACAGACAAACACTACCACCACGCAGGGTGGGGCGGTAAGCCGGCCAGGCGGGGATGGGAGGACGGACCGAAGTGGTTAAAAAGGAAATCAATGTGGGTTCAGCTGCAATCTGGACTGCTGGATAGGGTGCTGTTGTTGGCTCTGTCCCGGGCTCGTCCGGACTCCGAATTGAGCGAAACCACTCGCAATGATTCCTGACTTGAAGCCGGTGTTGTCTGAATTTTTGGGCGGCCTCTGGAGCCAGGGACTGGCGACACCAGCGACTGAACCGAGTCGGCAGATGTGGTCTCTGGCCGGACCTTTTCTGTAGCAGCAGGTTGCAGACGCTGTTGTGAGCTCTCCCGAACTCCGAATGGCACGAAACCAGCGTCGTCGTCTCCGTGGTCGAGGTAGCTTTCAGCTGGAGTTGATGGGGCTGCGATCCAAGGCCGTGGACGGTCGGTGTGCCCTGAAGAGTAGGCACTGGTCGCTGCAGACTGCAGGAGGCAGATCCGCGCGATGGAGGGATAAAATTTGTAACTCTGGATCCTGGACGCCGAATGTCGTTCCGTTTCTTGCTTCTGGTCGTGGACAGATGGAGGAAGAACTTTGAAGAAAAGAGTTCAGCCTGATTCCTCCACGGTTAGTCGTGGTGCAGCAACGAACCGGGTTGCAGACTCTGGCCACAGCGGCTACCAGAAATGAACAGTGGATTGCAGACATTGTCCCGGCCGCTCCCGGATGCCAAATCTCAAGCTGCCCGAGTTTCTGGAACCGTGGACAATCCCTCTGCGCTGCCAAAGTGACGGGGAAGCCGTCTGATGTCAGGGTGGACTGGGGGATGCCAATGAGTGGAGGCAGGTCACTGCCCACTGTGGGAGGCAGACCCAACCAGTCGAGGGAGAAAGACCAAAACTTTGACCTCCGGATGGCGAACGCACTTCCGCTTCTTGATCCAGTAAGAGGACTGGTGGAGGAAGATATTTGTAGAAGAACTCACAACTTGAATCTCTCACCGTCGGCCGTGGTGTAGCTTTGAACAGGGTTCAGGGGCTCTGCTGATGGAGCTCTGCGCAGTCGGGGTAGAACAGCCTTCCCGGACGGCCACGAACTCAGAATGGGGTGATTCCACCTTGCCTGCGAAGAGGAAAGGGAGGCCTTTCCAGAAAGGTAGGCCACGCCCCCAGAAGCTTCAAGATGTTGTCGTGGTAGTCGCTGCAACTCGAGGCTGGTCTGCAGGTCAGCCTGCAGACAGAACTGAAGTTGACAAAAGGGGGGGGGTGGAGGGGTCGGCCAAGGCAATGGGAGGGTGGAGAGGGGTTGAGGGGGTCGACCCTAGGAGGGAGGGGAAGGGGGTGGACGACCTAAGGAGGTGAAGGGGCTCCTTGGGGAGGGGAAAGGGCCCTAGGGAGGTGGGAGGTTGCTTGGGGAAGGGGGAGGGATGCCTTGGGAAGGTGAAAGGGTGCTTGGGGAGGTGGAGTGATTAATGGTGAAGTAATGGGGGTCTTGGGAGGTGAAGAGACTTGCCTAGGTGGCAAGTGAGGTGGCAAGGGGTGAGGAGAGAGGGGAATTTCGAATTTTAGAGAGAGAAGGAGGGAGGAGAGAGAGGGGGTTCGCCCCTAGGAGAGAGGGAGTGAGAGAATTAGAGAGAGAGAGAGAGAGATAGACTCAAAGGGGATTCAAGTGGATTTCAAGCTTTCATTCATTCATCAATTACCCTCTTCAAGTGGGGGATTGGGGTCCTTATATAGGAAACCCACAATTTACAATAAGTCCTCACATTGTGGACAACTGACAGAAGACCAAAGGTTGGGGAAGGGGGCGCCCATGGGCCAGGCCCAATGAACAGGCCCAATAACCTACTAAGCTAGTTAATGAAACTTGGACTTAGGTAAATGACTAACTAACTTAGGTAATAGACTCAATAAAAGGCAAAATTACATGATAATGACTCAAGAAAATTGTGGAAATTATATAGCTAGACTCCAAAAATCATGGCGAGCAAAATGGCGAGTAGCAGGACCCTCGGAGGTATGTGAAGGAGTAAGCGATGTCCCCATCATACTCCCGGGGTGCGGAGAACTCGACTCCGTCGAGTAAGGGCCCACCGGGGGAGCAGCTCAGGGCGTCCTGCAATCTCTAAAACCAACCTGCACCTGCGACCAGGGGACGGCTCTTCATCCTCTCAAGGTGGCCCGGACACACCCTCATGCTGGCGATGGAACCCTGCTTGCATAGTATTGCCCCTCTGTGTACACGTCGGGCTCTCAAGGCTGTTTTGTGGAAGCACTCCGGGGTGTCCCTCTTAAAGGAAGTTATAGGCTCAAAGTACTCACTGGGATTCACCGCGGTGCCCATGTAGGGTGCCGGATCAGCCGCATGATAATTGGGGTATATCCCATAGCCCATTAGTAAATCTAATCCATAAGCCAGGTTTGCCAAAGCCACTCGGAACATGAAACGTCCAAGTCCTCGTGCCCTTGATTTGGAGGTGGCCCTAAGATAGAGTCGTTCCAATGCCACCATCGCGAGGTTTCCTCCTTGGATTTCAAAGTGCCACCCGTGAGTTATAGCCCGCTCATTATGATCGTCACTACCCATATTTGGATGCTTGCTTGAATGAGTATGCTTTGAGTGATGGTGCGGTGGGGGTGGGAAGTATGTGGTATGCAAAGGGGGACCGGGGCAACCATACATAGACCTATCATTCATGGATGTGATGAGGCATCTTGTGGACTCAGGGGAGCCTGGGAAACCATAGGCGGATCTATTGTGTATGGCTGTGAGAGTTACCGGGGGACCCGGACATCCACGTGTGCTCCATTCAAGTGTAAGGGCTATGAAGAATGTGGGTGGACCAGCACAACCAAATGTAGGCCAGTTATGCATTGAGCCTAAACTGTGCGTGACATGCATGGGAGGGCTGGACTCATGACCCTTGTCGAATGATGTGACATGCCAAGATGGGTGCTTTCTTCTCCTAGAGATGATGACCATGTGTGTGGGTATGGGGTGGCCTTTAAGCTCCCATTTGTAAGGGTCGAAGGGATCATAGTAGGTATGCATCATGGGGTGGGGCACTACCTTATTCCCTAGGTGTATACTGCCCATGGTCATGGTTCCCTTGGTGTGGGCTGGGTCTAGGACGAGGTGTGTTGGTTCTAGCATGGTGGGTGAGGGTAGGAGGGAGTGGGTGGTGGGTAGGGCGGTCAGGTCCCATGGGTTCATTGTCTTCCATAGGGTGGGATCAAAGGGGTCATGGAATGTGTTACCAAGGGTGAGGTGTTCTTTCACCTCAAGGTCTCCAAATGATGGTGAGTCCTCCTCCTTAAATGTAGTAATTGAACCGAAGTTCGAGGAGGGTTGGTTGGTCATGATTGGAGGGCTTGGTATCCTACCCGAAATAAGTAACTCCAATTCGCGGATAGCATCGGGCTCTTCGGGAATGGGGAGGGATAAAAGAAGGTCGCTAGTGTAGCAACCCACAGTGTAAATGGAAGAGATGGACCCGACACATAGATGTAGGAGGTTAAGACTCCTAGGTTGGTCGGCTACAGTGGTCAACATGCCAGTTAGCTTCATTTGCCAAGTTAGACCCTCAAGAAAATCCCCTAATGTTTCCACCTGATATGATGATTGGATTGTGGTGTGATAGGTGGATAAGGGTACTATAGGAAGGTTTTGCTCCATGGATGGGTAAGCATGGACCATGAGATCTCCAAATGGGTTCTCCTTTAGCCAACGTGAAAGGGGTTCTCCTAAGATAAGCTCGGTCCCTATTAAGGAGGGTGGTGTAAGGTGAAGACCACCATGTGAAGTTCCTTCTTCTTCCTGGACATGGGCGATCTCTATGGCGGGGGTTGGTGTGTTCACCTCTATGGGGTCGGGTATGGGAATCATGGGTTCCTCTATCAAGGAGGTGAGATGGCTCCTTGAGGGTGGGGTGGTGAGGGTAGGTGTGTGGTACCCCCGGGGTGGGAGGTAAAGGGGAACTTGGTTTGGGATCGGTAAGGGGAGAAGTGGGGGCCTAGGTTGGGGTTGGGTAGGGATTGGTAGTGGAAGATGGATGGGTTGAGGAGGATTGGGTTGATTGGTTTCAGGGGGTGTGTCTCTTTTAGGGGAAGATGGAGGGGTGGTTTTGGGGACCAAGGAAGTTTGTGGAGTGTGGGTTGGTGGGAGAGTTTTGGGTGGGGTGGTGGTGGTCATCACGGGCCTAGGTGGAGTGGACATGGGGTCCATACGGGTTGGAATGGTGAGGGTGGAGTGAGCCATGATGCTTCCTCCACTTGGGATGGGAACTTCTTGGCCTAACCCATGATATTGTGATTCATACTCCTCTTCCCATTCGGGGGAGGCCTCATATTCCTCAACTTCAATCTCATTCCTTTGTGGTGTGGGGGTCTTGCTCTCCAGGGGAGTGGGAAGGCCTTTTGGCGATGGGGTGGTGCAAGTTGGAATTATTTGGGGTGGTGGAGTTTGGACCCTAAGGGAGGTGAAGATATTCTTAATCTCAATCCTTAGTTCTTCTAATGAGTCTTGGGGTCTTTTGGGTGGTGGGGTTTGGGTCCTAGTGGAGGCCTTGGGTTGACTGGGAGGAAAAGGGGGAGTGGGGGTGCTCCTCGGGTTATGCTCCTCACGGTAGGAGTGGGACGGTCGGGGGGCGTAGATCTTCCTAAGCTCACTCTTCATCTCTTCCCATGAGTGAATGGGCTCTTGCCCCCAAACCCTTCTGAATCTCTCTTTGTGTTCCCACATTTTCTTAGCTAGACCCCGAAGTCGTGCCTTGGCCCTG
Organism: Amorphophallus konjac; assembly: GCA_022559845.1. Classification (NCBI taxonomy): domain Eukaryota; kingdom Viridiplantae; phylum Streptophyta; class Magnoliopsida; order Alismatales; family Araceae; genus Amorphophallus; species Amorphophallus konjac. The sequence goes on from CM040128.1 coordinate 211,562,361, forward strand.
CGGACTCTCTCGGATCCATATACCCAAGTACTTTCAAAGTCCCTTTCCATGGTATTCTCCCACCTAAGATAGGCATGAGGATTTCCATCAAAATGAAGGTCCTCATCTACAATGTAGTCCATGTGGAGGGGGTCAATCGGACCATTTGGCCAACGAGGGGTATGCATGATGATCAGGTGATGAATGCAATTGCCCTAGGACAAGACTTAGTAGAGACAAGTCTAGAACTTGCTCTGATACCAATTTGATGTGAGACAATATGCAGCGGAGGACAAAGATATCAATTTGATGTGTCGCGACTCCCTTGGACCTAGGATAGCAAGCAGCACTATGAGTCGGCAACGTCGCACATGCGGTTTCGCTTGCGGAAGCACACTCGGATCCGTAGAAGGACCGGCGATGGTGGTGAGGGTCCGAGGTTGGACCTCGGGGCTCCAAGGGTCGGCCGGATAGAGATAGATCCCAATGGGCCAGGGATGCCCGATTTCAAGGGCGGCTGGCACGCCGAGGGCGTGGGATGCAATGGCTCTCTCTCAACTCGCTCTGCGGTGAACACTTGATTGGATTGAATTATAGATCGAGCGCTCGTCTCACCTCCGACGGACAACTAAGAGTGATACTAAGCTAGCAATGGTAATAACCAGCAGCGAAGAGTGGCCAGGAACTCACCTGATCGGCATGAAGATGTCGATCCCGGTCGGAGACGAGGGCGAGCGGGGAAGTGTGCTCCCCGCACACAGCGCCGGTGAAGCTTCAAAACCTGTTCAAGAGTACAATTACTGCACCTCGCGCAGGAGGGTGATCTCGGGGGTGGGAATTGGTTAATTACAGACAAACACTACCACCACGCAGGGTGGGGCGGTAAGCCGGCCAGGCGGGGATGGGAGGACGGACCGAAGTGGTTAAAAAGGAAATCAATGTGGGTTCAGCTGCAATCTGGACTGCTGGATAGGGTGCTGTTGTTGGTTCTGTCCCGGGCTCGTCCGGACTCCGAATTGAGCGAAACCACCTCGCAATGATTCCTGACTTGAAGCCGGTGTTGTCTGAATTTTTGGGCGGCCTCTGGAGCCAGGGACTGGCGACACCAGCGACTGAACCGAGTTGGCAGATGTGGTCTCTGGCCGGACCTGTTCTGTAGCAGTAGGTTGCAGACGCTGTTGTGAGCTCTCCCGAACTCCGAATGGCACGAAACCAGCGTCGTCGTCTCCGTGATCGAGGTAGCTTTCAGCTGGAGTCGATGGGGCTGTGATCCAAGGCCGTGGACGGTCGGTGTGCCCTGAAGAGTAGGAACTGGTCGCTGCAGACTGTAGGAGGTAGATCCGCGCGACGGAGGGATAAAATTTGTAACTCTGGATCCTGGATGCCAAATGTCGTTCCGTTTCTTGCTTCTGGTCGTGGACAGATGGAGGAAGAACTTTGAAGAAAAGAGTTCAGCCTGATTCCTCCACGGTTAGTCGTGGTGCAGCAACGAACCGGGTTGCAGACTCTGGCCACAGCGGCTACCAGAAACGAACAGTGGATTGCAGACATTGTCCCGGCCGCTCCCGGATGCCAAATCTCAAGCTGCCAGAGTTTCTGGAACTGTGGACAATCCCTCTGCGCTGCCAAACTGACGGGGAAGCCGTCTGATGTCGGGGTGGACTGGGGGATGCCAATAAGTGGAGGCAGGTCACTGCCCACTGTGGGAGGCAGACCTGACCAGTCGAGGGAGAAAGACCAAAACTTTGACCTCCGGATGGCGAACGCACTTCCGCTTCTTGATCCAGTAAGAGGACTGGTGGAGGAAGATATTTGTAGAAGAACTCACAACTTGAATCTCTCACCGTCGGCCGTGGTGTAGCTTTGAACAGGGTTCAGGGGCTCTGCTGATGGAGCTCTGCGCAGTCGGGGTAGAACAGCCTTCCCGGACGGCCACGAACTCAGAATGGGGTGATTCCACCTTGCCTGCGAAGAGGAAAGGGAGGCCTTTCCAGAAAGGTAGGCCACGCCCCCAGAAGCTTCAAGATGTTGTCGTGGTAGTCGCTGCAACTCGAGGCTGGTCTGCAGGTCAGCCTGCAGACAGAACTGAAGTTGACAAAAGGGGAGGGGTGGAGGGGTCGGCCAAGGCAATGGGAGGGTGGAGAGGGGTTGAGGGGGTCGACCCTAGGAGGGAGGGGAAGGGGGTGGACGACCTAGGGAGGTGAAGGGGCTCCTTGGGGAGGGGAAAGGGCCCTAGGGAGGTGGGAGGTTGCTTGGGGAAGGGGGAGGGATGCCTTGGGAAGGTGAAAGGGTGCTTGGGGAGGTGGAGTGATTAATGGTGAAGTAATGGGGGTCTTGGGAGGTGAAGAGACTTGCCTAGGTGGCAAGTGAGGTGGCAAGGGGTGAGGAGAGAGGGGAATTTCGAATTTTAGAGAGAGAAGGAGGGAGGAGAGAGAGGGGGTTCGCCCCTAGGAGAGAGGGAGTGAGAGAATTAGAGAGAGAGAGAGAGATAGACTCAAAGGGGATTCAAGTGGATTTCAAGCTTTCATTCATTCATCAATTACCCTCTTCAAGTGGGGGATTGGGGTCCTTATATAGGAAACCCACAATTTACAATAAGTCCTCACATTGTGGACAACTGACAGAAGACCAAAGGTTGGGGAAGGGGGCGCCCATGGGCCAGGCCCAATGAACAGGCCCAATAACCTACTAAGCTAGTTAATGAAACTTGGACTTAGGTAAATGACTAACTAACTTAGGTAATAGACTCAATAAAAGGCAAAATTACATGATAATGACTCAAGAAAATTGTGGAAATTATATAGCTAGACTCCAAAAATCATGGCGAGCAAAATGGCGAGTAGCAGGACCCTCGGAGGTATGTGAAGGAGTAAGCGATGTCCCCATCAGTCGGCCATTGTGGTCAACATGCCAGTCAACTCCATTTGCCATGCTAGGCCTTTAAGGAGATCCCCTAATGTCTCCACTTGGTAAGATGATTGGATGGTGGTGTGATAGGAGAGGGGCACTATAGGGAGGTGTCGCTCCTTGGGTAGAAGGTATGAGTGCAAGCTATGGAGGACGGGGTTTACCTTGAGCCATTTGAGTAGGGGCCCATCTATGGTTATGGTGCCATGAGTGATGGCAAGTGGCTCTTGATGGTCCGAGCTATGTGAAGGGGAGATTTGAGGCTCTTCCTCACCATTGGTGTGTACTTGGGTTTCCTCGAGGGTGGGGAGGGATTCTGGGTTAGCATCTGTTCCTGTGTGGATGGGTGTGGTCTCCTTTCCCAAGGGAATGGGAAGGTCTTTTGGGGGTGGGGTGATGATAGTTGGTGCATGGTGTACCCGGGGTGGTGGGTAATGGGAAACTTGGGTTAGGATACGAAGAAGAAGTAGTGGAGGCCTAGGACATGGTAGAGTTCGGGTCGGGAGTGGGAGATGGGTTGGGTGAGGAGGATTGGGTTGGTTGGTCTTGGGAGGTGTGTCATTTATGGGGGAGGATGCAGGGACGGAGGCAGGGGCTAAAAGGGTTTGAGTAGTGTAGGTTTGTTAAGGAGGTTTAGGTTGGGGTGTGGGGTCCCTTATGGGGATAGATGGAGAGGCGGAGGCTGGGACCACTTGGGTTTTAGTGGGAAGGGTTTGGACCGGTGGGGTTGGAGGAGTGGGAGTGCTCCTCGGGTTGTGGTTCTTCGAGTAGGAAGGAGAGGGTCGGAGAGTGTAGGTTTTCCTAAGCTCGGCCTTCATCTCTTTCCAAGTGCCAATCGGGGCTTCCCCGTGGATCCTCCTTAAACCCTCCACAATTAACCAATGGTTTTTAGCTTGTTTGGAGAGGTGTGCTTTGGCTAGCCTCACTCTCCTCCCTTCATTCAAGGGATACCATTTAAAGTATTGGCCCATAGAAGCCTCCCAATCTAGATAAAGGCTTTGGCTGTAGGATCCTTCAAATGTGGGGGTTTTGGCTTTCAAGAGTTCCAAAAAGTGGTTATCTAGATTTTCCTAGAGGTCACTCTCATTCATTCTTGGTGCAGGCCCATTTCCCTCAAGTCGATCGATTCGGAACTTGATGTCTTCTAGCCGATCAAAGACATTAGGTAGGGCTTCTATGACAAAGTTGATGTCGCCCACTTTGTTGGCAGCGGAGCTTCCATGAGGATTTGGGCCTCTTGGGAAAGGTGATGGGGATGGGTATGACGGGTGTGAAATGGCCATTCTAGTGGACAAGGGGGTGGTATCGGGTGACTCGAAATGCATATGCGCCCTGGGACCAACTTGTGGAGAGACAAGTTGTGAACTTGCTCTGATACCACTTGATGTGACATGGCCTTGGGGGTGGCAGCCACTCGACCGATGCACCTTGGACCTATACTCGCAAACAAGCAACGGATGGGCAAACCCACTCTAGCAGACTCACCCGTGAAGTGCACACTCGGATCTGTAGACGGATCGGCGATGGTGGAGAGGGTCCAAAGTGGGACCTTGCTGTTCGGGCTTTGGCTAGCTTGAGATTGAACCCCTAAGGGTTTGGGTTGCCGAAACCAATGGGTAGCAAGCACACCGAGGGCGTGGGTTGTAGGGGCTCTCTCACAACTCACCCCGCGGTGGCACTCAATTTGATGACAAAATGGGACCGGGCACTCTCTCACCGTCCGACGGAGCTAAGAGGCAATACTAATTAATCAAAATAAAACCAGCAAGGAGAAGGGATAGAAGCTCACCTGATCGACGTGAAGACGTCGATCCCGGCAGGAGACGAGGGCGAGCGAGGAAGCGTGGGCTTACCCACATGCCGTGCCGATGAAGCTTCAACCTGAATTAATAATTTACATTTACTATGCCCCTTGCAAGGGGGGGTGGACTAGGGGTGGGGGACTGTAGGATTACATTCAAACACTACCTACATGCAGGGAGGGGCTGTAATCCAGCCAGGCGGGGTGGGGGAGCTAAGTTAGAAACTGAATTGCCGAGCTCCGCCGATTCTGCCAACTTCAGGAACAGCTTGACAGACAGTCGATGATGGCACCGCCACGGGCTCTCCCGAGCTCAGAAGAGGTCGAGACCGGTGCCGAATCTTTCTGACTTGACCCAGTATTACGATTGAATTTTCGTGGAATTTCCTAACGATGTTGCTGGCTGGGGCAGGGTCTGGAACATGACTGTTCGTTGCTGGTTCTGGTTGCTCTCAGTCTACTGCTGCTGGAAGACGAAGGCGCCACGAACACTCCCAGACTCCGAATAAGGCGGGATCAGGACCTCTACAACCGTGGACGAGTCCTCTTACAGTCGGGACCAACGGGACTATCATCTGAGGTCGACACTGGCTCAAGGGAGCTGACCGCGAAGAATAGAACAGTGGAGGGCTGTCAGAATTGGTCCAGGGGAACTGACCAGGCGCACCTTGGGGAGAAAATCCGGAACTCTTGACTCCGGGGTCCAAAAATAGTTCTGCTTCTTGGAGATGGAAGGGAACTTGAAGGAGAATCCCTCAGCCAAGTGTCGCCTCAAGAAGCCTAGGGTTCTGGTCATGGAAGCCTCTGCAAGTCGTTGCTGGTCGTCTGCCTGGGAGAAATGTGCAGCCTGGGGAGATCAGTTCCTCTGGGCAGCCATGAAGTCGGTTGATGGCGAGACCACCTTCGTTGTGAAGTTGACTAGACGACGATTCTAATGGTATATAGTGCACCTCATGAAGCCTCACGATGACGCCATGGCACTCTCTGCAATCTGTTGGTACTCTATTGCCTACGAACTGAGAACAAGCTGGTGGTGTAGGGTTGTGTGTATGAGGGTGGGATGGCCAAGGGCACCTAGGGAAAATGGAGAGGGCGACCAGGGGAGGAAGGGGGTGTTGGGGAGGGGTGAGGGGCAGCCAGCAAGGGAGGGAGATTCAAATTTGGCCTAGGGTTTGAGCCCCTTCAGCCTTGGGGAGATGGAGAGGTGCTTGGGGTAGGGAAATCGGTAGTTGGGGGTTGGATGGTGGAGCAAGGATTGGTGGAGGTTCTCTTGGGGCTAGCGTGGAGTAAAGAGGGGGCTGTGGGGACTTGGAATAGACTTAATGGAGGAGTGAAGAGAGAGAAAGTAGGTGGGAGGGGAAGAGAGAGAGAGAGGGGCGACCCCCTTAGAGAGAGAGATATGAGAGAGAGATATATCAAGAGAGGGAGGGGAGATAAAATTCCAATGGAATTTCAAATTTCATTGATCATCAAAAGTTACAAATGAGAGAGGGGAGGGGGCTATTTATAGACTCCAAACTTTTCACATGACCATAATGACCCTGAACTAACGACACATTGACCAGACTATCCCAAGGGGGGGGCGCCCTTGGCCAAGCCCACTTAATTGGGCCTATTAACCAGCCCAATCAACCTAATGACATTCAACATAGGTAAATGACTCTTAAACCTAGGTACCAGACTCAAATAAAGGAAAATTTTCATAGTTTATGACTCAAATAAAGAATAAAAATTACATGACTAGACTCAGAAAAATATGACAAACACAATGGCACATGCCGCCGAACAATCCGAGCCTCAAAAATGTGGTGGGGCAAGGGATGCCCCCGTCACTAGGATTCTCACTAGGACGCCGAGCTGGTTGTACCATTAAAACCCAATTTGTCTAGAAAGCACTTTACTGGTGTTTTATGCATTCTGGACCTTAGCGGCCCTATGGTTGACCGTCTGATTCTGTAAGCGGCCATTCACTAGACCGCTAAATCTCCAGAAAGTTTTATGCATCGACTCTATTCATTAAACGGTCTTGATGTTGACCGCTTTCTATATAAAATAGTCCAGTAAATGACTGCATGGTTTCTTGAATTAGTCTAGCCCAAGGTTTGACCTTTGGGGTTGGTTTTCTTGAGTTCCTAGATGGTCTTCGGATTATCTAGAATCTCTACACATGTTTAAACAAGTCAGTATTAAGATATAAAACTTAATGAATGTACCGTTATGCTGCTAGAATGCCGCCGGAGTATAAAATTCTTTTAATTCTTCTTTGATATCTCAGGTCAGTTTTGGTACGTTCGATACCTTGGTTACTTTATCAATAAACTTGTTGTTTGAAATTGAATTATTGGCTGACATTATTGTTATATCTCGTGAAAATAGCTGGATTTATAACTTGAAGATGTAAGATCGGACACGGATTGTGTCCAAGGGCTCTATGCTAGTCCCCACGGCTGATGGTCGGAAATATGCTATAAACCATGGGGTACGATGATACTGGCGTTGCATTGCACTGGGAGTACTTTCTCTTATAAATGAGTAAAATTCACAAGGCTCGTTATGGAAATTACATGCTTGTTAATGACTTTCTAGTACATAGCCTTTACAAGGTTGTGTAAAGTACTTTCTAGTTACATGCTCGTACATTCTTATTCATGAAAGGCCAAATTTACATCTACATGATAATCTTGCTTGTTCATGGTCTATACTCGCTCAAATCTACTTGCTCAGTTATTTCGTGATTGTTGGTTATTTGGGTTTATATCGATTGTTTATTGCATTCTTATTTTTATCTCAATTCTAGAGCTAAGACGTTAATCACTTAAATATTGCCTCATGTTGATACGAAGATACCTACTGGGTAAGTGTGCTCATACCTATTTTCTTGTCTATTTCAGGAAGTACTAGTTCATCGGATTCGGATTATGCTAGTAGCGGGTCCGAGAGTGAATGAAGGTTTTCCAAATGAGAGAACTTTTAGATGATCAAAGTGTCTAGTCTAGTCATATTGTAAATTTTGATTTTCTTGAGTCATAATGGAAAAGGATGTCAAGTAGTGACTTTATGTAATTTTGATTATGATTATGAAATAAAGTTGAAAGTTTTGGAAAAATTTTACTTGTGCAATTACTTTTATGTGATTATCTCGCGCTTTGATTTCTTGCTTGCGAGAGGTTTACCATGCTGACTGTTCATGTTCCGATATCCCTTCCGCTATATTAAAAAGCGCGGGGCATGACAATGAAGGTCGATGCTTCACTGTTCACATGCATATACAAGGTCGATGCACATTTTGCTTTCTGCATGTAGAAGGTCAATGCATGTTCATTCTGTAGTACATAAAAGTCGATGCACATTTAGTTTGAAGTGCATGAAGGTCAATGCATGTTAGGGTCTATGCTAGGCTCAGGTCGATGCACATTTGAGTTTTAGTTCATTCAGGTCAGTGCACATTTCCATCTAGTGCTAACCAAGGTCGGTGCATGTTTTTACAGCAATGCATAAGGTCTGTGCACGTTTCTATGCTAGCTTTTATAAGGTCGGTGCACATCTTGTTTTATGCATATAGGTCGATGCACATGAGTACCTAAGGTGAGCAAAGGTCGATGCACATTCTATTTTATGTCGTCTAAAGTCGGTGCAGATTTTCCTGATGCATGTTCAAGTCTGTGTACATGCCTAAAACAAGTCTGAGCATCTTTACCATAGTTAGTGCATATGCATACACCAGGTCTGAGCATATGTGCTCACTGTGCTATGCAAGTCAGAGCACATGCAGACAAGTCAGTGTACATGCAATACATTTAGGTCTGAGAATGTTTCAAGTCCTAACACATATAGGTCTAAGCATGTTTCATGTCCTAGCACATATAGGTCTGAGTATGTTTGCATATCACGTAACTAAGTCTGTGCATGTTTTGGTTTCTACATAAGAGTGGTCTGTGCACATTGAATTGCTACATAACCAAGTCTGTGCACATTTGCTCTATACATGTTTGCATATCACGTAACCAAGTCTGTGCACATTGGCTCTATACATGTTTGCATATCAGGTAACAAAGTCTGTGCACATTTGCATTTTTGCATAACACAGTCTGTGCACATTTGCTCACAATACATTTAAAGTCTGAGCATATATATATTTGTAGTCTGAGCACATCCACCCATTTGTTCTTCAAGGTTGAAGCATATGCATACATTACTCAGGTTGACCATATGTTTGAGGAAATGTCTTAGAGAGTCGAGATAGCACGCGAAACGTGAGATAGAAGGGGGGGATGAATAGATCACATAGAAATTTAAAGTAATTTGAAACACAGGAGATGAAAAAACCAGTCGCAGCAAGTGAGTCTTCCTAAACAGCCCACAAAGAGACAATACAACAAAAACTTAACGAGAATAGGTTGATTTGGAACCGTGAACGAACATCTTAAGAGCTCAGGGTGCAAAGAGAGATCAGCCAAACACACTCCACAAGAGATCAGACAGACAAACCACACAAAGGAGACGGTGAGTTTTTAAGGTGGTTCGATTGCGATCTGTAATCTACGTCCACCCCTTACTCCACAAGAGTAAGGCTTCCTTGCACTAAGCAATGAAAGACCACTGCAGACTCAGTCTGCTGACATCCGTTGCCTTACAGCTTGCCACAAGGGAACAAATCCCTCTACACCGATCCTGCAACCCACAGGATCGGAACCTGACCTTGCTCCAGCAAGATCAGAACCGGAGGACCAACCTCCCTTCCTCCAGACCAGAGGGTACACACGAGTGAGTTCCCTACACTCGCAACTGGAGAACCAATCTCCCTTCCTCTAAAAACACTTAGAGGGTAACAGAGCAGTATATATGAAATTGGTGAAGCAACATGAAAATGAAGAAAATGAAAGGAAAAAAAAATAGTCACTCAAAACAGCGAGAATGTAGCTTCCTGAGAAGTAGTCTTTCAAGCTCAAAACACAGAAAAGATCACTCAGACTCTCTCAATTCTAGTCAGGCTCTTCTCTCAAATATGGAGGTTCTTGCTCAAGCAGTGGCTGCAGATGCTCTCGTTTTTCCAATCTTCAGCAGATTTCTCTTGTAGCCTTCGACCTCTTTTATAGCTAGAAGGTGGCGCGTGGTTAACACGATTCCCGCCCATTCCTTCTGGCAGAGCCGATCCCTTTTTGTTTCCACGTGGTAGGATCATCCTTTCTTTTTGTTGCCTCGATCACGAGCCCTTAAACCTGGTACATTAACTTCCACGTGGAGTACCCTCACTGGTTTTGGGTTCGCCGAACACCTGCTCGACCAGGTGACAGACCTGCCAAGCAAGAGAAGACATTAGCGGAAGATACACTGATCGCGAGCATGCACAGACCTTGATTGAGCACAAGCCAAGACATGCATAGGCCTTATGTGCGTGCATGAACAAAGGTTGCACTGACCTTATGCAACCCAACGCAAAGATTGCACGGGTATTATGGCACAAGACAAAGAAAACCACGGACACTAACATGCCTTCTACAAGAAAGACTGCACAGACTGTGATGTGCATAGTAGAAGATATGCAAGACAAAAGGATGTGCACTGACCTGATTTAGCACAAAACCCTGCACCGACTTAGTATGGTTAAGATAATGTAAGACTTGCACAGACTTAGAATGCTTCGTATCACAAACATGCACAGACATTATTGCTCAAGGCAAAGACATTGCACCGACTTCGATCATGCCTAAGACACGAAAATGCACCGACCTAGCATGTGTGTGTTGGCAACAAACACACTGACTTGGTGCAAGAATTACACCGACCTGTGTGAGCCAAAGCTTGCACCGACCTGCCTTAGCAATCGTCCAGATAACCATGTGCACCGACCCTATGTGCTTTCATCGCACTTGCATGCACTGAGATAATGCACATATTTAGTAATGAAATGTACACAGACTTTGTGTGCATGGTGCGAGAATTGCACCGACTTGTCTAATGCATGAACAGACAATGCAGCGACTTAGTCGCGTGCAGCAACTAGGGTTGCACCGACTTGATGCTTGCATGCACAGGCTCTACTCAGCTGAAAAAGCAGCATATGCACGGACGCAATGAATGATGAACTAAGTATGCATGGACTTTTTGCGTAGAACTAGAGAATGCAGTATCTGAAAAATGAATAAGTGTAATGTATTAATATAGACTATCAAGATTGACTTATAGTGTAAGACATAATCAAAACTGTAGGAGTGCAACAATCTCCCCCTTTTTGATGATGGCAACACGATGAGTCAATTTATGTCAATACAATCAAAATAGAGTGATTAAGTAGTAAACATACTAAACCCTACCAATGGGTAAAACACTCACCCTCACCCTCATTTGACTCTTCCTCCTGTCTCTCCCCCTCAAACGCAAAACCTGTCTCTCCCTATCATGACTCTCCTCCTCTTGACTCTCTATCCCTTAAACTTGACTCACCCTCTCCCCCTTTGACATCATCAAAAGGAGATGAAAGAGATATGCAGCTGTTGGAGAATGCAGTATGTTCACAGTGAGAATAACCCATGATCATATCTTAAAAGATTAAGTGGGGCACTAAAACAAGTGTAGATTCTTCAAATCAAGTAATCATGAAAGACCTTGAAGAGAAAGTGAAGTTTATCTGCGTATAGAAGATATGATGAGGAAGCAAGAGTGTACAGATATGCCAAGGAAGATCTGATCAAAACTATGGTAATTAGACTGCAAGAGACTGGTCCTCAGAAAAAGGTTCTTGAAGTATTGAGGACAAACCATCCATAAGCTCGTACAACATTGAGGGATTTTACTAAACCATATTTTGCTTTAAGGAGCAGTATATAGAGCACTGAGTAAATTGGTACATCACATTTTTGACATTAAGGAGACACCTTGATCAGAGGCCAGACTCCCCAGTTACTCAATGTGAAAACCGTATTACTTCTCCTTTTAGAGAACAGAGTTAGTAACTGTGACTTTTTACGTGAGGAGACACCTTGATCAGAGGCCAGACTCCCAGTTACTCACCACTTTATTACCATTGCTCTGTCAAGATTAAAATATTTTGCACTTCTTAACAGAGGTAATCTGACACCTCATGACTGAGGAAGTTTTTCATTTCCCTGTGATGAAACACTCAGTTTCTCAGTGATCAGACCATTGCTCTGAGCATATAAATTTTCATTTTGTTTTTATCCCTTTTTATTTTTGATATGAAATGTTTGAGAACAATACCTAGCAGAAGCACTGATTCTTAAATAACATGTTCCTTGAGGTCTAGGTTTCAAGTTCTTATCAGATTTCATGACATATTAGTTTAACTTGTTCCATGATCATGAAATGTGTAAGGAGATATACTTCAAATACCTTATCCAAGTCTTTGCTAAATTACTAGATAAAAATTCTCGTTGTGCTTTAGTGGTTCAAACTTAAGGATTTAAGACTAGTATGGGATTCTACTTGCTGTGAATGAACTGTATTAAGTCTTTCATAAGAAACAACATCAACATACATCTCCCAAGTGCTTCTGAATCAGTCAACTTTCACACACTAAATAGTTGCCCCTCACAAAATGCAACGATTTATAAGAGCAAACACTCCTTCTCAGAGACAACTTCCCCTCACTCAATGATATGTTATTCATATGTGGCTCATGCAGCATATGCAAATGCACAGACCCCTCAGCTTAACAGCTAGTGAATGGACATAGACAGGACTCCCCCTCACATTATGGCATGATAAGCAGACATACTCATACGGAGTAATTAATGACATAGAGGAAGGACGTGTTATTCATGGAAGAAAGGCATTTTATTCATGACAAACAGATAGTGTGAATGCTGGAAACAAACACATGAGCCATTTTTATTCATGGAGCTAAGATTTAAAGATATTTAACTCTCTCCTCAAGGATGTAAATTTGTCATTATCCAGTGGCTTAGTGAAGATATCAGCTACTTGGTTTGCAGTGCCTACATGGATTAGTTCAAAATTTCCTTTGGAAACCTCATCCCTAATAAAATGATGTCTTATTTCTATGTGTTTGGTTCAAGAATGCAAAACAGGATTCTTGGCTAGATTGATGGCACTAGTATTGTCACAATATATAGGTGTGCACCCCAGGTCTACTTGGTAGTCCTGAAGTTGGTGTTTGATCCAAATGACTTGTGTACCACAACTCCCTACAGCTACGTACTCAGCCTCTGCAGTAGAGAGGGCCACTGAGTGTTGCTTCTTGGAACCCCAAGAGACTAAACACCCACCTAGAAATTCACAATGATCACTAGTGCTTTTTCTATCTAACTTACACCCAGCATAGTCAGCATCCGTATATGCAACAAGATTTAAAGTGTGTGAAGTAGGAAACCATAAGCCTAGGGTGTGTGTAGCAGATAAGTATCCGAAAATTCTTTTTATAGCTGCTAAGTGTAATTCAGTGGGTCTAGATTGACACCTAGCACACATTCCTACACTGAACTGTATATCAGGTCTCGAGGCTGTTAAATAAAGCAAGGATCCAATCATACCTCGGTATAGTTTTGCATCAACTTCTTTACCTGATTCATCTGTATCCAATGAGGTGTTGGTACCCATTGGTGTTGTGATGTGTTTCAGATTGCTCATGCCAAACCTCTTGAGAATGTCCAATGTGTACTTGGTCTGGTTGATGAAACATCCATCCTCTAACTGTTCTACCTGCAAGCCAAGGAAATACTTTAATTCACCTACCAAACTCATTTCAAACTCAACAGACATCAATTGAGAGAATTCATTGCATAGTTCAGTACTTGTTGAACCGAAGATAATGTCATCTTCATATACCTGAACTATGATTAGGTCCTTATTCGAACTCTTGGTAAATAAGGTTTGATACACCTTACCTCTGTGGTAGCCCTTGCTGATCAGAAATTTTGTCAGTCTCTCATACCAAGCTCGCGGAGCCTGCTTTAGACTGTACAAGGCTTTATTCAACCTGAAAACTTGGTTAGGCCGGGGATAAAATTAAAATCCGGGAGGTTGTTCAACAATCACTTCTTCTTTGATAATTCCATTTAAAAATGCACTTTTCACATCCATTTGTTGAAGTTTTATATTTTTAGAACAAGCGAAAGCCAGTAGAATCCTAATTACTTCCATCCTAGCAACAGGTGCATAGGATTCATCAAAGTCAATACCAAATTCCTGACAGTAGCCCTTGGCTACTAGTCTTGCTTTATTTCTCGAGATAATCCCATCTTCATTCATTTTATTCTTAAACACCCACTTAGTTCCTATGACATTGGTATTTTCTGGTCTTGGAACTAGCTCCCACACATTGTTTCGTTCAAACTGTCCTAGTTCCTCATTCATTGCATTAACCCAACCTTCATCTTTTAAAGCTTCTTCAACATTTTTGGGTTCTATTTGTGAGATCAAGGCAACTAGGTCTTGATTTCGAACATTCATAAAATGAGATCTTGTCCTAGGGGGATCATTCAAATCTCCTATGATGTTTTGGACATGATGGTCTTTTAGAAATCTAACATTTATTGAAGACTCACCTGTTTCAGCTGGCCTTACCTGATTGGGATCGTCTGGTGTTTCATTTGGCTGAAACTCCTTTTCTTCTTTATCTTCTAGGAATTCTTCATCATGCTTTGACTCCCTATCATCATTTTCAATATTAGTAGCACCTTTTGTTTCATCAAAAATGACATGTGGAGACTCTTCAATTTTTTGTTCAACAATGTTAAAAACCCTATATGCTCTAGAAACTTCAGAGTATCCTAAAAATATTCCAGGACAACTTTTAGCATCAAATTTATCTAGGTCCTTCTTGTCATTATTATGGATAAAACATTTAGCACCAAAAATCCTGAAATGAGCCAAGTTTGGTTTCTTACCTTTCAATAGCTCATAAGGAGTTTTCTTGTGAATTGGTCTTACCATGGCCCTATTGATTGTATAAGTTGCTGTATTGGCCGCCTCTGCCCAAAACTTCCATGGTAGCTGACTCTCGATCAGCATAGTTCGGGCCATTTCCACAATGGTTCGATTTCTTCTCTCCACAATTCCATTCTGCTCCGGTGTCCTGGGAGAAGAAAACTTGTGCGTTAGTCCCTCAGTTTTACAAAGATCAGAAAATATAGAGTTTTCAAATTCACCTCCATGGTCAGATTGAATTGAACAAATTTTGTGTTTTCCTTCTTGTTTGACCTTATTGAAGAACTATTTGAACTTTTGAAAAGCATCATTTTTGTTAGCTAAGAAAAAGATCCATGAAAATCTAGAATGATCATCAATAATCACATAACCAAACCTACTGCCATTAAGACTCTGAGTTGTAGTAGGACCGAAGAGATCCATATGAAGGAGTTCCAATGGTCTAGAAGACAGTGGCTCAGATCTTAGTTTAAAATACTTTCGAGTCTGTTTGCCTAGAGCACAGGCATCACAACTTTTTAAATTTGAGTTGAATTTTATTTTGGGTAAACCTTTAACCAGATCAAATTTCACCAATTTATTTAAGGTAGTATAGCTAGCATGACCTAAACGCCTATGCCAACTAAAAGCATTATTTTCAAAATCAGCAGACAAGCAAAGGTTTATCACAGATTTATCATCTAAGTCCACAATGTAGACGTTATTGACCATGTTGGCTATAAACATCACATTATCAGAACTTATTTCCAGAATTTTACATGAGTCATTATCAAACACAACTCTATGACCCTTGTCACATAGCTGATTAATACTGATCAGGTTGAATTGAAGACCTTCCACTAGAAGAACTTTCTCAATAGAGGTTGTGGGGGACTTACCAACTGTTCCAATGCCAACAATTTTACCTCTGTTCTTTCCTCCGAACTTGACCATACCCCCTAACTTCATCTCTAGCTTGCTGAATTTGGATCGGTCACCTGTCATGTGCCTGGAGCAGCCACTGTCTAAATACCACTTTTTGTTCTCAGCTGCTAGACAAACTTGCAAAGTAACAAATCAAGTAGAGTGTTTTGGAACCCAAGAAAGATTGGGTCCGAAGACAATGTTCAACTCTTTAAGCAAACATTTTGGAATCAAAAGTTGTTCCACGATTTTCTTCTTTCCCATGTTGTTGACATTTTTGTTGAAGTTCTGATTAACATTGTGTCCATTTGGTCTAATGGTGTGGAAATTGTTCTTGCTGTCAGACCTTTTATTCTCCGGATATCTTCTGTATCCATCCTGTCTAAGAGAGGTATACTTATTAAAGAATCCCTGAGGATAGAATCTCTGAGGATGAGCATAATTTCCCCAATTTCTTCTATGCTGACCTATGTTCTTATTAGAATATGAATTTCTGTTGTGGGTCATTTGCCTGGTTCTGTTAACACTCTTGTTCTAGTTGATTGACATTGGAGCTTGTCTAGTTAAATTCTTAACAGTTTTAGAGTGTTGTTGGACGTGTTTTGTTGACTTATTCCCAGTTTGCTGGACACTATGAACATGACTAGAGCTTGATGGTGTGTCCATTTTTTCTTTTCCCTTTTCTGGACAGAACGTTATAGTTTTTAATTCAAAAGGTCTTTTCTATGCCAGATTGTAGCCCAAACCCTCTTTGTTGAAATTAACCCTAGCACCCAACATAGTATCTAAGTTCGACTTTCCTTGAACAAATTTTTCTAGGGTTTTTTATTTATCTTCCAGCTCTTTCTGTAGAGTTTCACAGGTTTTCAGGAGTTCAGAATTCACTTTCCTCACAACTTCATTTTTCTCAATGATTAAGTTATTTTCACTTTGACTCTCTTGAAGCTTTAACTTAAGTTCATCAAGCTGTTTATGAACTTCCTGGTTTTCAGACTTGAGGTCATCATTTTCTCTCCTGAGAGAGTTCATTTCTTCTAGTTCTTCCTTGACCTTTTGATTTTCTTTGTTAGTTTCGATCTGTTCTTCAGTTATAGCATTCAGTGTTCTCTTTACCATCCTATGCTCTTTACTCAAAGCATTAAACTTAGCTAGCAATTTGGCATAGGAATCTTCCCAATCATCAATTGTAAAGTTCTCAAAAATGTTTGTTACCTCTTCGTCGCTTTTGGCCATGAGGCATATTCCTTCTTCATCTTCCTCTGAAGAGCTGTCCTCTGGGTCTTCCTCCTCGTCACTCCACGTGTAGACCATATCTTGAGGTTTCTTTTTCTGCACCTTGGAGGCCTTCTTCTGGAGCTTAAGACATTCACCTTTTATGTGTCCTGTCTTCCTGCAGTGATAACATGTAATCTTCTTAGTGCTCTTGGTTTTATCATTATTGGAATCAAACTTCTTACCAGAAGAGTACGACCCTTTTCTTCTGAATGTTTTTCCCTTCGTTCTCAGAAATTTTTGAAACTGACAAGTGAGCATAGCCTTCTCCTCTTGATCAAGGTCTGACAGACCGTCAGACTCTCCACTGCTACTACCATTACTGCTGCTAGCTTTACTGGTGGACACCTTGAGGGCAATGTTCTTGCCCTTCTTCTCAATTCCTTCACCATTCCTTTTAAAGTTCATTTCGTAGGTCATTAGGGATCCTATCAGTTCAGTGACTGTCATTTTCGACAGCTCCCTAGACTCTTCTATCACTATGGCCTTAGTGTGCCAAGCGGGGGATAGAGACCTAAGAATTTTCCTGACAATGTCCCTTTCTGAAATCTATTTCCCAAGCCCATTAAGACTATTTGTAATCAAAGACAACCTAGCATACATTTCTGTGATAGTCTCCTCAGATTAGATTTTAAATAATTCATATTCGGAGGTCAGCATGTTTACCTTTGTAGCCTTCACTTGGGATGTACCTTCGTAGATTAGCTCTAATTCATTCCACATCTTCTTGGCAGTTTTGCAGGTTGAGATCCTGGCGTATTCATCAGGGTGAACAGCGCACTGTATAATGTTCAGGGCCGACCAGTTGATGGTTGAAAGTTTGACGTGATCATCCGTCCACGCGCCTTCATTCAGTGGAAGCTCATAAGGCCCTACGGTGATCACTCTCCAGAGCTTGTGGCTCTGGGCTCTCATAAGCACCTCCATCCTATTTTTCTAGTAGAAATAGTTAGTACCATCAAAGAAAATAGGGCGGCTGATAGACTATCCCTCAGCCATGAAGCTTCGAGGACCATGAGATCCGATATTACCCTGGCCGTTGGACCACATAATGGGTTACCCGCTCTGATACCAATTGATAGCACGCGGAACATGAGATAGAAGGGGGGGGATGAATATATCACGTAGAAATTTAAAGTAATTTGAAACATAGGAGATGAAAAAACCAGTCACAGCAAGTGAGTCTTCCTGAACAGCCCACGAAGAGACAATCCAACAAAAACTTAACGAGAAGAGGTTGATTTGGAACGGTGAACGAACAGCTTAAGAGCTTAGGATGCAAAGAGAGATCAGCCAAACACACTCCACAAGAGATCAGACAGACAAATCACACAGAGGAGACGGAGAGTTTTTAAGGTGGTTCGATTGCGATCTGCAATCTACGTCCACCCCCTACTCCACAGGAGTAAGGCTTCCTTGCAATAAGCAATGAAAGACCACTGCAGACTCAGTCTACTAACATCCGCTGCCTTACAGCTTGCCACAAGGGAATAAATCCCTCTACACCGATCCTACAACCCACAGGATCTGAACCTGACCTTGCTCCAGCAAGATCAGAACCGGAGGACCAACCTCCCTTCCTCTAAACCAGGGGGTACACACAAGTGAGTTCCCTACACTCGCAACTGGAGAACCAATCTCCCTTCCTCTAAAAACACTTAGAGGGTAACAGAGCAGTATATAAGAAATTGGTGAAGCAACATGAAAATGAAGAAAATGAAAGGAAAAAAAATAGTCACTCAAAACAGCGAGAATGTAGCTTCCTGAGAAGCAGTCTTTCAAGCTCAAAACACAGAAAAGATCACTCAGACTCTCTCAATTCTATTCAGGCTCTTCTCTCAAATAGGGAGGTTCTTGCTCAAGCAGTGGCTGCAGATGCTCTCGTTTTTCAAATCTTCAGCAGATTTCTCTTGTAGCCTTCGACCGCTTTTATAGCAAGAAGGTGGCGCGTGGTTAACACGATTCCCACCCATTCCTTCTGGCAGAGCCGATCCCTTTTTGTTTGCACATGGCAGGATCATCCTTTCTTTTTGTTGCCTCAGATCACGAGCCCTTAAACCTGGTACATTGACTTCCACGTGGAGTACCCTCATTGGTTTTGGGTTCGCCGAACACCTGCTCGACCAGGTGACAGACCTGCCAAGGAAGAGAAGACATTAGCGGAAGCTACACTGATCGCGAGCATGCATAGACCTTGATTGAGCACAAGCCAAGACATGCACCGGCCTTATGTGCGTGCATGAACGAAGGTTGCACCGACCTTATACAACCCAACGCAAAGATTGCACGGGTATTATGGCACAAGACAAAGAAAACCACGGACACTAACATGCCTTCTACAAGAAAGACTACACAGACTGTGATGTGCATAATAAAAGATATGCAACACAAAAGGATGTGCACTGACCTGATTTAGCACAAAACCCTGCACCGACTTAGTATGGTTAAGATAATATAAGACTTGCACAGACTTAGAATGCTTCGTATCACAAACATGCACGGACATTATTGCTCAAGGCAAAGACATTGCACCGACTTCGATCATGCCTAAGACACGAAAATGCACCGACCTAGCATGTGTGTGTAGGCAACAAACACACTGACTTGGTGCGAGAATTACACCGACCTGTGCGAGCCAAAGCTTGCACCGACCTGCCTTAGCAATCGTCCAGATAACCATGTGCACCGACCCTATGTGCTTTCATCGCACTTGCATGCACTGAGATAATGCACATATTTATTAATGAAATGTACACAGACTTTGTGTGCATGGTGCGAGAATTGCACCGACTTGTCTAATGCATGAACAGACAATGCATCGACTTAGTCGCGTGCAGCAACTAGGGTTGCACCGACTTGATGCTTGCATGCACAGACTCTACTCAGTTGAAAAAGTAGCATATGCATGGACGCAATGCATGATGAACTAAGTATGCATGGACTTTCTACGTAGAACTAGAGAATGCAGTATCTGAAAAATGAATAAGTGGAATGTATTAATATAGACTATCAAGATTGACTTATAGTGTAATACATCATCAAAATTGTAGGAGTGCAACAAGTCTGATGTTAGCAGAGTAGGATGTGAGCTCGAATTGAAGCTGGCACATGTTCCCAGAATGGCTGGAAGCTGGCATGTGGTCTCAGGAGCCTATGATTGGGCACGTGATCCAAGCCTCTATGGTATGGAACATCCTCGTCCCTACCACGTGGTCCAATAGGATATGAATGGAATAAAATCACCCTATCCAAATAGCTGTTACGGAGCCCCTGTTTTGAGTATAAATTGGGAGCTTCCTCCATTGAGCAAAGAGCGAAAAAAGTAGAGAAGTGCTAGAGAGTAGAAAGAAGAGCCACCAGAGAAGAAGCTGTTGCGAAGAGAGAGCCAGCGTCTAAGCAGAAATAAGAAGAAAAGAGGTCTGAGGGAGAGAAGAAGAGAGAGAGGTCGAGATTAAGAGAAGAACAGAGAGAGGTTGAGATTGAAGCAGCCGGTTCTTAATGTGAAGATTTGTAGTTATCTGTTTCAGGATCAAATCCTGAACAGTCCTACTCCAGTTGGAGCTACATTTTCTTTCTTTTGTTTGTACCTTCCTTTGTTCATTTTATGATTCCTATCTTGTTCTTTCGATTCTCTGATTTGAGGTCGGGTTCCTCCTGAAGATTCAAGGGAAGGGAGATCGTGTCTCCGGTTTACGAGTGGCTGGGTGACACTCGTGGTTTCCCTCTGGGTTTCGGAGGAACGGAGACTTGGGTCTCCGGTTGTGAGTGTCTGGGGGTCACTCATGGTTTCCCCTCCGGTTTGGAGGAAGGGAGGTTTGCCTCCGGTTCTAGCTCTATGGACAGCAGAGCTAGGGTGCTAGTCTTGTGCGAAGCAAGACCAGGTTGAGGGATTTGTTTCCCTCAGGGCAAGCTATTAGGCAGCGTCTGTTGCAGACTGAGTCTGCTTTGGTTTCTAGCTTCTGCTAGTGGAATCCTCACTCTGGTTTAGAGTGAGGGGTGGATGTAGGCAGACTGATGTCTGGCCGAAACACCTAAAAAATCTGGTGTGCCATGGCTTGCTTTGCACGCTTGTTCCTTATATGGTGTGTGTGAGCTATTCATTCACGATAGATGTATGCTGGGCTCATTTCATTTGCAACTAGAAAGCCTACATCCTTCCGAGTTCACCGAGTGTTCTAAAATAAATAGGAATAGGAATTGCATGAATAATTATGTTCAACCTGCTGATTAGTATTGTTAGCTCGTATCAATCACAGCTGCTTTGTGTTATCCGCGTGCCCAGCATAGTCTAAGGCCGCAAGTGCTTTCTTGGTGTTCGAGTGTGTGCTTCAATAGATCATTGTTTAGATTGAGCCATTCTATGTTACTTCCGCAATAGTTTTGAACGGGGACTCATTCACTCCCCCTCAGAATCCGTGCCTTGCACTCCAATAGTCGTGACGCCAAACTGCTTGGCTTAGACGAAAGGTCTTCCCACCAAGGGTCGAATAGTTGTCGGCTTCGACGAAAAATCATGACGCCGATAGCAAAAGGGGTCATTTTGTTCATTGGTTCGGATCGCAGTTCCGGGCCAAAGGTAGGATAGTTGTCGGCTTAGACGAAGTGTCGTGATGCCGAGCTACTTGGCTTAGATGGAAGGGCATGACGCCAAGGGCAGAATATATGTCGACTTCGATGAAATGTTGTAACGCCGAACTACTTGACATAGACGGAATGTCATGACGCCAATGACAGAACATATTTCAGCTTAGATGGAATGTCGTGACACCGAGCTACTTGGCTTAGACGGAAGGTCATGACGCCAAGGGCAGAATATATGTCAGCTTCGATAGAATGTCGTGACGCCGAACTACTTGGGTTAGACGGAATGTCATGACGCCAAGGGCAGAATAGTTGTCGGCTTCGACGGAATGTCATGACGCCGAACTACTTGCCTTAGATGGAATGTCTTAACACCAAGGGTAAGACGATTGTCAGCTTCGATGGAATGTCGTGACGCCGAGACAAAAGGGGTCATTTCATTCATTGGCTTGGACGGATGGCCTGGGCCAAAGGTAGGATAGTTGTTGGCTTAGATGAAATGTCGTGACGCCGAGCTACTTGGCTTAGATGGGAAGTCTTGACAGCAAGGGCAGAATAGATGTTAACTCGACGGAATGTCGAAGTCAACCAACTTGACTCAGATGGAAGGTCAAGGCCAAGGGTAGAATAGATGTAGACTCGACGGAATGTCAAGGTCAACCTTCTTGGCAAACATGAGAGGTCTAGGCCAAGGGCAGAACAGATGTTGACTCAACAGAATGTTGAGGTCAACCAATTGCCTCAGATGGAAGGTCTGGGCCAAGGGCAAAATAGATGTGGGCTCGACGGAATCTCGAAGTCAACCTACTTGGCAAAGACGAGAGGTCTAGGCCAAGGGCAGCATAGATGTTGACTCGACAGAATGTCGAAGCCAACCAACTTGACTCAGACAAAAGCTCTAGGCCAAGGGCAGAATAGATGTTGACTCGACAGAATGTCGAAGTCAACCAACTTGACTGGGACGAAAGGTCTGGGCCAAGGGCAGAATAGATGTTGACTCGACGGAATGTCGAAGTCAACCTACTTGGCAAAGATTGGAGGTCTAGGCCAAGGACAACATAGATGTTGACTCGATAGAATGTCAAAGTCAACCAACTTGACTTAAACGGAAGGTTTGGGCCAAGGGTAGAATAGATGTTGACTCGACAGAGTGTCGAAGTCAACCAACTTGACTCAGACAGAAGGTCTGGGCCAAGGGCAAAATATATGTTAACTCGACGGAATGTCGAAGACAACTTACTTGACTTAGACGGAAGGTCTAGGTGATGGGGACATCACCTCCCATGCCCACACTCACGGCTCGTCTCCTCTCCCCGGAAGCGTCCGACATGGTCTAGTTATTTATCTTGAGTCATTTGTTGTATTTCCCCATTTTTATTTGAGTCATACCATTGTAATTTTTCTTTTATTTGAGTCATTTACCTAGGATAATGAGTCATCTACCTAAGTTAAGTGTCATAGGGTTGATTAGATTAGTTAATGGGCCCAATTCATTGGGCTAGGCCTAGCGGCGCCCCCTACCCCCTTGGTTATTTGTCATTGTTGAAAGAGTCAGGGACTTTTTGTAAAATGTGGGTTGCTTATATATAGGACCCCATTCCCCCCATTTGAAGTTAATGAATAAATGAATATTTGAATTTTCTAGTGTCCAACTTAAATCTTCTTCTTTAGGTGAGAAGCCCCTATCTCCCCCTCTCTCTCTCTCCCTCTCTCTCTCTCTAAGGGGTTCGCCCCCTTCTCTCTCTCTCGTCCCCCTTCCATTAAAGCTACTCCAACTCCCCACACCCCCCTCTTTACTCCACCCCAGCCCCAAGAGAACCTCCTCTAATCCTTGCTCCACCCTCCAACCACCAACTACCATCTTCCTTTCCCCAAGCACTTCTCCACATCCCCAAGGCTGAAGGGGCTTCACCCAAGGCCCAAATTTGAATCTCCCTCCCTTACTAGCTGCCCCACACCCCTCCCCAACACCCCCTTCCTACCCTGGTCGCACTCCCCATTCCCCCCTTGTTTCCCTTGGCCATTCCACCCACATACACACTACCCTACACCTTCATCCTATTCCCAGCTCGTAGGCAGTAGAGTACCAACTACTTTCTGAGGCTGCCACTACATCACCATAAAGCTTCAGAGGGCGTACCATATACCGTTGGATTCGAATTCCTGTCAGCTTTGCGATGGTGGTGGGCTCGTCTCTGTCTGAGTTCTTGACTGTCGGAGAGAGCTGCTATTCTCCGACTGCATAGGATAGGTCCGGTCAGCAACCTGAAGTAACTTCCATAAGATCCCACGGCCAAATTCATGTGCTTCTTCAAGCGCCACTTGGCTGAGAGCTTCTAAGACAAGTATTCTTCCATTATCAAGAAGTGGAACCCCGTTCGGCATCCAAAGCTGTGTTTTCTCATTTTTCTTCCCCAGGTGCGCAGTTTTGTCCCCTCTGGGACTGAACCGACCCCTGTCCTCTGTTCGGGCTCTCCCAATCTGCTCCGACATTTTCTGGCATCGTCGTAGGTCTCGTTTTGAAGAGGACTTGACAACGATTCCAACGACTTTAGCCACGCTTGATTCAGAGATCGGGAGAGCTCGTGGTGGCCTCGTCTTTCTGCTTCTATGGTACTATAGCAGTCCAAACCAGAACTCAGGGTCCCTGTTCGCGGCCCTTCCCCGACCAGCACCGTCAACCAAAAAATTCCAAAAAAATTGGATGTCATCCTGATTCAACCCTGAAGATTCTCCCACTAGTCTCATCAATAACAAAATTCTGGAGTGGCCGCAGAAACATCAACTTCAACTATCTATCCCCTGTTCTAGAGAGCGGGTAGAATCGACATCTTCCATCCGTTCAGTTTCTATTTCAGCTTTTCCCCTCCCCGCCTGGCCGGCTTAAAGCCCCTCCCTGCGGGAGGTAGTGTTTGAATGTAATTTTGGATTCCCTTCCCCAAGTTCAACCCCCTTGCATGGGGCGTAGTGGTGTAAAACTTTGAACATGTTCAAGCTACACTGACGTGACGTGTGGGGAACCCACGCTTCCCCGCTCGCCCACGTCTCCGAGCGGGACCGGTTTCTTCAAGCCGATCAAGTAAGTGCTCTATTCCTTGCTCATATTTAGTGCCTTGTTCTTTCAATATTAGCTCATAGCTCCGCTGGCCCGTGAGAGTGAGTGCCCGGTCTGCAAGCCCCATTGCTTCGAGTGGCCGCCGTGGAAGAGAGTGTAACCCATGCCCTTGGCACAACGTTGGCTGCATTGAATTGGGCCTCCATACCCTTGGGAGAATCCTTAGCCTTGCTGGCCCTCTACCAGCAAGGGCCCAGCCCTCACAACCTCCACTCGGCATCACCGAGTTACCCTGGGTCTTGGGTGAGTGTCGGGTGAGTGGCCACCGATATCGGTCCGTTTCGATTACAAATTGGGGTTGCTTGTTTAGGTCAAAGGGTGTGTCACATAAAGTGGTATCAGAGCAAGTTCACAACTTGTCTCTCCACATGTTGGTCCTAGGGCGCTTTTGCATTCATCTCCCGGTGCATCAACCATGCCCACTAGCATGGCTACTTCATATTGGTCACATCTGTCCCACTCGGCCCTTCACAAGGGTCCGATTGACACCCCTTTGGACATAGTCCTATTTCAGGACCTTATCTTTGACGGGTATCACCCTAGTGCATATTTAGAGTGGGAGGAAAACATGGACAAATACTTTAAGAGGAATCCAATGACTGAACCCATGAGAATCTACCTTGCCAAGAGTCGGCTTGTGCGCCATGCCAAGGATAGGTGGCAGCTCATTGAACGCTTAAGGAAGGTTATGAGGCAAGAGCCTATTAACACATGGGAAAACATGAAAACCGAACTTAGGAAAGTCTACACTCCCCGACCTTCTCCCTTCTACTCGGATCACCATAGCCCAAGCAGCCCTTCAACTCCTCCATCCCCACCCTGCCAACCCAAGACCCCAATCACCCAATCCCCACCGCTTCCCACCTCTCCCACCACTACATCTACACCCTACCTCCAAGTCCTCACCACAACCACAGCTCCACAAGCCCAAGTGGACTCCATGTCCACCCCTCCACCGAGGCCCATGATGGCCACCACCCCCTAACCCAAAACCACTCACCAAATCCATGCCCCACAAGCCCCCTTGGTCTCCACCACTACCCCTCCATCGTCCCCCATAAGAGACACACCTCCCAAGACCAACCAAGCCAAGACTCCTCACCTAACCCATCTCCCACTCCCTACCCCAACTCTACCATTTCGTAGGCCCCCACTACTTCCCCTCCCCATCCTAGCACAAGTCCTCCTTTACCCACCACCCCGGGTGCACCATGTGCCGCCCATCATCACCCCACCTATAAAAGACCTTCTCACCTCCTTGGTAGAGGAACCCATGATCCCCACAACTGACCCTATAGTGGTAAACACCCCGGATCCACTCCCCACCTTGGAAGAAACTCATGCACAAACCAAGGAAGAAATCTCACCTTTTACGCCATCCCCTCTAACTGGGAGTGAACTTATCATAAGTGGGCCCTTGGTTAGATGGCTAGAGGAGAACCCGACTCACCCTATCCTGCCCCATGTCTACCCACCTATGGAGCAACACCTCCCCATAATGCCCTTCAACTCCTATCGCACCACCATCGAATCATATTACCAAGTGGAGACTTTGGAGGATCTCATTAAGGGCTTAGCTTGGCAAATAAAGTTGACCGGCAAGTTGACCACAGTGGCCAACCAACCTAGGAGCCTTAACCTCCTACACCTATGTGTCGGGTCCATCACCTCGGTATACACCATTGGTTGCTACACTAGTGGCCTCCTTCTATTCCTCCCCACACCCGATGAGCCCAACCTTCTCCTCAATTTGGAGTTTCTTATATCGGGTAGAAAGCCAAACCCTCCCCTCATGGCCGACCCACTCACCAAGAACTTCGGCCCAATTATTTCATTAGAGGAGAATGACCCACCACCATTTGAAGATCTTGAGGACATAAGGCCCCTCCCCCTTGGTAACCCTTTTCATGATCCCTTTGATCCCTTCCAATGGGAACCGTGGAACCCATGTGACCCAACCACCTTACCCACCACCTGTTTCCTACCTTCACCCGCCATGTTGGGCCAAACTCATCTCATCCATAACCCATGTAACACCCAAGGAGCCATGACCTTAGGCAACACCCACTTAGAGATCGAGGAAATGCCCCACCCCATATCCACCTTCCTAGATCCCTTCGACCCTATCACATGGAAGTTCAAAGGTCATCCCACACCAATACACATGGAAGTCACCTTTGGGATAAGCATGCATGTGTCTAGGTTTACCACACCACTTGGCATGAACACTATGTTGGGTCCATTCATTCACATCACCCACATGTCAAGTAAGAAACAAGAGTGGTCCATATTCGGGTGTAATGGTCCTCCTTCATTCATCATGGGTTTTAGGCATAATAGGAGTATTCATGGATGTCTGGGTCCCCCGGCATTTGTCACCCCCATACATGACCGGATCACCTATTGATGCCCTGGTCCTCCCCATTCCATCAAAGTCTTCTTAGCATCAAAGCATGATTGGTCTACTTTCGGTTGCCCAGGTCCACCCATCACCCCTAGAATGTCAACATTCACAAAATTGCATGAAAACCTTCGCAAGCACATCAGCAAGGAAAATGAGATTTATAAAAGGCAGGCTGACTCTCCTTGGCGTCACCAAGAATTCCACGTGGGTGACTTTGTGATGGTGAGGACGGAGAGGCTCCCCCTGGGAGCAATCTCCAAATTGAGGCCTCGTGGGGCTGGTCCATTCCAGTATCTGAGTAACATTGGCACTAATGCCTATGAGTTAGATGTTCCCAAGGAGTACGGAGTGAGCCCCACATTCAACGTGGCCGACCTAGTGGATAAGGGTCCCACGGTGGTACCTAGTGAGGATATTAATCCCACTCCCCTCATTGAGAGAGCACCCACCCGTGAGAAGAGTCCACTAGCCAGGAGAGTCCAGCGTGAGCGAATTGAGTGAATATTGGATGAACAAGTCACTGCCACCAGGAGCAAGGTGTATGAGTATAATCTCGTCAGGTGGATGGATCGGTCTCGTTCGGAAGACTTGTGGGCGGTACCACTTCTACACCCTCCGAGGAGAGAAGGACTCTTACTCGACGGAGTCGAGTTCTCCGTACCCCATGAGTATGATGGGCACATCACCTCCTGTGCCCACACTCACGGCTCCTCTCCTCGCCCCGGAATCGTCCGACATGGTCTAGTCATTTGTCTTGAGTCATATGTTGTATTTCCCCATTTTTATTTGAGTCACACCATTGTAATTTTTCTTTTATTTGAGTCATGTACCAAGGATAATGAGTCATCTACCTAAGTTAAGTGTCATAGGGTTGATTAGATTAGTTAATGAGTCCAATTCATTGGGCTAGGCCCAGGGGCGTCCCCTACCCCCTTGGTTATTTGTCATTGTTGCAAGAGTCGGGGACTTTTTGTAAAATGTGAGTTGCCTATAAATAGGACCCCATTCCCTCCATTTGATGTTAATGAATGAATGAATATTTGAATTTTCTAGTTTCCAACTTAAATCTTCTTCTTTGGGTGAGAAACCCCTATCCCCCCCCCTCTCTCTCCCTCTCTCTCTCTAAGGGGTTCACCCCCTTCTCTCTCTCCTCACCTCCCAACCACTTTCTCTCTCCTCCCCCTTCCATTAAAGCTACTCCAACTCCCCACACCCCCCTCTTTACTCCACCCCAGCCTTAAGAGAACCTCCTCCAATCATTGCTCCACCCTCCAACCACCAACTACCCTCTTCCTTTCCCCAAGTACCTCTCCACATCCCCAAGGCTGAAGGGGCTTCACCCAACGCCCAAATTTGAATCTCCCTCCCTTTCTGGCTGCCCCACATCCCTCCCCAGCACCCCCTTCCTACCCTGGTAGCACTCCCCATTCCCCCCTTGTTTCCCTTGGCCAATCCACCCTCATACACACTACCCTACACCTTCATCCTATTCCCAGCTCGCAGGTAGTAGAGTACCAGCTACTTTATGAGGCTGCCACTACATCACCAAGAAGCTCCAGAGGGCGTACGAAATACCGTTGGATTCGTCTTCCTGTCAGCTTTGCAACGGTGGTGGTCTCATCTCCGTCTGAGTTCGTGACTGCTAGAGAGAGTCGTTCTTCTCCGACTATGCAGGATAGGTCCGGTCAGCAACTTGAAGCAACTTCCAGATGCTCCCACGGCCACATTTTTGTGCTTCCTGAGGCTCCACTTGGTTGAGAGCTTCTACGAAAAGTATTCTTCCATTATCAAGAAGCGGAATCTTGTTCGGCATCCGGAGCTGTATTTTCTCATTTTTCTTCCCTAGGTGCGCAGTTCTGTCCCCTCTGGGATTGAACCGACCCCTGTTCACTGTTATGACTTTCCCAATCTGCTACAACATTTTTTGGCATCCCCGCAAGTCTCGTTTCGAAGAGGACTCGACAACGATTCCAACGACTCTAGCCACGCTTGATTCATAGATCGGGAGAGCTCGTGGTGGCCTCATCTTTCTGTTGCTGTGGTACTGTAGCAGTCCAAACCAGAACTCAGGGTCCCTGTTTGCGGCCCTTCCCCGACCATCACTGTCAACCAGGAAATTCCACAAAAATTGGACGTCATCCTGATCCAACACCTAAGATTCTCCCACTAGTCTCATCGATAAAAAAATTTTGGAGTTGCCTCAGCAGCATCAACTTCAACTGTCTATCCCATGTTCCAGAGAGCGGAAAGAACTGACGTCTTCCATCCGTTTGGTTTCTATTTCGGCTTTTCGTCTCCCCGCCTGGCCGGCTTAAAGCCCCTCCCTGCGGGAGGTAGTGTTTGAATGTAATTTTGGCTTCCCTTCCCCAAGTTCAACCCCCTTGCATAAGGTGTAGTGGTGTAAAACTTTGAACAAGTTTAAGCTACACCGGCACGGCTTGTGGGGAACCCACGCTTCCCCGCTCGCCCACGTCTCCGAGCGGGACCGGTTTCTTCAAGCCGGTCAAGTAAGGGCTCTATTCCTGGCTCATATTTGGTGCCTTGTTCTTTCAATATTAGCTCATAGCTCCGCTGGCCCGTGAGAGTGAGTGCCCGGTCCGCAAGCCCCATTGCTTCGAGTGGCCTCCGTGGAAGATAGTGTAACCCGTGCCCTTGGCACAACGTCGGCTCCATTGAATTGGGCCTCCATACCCTTGGGAGAATCCTTGGCCTTGCTGTCCCTCTACCAGCAAGGGCCCAGCCCTCACAACCTCCACTCGGCATCACCGAGTTACCCCGGGTCTTGGGTGAGTGTCGGGTGAGTGGCAGCCGATATCGATCCATTTCGATTGCAAATTGGGCTTGCTTGATTAGGTCCAAGGGTGTGTCACATCACTAGGCCAATGGTAGAATAAATGTTGACTCAACGGAATATCGAGGTCAACCAACTTGACTCAAATGGAAGGTCTGAGCCAAGGGTAGAATAAATGTTGACTCGACGGAATGTCGAGGTCAACCAACTTGACTCAGACGGAAGGTCTGGGCCAAGGGCAGAATAGATGTTGACTCGATGGAATGTCGAAGTCAACCAACTTGACTCAGACGTAAGGTCTAGGCCAAGGGCAGAATATATGTTTGCTGGTGGGACCCGAGGATCGGTACCCGCCAATGGTGGTCTTTTCTTATTTTCTTGTTCATTTTCATTTTCGTTTGTTTTCATCATTTTCTTCTCTCTTTTTTTGTCATCAATCGTCATCATTTTTATTCCTTTTCTTTCATTATTCCTTTTTATTATTTCTTCTCTTTTTCCTTTCATTATTCATTTTCATTCATTTTCATATATATTTTTTACTTTTTCCCTTGTTATTCATTTTCATTCATCTTTATTTTTCTTTTCATTATTCATTTTCAATCATCTTTTTATTTATTACTCATTTTCATTCATCTCTTTTTTTATTATTCATTTTCATTCATTTTCTCTTTTCTTATCATTATTTTTATTTATTCCCATTCTTCATTTTCATTCATTTTTTATTCTCTTCATTATCACTCTCTTGCTCAACAAAATCGAAGAAGAGGATTTATCTGTAGGTTAAAGCTAGATGAATCAGATAATTGGTGTGAAGACCAAGCTATTCTTTGCAGGCAGGCAAACCAGTATTTCCAGAAGCTTTTCTCATCTGAAGACCATACAATGGACTGTTCCATACTAGATTGCATTCCTCAACTAATCACTATTGATCAGAACAGTCTCCTTTGCTCTGTTCCTGAAGGCAATGAGATTAAAGAAGCAGTATGGTCTCTAAAAGGATCCAGCACCCCTGGTCCGGATGGTTTTCCTGGAGAGTTTTATACGCATGTTTGGGACATTATAGGCCAAGATGTCATCTGTGCAGTGCAAAGCTTCTTCATGGGGTTTCCAATTCCTAGAGGAATGGCATCTTCAATTATTGCTTTAATCCCAAAAATTCAAGTGCCTAAGTCCTTTAATGATTTTCGGCCAATAAGTCTTTGTAATTTCTCCTACAAAATTATCTCCTCAATCATTTCGAAGAGGCTTGCACCAATTCTGCCAAACATTATTTCCAAGGAACAAGGAGCTTTTGTCCAAGGTCGTAATATTCTGGACAATGTTGCTATAGCAAGACAACTTATGGGAGATATTGATAGGAAAGTAAGGGGTCATAATGCCATTGTCAAGCTGGATATGGCCAAGGCCTATGATAGAATTGAGTGGGACTTTTTATTGGCAGCCCTAAGGAAATTTGGTTTCAATACTAGATTCACTTCTTACATTGGAATGATTCTAACTAACTGTTGGTTTTCAGTCAATTTCAATGGCAATATGGCAGGTTTCTTTAAATCTAGCAGAGGTATTAGACAAGGTGATCCTCTTGCCCCATATCTTTTTATTCTAGCCTCGGAAGTACTAAACAGGGGGTTGACTGTTCTATTCCAATCAGGAGCTTTGAAGGGTTATAATGGGCCTAAAAATATTACCCAAATATCTCATCTGCTGTATGCGGATGACACACTTATTTTCTTGAATGCTAGTAAACACAACATAGCAGCACTGCTGCATTTTATTTCAAGATATGAGATTAGCTCAGGGCAGAAAATAAATGTTGGCAAGAGTAGCATAATTGTTTCAGAAAAAGTCCCTCTATCAATAAAGCAATCTATACAACTGCAGACTGGTTTCAGAATTGCTTCTACTAGTTTTAATTACCTTGGTATTCCAGTGAAGAAAGGAAGATATACATGCTAGGATTTTAAGTACATTGTGGATAGAGTTCAGAAGAAGTTAGAGGGATGGCAATCCAAACTACTCTCACAGGCTGGGAGGGTAATTCTCATCAACTCTGTTCTCTGAAGCATTCCAATATACCTGGCATCTGTTTGCTTCTATCCTAAGTCAATTATCAATGCCATTGATAGACTCTGTGCCAACTTTTATTGGCAGGGTTCTGAAATTCTGAGGCGTCGCCATTGGATCTCCTGGAAAAAAATCCAAATGCCTAAACTGAAAGGGGGCCTTGGTATTAGAGATCTTAATCTCACCCAGTTGTCACTGGCTACTAAATGTTTGTGGAGAATTATTCATGGGTCTTCTCTTTGGTCTCAGTATGCCAGACAAAGGTTTGTTAAAACAAATCTTTTCGACTGCACAAGACCTTTTCCAGCTGGGATGTCTCAAGGTATGTTTCAGCAAGCTAAGAAGTTAATCATAAATAATTCTAGATGGATAATTGGGGATGGTAAGGGAACAGACTTTTGGAAGGATAATTGGACTGGCAGAGGGCCGTTAATCAACAATATACCTTCAGGCAATTTCAATAATATACAGAGGCAGCCAAAACTGACAGTTAGAGAGGTTTTTCTTGATCCAAACCATCCAGTTTGGTCCCTACTCAGTAATTCCTCACTGCTACCCAAAGTTCAGTTGAGTAATAGGCCAGATCATTGCATCTGGACTGGTATAGTAGGTGGTGACTTTAGTGTACAGTCTGCTAATAATCTGCTGAGACAAAGAGGTATACTAAGGTAGCCTTGGGCCAAGTTATGGCACTCTAGCATTTCTCCAAGGGCAGCTAATTTCTATTGGAAGCTGCTTCATAGAGCAGTTCCAGTTGATGGCAGAATTTCTGAGTGTGGAATTTCCTTAGTCTCAAAGTGCAGTTGCTGCCTACTCCCTTCTCAGGAGGATTTAGATCACCTGTTTGTTAAAGGAGATCTAGCTTCTGCTTTATGGAAATGGGTCTCCCCCTTGATTAGTACTAAAATTAATCTGAGTGAGCACGTTACTATTCGTGGCTGGAATATTTTGACAGGCTCCAAGCTGCATTCAGCATTCAGCTATTCTGGTATGCATGCTGTAATTCTAATTATATGGGAGATTTGGAAGGTAAGATGTTCTGCCAGGTTTGAAAATGTGACCATCAACATTCCAAGTATCAAGAGGAAAGTGGTGGCAGGCCTCTCTCAAGCCCTTGATAACCAATCCTTTCCAGTTAGTAGCTCGGCAGATCAAATAAAAATCCTGAATCAGTTCCAACTGTTCCCGAAGATTATTTCAAGGAGGATGCCAATGATTGTTTCATGCAGTCTAGCTCCTCTTCATTTTACTCTTCATGTAGATGGAGCTTCAAAAGGGAACCCGGGAAATTGTGGAGGTGGTGGTTGTGTTAGAGATTCAGCAGGAAATATGATCATCAGCTTTGCCTTTTATTATGGCTTTGGGAGTAGTTTTCTTGCAGAAGTAAGGGCTCTCTATGATGGGCTGTCAATAGTTAATAAGGGAGGACTGAAAGTATCTGCAATTTTTTCAGATTGTGCCTTTCTAGTCGAATCCATCCATAAGAAGAAAGTTCCTAGCTGGACTGTCTATCCTTGGTGGAGTGAAATATTGGAACTTATATCCTCAAGTGGCTGTCCGATGAGACATGTTTATAGGGAAGGCAACCAGCTGGCTGATGCATTGGCCTCCTATGCTAGCTCTTGTCAGTCTAACTCCATTTTTACCCTTGTAAGTGATCTGCCCAAAATGGTGAGGGGAGTTTATAGGATGGACAAAGGAGGCTTGCCTTCCTTTCGTTTTTGTAAATAGAATTTTTGGTATCTTTTTCCAGCTTTGGCAACTTGTACAGACAGGGGAATGCCCCAAAGATCATGTACCTCCTTTATTCAGAAAATCTAATAAAATCTTAGGCCACAGTTTCATCCTGGGGGAGTGAGAACATGTTCCACTGCTGGGGGGATATGCACTCGACTAGTTGATGATTCTGAGGGCCGATGTTGATTGAAAAAAAATCCATCATCATTTTCTTCATTATTCATCATTATTTTCTTTGTCGTCATTTTCATTTTCATTCATCCTCATTTTTGTTATTATTCATTTTGTTCATTTTCATTTTTTATTATTATCACCAACATTTTAATTTTTATATTTTCATTTTTTGTTGGGCAATTGATGTTATTTAAGCTACTGCACGGACGATGCTTTCCAGTCAGACTCCGGGGCTTTCCCATCCGTCATGGCTTCATTTCATTCATGCCAGATTCTTCTTCTAGCTTGCTCGGCTCCCTGGTGCATATTCATCTGCAATGCGGGTGCTTTCTCCGGTGAGACTATTAATGAATTTAACACCTTTGTTAGAGCATCGGCCCAGGCACTTTGATCTTTACCGACATGGCTCATTCAATGGGGAAGAGAATAGCTCCATGAGTTGTATAATCGGGACATCCAGCTCTCCATAATGAGAGCAATCTGCTTCACCATTCATGCAGGCCTCGCTGACCAAGCACGAGATGTGTGGAGTTTCACCATTTGGGGGTTAGAGGACACCCGTCAATCTCGGCCCGAACGCAGACATTTCTATTATCATTTTTGTCAAGGCCGCGTCAAAGTGTAGCCTCCATGCAGTGTTTTGGACTTGGTCCACCTCAGGAATTTCATCATCAGACAGCTCTATGATCAGAGGTGAATCTTCAAACATCAAATGTGCTACACAGAAATCTATAATTGCCTGACCTTTGAAGGGCTTCTTCATGATTGGAGTGCCCCTCTCTTCAGTTCCTACCCGTCTTAGCATCGATAGTAGAGAACCTATTTTTTCTTTTGTCATTATTTTGAGTCAACATTGCCCCCATTAGATATTCGACAACGGCTATGTACAGAATCAGTGATTGCCCTTTCGTCATTGATTGATACGAGGGATGTCCCAAAGAGTTGTAGCTCTTATTTGAGAGGTCTTCTTTAGTTCCACAGACGGCGTAGTCATTTTATGTCCCCCTAGATGCGCATCATGCACTACTTCTAGAGAGTCTTTACCTGTAGAGGCGGATGCAGAGACCATGTCTGTATCATAATTTTTTCTTCCTTTTTTCTCCTTCTACTCTTCTTTCTTTTTTCTTTTTTCTCTTTTTTTCCTTTTTTTTATTTCTTCTTTTTTTTAGAGAGAAATCCAGACCTAGGTATTGAGCATGTATTGAGCAATCAGCAGTAGCTCCCCGTCCATATTTGGTGGATGTCCCGGCTTTAGGAGCATTTCATCTATGCATTTCATTCATCTGTCATTCATCATTTCCTCTTATTCTTCTTTTTTTTTTTGCTCCCAGGTGGGGAGAGAGGGGTTTGCTACTTCTTTGCTAGTTTGACTGCCTTGCTAGCTTCATTAGGGGGATCCCATGGTCAAAATGACCAGATCATATATGTCATTTTAAGGAAGTGGGAGTTGCAGTTCCCTTTTACTCGATGTTCTTCTATTGCATAGGATATAGTAGACAGGCCCTCTAGGCGAGGAGCTTCAAGAACCATCAATGGTTCAGCCGTCTGGCAGTCAGTATTTGTAATAGGTCTTGTGGTTCCCAGTGGGACTTTGGTGTGCCCAAGTAAACTTTTGGCTTCACGCATTCCTAAGTTGGGGTGGATGATTGGAGGAACTGCTCATAGTGCATCGTTTGCTTTAGGCAGTTTTACTTCATGATGAGTCATTTGACCGGGTAGTGGTAGGGAGAACTAGTCACCAAACCCCACTATCTTATTTTCATTATCTTCAGCCTCCTTGGCAAACTAGTCCTTTGTCCCCTTTTCATATATGGGCCTGCCTCAAGGAGGTGACATCCAAACACCCCAAGTCAGGTGTATATTGAAACAATATTCTGATGACTCCGGGAAAGGAGTATACTGCTAGGTGACCGTAGACAAATTAAATTTTTGATCATTAAGTTGCCCCCTCTTATATATGTGGAGTGGCCAGTTACGGGTTGTAGAGGACGGGAGCACGTCTTCTTCAGGAAAAAAGATGGTTTTCCCTGACTGTGTAAAGCACCTTCCATAATGTGCTGGGGTTTGCAGAGTTGCGACTGTATCTTGTCGGGTCTTTTTATTCGGGGAGATTATCTCTTGGAGATCTTCTTTAACGGTTTCAGCATTATGCTGCCGACCTTGGCATTAGCCCACTTCACTTCTTCAACTGTAACGCGCCTGACATCATTCTGTACCAGTGGAGCTGATTCGCAACGTGACTTGTCACGCCCTGATGCGAAAAATCAGAACGCAGCAATTATAAACATTCATGTCAATCAGAGCGACTAATGAGAATAATTACCATCTATAGCAAGAGGCAAAGAACAAATATACTCAATAAAACTTCCAACATTCATTTATAAATATTTTTCCCACAACATCCAACTCATTGAAACTTACATACTGACAAATAACCCAAATAGTTATCAAAGTTTTACAACTCCACATCTGACAACGACCACTCCAGTCCAACTGACACAACTACATAATTAAGACATCAACAGAGACACAACACGACTCCTAGGCTCGCTCCAATGCTTCTACTCTCACCCTTCCCCATCAGTCTGAGCGTCCTCATCCGAGCTACCTGAAACGGGTTGGAAAAACTGGGTGAGGGGGAGCTCAATAGGAATTATATCTCTATGCCAGGCAATGTTAAATGATTAATTAGTTAACAATGTCTTTCATGCTAGCAGAGAGAAAATGAACAAAATGAATAGAATAAATAACGCTAAGAGGCATTAATTGTAATCAACCAATGGGGAGATAAGATAGCAATGAATATCAGGACATAAAACATTATATAACAGGGATTTCATGTATTTGGCCATAACAAGCACGCAAGTGTAACATGTCATGTAGAGTCATGAAATTTTTATGTAGGAATAAATGTCATGGATTAACACGCTAGCAAGTACTCGGCGCAATGTCACACCTTGTCATTACAAACTCTCATGGGCACAAGTACTTTCGGGCACTCCTCCTAGGACCAGACCGGGCCCTTTATGATGTGTTGGCATTGAGTGGTGGATAAAAGATCCCACGTAAGCTCCAGACTAGGGGTGTCAACGGATCCATGGGATCTGAAAATCTGATTCGAATTTGAAATATTTTTTGGATTCGGGTCAGATTTTTGATCTGAAATATATGTATTTTGCCGATCCATTTGCAAGATTTCTCTAATCCAAGATCACTATTTTCGAATCGATTTTTGGGGTGCCATAAAAGATGACATTTCGGGGCGAGCATCTCTCCATTGCCATCGGACTTCGCCTTCCTTCCCTTCTGGCTTTCTCGCTCTCGGAACCCTCTCTGAGCTGTCGCCTTCCAACAGATGCCTTCCAGCAAACCAGCGGAGGCATGGAGCTCTCGTCTTCCAGCAGACCAGTGGAGGTGTCAATCGAGCTCTTGCCTTGTCGCTCTTGGAATCCCTATCTGTGCCTCGGGTTTCTCCAGTAGACCAGCACGGCGACGCCTGATTCACCCACTTCACCATCCTCTGCGCCTCCTGCAGCACCTTCTCCTCTTCCCTCATCACCCTCCTCATGGTCCACTGTTGCTCCCTCAGCGAGAATGTGCCCAGATCGGAGAGGAGCGAACCGTAGTTGTCCACCTTCCTGAAACCCACATCTCTTCTTCTGACTCTGCCTCGCTTATTCTCGGAGTCGCCCTTCCTGGGTGAGAAATCGAAGCAGTAAGCACGTCTGCACGGCGGCGAAGGGGAGCTTCCCTGAGACGACAAAGACGCCGCCACCGCTGTAGAGATCGTTGGTGATGGGAGCATCCCATTCCCTGACCACTTCTCCGCCGTCGGCTTCACAGGAGAGACTGTGGCGGCCGGTTCAAAGCTCACATCTTTATCTACAGGTGGATCGGATTCCAAGAGCTTGGGCTTGGGCTCGAGGTCCTGGGCCACCTGCGACGGCCTCGATCGCGATCGGCCTCTAGGGTACATTGATCTATCTTTTAGATCTCTCTCTTTCTCTCTCTATTAGCAGATCTCGCTGCGCTCTCACCTCCGACACCCCCCACCCTCTATCTGAAATGGAGAAAAAAATTGTTATTCGGAGGTCTTTTTCCTTTGTTTTTTTTCCAAGAGAAAAAAAGGAAGGAAAGGTGTGGGCTTTACAAGGTGACTTTTCCCTCATTTTTTTCATGAGTTTCTAGGTGGCTAGGAGTTTCAGAATAGAAATCCATATCCTTGTTTGTTTTCTGGGTTGTTGATTTCTCATCTTCTTCTTTTTCCCCAAATTTTTGAGGCTTAGGGCATATTTTCGTTTGTCTTTGTTCAGATAGTTCCTCTCTTTCATTTTTCAGAGAAAAGATGAAGCTTTTAATTAGGACTCTTTTCTTGTCTTTCCATTCTTTCGGAGCCCTGTGCTTGTTCTTCGTTTGTGTTACAGAATCAGGCTGGGTAATCAGGCTGGTTCACTTTCTACTCCTATGTTGTTTTCTATTACCAGAGGGAAACCCAATGAGTTTTGGCTTTTGGATTCTGTAGATATCTGTATGCTAGCTACATGCAGAAGTTGATGAAGAAATGGCTACAGACAATCCTACCGCTAAACAAGTATGATTCTGGGAGAATCAAATAAGCATGTGACTCTGATACTGCATGGTTGTAAGGTATTATCCCATATAATATTTTCTATTTTTTGTTTATGGGTGATCCCCTGCAGTTGACCTGACATTACCCGAGGTTTCAGTCCATTGGTGTTTTTCCCTTCATTCCTGTTAAACAAAAATGTATTCAATGTTCAAAATATCATCATAATATGTCAGTTCGTCTTTTTCTTGTCAGTTGTCTCATATAATGATCACAATTCTACAACAAGATATTGCTAGAATATGTCAGATCATGTTTTATTGTCGGCTATATATAGATCTGGTTTTATTGACATAAGTTTCAAGAGTTAAATTTGATTACAGAACCGGGACCGGAATTAATGCATATTATGATATTATGGAATTGTGCATAGAATGATGATGATTCATCCCAGTGGACATTCACAATTCTTGGCCTCTTTTTGACACAGGGTTTAGACAATTTTTGAACCATCATATATAATTATGAGGCTGAGAAAGCTGTTTCCAGTTCCCATATCCCATTGCAGGATCTATCTTCTCCCTTGCACATTCTACCTTTTCTGATATATAGTTTTGGGGTAAGTGGGCGTGTGGTATGTGTGGCTGAGTGCAG
The DNA here is from genome assembly GCA_022559845.1 of Amorphophallus konjac. NCBI lineage: Eukaryota > Viridiplantae > Streptophyta > Magnoliopsida > Alismatales > Araceae > Amorphophallus > Amorphophallus konjac. The sequence goes on from CM040128.1 coordinate 211,601,216, forward strand.
TGAAAGAAATATGGAACATGTCGACACCTGCATGCTTGGATGTGTGGAAATAGTAGAGCTTCCCTTCCTGACGTGAGTTTAGAAGCCTGAGGTGAACAATGTGGGGAAAATTTCAGTTCTCCCTATCTTTATTCCTGCCATGTAGCAGAGCTGATCTACATACTAATTAAAGATAGATTTGAGTTTGTGTTTATTCTCTTCTATTTGATATTTTTTTGAGTTTGTGTTGTTGTTTAAGATTGTTGAAATAAAATGTTATGATTGACTATATATTGATCAGATATCTCATTAATGCAGATTTTTAGCATAGCTTGGGACTCTTGTGTACTTCTCTCAACCTTCACTCTTTCTCTTTTCATATCTATTTGCATTCCCTTGACTTCTTCATGACTCTGACCAGCAGCTGTATTGTTATGGGTGTGTTTTATGCTTCTATTCTAAAATAGAATCAATGGAGTTACTCTTGTATGTATTTGTCTGCATTTCTCTTCTATTATTTGTTGTGTAATTTCTTTAAGTATATCAAAATGCTATTGTTTTATTGTCATTTGCTTGCCCTAGACACTCTTTCAAACATGCAAAGCATTAATCAATTGTGTAACTTGAGACTGCAACATTGGCATCATCATCCAAAGTCTCTGAAATACTCACTTCTGATCTGAGGCCCTACTTGGATCCCATTTAGATCTCTTGCATTGTGTTCATAATTTTTTATTAGGATCTAGTTGTGCAATGGGACCATGAGGATGATGGGGCTACTACTGTACCATTTGCCTACAGATAGTTGACATTATTTAATAGTCCAACAATTACAATACTTCCATTGCTCAAATGACTATTAATTGAGATGGCACTACATCTTTAGTATGCTAGTGTAGTGTTTTGTTTCTGAAATTTGTTTATGAAATTTGTCATTTGTATATTTACTGTTGGGAATGAAGTTTCCCAAAGACAAACGTTCTATGGCTACAATATTTAGTGGATATTTTTGCTGTTGAAGAAATCCTTTGTAAGTATACGCCAGTTTATGAATTTTATTTTTATCTTTACCTTTCCAATCTCTTAATAGGAAAAGTTACTGATAGTTTCATATTGCACTTTAGAGACGAACATCAAAAGATGAAAGGGATCTTCGCACTTTAAAGAAGCGTCTGAACTCCTACGGCTCTGCCAAAGATGCACTTTCAAATAACTTCTTAAGTGACTTACTGACTGAGGAGGCTGTATAAGTGAAGTGATGATTATTCAACAAGAAGGAAGAGCGAGGAACTCCCCCCACTTTGCTTTGTATATAATATTTCAAGTGTGTTCTGTTCAGCAATTTGTATATATGTGTTGTTTTCGGATCGTCTAATTTCATTGTCTATACAAAATTTCAAGTGTGTTCTGTTCAGCAATTTGTATATATGTGTTGTTTTCGGATCCTCTGGTTTCATTGTCTATTCAAAATTTCAATTGTGTTCTGTTCAACAATTTGTATATATGTGTTGTTTTCGGATGTTCAGCAATTTGTATATATGTGTTGTTTTCGGATCCTCTGGTTTCATTGTCTATACAAAATTTCAAGTGTGTTCTATTCAGAAATTTGTATATATGTGTTGTTTTCATATGTTCAGCAATTTGTATATACATGTTGTTTTCGGATCCTCTGGTTTCATTTTCTATACAAAATTTCAAGTGTGTTCTATTCAGCAATTTGTATATATGTGTTATTTTCGGATCCCCTGGTTTCATTGTCTATACAAAACACTCATTATGATTGGATCCGAAAATAGATCCATTGGATCTGAAATTTTCAGATGCAAGCATGCAAATTTGGATCTATCTTGCCCACTACCTATACAGGATATATAAATTAGGATTTCGGATCAGATCTGAATCCAAAAGTTAAAGTTCAGATTCGGGTCAGATCCGGATCCGAAATATTGTTTCATTCTGGATTAGAGTTGGATCTGGATCTGGGATTATCGGATCCGGATTCGGATCATGAAGAATCCGACCCGGGTCCGATCCATTGACACTTCTACTCCAGACATTCATTTATTTCCGGCCAAGTGTTCTAAGGTTAAGCTCAAGTAACCAAGCATTAAGAACGAAGGTCAATCCTCAGAAGGAATTTCAAGCGATAAGTCATAAAATATGACTTGGGAGCCAAGAATTATAAAAGGTCATGAACAAGACCATATAGTAGCCTGAGGGCCTATAATTCAATTGGGCTAATATGTCACCAAAAATCATGAAATTCGATAAAATTGGACTAGGTAGCGGTCAGCACAGAACCACTTTCTTATGGTAGCGGTCAAGGTAGAACTGCTATCATAAGGGGTAAATCAGGGGGGCTGAGTCGACTCACTAGGCAGGTGGGGTCGACTCATTGAATAGGAAAAGATGATCACTGTCCAGAGAGAACCGTGGTCATGGAGTAGCGGTCCATAATCAATTGCTATTAACAGAGGCCAACAAAAGCTTGCGTCGACTCACTAGGCCGGTGGGTCAACTCACAAGGTAGGGAACTAAGCACGCGGTCCAAGAAGAGCCACAATATGATAGTAGCGGTCTAAGGAGAGCCACGACTAGGTCAAGAAAGGCAATTGCTAAAAGCCATGCCAGTCAATTAAAACGAGGTCCAATTGACTAACAGGGCCTTCAGTTAACGAAGCAACATTATTTGAATGAAGGCAAGGTTCAATCTATATAATAACGGTCGAACGAGGCAAAATGGTTCGGCCGATAGGATCAAAAATCCATGATTGGATAGGACTGGCACGCTGGCCAGTCAGAAGCAGAACGCGGTTAGTCGCGCGGCAGCGACCTAATGGTCACGATCCCAAGAGGGCCGCGTTCTGGATGGAGTTGGGCAGAACTCAGTCACAACCTCGGTCTGCCCTATCAAAATTCAGTCGATTCAGTAGGTTCTGGCTTTCAGGGTACAACCTGCTCGGCGTCCTAGTGAGAATCCCAGGCTCGCAGAGTCTTATGGAGGCCTTGACATAGCGGTTCTAGTCGGATAGAAGGAATATCCGACGGAGAGCCCCAACTATCCCCAGAAATGAGGGTTTAGAAACTGTGGAAACCGTGAGTGAACGGTGAGTCATTACCACTGAAGTGGCATGACCCTCAAACAATCCTAATAATGTATTTGAAGCAACATTGAACAGCAACTTGGAGAATGCATAAATTCATTGTGAACAGGTTACTACACTTAATCTACCATTTTCACGGAATAGTATGGAAGGAAATAATCAAGGGGGTTCAAGAGCATGATCATAATTCAAGATTTTAACCATCTTTCATACATCCTAGTCATTTACGTGCGTTTTGTAAGTCATTGTTCGTTTCAAACTTAGAGAAAATAGAACGCGAGGAAATCAGGGTTTGCTGGAATCCGTGGCAGAACACGGTCTTGGAAGGGCCCGCTACCTAAAGGTAGCGGTCGGTCAAAGGCCACTATCTGGCCACTTTGACTCAGTTCAAAAACACGCGCCCGCCAGGAGATGGTAGTCAGCACGCGACCGCAGTCTCTAGGTCACGGTCACTGCTGGTCCGCGGTCTGGGACCGAGCCTCGCCTTTCGGCAATCTCTGACACAGTTTGAGTAAAACGCATGTAGCGATTGTTATACTAAATAAAAATTGGGAAAAATGTAACCAATGGAAAGAGGACTTCAAGACGCATGTGATGGTATGATTTAATTAGAGTTGGGCCTGGGAGAAACCTACTTCTAGATGTGTTGAAAGGAAGTTGACATCGTCGGAACCCTAGACGAAACCTCCTCCTAGACTCGACGTTCCCGCCCTCGATCTCACACCCCGTCGGCCGCCTCAGCAAAATGAGGTTCTCGATAGTGTAGGCCTTTGATTTATAGGGCTGGGGGTGACCCTAGAGGTGTGGTATCGATCGAGAAGGGTGAGGGAGAGATTCCCACGAGATTATCGTGGAGGACCGATTCAACGTCGCCATTATACAAAATTCGAACGCTAGGTTAGGGTTTTTCGAATGGAAAGCGAGGGGAAATGGACCTCCGACGTGGGCCTAAAAATTTGGGTTCGATTGAGCCCATTAGAGCTCGAATTAGGATCTAATTTGATGGATTTAGCGTCGATCTATCCAAACTCTAAGTTTTACCCAAAACCTTTGATTTGGGCCTAATTAAATTTTCTCTTTGGGTTATCTTAGTTAACAATTTTGTTGGAAATTCTATCCCCTAGATGAATATGTATTTTTCATATTTTTATAAATAAGTCAAAATTTGGTTAAAAGGGCGATCAACTTAATTTATTATTAAATTCGGGTTGCAACATGACTTATTCTCCTTCTCTAGTATTTATTCAAGCTTATTATGTCTGCTTAGCTGACTCTTTGTAACACCCCTCGGATTATCTAGAATTTTTTGAGGATTAAATAAAATTATTAAGCATTTAAAAGGTTCAATGGGCTATTTAATGAAATCTGGGTTAATTAATTTAATTCACAGGTCTAATTATTAACCTAATAAATAAGCCCACTTTAATTATTAAGCATTTAAAAGGCTCAATGGGCTATTTAATGAAATCTGGGTTAATTAATTTAATTCACAGGTCTAATTATTAACCTAATAAATAAGCTCACTTTAAATAGGCCCATGTTGACACCCAAAATGTGATCGATGGCAATCACGCCAAACAGCAAAAAGAACAGGCCAAAAGCCGAAGGAAATTAATGCACGAGGGTCCCCTTGGACTGCTGAAGCCCTAGGTCATCTGGCGAGTGTGTCAGGGACTCCACCTCATGATGGTCAGAAGAAATCCGCCACAAAACCGGTAGTGTCATTTGTCCAGCCCAATGAACTGGTATCGACTTAATCGTGCCGAACAAGCCCCGTCTGTCGTCTGACTAGGGCGAGAATGTACCCGGTGCTTCGCCACCTAACAAGAAACCCTCTTGAGGTGAAGAAATGTCCCTGGCCCCTTGGAACAAGGTGCCGAAGGCCACATCAGCAGAAGACCCGGGTAACCCGACACGGGTACGTCTTCTTACTAGAAGGGTCCCTTAGTGACCGAATAGCTGCCCGACCAAGGAAAAAAAACTCCGGGTGGTGGCCCACCCCCTAGGAATATTGAAAATATAGACAGAGCCGGTCCGACAGCATAAATCACAGTGCCAAAGGCAATGTCAGCGGGAAACTCGAGAGTCCGAACTAAGGACACGGACGGCATCGAAATTGGCCAGTCAGCGGCCCAAATTTCTTCCCTGATACTTCTCGTGCTGGTCTCACAGGGCCACGACGAGATGAAAGTTCAAGTTGACTCTTGGAGCCAGTCTGAGATCCACAAGCCGAGGCCCGGCTTAACAAACACGTTAAGGGGATAAACCGGGGCGCCCCTTGAATCGGCGCACACATGGCCATATGCTAATCCGGCGCGCTCTTCGATTCCCCGCGCCAGATTAGGTTGACACTCCTGCTTGGCCTATAAGAAGGCCCATTGGCGAACAAAAGAAGGGAAGAAAAAAGGAGGCTAATGAAATGAATAGAAGAGAGTCGCATGCAAAAGACTTGAAAAGAACCGAGAGAGGGGAAGCTTGGAAAAGAAGAAAGGAGTTGAGCGGAGTGATCTACCATTCGCCACAAGAGAGAAAAGCCTCTGAGCGAGAGAAGGGAGCGATATTCTGATACTCTGTTTCTATGGAATAGATTAGAGGTGGTTGTGTGGAATGCTACCTCCGTTCATCTTCTAACCCCACCCCTCTATCAGTATTCCTCCTGCGCCTTGTAATGAAACGGGTGATGATATGAGCCCGCATCTTCTTTTATTTCCTCTTAGTTTGAGCCTTTGGCTATTTTCTTTCCCCTTCATCTTCCGATGTGAAAGAATGCAATGGGACAGTCTCGGGCGGCAACGCCGGGCCGAATGCAATATATGTATTTTCCTTCTTTTGAACAGGTCTTAATCTGTATCCGAATACCTCTCTGGCTTTGCTGCATTTATTTCCATGTCTAATACTTGGTTTCTTTGATTGATACCCAGCATGCCCTAGGGTAACCCAGGGCTACATTAACGATTATCCCCCTCCCCGGGGTCCTCTTCCAGTGTGGTAGCTATGTTGAATGCACCATGTGCTCGTTGTTGGTTTCACCGCAGGAGACATACATGTGTGTGCATCTCCATTTCTTTTTCTGGGAGTGGCTTCCCTACCATCTCTCCGTTCGCAGTCATGAATTGGAGAGAACATGGTCATCCCTACAGTCTCGGTGCGAGGCCTATGGTTGTGACCATTCTCCCATACGGCACCCGCCAGTCATTCGAGCGTTTATGTCTCACATCCTCTGTGGCTCCCCGGCTCATATTCTTTCTTCCATGATCAGCCTACCGTTGGCAGTGTCATTGATGAATGGTATCGCACTGTGACTTCTTTGCCGTAAGCAGGGTGGGGGAAGGTTCAGTTAATACGATCTATTCCCCATCTCAGTTCACGGGCAAAATCGGAGGTTTAATGTGAATGTTTGCTCCGTTTCGACCGTCAAGACTAACTGACTGGGGAGGGGGAATATCCCCATCGAGCATTCATGTCGTTTCTTTCTGAATCACCACCGGGTTACAAGGTCCCGTCTGTCTATGACGTGGAGTCCTGCAAGCTACCTAAGGTGAATATTAATGGGTCTTTTTGACCCAACATCAAATCTACATTCCCTAGGGAATGGTGTGTTGTGCCCCTTAGGCACAAGTATATGCTATTTTGTTTTGATGATAGCAACACAGTGAGAGTATCACAGTGAGCCAGTCATTGTGTTTAGCATACATTACATTTGTTCACTGCTATATGCATACACTGCATCGGTGCATTCATCATTACAGCAAGTCTATACAGACTTAGACCATGCGTAAGTATAGCAAGTCTGTACAACGTCTGCATAATGAACATCAAGTCTATACATTATCTCTCATGCATTCAAAGTCTGTACAGCCAGTGCATCTCTTGATTTCAAGTCTATACATTGCATGAACGCACACACAAGTCTATACATTCGTTTGCCTTGCTTCATGCGAAGTCTGTACATCGAGCAAGTCTGTACAACGTTTGTACATTTCACTTGTTCATGCATATGTGCAAGTCTACACATTGATAAGTCTGTACAGGGTCTAGCTGTATCGTGTGCTTCATGCATATCAAGTCTATACATCCACCAAGTCTATACGTTGTGGTTTGTTCATGCATCTCACACACAAGTCTATACATTCCTATCTTTACCTACGTTCACTGTTTTAGCATGAACACATTCAAAGTCCATACATTACCCTATAACTTGCACGAACTCAAGTTTCTACATCGTTCAGTTGCTCACGATGTCTTGACTAAGTCTATACATTGCACCATCTTCCTTAGCGTCTCATGCTAAGTCTATACATCATCTGCCAACCAGTGCATCCTGCGTCTCACTTAGCGTCTCATGAGCATATGCAAAGTCTGCACATCATCCTGGCACATGCAAGTAACGTCTGTACATCGCATCATGTGCTTCATGCAATTAAGTCTGCACATCGTCAGTATAGTCTATACACTTAGCGTCTCATGCATATGCAAAGTCTATACATTGTCTGTTGCACAACGCATAAGTCTACTCATTCCTGGCAGTTCAGCGTCTCATGCTGTGTCTCATGCAAGTCTATACACTGACTGCTGTACTCGCAAGTCTATACAACGGCTAGCTGCACAAACGCCAAGTCCATACTTTGGCTAGCTGCACAAACACTAAGTCTACACATTGTTGCACGTTGAGTCTGCACATTCATTTGGCATGACAGTGCATCCATTTATAATGTTCATAGTCTTGCATACATGAAGTCTGTACATGCTTCATCGTTGCATTCACAAAGTCTATACATGCCATAGCCTTGCATACGTGAAGTCTGTACATGCTTTAGCTTTGCATTCACAAAGTCTGTACATGCTCACACATGTTGCATAGTGAAGTCTGTACAAGCTGTTAGTCTTAAACTGATAATTCTATCCGACTGACTGACAGGTACTCTTTGTGAAGGTTAATGATGCACGTGATCCAAGAATAGAAGATGGCCCTGATCGTGACACATGGAACCACTGTGCTGAAATGCTGCCACGTGGACTGAGGCCTTTGGGCGGGAAATGTGGAGGACACACGCCCTAGCTGCTGCTATATATATGAAGACTTCTTCCTCAGGAGAAGATTGATTAGAGCAGAGAAGAGTGTGAAAGCAGAAGTAGAAAGAGAGCTCACACGATCCAGAAGAAAAAGAAAGAGAAGAAGGAGAGAGTTGAGAGAGATTTGTTCCTCAGATCTTTGGTTCAAAACCAGATCTGAGTTTGCTCAATTGTTTGAGCTTCATTCCCTGCAGGGATATATTTTGTGCTTCATTGTTTACAGCTTTCTGGTGCTGTGTTTTTCTATCTTTTATTTTTTTTAAACCTTTCTTCAAGCTGTATGTCAGCGGAGCAAGTTGTGTTGCTCAGCGTTTGCAGTGGAGGATTCCACTAGACGGGTTAAGATGTAGTCCCCAGCGGATGGCTAAGCTGTATTGCCCAGAGGTAGCAAGCTGTGATGCTCAGCGGATGGCAAGCTGTGAGGCCCAGCTGATGTAGGCAAGCTGCGATGCCCAGTCGTTCAAGTTGTGAGTCAGCGGGAAGCCACACTCGGGTTTGAGTGTGGGGTGGATGTAGGTCTTCGGACCGAACCACCTAAAAATCCTCTTGTCTACTGTGAGATTGCTTTGTGGTTTGCATCGCTTCTTTATTTTTGTTCTTTGCACAGTAGATGATTGTTTAAGACGATTCATCAGCAGTTCTGGTTGGTCTTTGCTTTGTGCGCTCTATCTGTTTAGCAAAAGTTCTTATATTCCGCACTTGAATTTGCTGCAGTAGATTTTATTGGGTGACTGATCTATTCACCCCCCTCTAGATCACCTTAAACGTCACAACAATTGGTATCAGAGCCTAACTCTTTGTGCAGGACTAACATCCTAAAGAGGAACGACCATGGATGCTAGAGGGTTAATAGCAGAGGGACAGTCCACCACAAAGCCACCATTCTTCGACGGATCCAACTACCCATATTGGAATAACCGGATGCAGGTCTTCCTCAGAGCCAAAGATTATGAGATCTGGACGATTATAAGCAAAGGTCCCTATGAGCTACATGAAAATGAGGAAGTGTGGACTAAAGAAGAAATTTAGAAATCTACTCTGAATTGGAGCGCCATCAACGCCATTCAGTGTGCACTCCATCCCACTGAATTTGATAGAGTGTCATCCTGCAGGATGGCGAAGGAGATGTGGGATACCCTTGAAGTCATTTATGAGGGAACGTCTCAAGTGAGAGAGACGCGGGCAAATATGCTAGTGTCAAAGTATGAAGCATTTCGGATGAAGCCCGGTGAGACAGTGACCGAAATGTATGCTCGTCTGACCATTATAACAAATGGTCTAAGAAATCTGGGAAAAAGCTATACCGATCATGAAGTTGTGAGGAAGATCCTTCGATCGCGGACTCCAATGTGGCATACCAAAGTGACTGTGATTGAGGAGTCAAGAGATTTACAAAAGATGAAACCTAATGAGCTGATAGGCTCTTTGATGGCATACGAGATGGATCTTCTACAAGCTGAAGAGCTCGAATAAAAGAAGCCTATTGCTCTGAAGGCCAAGGATAGTTGTTCAAAACAGTCCAGCTGCACTGGATCATCCAGTGATCGGAGTCTATCTGGATCGGACCTTGAAAAGGATGCAATAACTATGATCACAAAAGAGTTCAGAAGATTTCTTAGTAGAGAAGGGAAGAATGTCTACAGAAGACACCACAGCAGGAAGCAAAACAGGTATAAATTTAACTCTGCTGAAAAATCTGATGCTAATGCTTGTTATCATTGCAGGAAGACTGGCCATATGAAGGTCGATTGTCCAGAGTTCCAGAAAAAGAAAGCGCCAAAGGGAAAGGCCATGGTCAGTACGTGGAGCGATGAGGAAGTAGGCACGTGGAGCACTTCCTCAGAAAAGGACATCTGCTTGATGGCCAGGAATAGAGAAGAAGAAGAAGAAGAGTCTGATCAGGTATCATCCCCTTTTGACCATTATTCTATTTCTGATTGGGAAGATGCCTATGAAGAGTTGCTAGATAAATTAGATGACATTAGAAAGGAAAACAGACATTTAAAAAAAAATTTAATTCTCTGATGAATGACAAAACTCTGAGTGATAGAATTGCTTGCTTACAATCAGAGAATAATGAGTTGAAAAATGCCTGTTCTGAAATTGATGAATTGAAGCATGTGCTGATTGACTGTAGAAAGGAAAATGAATATCAAAAAGATGTGATTGACGATCTAAAATTGAGATGGCAAAAACTTGAAAATGAAGCAAAGATTTCAAAGGAGAAATGTGAAGCTGTCCAGTGTGTGAATTCTGAGTTACAGAAAACAATTGAAAAATTAGAAAAAGAAAATGATGACAAGAAGAAAATAGTTGAGAACATGACCCAAGGTACAAATAATCTCAATACTCTATTAGGGTCAAAGGTAAATTTTAGAAAAGTAGGTCTCGGATTCAACTCAACTGCCACAGAGAGCTTTGCCAGGAAAACCATATCTTTTGTGGGAGAGAAAAATAAGGGAAAACTTATAGAATTGACAGGTGAAACCTCTGGCCCTAAAATCGTTAACATGAAAATGTCCAGTGTCAAGGACATGGGTAGATAGAAGGTTGGTGAGCCTAACACACCTTGCACTACATCTAAGGATAGGTCTCAGGTTCGGGGTCAGCCTCCATGTAAATCTAAACCCCAGCGCAAGGACACTAAGTCTCCACCACCATCACATGTTCAGAAGAAGACCCAACATAAACTTGTGCAGAAGTGTAGTGGGTCAAAAGTTCAAGAGAGGCCGAATGCTCCTGGGGGCCAGACTAGCCATGCTCACCTGCCCAAGGTTCAAACTTATCCTCAGAAACAGTCACCACAATTTCATAGGTCTAGTTGGAACCCAGTCCATGGGAGGTTCGGATATCAATTTTTTCAAACTCATTGGCATAGACCTCAGTCTGATAACTGGGTCAATTGTTCTAGGACAGATTGTCCTAACAGATCGTTGTTCTATGGTCAACCTAGGACCAATTTGGGCCACAACTTCCAGTACACTCATTGGCCAAGGCACTGGCAGAAAAACAACAATGTTTCTAATAAAATGAATGCCAGGACTACACAAAAACTATCACAGCACCAGAAAACGAAAGCTAAACCTGTTGGTACTGAGAAAAAGGAAAATAACAAAAAGAATTCTCAAGCTATAGAATCCACCAAACCATCCACTTTCACACAAATGTGGATCCCTAAACAGCTTTTGTCATGTTTTCACTCTCACATGTATGTTTCTGTCTTGGGGCCCAAACTATCTTGGGTTCCAAAATATGCTCCCTAAGTGTGTTTGCAAGTATGCCTGGTAGCCGGGAACAAAATGATGAAATAGGAATAGCTACTCCAGGCATACAACAAGAGGCAGGGCCAAAAGTTCTAAAAGTTGAAAGAGATTGAAGGCCTTGTCAACATTCTGATGCAACACCAAGGGTAAAAAATAAATCAGTCAGGTAAAGCAGGTAAGCGATTTATCTTTAGAATTGAGAAAGTCATGTTGATTTAGGGCATTACGTTATAAGTTGATTCTCAATTCTCTGGACTATATACACCTGACTTTCATGAAATAAACTCTCTGAAAAAGGATAAAATTGTAACGCCCGGTAATTTTGGAATAGGAATAAAAATATACATAATGATAAAGTCAAGTGATATTCCTTTAAGGCTGCTCAGATCGAACCTGCCTCTGATACCTAGGACAAGGACTAATAAAAGTTAAAGAAATTATGAGGAATAAAATCCCTATATACATACAAATTATTAATAGGTATATGAGGGTTAGAAAATAACAAATATGTTTATATAATGCAATATAAGAAAATATAATACAACGTAAATAATCAAGGCTAGACTCGGTACACAACCCCCTGACATCCTAAGAAATCTCACAAAAAGAACTCATGGACCCTACCGTTATATTACAATAAATTTAAGAATAACATGTTATATTTTTGTAGGCATTTAATGCATAATATAATTTTATTTAAATTTAAAATCAATAAATCTCGAAGAGAACATCAATTTGTATTTTATTAATAATTTATAAAATTTAATATTCACATTTATGACATTTACTATATTAGAAGGGAAAAGGATATATAAATATAAGATTTACGTATAGACTTAGGGAATGTGTGGACTTGTGAGTGTATAGACTTAGGGAATATGTGGACTTGGCATTGTATAGACTTGTGAATGTGTAGACTTGGCATTGTATAGACTTTGTGAGTGTATAGACTTAGGGAATGTGTGGACTTGTGAGTGTATAGACTTGTGGACTTATGAATGTATAGACTTGGAGATGAATGTATAGACTTGGGGAAGGAGTGTGTAGACTTGGAGAAATGTATAGACTTATGCATTGTATGGACTTATGAATGTATAGACTTATGCATTGTGTGGACTTATGAATGTATAGACTTGGAGATGAATGTATAGACTTATGCATTGTATGGACTTAAGAATGTATAGACTTTGGATGACTTTAGATGAAGGAATGAATGTATAGACTTGAGTGGGTAGAATGTATAGACTTTGGAGGAATGAATGTATAGACTTGAGTGGGTAGAATGTATAGACTTCAGGAATGCAAAGACTTTGACAATGTATAGACTTGTGTAATGGAATGTATGGACTTGTGCGTTATATAGTTATAGAAATAACAGGGATATATATACGATATCGATCTTTTGAAGGCTAACCCAAAAGGCAAAAATTCAATTGACGCCATCGTTGATGGGCGTCCATTCTATAGGAAACGACTTTGAGCAAGTCGTTATTTCTAAATTAGAAAAAAATCAAATAAAGCATAAATAGCAAAAGGAAGGATATAAACACAATTTTACTTCTTCAAAGAAATGCCAAAGCAAAATGACGACCATGGTCATGGGCGTGTGTTTCATAAAAGATGACTTAAACTAAGTCGTCATTTCAAATAAAATGAATAGTGCCGATTTTTCGACTAAAGAATTTTAGAAAAATAATTATATGAAAAAATAGAGAAAAATGGAAAACTCATACCCCTAAAATTTTCTATCTAGATCACATCTAGAAAAAAAGATAAAAATCCCGAAAGATAGTTACACCTTAAATTAACAAAATAGGAAAGGTGAATGACGCCTTTGTTCAAGTCGTCAATTAAGGAATTGACGACTGTGTATACAAGCGTCGTTTATGAAAATAACGCCCTCTTCCTGGGCCGAATTACAAAAGAAACGGTATAGGTCAAGACGTCAATTGGAATTAACGCCCTAACATAAGGCGTTAATTTCATTTGTGTTTCGTTCGAACCAGGAGACTATCCAGGGTAAGTTTAGGATTGCTACGTGTTTGATTGAATATAGAAAGGACTCTGTCAAGGAAACTAGAGTTCCAATCAAATTCTAACCCTATTGGGATTCCAAAAACCCTATAAATACCCTTCAAATCGAACCCCGTTGGCTATTTTGCCGAAGGAGTCCTGCTGAAGAATAGGTTGTTATTCTTCCCTTGCCTTAGGTCAGAAGCTATGAAGAGTATTGATCGTTCTTTTATCTTCTTCTCTTCTGCAGGAGACCTGCAGTGTGAAGGAATTCTTCCCTCTAACTGAAGAACGTGGGTTCTTCATCAACATCGTCTTCCTCGTTACAAAGAAAGCTGAGGATCTCTCTCCGAACGGACCAGTGGGGAAATCTTCTTCCCGTCGTCAGCTATTCTTACCTTCACTGCAACCATCAAAAGGGTGTTGCGGTTATTCTGATTCGAAAGTAGCTGTGTACATCGTTTTCCCAGAAGACTCTGTTTAAAACAGAGTATCATTTTCTCTTCACAACCTTCACGTATTTTCACCCAGATCATCATTAGGTAGGTTTTCTCAGGAATTGTAGCCCAAACTAGCATAATAATTACGATAATATCATCTGGTAACTCATGCATATAGTTTCCTTGCGTTTTCGTAGTTTTCTGAGAAATTTGAAAGTAGCGACCCTCCATAGGGCGCTAATTAAAATTCTGACGACTGACGGAAGAGTCGTCAATTTCAAGAAATTAATAAACACCCATGTTTAAAATTTAATATCTATGAAACCTGTAATTAAATCAAATGCATGATCAGATATCTAGAATCCTGCTATTTTTCTTATCTAGTTCATATATGTGTTTCCTGCAAACTATTTATCATGAAAAATCATTACTGTTCATATTCCTAGAAGCTAATGAAAATTAACGACCTCCAGTAGGTCGTCTTGTATGAAAGTGACGCCCCACCCCAGGGCGCTAATTTAAATTAAAGACTTAGAATAAGTCGTTATTTCCCTGAAATATCTAGGTGTTATTAAAATTCTGAACAAAGGTAATTAACGGCACAGTGCATGTCGTTTCTTTATGAAATAACGCCCCTGACTAAGGCGCGTTTTGTCAAAAATACAGAATTAAGAACTTTCAGTAAAAATAGAAATGTATAATGGACGACTATCCCAGAAGTCGTCAAATTGAAAATAAACGACCCAGTGAAGGGCGTTAATTTATTAAATAGTGACTTGGCTTAAGTCGTTACTTTCCTGCGTGATTATTTTATATACTGTTTTCTGTGAACCGAGGGTTATATATATATATATATATCGGCACTATATTTCCATTCCGTGAATATAGTCCCACGTGCCACGATGTTTTATCGATTACCCCTCAACTCTCGGTGACATATAAGCCCTCCATTGGACATTCCGTTCCTTTGGACTGGCGAGTTAGTCATTGGGACCTCCGTAAGTCTCCTCGTAGCCTTGGATTCCCTCAAGGCCGATTGAGCTGGTTGTACCATAAAAACCCATTACACTATTTTGCCATGTCACTCTAAAGAAACATGGTATACCGGCCCTCATGATATGCTATGTGGATATCATGAGAATATTCTTAATGGGATGTGGAAATCATGCCATTATTATGATGTTCTTGTGGACCTCAATTCTATATCAAATGGGTGACCATATATATATGGACACTTAATTGTTATGGTACCCAAGAGTGGGAACCAATTTCACCCAGTTTTAATCGATATTCGGGATTATACCGTTATTATCGTCCTTATACATCGAGTTCAATTTGGAACACTACTCTATCTTGAATCTCCACAAGCTTATTCTTGAAATTCCATATTGGCTATACTATAAAGTGGATGTCTAGATCTATCTTTAATGCTGTGCATATAAGGGCCCGATCTGGTCCTGGGAGGAGCACCCAAAAGTACTAGTGCCCATGGGAGTTATAATGATCACGGTGTCTAGCATTGCACCGAAGTACTTTCTCTCTTGATCTTTGGCATTCCACACACTCTCTCTCTTTCTTGCGTGCGTGACTTGATTTGCGTGACTTTACTAGCGTGGCCCGACACGGGCAAAGTACTTGCATGAAATAGCCAATAATCTATAAAGTCTCTCATGAATACCTTTTGTTTAAGACTCACTTGAAAGTTTTGCACGACGTGTTATTCTATTGTTAGTTTTCACTTACTCAGTTATTTCTACATGCATAGCCATATTGTATTTACATGTGAGAAAAATTGTAATTACTTAAACCCATTGCTAGTTCTTGAGATATAATTCCTACTGAGCGTTCGCTCACTCCGTTTTATTCCAACATTTTCAGGTAATCAGGTGGCTAGCGAGACCGAGACTCACATGGGCGGGACAAGTGTGCAAGCGAGCTTCGGAAACTAGAGAAATCCGAGTCTTTTGTCTTTCTTGAGTCTAGCGTGGTGTCTTTTATTTAGTTATCTTGGCTAAGTCTGTTAGAGTGTCATTTTCTTTTCTTTCATTATGATGTAGCTGAGTCTTCAAGTTTTGAAGTTTGAATTTGTAAGAGACTTATATCTGAAATAAGATTTTTTTTGTTACTCTAAATCATTTGGTCTCATGCCATTGCTCTTGATCATTCACGACTGTTTAACTGCCACGTTCCGAGCAAACGACACGTTCCGCTGATATCGGTTCGGGGCGTGACAGAGGTGGTATCAGAGCTTCGGCTTTCATATCCTCCAGTTATTAGGTCCCAAGGATAGGTCATCCTTGTCAGTCATATCAGAGCTTCGGCTTTCATATCCTCTAGTTACTAAGTCCCAAGGATAGGTCATCCTTGTCAGTTAGAGCTTCGGCTTAGACATCCTAAAGTTATTAGGTTTCGGTGATAGGTCAAGTATCCCTGTCAGTCATATTAGAGTTTCGGCTTTCAAAATCCTTAGATTGTTAAAACCAAGTATAGGTTGAGTATCCTTGTCAGTCATCCTATAGGAATTTCGTGAGAGATGGGTAGAACTTGGGGTTAAAGTTATAAAAGAAAGATAAAATATTTACATTTCAATAATATTAATTCTTGAGTAAATAAATTATTTCCCCAATCATCTTTGCAGGAACCTAGATAAAATGGAAGCATCTAAGCCAAACTTTGTTCATGAGATGATCTTAGTGGATATCCAAGCTTACGCGGACCTTGTCAAGAGAGTTCAAGAGCTAGAGAAAGCGGTGGAAGAAAAAGAAAGAGTTGAAGGGAAAGCGCATGATTCAGGAATGTTCAACACTACCAAGAGAAGGCCAAACAAGGGTGGTAGCTCCCAAGGGTGTAAGAAGTGCAAACTGTGTAAGAAGTGCAAGAATGGGAAGTTTAGGGTGGCACCAGTAAGCCAAACTCAAGAAAAATGATGGCATTGTGGTAAAGGAAACCATCAATCGAAGGAGTGTTATCGGAAAATGGGGGCGTGTCTGCGTTGCGGGAGCTTAGATCATAAGATAGCGGAATGTCCTATTTTGATCCAAAAACTTCCAAGAGAAACTCGAGCTGTGGCTGAACTTGTCAGGAAAGAAGCTGTGGAAGGTATCCCTCACCCGAAATCCTAAACTAGCTCTTTTCCATACTTAAAATTTCTTATGTATAAGCTCATAATAAGTTATAGCTAGTCTCTGTTAGGAATGGAAGATGATGTGAATTTGGGGATCAAATTCTTTTAAGTGGGGGAGGGTGTAACGCCCGGTAATTTTGGAATATGAATAAAAATATACATAATGATAAAGTCAAGTGATATTCCTTTAAGGCTGCTCAGATCGAACCTGCATCTGATACCTAGGACAAGGACTAATAAAAGTTAAAGAAATTATGAGGAATAAAATCCCTATATACATACAAATTATTAATAGGTATATGAGGGTTAAAAAATAACAAATATGTTTATATAATGCGATATAAGTAAATATAATACAACGTAAATAATCAAGGCTAGACTCGGTACATAACCCCCTGACATCCTAAGAAATCTCACAAAAAGAACTCATGGACCCTACCGTTATATTATAATAAATTTAAGAATAACATGTTATATTTTTGTAGGCATTTAATGCATAATATAATTTTATTTAAATTTAAAATCAATAAATCTCGAAGAGAACATCAATTTGTATTTTATTAATAATTTATAAAATTTAATATTCACATTTATGACATTTACTATATTAGAAGGGAAAAGGATATATAAATATAAGATTTACGTATAGACTTAGGGAATGTGTGGACTTGTGAGTGTATAGACTTAGGGAATGTGTGCACTTGGCATTATATAGACTTGTGAATGTGTAGACTTGGCATTGTATAGACTTTGTGAGTGTATAGACTTAGGGAATGTGTGGACTTGTGAGTGTATAGACTTAGGGAATGTGTGGACTTGGCATTGTATAGACTTGTGAATGTGTAGACTTGGCATTGTATAGACTTTGTGAGTGTATAGACTTAGGGAATGTGTGGACTTGTGAGTGTATAGACTTGTGGACTTATGAATGTATAGACTTGGAGATGAATGTATAGACTTGGGGAAGGAGTGTGTAGACTTGGAGAAATGTATAGACTTATGCATTGTATGGACTTATGAATGTATAGACTTATGCATTGTGTGGACTTATGAATGTATAGACTTGGAGATGAATGTATAGACTTATGCATTGTATGGACTTAAGAATGTATAGACTTTGGATGACTTTAGATGAAGGAATGAATGTATAGACTTGAGTGGGTAGAATGTATAGACTTTGGAGGAATGAATGTATAGACTTGAGTGGGTAGAATGTATAGACTTCAGGAATGCAAAGACTTTGACAATGTATAGACTTGTGTAATGGAATGTATGGACTTGTGCATTATATAGTTATAGAAATAACAGGGATATATATACGATATCGATCTTTTGAAGGCTAACCCAAAAGGCAAAAATTTAATTGACGCCATTGTTGATGGGCGTCCATTCTATAGGAAACGACTTTGAGCAAGTCGTTATTTCTAAATTAGAAAAAAATCAAATAAAACATGAATAGCAAAAGAAAGGATATAAACACAATTTTACTTCTTCAAAGAAATGCCAAAGCAAAATGACGACCATCGTCATGGGCGTGTGTTTCATAAAAGATGACTTAAAGTAAGTCGTCATTTCAAATAAAATGAATAGTGCCGATTTTTCGACTAAAGAATTTTAGAAAAATAATTATATGAAAAAATAGAGAAAAATGGAAAACTTGTACCCCTAAAATTTCCTATCTAGATCACATCTAGAAAAAAAGATAAAAATCCCGAAAGATAGTTACACCTTAAATTAACAAAATAGGAAAGGTGAATGACGCCTTTGTTCAAGTCGCCAATTAAGGAATTGACGACTGTGTATACAAGCGTCGTTTATGAAAATAACGCCCTCTTCCTGGGCACGAATTACAAAAGAAATGGTATAGGTCAAGACGTCAATTGGAATTAACGCCCTGACATAAGGCGTTAATTTCATTTGTGTTTCGTTCGAACCAGGAGACTATCCAGGGTAAGTCTTAGGATTGCTACGTGTTTGATTGAATATAGAAAGGACTCTGTCAAGGAAACTAGAGTTCCAATCAAATTCTAACCCTATTGGGATTCCAAAAACCCTATAAATACCCTTCAAATCGAACCCCGTTGGCTATTTTGCTGAAGGAGTCCTGCTGAAGAATAGGTTGTTATTCTTCCCTTGCCTTAGGTCAGAAGCTATGAAGAGTATTGATCGTTCTTTTATCTTCTTCTTCTTCTGCAGGAGACCTGCAGTGTGAAGGAATTCTTCCCTCTAACTGAAGAACGTGGGTTCTTCATCAACATCATCTTCCTTCGTTACAAAGAAAGCTGAGGATCTCTCTCCGAACGGACCAGTGGGGAAATCTTCTTCCCGTCGTCAGCTATTCTTACCTTCACTGCAACCATCAAAAGGGTGTTGCGGTTATTCTGATTCGAAAGTAGCTGTGTACATCGTTTTCCCAGAAGACTCTGTTTAAAACAGAGTATCGTTTTCTCTTCACAACCTTCACGTATTTTCACCCAGATCATCATTAGGTAGGTTTTCTCAGGAATTGTAGCCCAAACTAGCATAATAATTACGATAATATCATCTGGTAACTCATGCATATAGTTTCCTTGCGTTTTCGTAGTTTTCTGAGAAAATTTGAAAGTAGCGACCCTCCATAGGGCGCTAATTAAAATTCTGACGACTGACGGAAGAGTCGTCAATTTCAAGAAATTAATAAACACCCATGTTTAAAATTTAATATCTATGAAACCTGTAATTAAATCAAATGCATGATCAGATATCTAGAATCCTGCTATTTTTCTTATCCAGTTCATATATGTGTTTCCTGCAAACTATTTATCATGAAAAATCATTACTGTTCATATTCCTAGAAGCTAATGAAAATTAACGACCTCCAGTAGGTCGTCTTGTATGAAAGTGACGCCCCACCCCAGGGCGCTAATTTAAATTAAAGACTTAGAATAAGTCGTTATTTCCCTGAAATATCTAGGTGTTATTAAAATTTTGAACAAAGGTAATTAACGGCATAGTGCATGTCGTTTCTTTATGAAATAACGCCCCTGACTAAGGCACGTTTTGTCAAAAATACAGAATTAAGAACTTTCAGTAAAAATAGAAATGTATAATGGACGACTATCCCAGAAGTCGTCAAATTAAAAATAAACGACCCAGTGAAGGGCGTTAATTTATTAAATAGTGACTTGGCTTAAGTCGTTACTTTCCTGCGTGATTATTTTATATACTGTTTTCTGTGAACCGAGGGTTATATATATATATATATATATATATATATATATATATATATATATATATATATAGATATCGACACTATATTTCCATTCCGTGAATATTGTCCCACGTGCCACGATGTTTTATCGATTACCCCTCAACTCTCGGTGACATATAAGCCCTCCATTGGACATTCCGTTCCTTTGGACTGGCGAGTTAGTCATTGGGACCTCCGTAAGTCTCCTCGTAGCCTTGGATTCCCTCAAGGCCGATTGAGCTGGTTGTACCATAAAAACCCATTACACTATTTTGCCATGTCACTCTAAAGAAACATGGTATACCGGCCCTCATGATATGCTATGTGGATATCATGAGAATATTCTTAATGGGATGTGGAAATCATGCCATTATTATGATGTTCTTGTGGACCTCAATTCTATATCAAATGGGTGACCATATATATATGGACACTTAATTATTATGGTACCCAAGAGTGGGAACCAATTTCACCCAGTTTTAATCGATATTCGGGATTATACCGTTATTATCGTCCTTATACATTGAGTTCAATTTGGAACACTACTCTATCTTGAATCTCCACAAGCTTATTCTTGAAATTCCATATTGGCTATACTATAAAGTGGATGTCTAGATCTATCTTTAATGCTGTGCATATAAGGGCCCGATCTGGTCCTGGGAGGAGCACCCAAAAGTACTAGTGCCCATGGGAGTTATAATGATCACGGTGTCTAGCATTGCACCGAAGTACTTTCTCTCTTGATCTTTGGCATTCCACACACTCTCTCTCTTTCTTGTGTGCGTGACTTTATTTGCGTGACTTTACTAGCGTGGCCCGACACGGGCAAAGTACTTGCATGAAATAGCCAATAATCTATAAAGTCTCTCATGAATACCTTTTGTTTAAGACTCACTTGAAAGTTTTGCACGACGTGTTATTCTATTGTTAGTTTTCACTTACTCAGTTATTTCTACATGCATAGCCATATTGCATTTACATGTGAGAAAAATTGTAATTACTTAAACCCATTGCTAGTTCTTGAGATATAATTCCTACTGAGCGTTCGCTCACTCCGTTTTATTCTAACATTTTCAGGTAATCAGGTGGCTAGCGAGACCGAGACTCACATGGGCGGGACAAGTGTGCAAGCGAGCTTCGAAAACTAGAGAAATCCGAGTCTTTTGTCTTTCTTGAGTCTAGCGTGGTGTCTTTTATTTAGTTATCTTGGCTAAGTCTGTTAGAGTGTCATTTTCTTTTCTTTCGTTATGATGTAGCTGAGTCTTCAAGTTTTGAAGTTTGAATTTGTAAGAGACTTATACCTGAAATAAAATTTTTTTGTTACTCTAAATCATTTGGTCTCATGCCATTGCTCTTGATCATTCACGACTGTTTAACTGCCACGTTCCGAGCAAACGACACGTTCTGCTGCTATCGGTTCGGGGCGTGACAGAGGTGGTATCAGAGCTTCGGCTTTCATATCCTCCAGTTATTAGGTCCCAAGGATAGGTCATCCTTGTAAGTCATATCAGAGCTTCAGCTTTCATATCCTCCAGTTATTAAGTCCCAAGGATAGGTCATCCTTGTCAGTTAGAGCTTCGGCTTACACATCCTCAAGTTATTAGGTTTCGGTGATAGGTCAAGTATCCCTGTTAGTCATATTAGAGTTTCGGCTTTCAAAATCCTTAGATTGTTAAAACCAAGTATAAGTTGAATATCCTTGTCAGTCATCCTATAAGAATTTCGTGAGAGATGGGTAGAACTTGGGGTTAAAGTTATAAAAGAAAGATAAAATATTTACATTTCAATAATATTAATTCTTGAGTAAATAAATTATTTCCCCAATCATCTTTGCAGGAACCTAGATAAAATGGAAGCATCTAAGCCAAACTTTGTTCATGAGAAGATCTTAGTGGATATCCAAGCTTACGCGGACCTTGTCAAGAGAGTTCAAGAGCTAGAGAAAGCGGTGGAAGAAAAAGAAAGAGTTGAAGGGAAAGCGCATGATTCGGGAATGTTCAACACTACCAAGAGAAGGCCAAACAAGGGTGGTAGCTCCCAAGGGTGTAAGAAGTGCAAACTGTGTAAGAAGTGCAAGAATGGGAAGTTTAGGGTGGCACCAGTAAGCCAAACTCAAGAAAAATGATGGCATTGTGGTAAAGGAAACCATCAATCGAAGGAGTGTTATCGGAAAATGGGGGCGTGTCTGCGTTGCGGGAGCTTAGATCATAAGATAGCGGAATGTCCTATTTTGATCCAATAGCTTCCAAGAGAAACTCGAGCTGTGGCCGAACTTGTCAGGAAAGAAGCTGTGGAAGGTATCCCTCACCCGAAATCCTAAACTAGCTCTTTTCCATACTTAAAATTTCTTATGTATAAGCTCATAATAAGTTATAGCTAGTCTCTGTTAGGAATGGAAGATGATGTGAATTTGGGGACCAAATTCTTTTAAGTGGGGGAGGGTGTAACGCCCGGTAATTTTGGAATATGAATAAAAATATACATAATGATAAAGTCAAGTGATATTCCTTTAAGGCTGCTCAGATCGAACCTGCCTCTGATACCTAGGACAAGGACTAATAAAAGTTAAAGAAATTATGAGGAATAAAATCCCTATATACATACAAATTATTAATAGGTATATGTGGGTTAGAAAATAACAAATATGTTTATATAATACAATATAAGTAAATATAATACAACGTAAATAATCAAGGGTAGACTCGGTACACAACCCCCTGACATTCTAAGAAATCTCACAAAAAGAACTCATGGACCCTACCGTTATATTACAATAAATTTAAGAATAACATGTTATATTTTTGTAGGCATTTAATGCATAATATAATTTTATTTAAATTTAAATCAATAAATCTCGAAGAGAACATCAATTTGTATTTTATTAATAATTTATAAAATTTAATATTCACATTTATGACATTTACTATATTAGAAGGGAAAAGGATATATAAATATAAGATTTACGTATAGACTTAGGGAATGTGTGGACTTGTGAGTGTATAGACTTAGGGAATGTGTGGACTTGGCATTGTATAGACTTGTGAATGTGTAGACTTGGCATTGTATAGACTTTGTGAGTGTATAGACTTAGGGAATGTGTGGACTTGTGAGTGTATAGACTTGTGGACCTATGAATGTATAGACTTGGAGATGAATGTATAGACTTGGGGAAGGAGTGTGTAGACTTGGAGAAATGTATAGACTTATGCATTGTATGGACTTATGAATGTATAGACTTATGCATTGTGTGGACTTATGAATGTATAGACTTGGAGATGAATGTATAGACTTATGCATTGTATGGACTTAAGAATGTATAGACTTTGGATGACTTTAGATGAAGGAATGAATGTATAGACTTGAGTGGGTAGAATGTATAGACTTTGGAGGAATGAATGTATAGACTTGAGTGGGTAGAATGTATAGACTTCAGGAATGCAAAGACTTTGACAATGTATAGACTTGTGTAATGAAATGTATGGACTTGTGCATTATATAGTTATAGAAATAACAGGGATATATATACGATATCGATCTTTTGAAGGCTAACCCAAAAGGCAAAAATTTAATTGACGCCATCGTTGATGGGCGTCCATTCTATAGGAAACGACTTTGAGCAAGTCGTTATTTCTAAATTAGGAAAAAATCAAATAAAACATAAATAGCAAAAGGAAGGATATAAACACAATTTTACTTCTTCAAAGAAATGCCAAAGCAAAATGACGACTATGGTCATGGGCGTGTGTTTCATAAAAGATGACTTAAACTAAGTCGTCATTTCAAATAAAATGAATAGTGCTGATTTTTCGACTAAAGAATTTTGGAAAAATAATTATATGAAAAAATAGAGAAAAATGGAAAACTCGTACCCCTAAAATTTCCTATCTAGATCACATCTAGAAAAAAAGATAAAAATCCTGAAAGATAGTTACACCTTAAATTAACAAAATAGGAAAGGTGAATGACGCCTTTGTTCAAGTCGTCAATTAAGGAATTGACGACTGTGTATACAAGCGTCGTTTATGAAAATAACGCCGTCTTCCTGGGCGCGAATTACAAAAGAAATGGTATAGGTCAAGACGTCAATTGGAATTAACGCCCTGACATAAGGCGTTAATTTCATTTGTGTTTCGTTCGAACCAGGAGACTATCCAGGGTAAGTCTTAGGATTGCTACGTGTTTGATTGAATATAGAAAGGACTCTGTCAAGGAAACTAGAGTTCCAATCAAATTCTAACCCTATTGGGATTCCAAAAACCCTATAAATACCCTTCAAATCGAACCCCGTTGGCTATTTTACCGAAGGAGTCCTGCTGAAGAATAGGTTGTTATTCTTCCCTTGCCTTAGGTCAGATGCTATGAAGAGTATTGATCGTTCTTTTATCTTCTTCCTCTTCTGCAGGAGGCCTGCAGTGTGAAGGAATTCTTCCCTCTAACTGAAGAACGTGGGTTCTTCATCAACATCGTCTTCCTCCGTTACAAAGAAAGCTGAGGATCTCTCTCCGAACGGACCAGTGGGGAAATCTTCTTCCCGTCGTCAGCTATTCTTACCTTCACTGCAACCATCAAAAGGGTGTTGCGGTTATTCTGATTCGAAAGTAGCTGTGTACATCGTTTTCCCAGAAGACACTGTTTAAAATAGAGTATCGTTTTCTCTTCACAACCTTCACGTATTTTCACCCAGATCATCATCAGGTAGGTTTTCTCAAGAATTGTAGCCCAAACTAGCATAATAATTACGATAATATCATCTGGTAACTCATGCATATAGTTTCCTTGCGTTTTCGTAGTTTTCTGAGAAAATTTGAAAGTAGCGACCCTCCATAGGGCGCTAATTAAAATTCTGACGACTGACGGAAGAGTCGTCAATTTCAAGAAATTAATAAACACCCATGTTTAAAATTTAATATCTATGAAACCTGTAATTAAATCAAATGCATGATCAGATATCTAGAATCCTGCTATTTTTCTTATCCAGTTCATATATGTGTTTCCTGCAAACTATTTATCATGAAAAATCATTACTGTTCATATTCCTGGAAGCTAATGAAAATTAACGACATCCAGTAGGTCGTCTTGTATGAAAGTGAAAGTGACGCCCCACCCCAGGGCGCTAATTTAAATTAAAGACTTAGAATAAGTCGTTATTTCCCTGAAACAACACTCTCCCCTCTCTTCCTCTCTTCTTTTTTCGCACAGACGGCGGCGGTGGGTACAGCAGCAGCACTCTCCCCTCTCTTCCTCTCTTCTCTTTTCGCACAGACGGCGGCGGTGGATGGTGCGGAGAGCACTCCTCCCCCTCTCTTCCTCTCTTCTTCTCTTCTCCTTCTTCTTCTCTGGCTCTTTCCTCCTGTCTTCCTCTGTGTCCCTTCCTGTGGAGCAGCGGAGGCTTTTTATACCTCCCGCGGCAAGATCTCCCGAAGGCGGGGAGCGTCCGAAGTCGACGGACATTAAATGAGAGTTGACTCTCCCGTCCTTGGTTGTAGGAGGGAGTAGCTTGCGTGTCTTCCTCCCTAGGTGACACCTCAGCCAGCTCACTGCGCGCCACGAATCGTAGGGGATGGGCATCACGTCGCTCTGTCGGTTGCATCGGGTGGCAAGGTGTGCCGCTGAGAGGCCAAAAGGTTGTGCCGCTGGAAGACACAGAAGGTGTGCCGTAGGAAGGGCTGGTAGGCACGCCGTCAAAGGGCCTGGTAGGCGTGCCGTTGAAGGCTTGCAGGCGTGCCGTTGAAGGGACTGGCAGGCGTGCCGTTGAAGGACTTGCAGCCATGCCGTTGAAGGGCCCGGCAGGCGTGCCGTTGAAGGGGCCCGCAGGCCCGCCGTTGAAGGGGCTGGCAGGCGCGCCGTTGAAGGCTTGCAGGCGTGCCGTTGAAGGCTTGCAGGCATGCCGTTGAAGGGGCCGGTAGGCGTGCCATTGAAGGGGCTGGCAAGTGCGCCGTTGAAGGGGCTGGCAGGCGCGCCGTTGAAGGGCCTGGCAGGCGCGCCGTTGAAGGGCCCGGCAGGCGTGCCGTTGAAGGCTTGCAGGCGTGCCGTTGAAGGGCCCCGCAGGCGTGCCGTTGAAGGGGTTGCCAGACGCGTCGTTGAAGGGGCTGGCAGGCGTGGCGTTGAAGGGCCTGGCAGGCGTGCCGTTGAAGGGGCGTGCCGCTGAAGAGCCCTGGGGGCATGCGCTGAAGGGGCGTGCAGCTGAAGAGCCTTGGGGGCGTGCCGCTGAAGGGGCTAAATGGGCAGTTTTAAGCCCGTTGTGAGCGCGAGTTGTGGCCCGTCTGATTTTCTTCGAGGCCCATCGATTGTGGGGCTCTTGGTGGTTGATTTCTCTTCACTGTCGAGACTCCGGGGACGGCCTCACGGCAGTATATGCGTTTGTTTGGAGAGTTCGGATGGCCCATCTTCTCCGTGGTTTTTTATGTGGAGTCGTTGTTGATGCTAGACTAGTTGGGACGTATGGGCGTGCAATTTTGCATGTCCACAAATGCCCCCCACCCACGGGTAGCGCAGGCGAAGGATGAGCCGGGTGGTGCCCGTGGGTGTACTGGTCTCTTTTTCTCTTCGTCGGTGCCGACGGGGCGTTGGAAGTTGACGTGGCATGCTTGTCTCTTCTCTTCTTCACCAATGCCGACAGGGTGTCGGGAGCTGACATGGTCTGTTTGTCTCGGTCTCTTTTTCTCTTCATTAGTGCCGACAGGGCGTCGGGAGCTGACATGGTTTGTTTGTCTCGGTCTCTTTTTCTCTTCATCAGTGCCGACGGGGTGTTGGGAACCGACATGGTTTATTGGTCTCTTCGTCAGTGCCGACGGGGTGTCGGGAACTGACATAGTTTGTTGGTCTCTTTTTCTCTTCGTCAGTGCCGACAGGGTGCCGGGAGCTGACATGGTTTGTTGGTCTCTTTTTCTCTTCGTCAGTGCCGACAGGGTGCCGGGAGCTGACATGATTTGTTGGTCTCTTCTTCACTCTTGTTCTTCTTCCCTTCTCTCTCTTTTCTTCTTCCCTTTTTTTAACCACATTACTGGTGCAAGTACCCTTTCGGGTTTTCGTCAGCACCAGCCCCCTCTTGCTTTTGCCCACGCACCCTCTCGGGTTTTCATGTGGCGGGGTACCCAATTTCGCCTGTAGCGCCCTTTCGGGTTTTTGCCACAGCTAGGTTGTTGCCATTTTTGCCGTTGTCCCCGTGTAGGGACAAGTCCGGCGGGGCACCTCTATTTTAAGCCCCTTTCTCTTTTTTTTGACGAGTGGATAATATGTAATTGTTGGCTAGGGTCCGAAGCCTTGCGCCGAAAGATAAGATTCATTCATTGGCAAGAAGATAATGCCAACGAAATGGGGTTTTTTTTCCCCTTTTTTTTTCTGCCGATTTGGACATAGGGTCCGTAATAGCAATATTGTGTGAGAGCCGGTGGCTAAGGCACGAAGCCTTATGCCGGAAAGGGACTTATTCGTTGGCAAGGGACTAATGCCAGCGCAAGGATAGAAATTTTGCCGATTCGGGCGTAAGGCCCACAATGGCGATTTTGTTTGAGAGAAGATGGCTAGGGCACGAAGCCTTGCGTCGAAAGATAAGGTTCATTCGTTGGCAAGAAGATAATGCTAACGCTACGGGGTTTTTTTTTTCTTTTTTTTTTCTGCCGATTCGGACGTAAGGTCCGTAATGGCAATATTGCGTGAGAGCGGGTGTCTAGGGCACAAAGCCTTGCGTCGGAAAAGGACTTATTTATTGGCAAGGAACTAACGCCAACGCAGGGGTGGAGCCGTCTTTGTCGGTGCGGATGCCCGTCAATACGTATGGGCGTGCGGACGAGAGACATATGTATATACATATATATGTGTATTATTATTATTATCATTTTCTCTTCTTTCTATTTCTTTCTCTCTCTTTTTTTTCTTTTCCTCTTTTTCTCCTTTCTTATTTTCTTCTCTCTCTTTTTTTTTCTCCTTTTTTGTCGAAATCCCCCATTCTCTTCCTTTCTTTTTTATTTTTTTTGTTTGTTTTTTTATCCATTCTCTTCCTCTTTTACCATCTTTCCTTTTTTTCTTTCTCCCCTTTTTCTTCTCTCTCTTTTTTTGCTCGCCATATAAAGGGGTCGGGGGTGGCGTGCCGCTGAAGGGCTGGCTAGAGCGTGCTGCCGAGACACTTGATGGGCGCACTGGGAGAGAGCACATGAGTGTATGTCGCGTAAGGCACTCCGAAGGTGTGCCGCTGGGGGGGGGGGCGCCCGGGAGCGTGCCGCTGAGAGGGCGTGAGGCTGTGCCGCTGAAGGGCGCCGGGAGTGTGCAGTTGGAGCGGCGGAAGGACATACCGCTGGAGGCTTCACAATGGGTGTGCCACTGAGGGCACTTAGTAGTGTGCCGCTGGAGGGCTTGCAGGCTACTGCGCCGTTGGAGCACCTGAAGAGCGTTTCCTTTTCTTCTTTTCTTCTTTTCACCTTCTTTTCTCTTTTCTCCTCTTCTATATTCCCCTGCACGTAAACATGAAGTGAGAATTTATTTAGTGTCCCCAAATCAGGAAAGTGGGCTGCGAAAGCTAAAATTTGGGGAGCAGGCTGCCATAGTCAAAGTTGGGAAGGCGGGCCATAAGAGCCGAAGGATAATGAAAAGTGGGCTACAGGAGCCCAAGTTATGAGAAGCGGGGTATAGAAGCCGGAGTTGGGAGATTAACGAGCCGCGAGGGCAAGAGATAGGCCATGGGGGCCAAGATTGGGCTCTACGAGCCAGAGCTGGGAAAGTAGGCTTGGATGGCCGAAACTGAGTTTATTGTATACACACGTTTTTATTATTTATTTTTTATTATATTTTTTTTATTCAAGCATGCAAGCATTCATTAGCAGGCATAACATAGATATAAGTAAGGCAGCTCCCTCTATAGGGGACAGGATAGGGACATCGCCCATAATTCGTAGATACGGTGCGGGCCAGGAGGCATAATTGAGGGGTGGTGCACCCGTCAAGAGGATATCGCATGTCTTGCATGCATAGCCTAAATTCACGCTTTTCACCCGAGGCAATTCTCTGTGGCATGGCAGTGCAAATGTGTGAACAAAGAGTCCTAACCATAGGGATATGCAGGTTTTCCTAGTGACACTCGAGGATCACTCTAGCGCCTACGCATTAGTTTCAGACTTTCGACTTTCGGTAGCTTCACACATCCCCCATCTGTTTATTTTGGTAGTGAGTTTCACCGTTCGACGCGAGTCTCCTCATGTGTCTCAATGGGGATTCCCAGCTACTAGGATTCGTCCTTATTGTGATTCGCTTCACCATTTCGCGCGAGTCTCCTCATTTGCTTCAGTGGGGATTCCCGGCTATTTGGATCCACGTTTCTCTCTCTCTTCTTTTATATATATATATTTTACCTTACCTTCTTTTTTTTTTTACAGTGGGGGCAGGTAGCTTTTTCCTCACGATTACCTTTCACGCGAGTGTAGGAATTCAAGTCTCCGTGGAGTGCAAAGAAGGAATTCGGGCAATCCCTATGGTTGAAAGCTATTGAACACATTAAGTGCTAAATGTGGGAGCGTTGCCTCAAGTTTACTTTGTGAGTTGGGCTTAGCAATTCAGCCATGACTCTTCCCCTTGACGTGTGCACCTGCCATAATTGGGTTCCCTTTGAACGCGTGCCGTGATGCACGTGGATCCGGAATCGGGCGATATTATTTAGCAAGGAAGCACGGTCCTAGAAAATTTCAAGGTGGTGTATTACCCTATATTAAGCAAACATGCAAGTAGGGTAGCCAAGCAATTCTTTTTGTTTCTTTTTGTTTTGCTTTTTGCCTTTTTTTTTATTTTTTTACGTAAAAATATATAGTCGTTACGTATAAGCGTAGTGATAGTAAAGGTATTAGGGAAGTAGACCACGGAGGGCCGAAAGGACATTAGGGAAGCGGGCTATAGAAGCCAAGGAACATTAGGGGAGTAGGCCATAAGGGCTGAAAGATGCTGGGAAGCAGGCTGCGGGAGGCAGAATTGGGTAGCGCGGTGGGACGGATGAATTAATCCTGATAGTGGGCCCCGACCGAAATGGCCCTACAGAGGGGCATTGGGTAGCGGGATGTGAGAGTCGAAGAGAAGGGTCTCTTTTGTTCTCTGGCCGGGGAAGGATCCGAGCCAAAGTGAGAGGTCTATTTTTTAACTGGGAAGCTGTTGGCTGGGCTGCCAATGATGAGGGAGCTATCGGCTAGGAGCCGATGATTATACAGCTGTCGACCCGAAGGCCGATAATGAGGTAGCTGTCGGCTAGGGGGCCGATGATGAGGTAGCTGTCGGCTCGGGGGCCGATGATTATATAGTTGTCGACCCAGAGGTCGATAATTGAATAGCTGTGGGCTCATAGGCCGATGATTGTATAGCTGTCAGTTCAAGGGCCGATGATTGAATAGCTATCGATCCAGAGGTCGATAATTGAATAGCTGTCGGCTCAGAGGCCGATGGTTGTATAGCTGTCGGCTCACGGGCCGATGAATGAATAGTTGTCGACCCGGAGGCCGATAATTGAATAGATGTCGGCTCAGAGGCCGATGGTGGGATATCTGTCGATTTGAAGCCCCGATGGCTGAGTATCTTTCGGATTGAAGCCCCGATGGCTGAAGGTTTTGTTGGTTTAACGTCCCGTCGACGGAAGGTCTAGTCGGTTCAAAGCCTCGTCGGCGGAAGGTCTAGTCGGTTTAACGCCCCGTCGGCGGAAGGTCTAGTCGGTTTAATGCCCCGTCGGCGGAAGGTCTAGTTGGTTTTATTTGTTTAATGGGTGAAGGTCGGAGGTAAAAGTTGGCCTTGTGACTCTTCTTTCTCTTCTTTTCTTCTTCTTTGTGTGAAGAGGCAGGTGCAAAGACCATGTTTGCCTCGTAGTTGCTCTTTTTTTCTTCTCCTCTTCTTCTTTTGTGTGGAGAGGCAGGTGCAAAGACCATGTTTGTCTCATGACTCTTTTTTTTCCTTCTCTTCCTCTTGTGTGATGAGGCGGGCTCGAGGACCACGTCAGCCTCACATGTCTTTTCTTTCTTTCCTTCTCTTCCTTTGTGGGATGAGACGGGCTCGAAGACCACGTCTGCCTCATGTGTCTCTTTTTCTTTCTTTTCTTCTCTTCTTTTGTGTGATGAGACGGGCTCGAGGACCCCGTTTGTCTCACGTGTCTTTTCCTTCTTTTCTTCTCTTCTTTTGTGTGATGAGGCGGGCTCGAGGACCACGTTTGCCTCACGTGTTTTTTCTTTCTTTTCTTCTCTTCCTTTGTGGGATGAGGCGGGCTCGAAGACCACGTCTACCTCATGTGTCTCTTTTTCTTTCTTTTCTTCTCTTATTTTGTGTGATGAGACGGGCTCGAGGACCACGTCTGCCTTACGACTGTTCTCCTCTTTTTTTTATGTAAAGAGGCGGGTTCGAAGACCACGTCTGCCTCATGTCTCTTTTCTTTCTTTTCTTCTCTTCCTTTGTGGGATGAGGCGGGCTCGAAGACCACGTCTGCCTCATGTGTCTTTTTTCTTTCTTTTCTTCTCTTCTTTTGTGTGATGAGGCGGGCTCGAGGACCATGTCTGCCTCACGACTGTTCTCCCTTTTTTTTTATGTAAAGAGGCAGGTTCGAAGACCACGTCTGCCTCATGTCTCTTTTCTTTCTTTTCTTCTCTTCCTTTGTGGGATGAGGCGGGCTCGAAGACCGCGTCTGCCTCATGTGTCTCTTTTTCTTTCTTTTCTTCTCTTCTTTTCTCATTAATCCTTCCACGCTGGAGTGCATTTCTCTTAGTGTGCCCCCAGGTTGGGGTGCAGCTTTATTTCGTATGCGTCCCCCTGAGGGGTGTGTTTTGTCTCTTCGCTTTTGTGCCCCCAGGCGGGGTGTATTTTTCATGGCTTCTATGCCCCCAGACCAAGGTGTGTTTCTTCTTCAAATGCCCCCAAGGTGGGGTGTAGCTCTTTTCAAATGCTCCCAAGCCGGGGTATACTCTTCACGGATTCTATGCCCTCAGGTGGGGTATGTTTCTACTTCAAATACCCCTAAGCCAGGGTGAGTTCTTCTACTCTTTATGCCCCCATGGCGAAGTGTGTTTCCTTCTATATATGCCCCTGGCACGGGGTGTGTCTTTTGTTTCTTATACCCCCCCATGGCGGGGGTGAATTCTGCTTCTTCTGCCCCTGAAGGCGGAGGAGTGCTTCTCTTCACATGTCCCCGGCACGAGGGTGTATCTTTGTCGCTTGTTGCGCCCCCGATCGGGTTAGATTCTTTTGCTTCTTCTACCCCAGAGTGGGGTATATTTCTCTTCGTATGTCCCCGGCCGGGGTGCATTCTTTTCGCTTCATATGCCTCCAGGGTGGAGTGCGTCTTCAGCTTCTTATGCCCTCGGGATGGAGTGTATCCTCTTCATATGCTCCCGGCACGGGGTGGATTCTTTGCCTCTTATGCCCCAGGGCGGGGTGGATTCTTCTGCTTCCTATGACCCCGGATCGGGGTGTGGCTTACTTCAAGCGCCCCCCCGAGGTGTGTGTTTCACCTCTTGTGCACCCAAGGCAGGATGTGTCTTTTCTTCACGTGCCCTTAGATCAGGGTATAACTCTGTTGCTTGTCGTGCCCCCAGGCGGGGTGAGTTCTTTATGGCTTCTATATCCCCGTGGCAGGGTAGCGTCTTTGTCTCTGATGCCTCCCGAGCGGGGGTGAATTCTTATGCTTCTTACGCCCCCATGGCGGGGGTGTGTCTCTTTACAGCTTCTGTGCCCCCAAAGCAGGGTATGTTGTTTCTTCAAATGCCGCTTGGACGGAGTATACCTTTCTTCATATGCTCCTGGATTGGGATGTATGTCTCTTCGCCTCTGTGCCCCCGGGTCGGGGTAGATGCTTCTGCTTCTTATGCGCCAAGGGCGGAGTGTATCTCTTTTTTTTTGTGCCCCCAGAGCGGGGTAGATGCTTCTTCATGTGTCCCCCGGTCGGGATGTATTCTTTTGCTTCTTATGACCCCGTGGCGGGGCGATCTCTCTTCAGATACCCCCGAGTCGGGGTGTAGCTTTGTCTCCCATGGAGGAGGGGTGTATTTCTTCTTCAAAGCCCCCCCAGGCTAGGGTGTATTCTTCTCTTTCTTGTGCTCCCGAGGCGGGAGGGGTTCTCTTCATGTGCCCCCGTGGCGGGATGTGCTTCTTTCTTCGAGTGTCCTCAGGTCGGGGTGAATTCTTTTCTTCTGCCCAGACGCACCGGGGGGAATGTTTGCTTCTTATGCTCCCAAGGTGGGGTGTTGTGCTACTTTTGATGCCCCCAAGGTGGGGCGTATTGCTGCTTCTGATGCCCCAGAGCGAGGTATCTTTCTCTTCACATGCCCCCGGCACGGGGTATATTCTACTTCTAGTGCCCCCAAAGTGGAGTGTATTGCCGCCCCCGAGGCGGAGTGTAGTTCTTGCTTTTTTTATGCACCCGAGGCGGGGTGAATTCTTCTTCTTCGCTTACGTGCCCCCATATCAGGGTGTATTCCTTTCTTCATATGCCCCTCCTAAGCCGGGGGATGTTGTTTGTTCTGCTTCAGATGTCCCCCGGGGGCCGGTGCATGTTGCTTCATGGACCCCGAGCCTGGGGTATACTCCTTCAAATGCCCCTAAGCCGGGGTGGACTCTCTTTTCTTCTTATGCTCCCAAGGCGGGATGTAGCTTCTTCAAATGCCCCTAAGCCGGAGCGTATTCTTTTTGGCTTCTATGCCCCCGGGCGGGGTATGTTCCTTCTTCAAATACCCCTAGGCCGGGGTGGACTTCTCTTCATATGCCCCGGAGTCGGGGCGTGTTCTTTATAGCTTCTAGGCCCTCGAGGCGAGGTATGCTTCTTCTTCAAATATCCCCAAGACGGGGGTGTGATTCTTGACTTCATATGCCCCCAAGGTGGGGTGTATTCTTCTGCTTCCTCTGCCCCAGAGTGGGGTATATCTCTCTTTGTATTCCCCTAAGCCATGGTATATTCTTTGGTTTCATACGCCCCTATACAGGGTAGGATCTTTGCTTCTTTGCACCCAAGGTGGGGTGTGTCCTCCGCTTCTTATGCCCCCAGACACGGGTGGATTCTTCTACTTCTTACGCCCCCGGGATGGAGTGTATTCTCTTCATATGCCCCCGGCACGAGGGTGTATCTTTGCTTTTTATGCCCCCGAGGGGGGATTCTTCTTCTTCTGCCCCGACACGCTGGGGGATGTTTGCTTCTTGTGCACCCAAAGTGGGGTGTGTTCTCGACGGCTCCTGTGCCCCCGTTGGTGGGGTGTATGCTTCTTCTTCAGATTCCCCTAAGGCGGGGTGTATTCTTTGTTGCTTCATGTACCCCCGAGTCGGGGTGGATTCTCTTCATGTGCCCCCATGGCGGGGAGTACTCTCTTTATGTGCCCCCTAGAGTGGGGTGTGGTTTGCTTCCTGTGCACCCAAGCAGGGTGTATCGCTGCTTGCAATGTCCCCCGAGGCGGGGTATCCTTCTTCTTCAAATACCCCTAAGCCGAGGCGTATTCTTTATGGCTTATATGCCCCCATAGCGGGGTGTGTTTCTTCTTCAAATACCCCTAAGATGGGGTGGACTCTTATCTTCTTATACTCCCAAGACAGGATGTAGCTTCTTCAAATGCCCCTAAACTAGGGTGTGTTCTTATGCTTTTTGCGCCCCTCAGGGCGAGGTGCATTCATCTCCATATGCCCCTAGCATGGGGTCTGCTTTTGTTTCTTATGCCCCCAGGCCGGGGTACGTTTCTTCTTCATATGCCCCTAAGCCAGGGTGAGTTTCTCTTTTTATGTGTCCCCAGGCCGGGGTGAATTCTCTTCTTCTTATGCCCCCATGGCGGGGTATGTCTTTTGCTTCATGTGCCCCCATATCGGGGTGTATTTCTTCTTCAAATGCCCCTAAGCCAGGGTGCAACTCTATTGCTATAAAGCATTCGCCACAGCGGGCAGCTATTCACCAAGCTACAATTGTGGCTCGCTGGGTCTTTTAACAACCACTCGGGGGGCCGTTTTGTGCCGGATAGAGACAGCAGGAAGGAGGAACGGGCCGGGTCATTGCACCGTGGACTTGGGTCCTCATAGAGTCAGGCAGGATGCCGGGTTTCTTCTTGCTCTTTTGGTCGACAATGCTTGCCAGCTTTTTTCTTCTTCTTTTTTATCTCTCTTTTTTTCCCCCTTTTTTTCTTTTTCTTGTATGATTGACCAGGGTGGAGGTGCAGGAGAGCGCTCACCCCCTCAGGGAGGGGATGAGTGGTTCGCTCCACCGCATCAACCCCACAATGATAATCTTAGTTCAGCACGGGTCTCGACGGACGTGGGCGTACAACCCTCTCCTCGCCGACTCTTTCTCTTCTTTTTTTTGTTTCTTTCTTTTCTTCTTTTCTTCTTTTCTTCTTTTCTTCTCTTCTTCTTCTCTTCTTTTCTTCTCTTTCTTCTTGAGGAAAAAGGGGGGGGCATGATTTCCCCTCCATTCTCGTCTCTTTGTCTTCTCCTTTTTTTTATAACAGCCCCCATGATTCCTAGAAGCTGCATATGCTTCGAAGCAGCGTCCTCGAGGCCGCAAAGG
Organism: Amorphophallus konjac; assembly: GCA_022559845.1. NCBI lineage: Eukaryota > Viridiplantae > Streptophyta > Magnoliopsida > Alismatales > Araceae > Amorphophallus > Amorphophallus konjac. The sequence goes on from CM040128.1 coordinate 211,636,928, forward strand.
CAACTGCATCGAGTCTGGATTTTCTCTCCATAGGGCTGGCGAAGACAGCACCTGCAATTCATCAAAGCAGGCAAACATCGTTTATTAAGGGGCCATGAGGCCCTGAATCCTGGCGAAGAGATGAAGGGTAGTTTCTGTCCCACTGGGTGTGCCAGACTTGTGGACGCACTTTTTATTACATCTTGGTTTATTTGTTTATTGTGCTGCTTTATTGGTTTATTAAGTGCGTGGGCGTGCCAGTCATGAAGTGACAATTTATTCGGACTCTGAAGAGCCCATGGTGCGCTCGATCTGACTCAGTCATACGATTGTGTAGTTCGTGTCGGGACCAAAACCCACCGCGCCATAAAGGTCACGACGTCACTTACATCCCCCATACGAGGGAACACCCTTGATTAATCACCGAGAATCAGGGCCTCATGGCTAGGAAATTAATTGCATAAAAGGCCTATTAGGAAGTATTAAAATCCCCGTATGAGGGCGAAAAGAAAACATTCGAGATCGTGTCGGTCATGTGCTGCCCATTTAATGCTCGGACGAATGTCCTGCTCGAGAAAAGCACGGTTGTCGCGGGAAAATCAGAACGCATGTATGCTGAGGTACGGCAAGTTTATTATTCAGAAGGAAGGAAAATGTTCGGCTAAATCTAGCGGTAAGTCTGTTGGCCCGGTGCGAGATCAAGCTGCGACCATACTGCGGTGGGCCCCCCGCGGTCGAAGTCAGACTCGCATGAGCATCATTAATATCTCCGGTGCCAAGGGGCAACGGGGGAATACCCCTTGAATCAGGTGGGAAGCCCTATGTCCAGGGAAGCGAACGTTCGAACGTGTCGGTCATTCAGGGGACCGTTTAATATTCGGACGGGTGTCCGGCTTGAGAATATCGCAATCATCGCGGGAGGACCTGGAACATATGTGTACCGGGGTACGGCAAGTTTATTATTCTGAGGGACTGAAGACATTCGGATAAATCCCAGTCAGTGTAGTAGGAAACTAGTGAATTTATCGACCCGGTGCGAGATCGAGTCAGGACCATACCGGGGACGCCTCCCGAGGTCTGAACGAGGCTTGCGCGGGCATCATTAATATTTTCGGTGCCGGAGGACAACGGGGGAAAGTCCCGAGACTAGACTCCAAAACCGAAAACGTATTCAAAGGGAGCGGACTGTAGACCAAGGATATGAGCCAGAGGATGACCATAATCAGGACGGACCCGAGGTGTAAGCGTGGCCCACGGAGGCCTTATTGATATTCCCATGCAAGGGGTCCAGGGATGACGAGAGCCATCTCGTTCTATTCCGATTTTTGTCGTGTCACTCATGGACCACTTTATGTTCGCACAAAGGTCCGTATTGAAGGTACGACGTAGATGAGGATCGAGGTGAACCCGTTCAGATGTCTGCCGAACGCGCGGTAATTTTAGTGGTGGCTCGGAAGGGATCCGGCCTGAGCGACGAGTCTGGCTTAATCGGAATGTCGGTCCAAAGCGAGGTTAGGTCATGGCCATTTCGGGATAATTCACAAGACTCAGGCCCAGCCTGCAAAGGCGGCATGATTGTTCCTTAAGCATCAGGTCGCGGGAGAGATGGGACTGCAATGTGGATTTTACCATTCTTTTATCTGGGCTTTAAATTATATGCATATATATTTTATTGCTTATTTCCCTTTTTATGTGTTTATTCTGGATGATTTCCCCATTTTGTTTATTTTTTTTCTCTTTTTGGTTTACCATTATTATTATTATTTCATATTTTTGTTTATTTCTTATGTATATTCAGATTTATTTATTTATCATAATTTTTATTAACTTATTATTATTATCATTATCATTATATATTATATATATTTTTCTGGAGAAAGAGTGGGCCGCTGGAGGGCTAAAAGAGGCTAAAGGGGCGTGCCGGCGAAGCTAGGGCTAGTGTGCCGGCGAAGGCAGGGAGAGTGTGCCTGCAAAGGGGCAAGCAGGCGTGCCGACGAGGGGCGCGAACGGGAGTGCCGGCGAAGGACGTGCAGGCGTGCCGCTGAGTGTAGGGGGAGCGTGCCGGTAAAAGGGTCACAGGAGCGTGCCGGAGAAGGTTGCTAACGGGGCGTGCCGACGAAGGGCGCGGGCGGGTGTGCCGGCAAAGAGCCGCTAGGCTGGGGCGTGCCGGCAAAGGGCGCGAGCGGGGTACCGGCGAAGGGCATGGGAGCCCACTCCTCTTCCATTCTTATGTCTTTTCTTTTTTTCTTTTCTCTCTTGATCTTATTTAGTTTGCTTGGGTTTCTTCTCTCTTTCCCTTGATTATCTTCCATTCTTTCTCCCATGAGGATGAATATTCAAGTTGCTTAATTGTTGTTCGACTCGGCTCTCTTTGGGTTGATTGCAGTTCCCTTGCCGTGGTTAAAGCGTTTTATTGTTGTTCTTTGCATTAGTTTGTTGCTCCCTTTACCTTCTTATTCGTTATTGTCCCATTTGTTTGTTGCTTCCTTTTACCTTTTTAATATGTTATCGTTTCTAACAAAAATTCGGCAGCATCTCCCCTGGACCCGAGCGTAAGGGAGATAAAGGGAACGCGCCCACAAGGAGTGGCAGAACCTGACAACTGGAGGTGGGCGCTCGAGAGCGGCAACACCTTAATAAAACTTCAGAAAACTCGGTGGGAACGGCGAACGGGAGACGATTCTAGGACTTGCTAAGGGGGGGTGCACCGGGCGAGAAGGAGGGGCTGGTGGCTAGCGTGCCGGCCAGGGAGCCTGTAGGGGCTGGAGAGGTGTGCCGGCCTGAGGGAGGCCAGGGTGTGTCGTTGAAGGGTGGCCTAGAGTGCACCGAGGAAGACCTGCAGGGGTGTGCCGGCGAAGGGCTTGGCTAGGGCGTGCCGGGGAAGGAGCTGGGTGGTGTGCCGGCGAAGGGCCTGGCCAGGGCGTGCCGGGGAAGGAGCTGGGTGGTGTGCCGGCGAAGGGCTTGGCCAGGGCGTGCCGGGGAAGGCCCGTAGGGGCATGCCGCTGGAGGCACAACTGGGGTGTACCGTTGGAGGCACGGCTGGGGTATGCCGCTGAGGGCGCCCAGGGGTGAACAAAGGCAAAAATGCCCTGGAGGAAGCAAACCCTAACACAAGGAAAAAAGGAAAGGGGCGTGAAACACTGAAGGAGGCAAACACGGAAGAAATACTTTAGAAAGACGTCCAAAAATACTTGCAAGCCATCTACTTTTATTCTCACAAAAGGAGTGCCCGAGGGGGGGGCTAATACATCGCAACGACGATAAAAAAAAGGAAATGAAGGAAAAGAATAAGAAAAGGAAATACATTGGGGAGGGGAACGGAGCATGGACTCCTCCTCTCCCACAGCTCACTCTTTTCTCTCTCCTCTCTTTTCTTCTTCTTCTTTTTCTCTTCGCACGGACGCCGGGAGCCGGAGTAGCAGCAGAGAGGGGAAGGGCAGCAGGCCCTCTCCCCCTTTTCTTCTTCTCTTCTTTCTCTTCCTTTTCTTCTTCTATTCCGATGGTGGCGGTGGGTGGAGCAGCAGCACTCTCCCCTCTCTTCCTCTCTTCTCTTTTTGCACAGACGGCGACGGTGGGTGCAGTAGCAGCACTCTCCCCTCTCTTCCTCTCTTCTCTTTTCCCACAGACGGTGGCGGTGGATGGAGCGGAGAGCACTCCTCCCCCTCTCTTCCTCTCTTCTTCTCTTCTCCTTCTTCTTCTCTGGCTCTTTCCTCCTGTCTTCCTCTGTGTCCTGTCCTGTGGAGCAGCGGAGGCTTTTTATACCTCCCACGGCAAGTGCTCCCGAAGGCGGGGAGTGTCCGAAGTCGACGGGCATTAAATGGGAGTTGACTCTCCCGTCCTTGGTTGTAGGAGGGAGTAGCTTGCGTGTCTTCCTCCCTAGGCGACACCTCAGCCAGCTCACTACGCGCCACGAATCGTAGAGGATGGGCATCACGTCGCTCTATCGGTTGCATCGGGTGGCAAGGTGTGCCGCTGAGAGGCCAAAAGGTTGTGCCACAGGAAGACACAGAAGGTGTGCCATTGGAAGGGCTGGCAGGTGCGCCGTTGAAGGGCCTGGCAGGCGTGCCGTTGAAGGCTTGCAGGCGTGCCATTGAAGGGCCTGGCAGGCGTGCCGTTGAAGGGCCTGGCAGGCGTGCCGTTGAAGGCTTGCAGGCATGCCATTGAAGGGCCTGGCAGGCGTGCCGTTGAAGGCTTGCAGGCGTGCCGTTGAAGGGCCCGGTAGGCGTGCCGTTGAAGGGGCTGGCAGGCGCGCCGTTGAAGGAGCTGGCAGGCGTGCCGTTGAAGGGCCTGGCAGGCGTGCCATTGAAGGGCCTGGCAGGCTTGCCGTTGAAGGCTTGCAGGTGTGTCGTTGAAGGGCCCGGCATGCGTGCCGTTGAAGGGGCTGGCAGGCGCGCCGTTGAAGGGGCTGGCAGGCGTGCCGTTGAAGGGGCGTGCCGCTGAAGAGCACTGGGGGCGTGCGCTGAAGGGGCGTGCCTCTGAAGAGCCCTGGGGGCGTGCCACTGAAGGGGCGTGCCGCTGAAGAGCCCTGGGGGCGTGCCGCTGAAGGGGCTAAATGGGCAGTTCTGAGCCCGTTGTGAGCGCGAGTTGTGGCCCATCTGATTTTCTTCGAGGCCCATGGATTGTGGGGCTCTTGGTGGTTGATTTCTCTTCACTGTCGAGACTCTGGGGACGGCTTCACGGTAGTATATGCGTTTGTTTGGAGAGTTTGGATGGCCCATCTTCCCCGTGGTTTTTTATTTGGAGTCGTTGTTGATGCTAGACTAGTTGGGACGTATGGGCGTGCGATTTTGCATGTCCACAGACCTCTGTAAGAAGTTTAACATTTCATTGCATCATTCATCACCATACTACCCCTAAGTAATGGCCAAGCTGAGGCCACGAACAAAACCTTCTAAAAATCATCAAGAAAACATGCGAGTCACACAAATTCGCTGATTGGGCCGATAAACTGGTAGAAGCTCTATGGGCCTATCGCACCTCCGTCCGTACTCCCACGGGGTAAACTCCTTTTTCTCTCACCTACGGATGGAGGCGGTACTCCCGTACGAGATTTTGATCCCTTCCCTAAGAGTGCAGCTAGACAAAGAACTTAATCTCGACGAGCGTCGAGAGGCATTGCTGGTCCAACTGGAACTCTTAGACGAGAAGAGGCTTAACGCGACCAATCATGTCTCGGTTTACCAAAAGCGTGTCTCGCGGTATTTCCAAAAGAAGGTTATTGAAAGAAAATTCCAAGTGTGCAATATGGTTCTGAAACGTAAATTTATCAGATCAGCAGGTCCCAGGTCTAAGCTGTAACCCAACTGGGAAGGGCCGTTTGTAGTTAAAGAAGTCTATCCGGGTAACACGTATCGCTTAGTGAACGCGGAGGGTGAAGAATTGCCGAATCCGTGGAGTGGGCTATATTTAAAACATTTTTATCCATAGAGTCAAACCAGCAACGGCTCGGCGGCAGGGTGTGCCTTCACTTGATCGCAAAGGGGGATCTCCGGTTCAACATTTCACACACTACACGACCCATGTGGTTTGGTTCTCTTCTTTTACGCAACACCGTCTCTCTCTTGGCCATGCTTTGGGGAAGTGAAAATCCTTGTTTTCTTCTCTCTCGGCTGAAAATAGGGGAAAGTGGTGAATAAGGGGGGCGAGAACTGATCTAGACCCCCCGATAAAAGAGGTCTCAAATAGGGGCAGTCCGTTATGACCTTATTCTGCAGGTTAGAAGAGCAAGAAAAAGAAAAAGAAGAGAAATAGAATAAAAGTGGCAAAAATCAAAAATCAAAGCTAAAAGCTCACAAGCTCGAAGCTTTCAAAAGTTTAAAAGACCCCAAAAATGATGAAACTAGGCATGGCAAGAGTGGCAGTACAGTTTCCCCGCGGGACATTATGAGCCCGGTCGCATGCGTGCCTAGAGCAGATGTAGGTTCGATGATGGACACAAAGCCCCGACGCAACAGGCCAAATTCTTTGAAAAGGGGTGTCGTGAGAAGAACTCAAGCCCTAAAAACCCCTATACCTATCGCCAGCTTTTCTGCTAAATCCTATTTTATTTTTCAGGGAATGGATCCCACCCCGGGTATGGCCTCGGTAGAGGCACCGTTAAGCAAAATTGGCCCCGGCCACGGGCGGTCCCTTTTAGCATCCGTTGGACCCAGGAGACCCCTAGTGAGATGGGAGGTTCCCCGTCGTTAGGTTTAAGCTGGTCTCAAAATCCAAAAAAAATCAAATATTTCAAAAATCAAAAAAATCAAATATTCTAAAATCTAAAAAAATCAAATATTTAAAAATAAAAATTAAATCAAATATTTCAAAGCTCAAAAAAATCAAATATTTAAAAACTCAAAAAAATCAAATATTTGAAAATAAGAAAATCAAATATTTCAAAATCTAAAAAAATCAAATATTTGAAAATCTAAAAAATCAAATATTTCAAAATCCAAAAAAAATCAAGTATTTCAAAACTCAAAAAAATCAAATATTTCAAAATCAAAAACAAAATAAAATATTTCAAAAAAAATCAAACATTCCAAAATCCAAGAAATTAAATATTTTCAGAATTACAAAAAAGAGGTTTTCATGATTTGCATTCGTAACATCCATTGCATTCATTGTCATTTTGTTTGCCTATTTTAATAAGGCTTACCCCCTTGACCAAAAAGTTAAGAATTGGTCATTCCCTAACTTGCTACAGGCAAGGGGTTAAGCCTAAAACAGATTTAATCTGTCTTTTTTGTTTTTATGTGTGCAGGGGCAGGTTGAAGCTCAAGGTTCAGCACTTTAGTCTTCCAACGGCTATTTTTCAACCGTTCTATTAATTTCAATGGTCTTGATCATACCGTCTAACCATTCACACGGTTTTATTTAGACCGTTCCAGTCTTAAGCTCCTCCAAATATCCACGGTCTCCATTAGACCGTTCCACTTTATGAACGGTGGATTCGTGACTGCTCAATTAGGCTCACGGTCTATCCCTAGGCCGCTCAACTCTCTTCTATCAACTCCGCTATGAATCTTATGCACGGCTCCAAGAGAGCCGTCCTAATCTCTGAGCGGTCTATGTGTGACCGTGTAAGCGCTGAAGTCATAGCCCAACTCAATCACGCAAGGGAAAGCTCAAACTCAAACCAATCAAATCATCAGCTTTATTCATTCATCTATCAAACATCTCTAAGCATAAGTCTCTACATCAATAACATCATGAAAGGAAGAGAAAAATCACTCAGTCCTTCGCTGGGCATCCCCGCGGGGACGTATCTCTCTCAGCTCTCTAACATAAACTTGGCGTGTCGTCGGAATCTCTGCAACCTCCGTTAGAAGGGTAAGCACCCTGCTCACCTCCCACATGATCAGGGCACTCCTGACTGCCTGCTCGTCCTCCTCTGTACCGATCCTCCTCGTCTGTAGTGCGGGAAGGTGGGGTAGTTCAGGTAGAACAGTCCGGGGTAGTCCAACATGTAGGTAGCACCGGTGCGGGCTGTACATCGCTAGTGCAGTGTCGCTCACGAGCCTCAGATCCAAGACTGGCCTCTTGAGAACTATGACAATGGTGTCCCGGAGGAAGTCCGGGCGCATCACGAACCAATCCAGGGGCAGCCTATTGATGTGTAGTCGCCACTCGTCCCTGGTCTTCTTCTCTGCTGTCCTGCACTCTACCTTTGGAGAGAACTCGAATGCGCCGCCTATGAAGAAGAGGGGGTGGCTCCCAAATATCCTGCTAGCTGAAGTGACATCCTCCTTCTGAATGAATTTCATCCTGACACCCATCCAGCACTCTAAGAGTATCATAGAACCAAAGAGAGGACCTCCTAGAGCAGCTGAGGTAAGGCCCTCGTATAAGTAGGCAAGGACGGCCTGGGAGATGGAAAGACCCTACCACAGGCCACTGATGGTACTAAGAAGGGGAGTCTCTAGCACATGGTCAACTGAGGGGAACAAGATAGCCCCACACAAGCAAATGGACGCGGCCTTGGCCATGGCCTCATCCCATCCACACCGATTCCTACAATGTTCAACTACCCACTGGCTAAGAGGAATGAGATGGATCTGACGTGGGCCTATGAAGGTATGGACATCCCTGCTGTCTGGTATGAACCCTCCCAAGATGAGTCTAGGGTCTATAGGGGCAACGGTGTGACACACTGAGTCCTCCTCTCCCACCTGGGACCTAGGTAAAGAGAAGTAGGTCTCTACCTCCTCTAATAGGATAGTGGCCTCGAATGATGGGAAAATGAATGTATGGGTCTGAGGATGCCATATTTCTACCAAGGCTGAGATGCTATGCCAGTCAAGAGAAAGCTTTGGGAATTTTTGACCTAGTACAAAGAGTGGGTGTAAGTGCCAGGATCTCAGGATGGATGTCAATCCTAGGGGCAATGCACGGACCATGGGAGCCATCCACTTTAGAGTGGAATAGCACCGGGAGCTAGGAAGAAGCTGGGAAAAGAGAGGGAGAAAGAGAGGAAGAATGTGTAAGTAAAGGAATAATTTGGCTTGAATGAAATCACGTTAACATACCTCTCTCAAAGGGCTCGAGTTCAGGTGATGAGGGATTGTAGTCAGTCGTTGGAGCACTTCCTGCTCCTTCCTGGCCGGCTTTGTCCCTCCATAAGTTGCCCCCTCCATAGAAGTCCCCTCAAAGGACATTTTCATGGTGATTTGATAAATATCAGCAAAGGATTGAGGCTTAGAAAGAGGGGTTTGGTGTGAAGTCCGAATTTAGAACCCCCTCCTATTTATAGGGCTTAAATAGAGGCCTAAACCCACTAGAAGTGAGTTAAGATAGGCCTAGATCGAGTTGGGATAGAGTTGGGGTTGGGTAGGACGTCTATCTTCGGGTTGGGACTCTCCAAGAGAGTCCCGGGTGGGCCCTCAGGTCGTAGCATTGAGCGGTCTATCGATAGACCGCCCTATCCAGTGGACGGTCATATTTCGACCGTTTAGAAGCTTTTACACCGTTCCAATCCTGAAGGAAGAGCGGTCTGGAATCAATCGCTCAATTTGTTACACGGTCACAAAGTAACCGTCCTATACTTTGAGCGGCTAACATTAATCCGTTTGATTATCGTGGCAGAGAGGCATTGAACGGTCTAAGACAAGGCCGTGTGGAGGTTTGAGCGGTCTCTTTTCGACCGTTTAGTAAGCTGAGGCCCTATTTTAAACCTGTTCTTACCTGTATCACTCAAGCTGTGGTCGTCTCTCTCTCACTCAGTTCGGCATCTCTCAGTTTGACGTCTCTCTCTCACTCAGTTTTGCGTCTCTCAGTTTGACGTCTCTCTCTCACTCAGTTTGGCGTCTCTCAGTTTGACGTCTCCCTCTCGCTTAGTTTGGCATCTCTCAGTTTGACGTATCTCTCTCACTCAGTTTGGCGTCTCTCAGTTTGACATCTCTCTCTCGCTCAGTTTGGGCGTCTCTCAGTTTGACGTCTCTCTCTCGCTCAGTTTGGCATCTCTCAGTTTGACGTCTCTCTCTCACTCAGTTCGGCGTCTCTCCCTCACTCAGTCGGCGTCTCTTCCTCACTCCGAGTCGGCGTCTCTCTCTCAGTCTGTCGTGTCTCTGTCCTCACTCACTCACTCGTGTCTCTCTCTCTCGCGTGTCTGTCTCACTCATGTCGTAGTCATAGTCAGCAAGTCAGTGTCAGTGATTTGCATTCATTCATACATTCATACATCCACAAAATCAAAACAAAAAGGGCATATCACTGTCATATCATATCATGTACAAAAGGTCGGGTCTCAAGTACAAGTCAAGTCTGGCCCTCTCCCTGACCCCCCTCGCTATCTCCGTTTGCCTCGTGCCTCTTTGGTGGAGGCATCGCTGAGGTCACCTCGTCGCGACGTCGCCGGCGCCGCTCCTCTTCCTCATTCCTCCGGTGGCCGGAGGAACTCGTGAAGTAGCTCCTAACGGAACCGTGCATCCCGTGAGTGTTGCCGCTCGGGGTCCCGCTCCGCTCTGGCCTCCGGGTCATCTTCTCAAATGCCTGGACCTCGCCTCGCAGCTCGGCCGCCTCTAGCCGAGCCCGCTCCGCCTCAGCACGGTACTGCTCCGCCTCTGCCGCCCGAGCTCGGAGTAGCTCTATCTCCACCGTCCCTGCGGGGGAACGCTCCATCTCCGTAAAGAGGCGCGAAGCCTCCGCCACGTCCGCTCGTAAGGCATTAGTCTCAACACGGAGACGCTCGGCATCCTCCCGCAGTCGGGCAGTCTCACCTAGTGACACGGCCACCTCGGTCGTCTGCATACACATTTCATAGTCAGGCAATAGCATTTCATAATCATAAGCATAAGCATTAAAGGGAGGTGTAGTAGTCACGTACCCTCTCGGTTAGTGCGGCCTCAGCTGCCTCGGCCCGGGCCACCAACCGTGTGAAGTCAGCGTCCTGCTCGGCTCGGTATGCGGGAGTCTGGGCGGAGGAAGAAGAAGGAGCGTTTGTCCCCTGACGCTGGGTCCCCTCGGTGCGCTGCATCCAAAACTCCAGGTCAGTCACATGCATAGTCATAAACATTTGCATAGTTTGAAGAGTTTAGGGTTTAGAAAATTCACCAGTAGAGTCAAGGCCTGGTGGGCCTCGTCATGCTCACGGATCGTTGCGTGGAGGAGCCCCTGTAGCTCCGCGATCCGTCCCTCAGGGTCGTTCTGCACTTAGAAAGTTCAAACATCTGTGCATAGACATATATGAAGCATAATAGGAAAAGCATTTAAGGTTTAGAAGTCGTACTGGTCGGCAGGCACCACAGAACACCTGGTCCCGATAGTGCCTGGCGTACGCTGTGTAGTACGCCGCGTCGCTCTCGGCACGAGCGGTCACCACCCGCCCGTGTGCTGCCCAGTCAGAAATCTACTCCGTGGCTTTCTCTCTCCAGTCTACCACCGTCGCTGCTCCCCGCGGGTGCTGACTTACGTGCACTCCCGGTGCTGGGAAGTCCACCGCTGGCTGTGGGACGCCGGTCGTCCTCATCACCAGTCTATAGTGTAGTGGCTCCACTACGTTCATGCAGTGCAGCCACACGTCGCATCCGGAGAAGGCAAGGGCCCCTGCTACCCAGGGCTGACCCTCGTGCCCCTCCTCTGCATAAGGAGTCCACCGTACCTGTCAAGCTAGGAAGTCGCATCAGCATTGTAATCATAATCATTACATTTAATTAAAGAGTCTAGGTGAAGAGTCGTACCGAGGTGTACGGTATGGTGTCCATATAATCCTGGAGCTCTCGGACCTATCGCCGGAGACCTCCACTCTCCCGAGGTGCGGTCCACCTCCTAGCAATGGGTACCCAGTCTGGGTAGGTCTCCTCACCTCGTCCAAGCCCATGTAGGTGCACGTAGGCCCACACCTGCATTGCATTCCACTAAGAGTCAACATATAGCAGTCGTAGGAGTCCTATAGCTAGATGCATAGTAAGAGTCAGAATCGTACCTAGAGTAGAGGGGAGAAGCCCCCAAGCATCATCCGCCGATACGTCGAGCTCAACGTGTCAAAAGGGAACGCGAGGATGGCACCTCCCCACGCATAGTCACTCGCACGGTCATGGTCCTAAAGCAGCGGTAGGAAATGACAGCTAATGACGTCCCATCGCATCGCAAACAATAGCCGACCCAACAGCAAAGTCAGGAACCGCTGCAGTACTCTGTCCGCTTCTGGTCCCGCTACAGCTGCTACTCTCGGTCGCGCCAGATCTATCAACCTCTCGAGGTGCTGTGAGGGCAGCTCTCTGATCGCGATCCCCGCTCTCCTCAGCCCGAGGCTGTCCTGAAGCCTCGCCCGCATCAGTGTCGTGGACTGCCGCTTTGGGTGCAGCAAGTCTAGTCCTAGAAGCTCCTGGGCCATCTCCCGGTAGTCGGTATAAGTGATCCCACTAACCGGAGACCCATGCACACGTAGGCCAGTGAGCAGGGCCACGTCCTCGAGCGTGGGGACCATGTGCCCCCACGGGAAAAGGAATGTGCGACTCACTGGGTCCCAGCGGTCGTGCAGAGCGTAGAGTAGCGGTGTGTCAAAACGGCTAACCTCCACGCTCAGGAACTCTGAGAATCCCATGACTCTCAGCCTCTCACGCTGGAAGTCGGGCAGCGTGAGGTACATTGCCCGAACCTGCAGCCATGAGATCCGGGTCCTACGCTTTCCCTGCATACATTTAGATTAGTTGCATTTTAGTTTAGAATTTTGGCATTTAATTCAATAATTCACTCTCAGCTCACTAAACGGTCCGTTATGAGCCGTTTTCCTTTCCAACAGTTGTTTCCCAACCTTCAATAAGCCCCACGGCTCAACTTGGGCCGTCTTTCTATATGATGTTTTGCCTTAAGACGGACCACACTGGGCCGTTCAATAATTACACGGTCCCCATCTGACAGTGTCCCTTCCCTTTCACGTGTTTGATTATTGGGGTTGCGCGGTCTGTCGACCGTCTGCCTACGTTCTCAACGGTTGGAGTATAGCCGTTCTATTCCTAAGTGTTCTAGGTTTTGAGCGAACGATAATGGTCCATCATAATTTCCACGGTCTGACAGAGACCGCTCTGTTTTCAACGTTTCACATTCTACGCGGACCATCATGGACCGCCCTAATGTTAGACGGTTTGCATGAAACGGTTCTGTGAGGTCGGTTTGTATTCTTTGAACGGCCACCCATGGGCCGTCTGTTATTTGAACGGTTCTATATGAACCGTTTTGTTTTGTGAGGCGGTTACTGTTGAACCGCATTTTCACCGTCGTCTCCGACGACGGGAGTTCCTCTCCCACCTCCGTTCGCGGCCTAAATGGCCTTTCATGGTGTCTAAGGGGTCGTATGCCCCTATTAATCTCTTAAACCTAACATGCAAGGATTAAAAATGGACATGGAGGGGGGTTTAGTGCACCTACCTCTGTTGAACGGGGTTCTTTGGCCGGTTTCTCTGCCGGTACGTCCTCTCCGGCGTCTCCGTCTCCAGGCACGATCGCCCCCGCTCCTCTCCGGCTTCGGGTAATGGCGGGGGTGCATTTCCCTCGACCGTGGACGTCGCTGGCTCTTCCTCCGGCGGTGGCTCGTTGGCTCTCGCGGCCGCGGCGGTGATCGGCGGTGGGGCGTTGTCTTCTCCGGCCATTGATGAGCGTCGAGCCTGGTGTTTATGGCGCATGAACGGGAGATGGGGAGATTGAGGGGAGGTTGAGAAGAGAATGAGAGGGGGAGAGGTTGTGAGGTGTGAGGGATTGGGTGTGTTCTCCCTCCTCCCACCGTCGGTTATAGTGGGGAGGGAGGGAGATGAAAGGTTTTTTTGTTTAAACGATGCCAGAATTGAGCGATCTATCGCCAGACCACCCCACTTCTGGACGGTCCAGATGTAACCACTCCACCACTAACGGTACTTTGCATTGAGCGGCTAGGATCTGGCCGTTTATTTTATTGAACGGTCTACATTGGGGCCGCGTGGCCTCGCGTTCAAGTTTAAATTGCTTTTGCTTGCACGGTCCTGGATGAGCCATTCTGTGTCTGAGCGGTCTATTTTGGGCCGTTCATATGCTTGAATGTGGTTTGACACCTTTAGTGCTGCGTGATTTGATTCACTGATGAATTTAATGATATATATTGCATATTGTAACCTTCTTTGCAGCATTAGTCATCTTGCCGTTATGCCTGCACAGGTAAGTCAAGTATGGCTTTCTATCCCTACATCTCATATTGCATTATTATATAGTATTATGTTATATTATCTCGAGAACCAGTTGGTTATCTATGTGTTCCAGGATCTGATGTTCCCCTTCAACAAAAACGATGATGATCCAGGTTCACGTGTTTAATATCCGAATAGGCCGTTAGGTTGTGAAAGCCTGGAGAGGATGGTTCTATCCTGCACGCTGTGGGTGCGGATAGTGTCTTGACTCTGATTCTCCCAGTCTAGCAATATTATTCTCGAGTATTTTATATTTTACCCTTTCTTTGCATTTGTTTTGATGATTTCTTTTATTTTAGCCCAGCATCCATCATACGCATCTTTTTGAGCATTCATGACCCACGGTTCGCCTGCTAATGTCCCATCAGTGATAGTTAGCTATGTGTTTAGTGTTTGAGTAAGAGAAGCAATTCCACTCAGAGTTGGAAGGTTCTCTGTGGTTTGTTCACTTGGTTTGATTGATTAAGAGGCCCCCGTTAGGAGTTTTAGTCCATTTCTTTACTTTTTGCTGCTTATTCCGGTCCCCTCATTCGTCCGAGGGATTGTGTCCCCCATGAGGTTGATCGTGTGTTTCTTTTTGTTAGTTCCTCCAGACTGGTGTCACTTTTGGTCTAACTATTCCTTGTGGTTGATTCAGAGTTTTCCAAAAAATTCCTATCACTCGTTGGCAAAACGGGTGTCTTTTTACCTTAACGCCCGCTTTTCGGTCCACTTCGCTTCATTTCCGCTTCATCTCCATGTTCCATTTCACTTTCGCCTCACCTCCGCTCGCTCCCCTGCAAAGAGGACGTTAAGGAGGGGCATCTGTTGTCACCTATTTTTTGCCGACAAGTTGAGTCATTTCTCTTACCACAATTTGTTGATGCCTCAAGTTGTCCATTGCTTAGTGGGCTATTTTCAGGCAGCTTATTGGGCCTATTTCATGGATACCTCCCTCCCTGACTTGGTCTGCTTCAATTTAGGGCTTAATGAGCCCTGGTCTGTCTTGATTTATCACATTTTATTAAGTTTCAAGCATAAAGCCATTGCGCGGCCCATCGCATGACCGTTCAGTAACCGAGCGGCTAACGATTAATCGTTTACCTATGTATTGGATATTAGGGTGATTTTCTAAATTTCCACGGACAAAGCTTTTGCACGGTTCATAAGTAGCCGTCCAGACCCATGGAACGGTATGCTTATGACCGTCTAGTTCTCAGAGTCCCAGATTCGTTAACTATTCAGATAATTATCTATTATCTAATTTATTCTGATTTATCACCGACAGGCGTTGGACGGTTAGTTTTTGACCGTTCAATGAGATGAGTGGTCCATTAAGAACCGCCTAATTCATGAGAGTCCAACGGCGAAAACATCGGTCAGTTCGATGGATGTTTGGATAATATTTCTTATTTTCTTAATTTCCACCAACACCTTGGACGGTCTGGTGACCGGCCGCTCAATATATTGAGCAGTCTATCGAGTGGCCGCGCAATGGTCCGATTACTGGAAAACTAAGGGCTTTTCTCTCTCTATCCGTGGTTTTATCCTTGATTTGTTCCAACCATTTATCCGTGGTTTCTCAGACAAATGAGGTGTCGTTTCGACTGGTTGGAAGATAATTGGATTATCTATGAATTTTCTTTTGATATCTCGAGCTAATATTCATTGGAAACCCTAATTTCGGAGCTGGTTTTCTTAGGCTCTATAAATAGACCCTAAGGGCAAGTTTTGAAAAGGGGGGTGGAGATTTCAAGGTTATGGCGAAGCTCTGCCTGATTGTTGAGCGACCCAAGACAGGGAGGGAGGCCTTCTACGTTCGCATAGGCCTCCGGTTCAGGGAGTACACCATTCGTTTGAGTCATTAGTTCACTAGTCCCACCGTCTGTTTTCTCATTGCATGCATCGTTCTCCCTTTCTTCCATCTGCTTTTCTACATTCTCTCATCACATTACACACGTCTTCCTATGTTTTTGGTGCCCCTAGGGGTTTAAAAACCTCTAGGTATCCCCCATTCCATTTGGTTATGTTCATTTCTTTCTGTTCTAGCATTTACTACGCTTCGCAGTTCTAATTTGGGTCCTTTTTGTGGTCTACACCTTGTTTTGCAGGTCAGCGGCGTCCTAACACGAGGCCCACTCCTCCTGGCCGGCCGGGAAGGGTGGAGGTAGAGATCCCACGTTTTGGAAGTTGGTGGTATAGAGTGGTCTTTTTCTATCCGTTCGAGGGACAGGGCGGCCGTCCATCGACCGTCCAGTTCCGTTCATCGGTGGATACTGAACCGTTCTGCAATCCAGCTGCTCTTTGTCCCGCGTTCGTCCCAGCGCTGTCGGGCGGTCTGTCGAGCGACCGTGCATCTTCAGGGCGGTTCTTCAAGAGCCGTGTATTGCAGTGCTATTCTAGGAGTGTGTCTCCCCTTTCTTTGCAAGGTACGGTGTACTTGCTTACATTCGGCACCTTGGTGGCGATCACACACATTTCACATCCTTCCCCCTGTTATTTACACATCGCTTAATTCTTTACATTAGCATAGTAAGGAAGGGGTTGGAAGGGTAATCAAAAGGGGAAAGAAGGAAAAACATGTCAACACTATCAAGTAGACCTGGGGTGCACACCCATTTACTGTGATAATACTAGTGCCATCAATCTAGCCAAGAATCCTGTCTTACATTCACGCACCAAACACATAGAAATAAGGCATCGTTTCATAAGAGATGAGGTTTCTAAGAACACCTTTGAACTGATTCATGTAGGCACTGCTAATCAAATTGCCGATATCTTCACCAAGCCTCTAGAGAATGACAAATTCACCACGTTAAGGAGAGAATTAGGCTTATCTAAATTATCTTAATTTCTAATCTCCTGATATTTTTTTTGGGAAGAGGTTGTGTGAGAAGTCTGCCCTAACCGTAAGGGGGAGTTCTGAGTATTTGCTGATTAGGTTCCCACTGTGCATAAATTGAGGGGGAGCTAGGTAGTTAGTGAAGTTTGACTGATTCAAAAGGTTGACCAAATGTGTGTCATTGCTGGTTCTCATGATTGAATGAGTGCGGTTCTCTCTCAGACAGTAGAATCTCATTCATCTCTTAAGTCCATAAGTTTGTGTAACTAAAGTCCAGCTAGAATCTTTTCTCTAGTAGACTATCAGAGACTTGGATTAAGTGTCCGAAGTATATCTTCCTACATTGTTCATGATTCTGGTTCAGGCTAAAACTTGTATGTCTTGATATCTGTCCAGAACAACTTAAAATCTAGACTTCAAGATTCATTTCAAGAAATAGTTCTTCTGGTATTGTCTTCAATCATTTCATCTCCACAATATAAGGGATCAACCAAATGAACATAGGTCTACGGTTTGATCACTGAGAAACTAGGAGCTTCATCAATGAAATGAAGTTTTTCCTATGTCATGAGGTGTTAAATTAAAAAAAAGGGGTTTCAAAAAAATAAACTTAATGTTTCTGACCATCACAGAGCAATGGTGACAAGGTGGTGAGTAACTGGGGACTCTGGCCTCTGATCAAGGTGTTTCCTCACGTAAAAAGTCATAGTTACTAACTCTGTTCTCTAAAAGGGAGAGGTAATGAGGTTTTCACATTGAGTAACTAGGGATTCTGGCCTCTGATCAAGGTGTCTCCCTAATGTCAAAGATGTGATTTACCAACTTACTTACTGGTCTTCTTGAAAATCTATATAATATCCTTATAATTGTGCAAATTAATGGAATGCTTGTCCTCAATACCTTGAGCACACCTTCTCTGCTTTTGTCTCTTGTCACCTACTTAGTATAGTTGTTTGTTCAGCTATATCTTGTCACACTTGTTCATCCCTTCTCTACATCATATACCCTGTATGTGGATAAACTTCCCTATCATTCTAATTCTCTATTGCTTACCAGAGTTAAAGAATCTTCTCTTGAGTTTAGCAACTCACTTATTCTCTTAAGATATGCTCATGAGTCTTTCTACACTAGGAAGCCATTGTACTTCTTCCTCATGTCTCCAGCAACTACATATATCTCTCATTTCCTTTTGATGATGTCAAAGGGGGAAAACGGTCATCTGTGAGGTTCAGAGCATCTGAAGCATCTGAGAGTGTGTTGTAGGGGAGCGGATTTGGAGTGAAGGGGTCCAGAAGATGGTGTTTCTGGGAAAGGCTTTCTGGTTTGACAGTATGCGCTTTTTGGTTTGCTCTTGATTGTTTTCGATCTCCTTGAATGCCCTGACATTGCTTGATTCATTGTGTTGCCATCATCAAAAAGGGGGAGATTGTTGCATCCCTACGATTTTGATGATGTCTCACACTATAAATCAATTTGTTTTATCGCATTCTTGCTATAAAGGTCCGTACATTTACCTATTCATATGCATTCAATAGATCAATGCATGCTTTACTCTAAACGTGGTAAGTCCTTGCCTCGGTGCAAGTCTCCTTTAATAAGCTCAACACTTGTGCTCGTCTCAGTAGAGCTCGGTGGATCTCGTATTAAGTCAGTGCATGCATTGTCTCATTCATAAAGTGCTTGCCTCGGTGCAAGTCCTTGTTCATGCACAGGTTCTGTCGTTCATTTCTTTATCTAAGTGCAAATTCAACTCAGTGCAAGCTTTGTCATGCTTATCTCTTTGTTCTGCTCATTTCTCTCTACCATCTCGGTGCAGCTCTTACTTGGATTGCACATCCCGACTCGGTGCATTCTTTTTCTTTCTGAATAACATGAAGTCAGCGCATCTTTGTGCCTTATCCCTTCATGTCAGTGCACATCAGTTGTACGTTTGAACTCCATGGTCCGTGCTTATGTCGTCATGCCTTTTCTCAAGTCAGTACATCTCTCGTCTTTGCTCACTTCAACTCGGTGCAACCTCTTGTTCACCTTGTAGTAAGTCATTGCAATGGTTGACTTGGTAACTCCTACTCAGTGCAGTTTATGCTTACTTACTCGCTACGTCGGTAACACTTGTGCTAAGTATGTGACAAAATGCTTATTCCTTTTCTGACAGCTTGTCTGTGCATTCACCAGATGGATGGCACGTGATCCGAGGAAGATGGAGGTCCAGAACATTTCGACACGTGCCCCAACCTTTCAGGCGGGAAACGTGGTATCTACACGCCTAAGTTTCTGGAGTAGACATATACATATATATATATATATATGCTGAGGAAAAGGATTCAAGAAAGAGAGAGAGGGGATGGAACAGTAGAAAAAGGAGAGAAGTGTGAGAGCAGTGCTGGTGATCTAGAGAGAAAACCAGAGACAAACCACTCCATCCAGAGCAGAGAGAAATTCTGAGAGAAAGCTATCTATGAATCTGAAGATTTGCATCTACGGAAGCTACATTGTTTTGAATTTGAGATAGTTGTTTTCCATCGGTCTTTTATTTTCGAGTTTCCTTTGTTTCCCATTCCATCTTGTTACCCTCCAAGCTTGTTCGGAGGAAGGGAGAAGTTCTCCGGTTTCCCTCATTGTTCTTTGAGGAAGAGAGGTTTGATCCTCTAGTTTTGTGAGTTGCTTGGGAGCAATTTCACAAGGTTCCCTTTGCTGCATGCAAAGGAAGGGAGATTTGTTCTCCAGTGCTTCTTCTGGTTGATCAGAAGGCTGAGGAGGGTGTTCCTCAGGGCAAGCTATTTGGCAGCGGTTGTCGTAGACTGAGTCTGCTGTGTGTAATTAATCATTGCAAGGAAACCTTACTCTTATGAGTGAGGGGTGGACGTAGATTGCGGGTAGCAATCGAACCACCTAAAAACTCTCTATCTCTCTTGTGGATTTGCTTATCTACTTTATGCTTGCTCTCCATCTACTTGATATATTGCTTTATCGTGAATTCCTTTCTCGATCTCAATTCACAGTCTAGATATCTTTTTACCTATCTCTGAAGTTTTTATCACTGCGCTTTGAGGGGTTGAGTAATTTTTTTTTTTGTGCTTATCGAATTTGGGAGTGATCTATTCATCCCCCCCTTCTATCTCACTTTTCGCTGTGTGTATCATATGGTTCCTATGGTGTAACCTGGGTCATGGATGAGGTGGGCTTGGCCCAACATGGTGGGTGAGGGTAGGAAAGGGTGGGCGGTGGGAGATGCGGGTGGGTCACATGGGTACCCGAGCTCCCAAAGGAAGGGGTCAAAGGGATCATGGAATGGGTTCCCTAGGGAGAAGTGCTCTATGTCCTCAAGGTCTTCACAAGGTGGGTCATCCTCATCTATTGGGATGATTGGGCCGGTGTAGTGAGTGGGTGGGTTGGCCAATGTTTTTGGGATCTCAATGGTAGGGGAGTGGATCGAGATGGGTTCTTCCACCATGGGGAGAAGAAAAAGGAGGTCGCTAGTGTAGCAACCAATGGTGCAGACCGAGGTGATAGACTCATCACATGGGTGGAAGAGACTAAGGTTTGTTGGGTGGGCCGTCCCTAGGGTCAACAAGCAAGTCAACTCTAGTTGCCATTCTAGGCCTTTGTGGAGGTCACCCAAACCCTCTACCTCGTAGTAGGATTGGATCGTGGTTTGAGTGGTGTGGATGGGCACTAGAGGGAGGTCTCGCTTCATGGGTAGGTAGGTATGGGCCATGATATCTCTAATCACGCTCTCCTTTAGCCAACTAGCAAGGGGTTCTCCTAAGATGAGCTCGGCCCCAACTAGGGAGGGTGGGGTAAGGTGAAGACCACTGTGCGTGGCCTTTCCTTCATCTTGGACATGGGTGGTCTCCATGGGGGGAATAGGGTCCAGAGTGTTCACCACTATGGGGTCGGGTGTTCCTCTACCAAGGAGGTGAGAGGGTCTTTTGAGGGTGGGGTGATGAGGGTTGGTGTATGGTGCACCTGTGGTGGAGGGTAAAGGGAAACTTGGTTTGGGATTGGTAGGGGAAGTAGTGGAGGCTTAGGTTGGGGTAGGATTGAAGTTGGGAGAGGGAGATGGGTTGGTTGAGGTAGCTTGGGTTGGTTGATCTCAGGGGGAGTATCCCTTATGGGAAAAGGTGGAGAGGCGGAGGCCAATTGGGGGAGGGTGTGGGTTGGAAAAGGGGGTGTGGGTTGGTTGGTGGTGGTTTTTGCGGGGGGAACCGGGTTGGCTAGGGGTCTCTTGCCCTTGGGATCGGCCGGTTATGGAGGAGTGAGGGTGGGGGCCAATTTGGTTTGAATGGTGGAGGTTGGGTGGTAAAGGGTGGAGGTGTTGATTGGGGTAGGAAGTGGTGGGTGTTGTGGGGGTTGGGAGATGTAGAGGGCCTTTATGGCGGCCTTGAACTGGTTGGGCGAGAATGGAGGAGTGGTAGTGCTCCTCGGGCTATGGGTCTTTGAGTAGGAGGAGGGGGAACATTTGGGGACGTAGATCTTCCTAAGTTCTACCTTCATCTCTTCTCATGAGTGAATGGGTTCTTGTCTCTTAACATCCCTTATGCCCACTATGTTCCGCCCCTTTTCTTTGGCTTGACCCCGAAGTCGCCCCTTGGCAACGCGGACTCTCGCGGGTCCATATACCATAGTCCTATCAAAGTACTTTTCCATGGTAGCCTCCCACCTAAGATAATCACTAGAACGTGATCCGTCAAAGGTAATGTCCTCATCTAGAATGATGTCCAAGGGTGGAGGACCGATCGGACCCTTGTGGAGGGCCGAATGGTATGGGCTTGACCAAAGAAAGGTAGCCATACTAGTGGTTGATGCACGAGTGACAAATGCAATGGCCCTAGGACAAGACTTAGTAGATACAAGTCTAGAACTTACTCTGATACCAATCTGATGTGACACGACCTAGGATGGAAGTGGTGACCCAAACACCGAGTGGTACGTGGCAAAGGATGAACCCGAAGGTTTCCTCGACGCTAGAAAGGCCGCGTTCCGAATCGGCATAACCGGAACGTTCCGCGACGTCTTTTGATATACCACTTCGGTGGAGGGCACCACGATGGGATGAGACACTAATGGGATGAAGCAACTAGACCGAACAACCCCTTGGACCTAGCAAACAAGCACAATTCGACGGACTGGGATCATCACTCGAGCGGACTCACCCGCTAAGCGCACACTAGTGCCCGTAGGCAACCCGATGATGGTGGTAAGGGTTTGAGGTGGGACCTCGCAGCTCCGGGGATTGGCTAGCTTGGGATTGAACCCCCAATGGTCCAGGGATGCCCAATTTAAGGGTGGATAGCACGTCGAGGGCGTGGGATGAAGGGTAACTCTCACAACTTACCCGTAGTGGCACTAAATTAATCGAATAATTGGAGCGAGCACTCTCTCACTATCGACGGAGCAACTAGAAATAATACTAAGCTAAGTAATGATAAAACCAACAGAGGATGGGGCCCGAAACTCACGTGGTCGGCATGAAGATGCCGATCCCGGTCGGAGACGAGGCGAGCGGGGAAGCGTGGGTATACCCCACACGCTGCGTCGGTGTAGCTCTATCTTGAAAATTCAGAATAGTGCACCACTATGCCTCTCGCAGGAGGGGGATCTTGGGGTGGGGGTTATTTTGAATTACACCGAAACACTACCTCCACGCAGGGAGGGGCTGTAAGTCGGTCAGGCAGGGATGGGGAATTAAGCAAAAGCCGAGTGGAAGATGACTGTCGGTTCTGCCAGCTCTCTGGACAGCGAGATAGGCAGTCACTATCGGCACTGTCATAGGCTCTCCTGAACTCCGTTGTTGATGAAACCATCGCCAAAACCTCCTGGGTTAGCCCAGAAGGATGTCAGAATTATTGGAGAATTTTCTGGTGACGACGACGGCCGAGGCAGGGTCGGGATCAGGACTGCTGCACTCTGCTTCTGGCAGTTATTGACACCCATTTTATGTCGATAAGTTGAGTCGTTTCTCTTACTCCCTTTTGTTGATGCCTCGAGTTTCCCATCACTCGTTGGGGCTATTTTCAGGCATGTTTTAGGCCAGTTTTATGGGTTGCCTCCCTCCTTGGTTAGGTCTAAGTTGATTCAGGGCTTAATGGGTCTTGGTTTTGGTTGATTGGGCTTTTCTGTAAGTTTCAACGTCCACTTGCATGTACGGTTCATCCATGACTCCTCAATCCATGTGCGGTTGACTACGGGCCGTCCATATATTTTGGAACATTTTGGCTAATTTTCTGAATTTCCACCGTCAAGCATTTATGCGGTCCTAACCTAGCCGTACAAAATGATGAACGGATGGAAAGTGGCCGCTCATCGTCTAGAGTCCTACGCTTGGTGGTTTTCCCAGATAATTATCCAATGAATTGAATTATCACCGACAAGGCTAGAACGGTTCGTCCTTGGCCGCTCTACTATTGAACGATCTCATATGAGCCGTTCTTCTATGAGAGTCCAACGGCGAACGTTTCGGTCAGTTCGAGGGATAATCTGGATTATTTCAGATTTATTTTGAATTTCCACCGACGTGGTTGAACGGTCCGGACATAGCCGCACATCCCGTTGAGCGGTCTATCATAAGACCGTTCATCTGTTCGATTCCTGAATTTCAACAAATTTTATCCCTTTCATCTGTGGTTTTATCTCCAACTTCTTTCATCATTTTCTCCGCGGATAATCAACCATTTTAAGTGCCGTTTCGACTGGATAAAAGATGATTCAGTTATCTATGATTTTTGTTTGATAATCTAGACCTGAAAATGACTCTAAACTCTAATTTCGAGCTAGGCTTTCTAGGCTCTATAAATAGACCCTAAAGGCCAAGCTTGAAAAGGGGGGGGGGCAGATTTTGGTCGACGGCGAAGCCCTGCCACATTCTTGAGCGACCTAGCACCAAGGAGGGAGGCTTTCTACATCCATACAAGCATCCGGTTCAGGGAGTAGTTTGGTTTTGAGTCCTTTTGTGTTTGATTGTTTTCGTCCTCCTTGTTATTGCATGCATTGCTTTTCACACTTTCTCCCACGTTCTCCTTCATCTTCATTACAATGCACACACCTACCTACGTTTTTTTTGACACCCTAGGGGTTTAGAATCCCCCAGGTATCCCCCTTTCCATTTAGTCACGTTCATTCCTCATTATTTCGACATTTACTACACCATTCAGTTCTAATCTAGGTTGTTTCTTTGTTTCTTTACGTTGTTTTGCAGGTCAACAATTCCTAGTACGAGGCCCATCCCCTCTGGCCGGATGGAGAGGGTGGAGGTTGGACCCCTTTGCGACTTCTGACTTGGTGGTCTCGAGCGGTTCTATTCTGTCCGTTCAAGGAGACGTGCGGTGCATCTTCGGCCGTTCTTCTTCGTCCGACGGTCGTTATAGAGCCGTTCAACATCCAGGAGTGCCTCATCCCGCACCTTCTGCAGCACCCTTGGGTGGTCTATCGTAAGACAGTGTGTCCTATAGGCGGTTCTACTTCAACCGCTCATCTTCCCAGTGCTACAGCCAGGCGAGTGTCTCCCCTTCCTTTCCAAAGCATGGCGTGTTCATCACGTTCGGCGCTTTGGTGGCGATCACGGTCATTTTTTTTCTGTCCTCCTCTTACTATTTTTCACTTATTCATTGCATATCGATTTATTCATAACATATCTTCCTTTAAGTAAGAGGAGAAAATATATCTACACCCTTCTTTTGTTGCGATCACGGTGGGACGCCTAGTGCCCATCGTGTTAGTGATTTGCTGACCTCTTCATTTGCTGTGTTAGTCCTCTTTTCAAAGTGATTTCAGGTTGGTCTGGGCGCGGTCTCTATCCTCCGGAGCATGTGCGGATCTCCAGGAGCCGTCCATCTCTTTGGCGGCTGGAAGTCCACCGCTCTTCTCTGTGAACAACGCCATATCATCTGCAAAGCCTGCTGCGATAAGCGGTTCAAGGCCATCCGTTCAAGTCTTACACGGTCTGTTATGGGCCGTCCATCTCGCTGGCACAGGTACTCCTCTATCTTCTGATTGTTGTTTTGGTTGCTGTTACACGGTTTATGTAGGTCTGTTCTAGTCAATAAGCGGCTGTCCATAGACCGCTCATCCGGGTACGTAGCTCATTTCTGTCACTGTTCATTTCCAGCATTCTCTGGTTTGCATGTTATTTTGTCGTTACTCCTTGCATTATACGGCCTTCTACAGACCGTCTATCTCCCTGAGCGGTCTTGCAGAGACCGCCCTTGTCATGCTATAGTGCACCCGTGCTTCTCTTTCATTGCCACCTTATATGCTTTTCATGATACTTGGTGCCGATTATTGATCTCCCCCTGCTCCTATATCATTGTTGTATACTCGTTTTCACCTCTTACATATTTGATTTGATCATTGTTTGCTAGTTTCTAGGTTAGAATTTTGCATGCACTCCGGTGCGCATAGGATTCATGCATTTCATTCATATTTAGTTGCGTTCCTACCGAGGTAGAGTTTCCTCTCGTCTCCATACTCCTTGGAGCCGACTAGGGGACCTTGTCGAGGGCCTCCGTAAGTCCCTGTGAGCCATGGATTCCCACACGGACGCCGGGCAGGTTGTACCGTACCACCCCCAGTCTAGGGTCTGCATTCATGAGAGAGATAGAGTCCTTTAGAGTCTGCCAGTCCTCCCTTCTCACCCTGTTTAGGTACCTTGTGGTCGAGTGAATTCCCATTTTGATTAATCCACTAAGGTACTAAAAGAGAACTTATAAAAATCTTCGCGCATCACTTGGAATTTGTTTGGGTAATTGGCCGATTCTTTTCTAATCTCTCTTCTCCATTGTATGTTGCATAGTGTCGTCATTTGCATCCTTTTGTCAGATTAGGCTTAGTAGGTCTAGTTCATCTTTGTGTGTCTCCATTTAGCTGCATTTGTCTTAGGCTCTTCCCCTCCTTGTATTCATTTGAAATTCACTGTATAGAGTCTCCATTCTCCCCATGGAGCACTTCTCCCCTGTACCTTATTCCTATACTTCTCCATCTTCTTACCTCCGTGTGGATTCCTCTTCCCATGCGGGCCCATCTCCTTATTCCTCCGTTGGACCCTATTCTTTAAACGGGCCTTCTTATCCCGCCCGTGCTGCTGCTAGTCCAATCCATCCTCGTTCCCGCATACATGATTCTTCCAGGCCCATGCATTCCCTCATTCCTGGAATGGGCTTTCCTTCTTCTCAGGCCGGATCCCCTTATCCGGCCCATCATCATTACCTTGGTCTAAATTCACCATCTCTTGCTCAGGCTGGTTCATACCCTTCTCGGACTCTTCCTACCGAGGAGATGTTCACTCAGGCCCAACACCAGCTTGATGAATTACAACGCCGAATCAACCCTCAAACTTCTTCGGACATCCCGTTTGCCTTTCAAGGTCTTCAACTCCCACCGCGTTCACAAATTCCCGCATATCGCTGCTAAGGTGGAGTCGGTGACCCCTATATCCATTTGAAGGAGTTCTTATATGAGTCGGCCCAGTTCCAGCATGATCAACGCATGATGGCCTATTTGTTTGGCCAATCTTTAGAGGGCTTGGCCAAGGATTGGTTCTTAACATTGCCGCAGGAGCAGATGATGAATTTTCAACCCATTCAAGCAAGATTTATTCAGCAATACCGAGACCAGGTGGGGCCCAGATATTCTAGGTTGATCTGGCCCAGGAGAAGATGAAGCCCGGCGAGGAATTCTCCATATTTGCCAACCGCTGGCGTCGCCTAGTCGCGTAAGTCCTGGTGCATATTCCAGAGGGCGAGCAGATCAAGATGGTTATTTCTAATGCAACGCCCGAACTCAGATGTATCTTAGCCCTGAACGATATCACTTCATGGAAACAACTTTACAGTCGAGCCCGCTTCATTACCCAACAACTCCTTGTTTCCTTTGACCATGAGTCTCCTCCACCGTCACTTTCTACATACACTTTCCCTCCGCCCTCCACCGCAAGTCAGCCCTCCACTACATATCCCTCCACGAGTCGGCCCTCTGCTCCCACACACCCATATGCCTCCACCTCACATCCCTCCACGAGTCAACCCTCCGCTATTTCATCTCCCCACACCTCTACACTTCCGATCAAGGAAACACTACACCCAGAGCGGGTAGATGTCGTCCATTACATTCCCACTCCCTCCACACCGCCACATCATTCTAGCCCTCCGCCTTCGCCTACGCAATCCCCCTTACCTACGCAACTTCCGCTATCATCCCCATTACCTTTTCATACCCCTCGGCATCCACCTTGCCCGAAGCGGGCTTCTCACTCTTCGTTGCCGGAATCACTTACAGATGTTTTCAGGGCTCTGATGGCCACCCATGCATTGCAACTCCCTCCGGTTATGCCTTGCCGACCCGCGGTCGAGAATTCGCTCCAGTTCTGTGAGTTCCATCGTCAACAGGGGCATTTGATTGAGGACTGCCCCGAGTTCCGGGAACTTGTTCACAACTTGGAAGATAAGAAGATGATTGATTGGACTGTCATACACCAAGTTATTTCAGATCTCAGCAGCAACCAGCAGTAGCAGCAGCAGCAAGTGCCACCTAGGCAATCGTCTCCACTTCAAGACCAGGGGCACCCTGGTGTTTCTTCAATTGATAAGGTACCTGCTCCGTTACCCACTTCTTCCTCCCTCCCATCTCCTCCACCACCTTTACCTACTCCGGCCTCCGCTCGGGCAACTTCTCTTTCACCCTCCGTTTCAACCACCACACCTGTCCCCATCGCCTCTCGACGTGCTGTAAAGATACGTCGGAGAGCGCCACCACCCGCCACTTCCCCCGCTACACCACTACCCTCCTCTCATCCTTCTTCCCCACCCCTACCTTCACCTCCTTCCTCTTCACCTTCACCATCTCCATCAACCACATCACCCCCTTTGCCACCTTTATCGACTTCGCCACCATTGCCGTCGCCTCTTTCACTCCCCCTTTCGCCATCATCCTCTAAGCCCGAGCAGGCTGACCCTAAACCCATACCTCCACTTTTGCTTTTACCTCCACCCATGCCCATCATCATCAGTATTTCCCCATCACTTGCACCATCGCCACCCGCGCCCTTCAAACCTCCTCCTTCTAACCTCCCTCTACCACTTCCCGCTCCGCGAAGCAGGTACACGCTACCTTTGGTGCCTCTCGGGTCTAGTCCCCAGGGATATAAAGAGCCGAACTAGGTTTTGACTATGCATCACAAGCTTCAAGACTTCATTTGTCGCATTCAGGTCTGAGTTTTGGTCCCTGGCTATTCTAGGGACAATGAGCCTGCACTTGCTATGAAGACGGTTGCTCAGAAGAGTTCATGTGCACTGGTGCCAGCTTCTTCAAAAGCGAGGCCGGTGGCAATCTTTTCGCTCGCCGAGAATTCACTATTGATGTTGTTATCACCTCTCACCTGATTGCTATTCAGTGCACTGGCCCAGAAGAGTTTTCCGCCCGGATGGTGCTAACCCACGGGCCGCCAGAAGTCTAATGAATTCATCGTTCAAGGGGCAATTGGCCGTGTCCTCGAGATTGACCAGGGGCATTCTACACATCCTATGCAATCTCCCTCGGTTTATTGGTGAGGCG
Source organism: Amorphophallus konjac (assembly GCA_022559845.1). NCBI lineage: Eukaryota > Viridiplantae > Streptophyta > Magnoliopsida > Alismatales > Araceae > Amorphophallus > Amorphophallus konjac. The sequence continues at coordinate 211,664,912 of CM040128.1, forward strand.
GCCACGTCAACGCCGCGCATCGCCCTCCCTCAGTTCCGTCTTGCCTTCTAGCAAGGGAGTTATGCTTCATGCCCCGCTCCGAGTGAAGATGCCAAAGCTCCATGTTCTAGTGCCGAACGACAAAACTCTATTTCTTCCTAATGTTCATCACAAGGAGTTGACTGTTCTGGAATGTCCTTCTATGGTTAGCACCGCACAGCTAGGGGCAACCGTCTCGATGAAGCTGCATACTCATGACCGGGCCAGGCCGTCTGCCAGGTGGGCCCGTTATTTGAGAAAGTATTGCAAGGCAAGAAGCCCGAAGGCCCGAGTCCGCGCCGGGCAGAGTTGTTTCAAGAAGATTACTGCTAAGAAGAGGCGATGTCACAAGTTCAAGGGCCGTCAGTTGCGCACTTGGGGATCCACTTCCTCCTCTCCTTCTTCCGTCTATTCATCTTTTCTTCTGCTCGATTCTTATCCTTGGGTGGTGTACCTTCCACCACCTGGCCATATTTCTACCATCTTTTCCTATTCTCACCATTCTAGGCCTCGGCCTATGTCCTCCTCTTCCCCTAATCCAGGGGCATCTTCTAGTTTTCCTTCCCGGATAAGTCCGGATTTCACTTCTCATCTCTTTCCCCCGACCCTATTGGGGATTCCTTGTGCTCGTTCCCCGACTTTGTCGGGTGGTTTTTCTGATCCTTCCCCGACTTTGTCAGGTGGTTTCCATTTCTTTTCTCCGACCTCGTCAGGTGTTCATACATTTTCTTCCCCGCCTCTGGCGGGTGATCACTACTCTTCTTCTCCGACCACGTCGGATGATCATTCTCCTTATTCCTTATCTTCACAGCTATCTTTTCATCGTCTTTCTGTTCTTTCCTCCTCACCCTTTTAGGGTTTTCACCATTTTTCTTGCTGTTTTTGAAGCTTTAGCCCGCCTTGATCTCAGTTAATCCTTGTTTATTCTGTATCTGGTTCCTTGTTATCAGGGCCTTAGTGCCTTAACGAGGGAGTTCTAGCCCTCGTCTCTCTTCCTTTTTATCCCTTCTTCGTCTGGTATGATGTCTGCCACTCCTTTGTGTCGAGGAATCCAATCCTTTGCTCTCCTTTCATCCTTTATCCTGACAAGCAAGGAATACAAAGCTACTCGCGCTCATCAAAGCTCATTGATCAAGATCGCTTCAGGATGCCGATTTCCATGTCATGGATCTGCAAAGATATCTTTATTTTATGCAAGAACGTGCTTTCATTTCCATTATTTCTATTGTTTTGGCACATGATTATAATGTTGTTTCCTCAACATGATTGAGTGACTTTAGGAGTCTTTGTTTAATTAGATCTTAACTTTGTGTCAAATAAAAAAAGTTAGCTTCTACAACATCCTTAGGCTGGTGATAGCTCCGCGTTGGGAGTCTTGTTTCTTTCCTTGATTGTTAAGGGTGATCTGTGAGTGTGGATTTTTCACACACTACACGGCAAGCCATAGCCGATCTCTCTGAGGCGCACCATTGTTGCTTTGGCCATACTTTGGGTATGCACAAAGGTCTTTTCTTTTCTCTGCTCGGCCAAGTGCAGGGGCAAGAGATGGATGAATGAGATGACCAACCTAGGCGCTCCCTAATACGAGAGAGGTCTCAAATAGGGGCAGTCTTGATCCTCAAAAGTGAGCTTTCACGTTATATCTGGCCAATAAGGGCTACCAAAATTAATGAGAAAATGAATCAATGTAAAATTATGAATCAAAGGCATGGCAAGAGTGGCAGTACAGTTCCCCGCGGGACGTCATGAGCCCGGTCGCATGCGTGCTTGGTAAATATGGGTCTAAAAATCAAAGACACAAAGCCCCGGCGCAACAGACCTACTATTTGAGGGGTAGTGCCCTGGAAGGAATTCGAGCCTTGATATCTCCCATCCTGCACGAAGCTTGTCTCCAATTTTTCTTCTGCTTCTCCCTCTTAGGTTGGGTTGTATCCCGGGTATGGCCTTAGTAGGGGCACCGTTCTTTAGAAGCGGTTGGTTGTGGTAAGCCACCCTCACATGCACGCCCTGCTTAAGGGAAGCCTTTAATGAAAGGGGTAGGAACGACGATCCCTAGCCAGTAGTTTGAGCCTGTCTTTAGGTGCTGCAGATTGTTATGTTAAAATCAAAAAAAAATCAAATATTATCAAAAGTCTAAAAAAAAATCAAATACTTAAAAAAAAATCAAAAAAAATCAAATATTGTCAAGAAATCCAAAAAATTTAAATACTTCAAAAAAAAATCAAAATATTTCAAAAACCTAAAAAATAAAATACTTCAAAAAATATCTAGAAAAATGAAATACTATTGAAAATCTAAAAAAATTTGTGTCTTTTTCATGCATTTGAATTTGTTTTAAGGACAGATACGTAATCAGTTTGCTAAGTGTGCAGGTTGCAAGTTTTCAGGCATTCCTTACTATATCTTTGTGCTTTGCCTCCTGTCCACAGCTTTGATCTGTTCTTTCCTTCTTCGATCCACTCTCGGTCTGTTCTGAAGCTCATGTCCTTCTCAACTTTTGTTTGCAATGATCATATCTTTATGAGAGGGCTTTGCCTCACGATTATGAACCTGGCGGTTCTGCTTAATTCTGATCTTGGGTTTTGATTGAAGTGCGTATTTGTTCATGTCTTTTGTCCCGCCGTGTCCTTGTCTCGTGTTTATGTCCCACCCTATCGTCCCACACTTGTTGTTTTTCTCACCCCATGTTGTTAGTTATTTTACACATGTTGATAGTCGTCCTTCCATGTTCCATGTGTTGTCCCAACCGTGTGATCCGTCATGTTCTTATCCCAACCATGTGTTGTCCCGCCGATTGTTATCTTGTCACACCATGTTCATGCATACGTAATGTCTGTTTATGCCTTTGCCTATGTGCTTGTTCGTCTTGTTGTGTTGTTTCCATTCATCATGTTATGTCATGTTGTTTGTCATTCAGTTAAGCATTGTGTGATCTCTGCTATGCTTATACTCGTTTGTCTTATTTCATGAAAATCCAAAAGAAAATCCGAAAATGAAAATCCAAAATAAGCATGCCGCTTTCACCTGCACAGGTAAGTCAGGTATGGCTTTCTATCCTTGCATCCCTTATTGTATTACTATATGATACTATATTATATTATCTCGAGAACCAGTTGGTTATTTACGTGATCCAAGATCTGATGTTCCCCTTCAACAAAAATGATGATGATCCAGGTTCACATATTTAATCTTCGGATAGGCCGTTAGGTTGGGATTTCACGGGGAGGATAGTTCTATCCTACACGTCGTGGTTGCGGATAGTATCTTGACTCTGACTTTCCCAGCTTAGCAATACTATTCTTGAGTATTTTATATTTTAATCTTTCTTTGCATTTATTTTTACGATTTCTTTTATTTTAGCCCAGCATGCATCATACGCATCTTTTGAGCTTCCATGACCCATGGTTTGCTTGAAGAATGTCCCGTCAGTGATGGTTAGCCGTACGTTCAGTGTTTGAGTAAGAGGGACTAATTCCACTCTGAGTTGGAAGGTTCTCTTTGGTCAATTCGCTTGGATTGATTGATTGAAAGGTCCCCGTCTGGAGCTTTAGCCTGTTTCCTTTACTTTTGATGCCTACTTTTGTGGCCTCCTCATTGGACCACGGGATTGTGTCCCCCATGAGGTTGGTCTTGTCAGTTTATTTCATTTAGTTTAGTTCCTCCAGACTGGTGTCGCTTTTGGTTTGATCATTCCTTGTGTTTGGTTCAGAGTTTTCCGGAAGATTCCTATCACTTGTTGGTAAAAACAGGTGTCGTTTTACCTTAACGCCCACTTTTTCGGTCCACTCCGCTGCATCTCCGCTTCATCTCCATGTTCCATGTCACTTCTGCTTCACCTCCGCTCACTCCCCTGCAAAGAGGACGTTAAGGAGGGGCATCTGTTGACACCCGTTTTATGCCGATAAGTTGAGTCGTTTCTCTTACTCCCTTTTGTTGATGCCTCGAGTTACCCATCACTCGTTTGGGGCTATTTTCAGGCATGTTTTGGGCCAGTTTTATGGGTTGCCTCCCTCCTTGGTTAGGTCCAAGTTGATTCAAGGCTTAATGGGCCTTGGTTTTGGTTGATTGGGCTTTTCTGTAAGTTTCAACGTCCACGTGCATGTACGGTTCATCCATGACCGCTCAATCCATGTGCGGTTGACTACGGGCCGTCCATATATTTTGGAACATTTTGGCTAATTTTCTGAATTTCCACCGTCAAGTATTTATGCGGTCCTAACCTAGCCGTACAAAATGATGAACGGACGGAAAGTGGCCGCTCATCGTCCAGAGTCCTGCGCTTGGTGGTTTTCCCAGATAATTATCCAATTAATTGAATTATCACCGACAAGGCTAGAACGGTTCGTCCTTGGCCGCTCTACTATTGAACGATCTCATATGAGCCGTTCTTCTATGAGAGTCCAACGGTGAACGTTTCGGTCAGTTCGAGGGATAATCTGGATTATTTCAGATTTATTTTGAATTTCCACCGACGTGGTTGAACGGTCCGGACATAGCCGCACATCCCGTTGAGCGGTCTATCGTAAGACCGTTCATCTGTTCGATTCCTGAATTTCAACAAATTTTATCCCTTTTATCCGTGGTTTTATCCCCAACTTCTTTCATCATTTTCTCCGCGGATAATCAACCATTTTAAGTGCCGTTTCGACTAGATAAAAGATGATTAAGTTATCTACGATTTTTGTTTGATAATCTCGACCTGAAAATGACTCTAAACTCTAATTTCGAGCTAGGCTTTCTAGGCTCTATAAATAGACCCTAAAGGCCAAGCTTGAAAAGGGGGGGAGATTTTGGTCGACGGTGAAGCCCTGCCGCATTCTTGAGCGACCTAGCACCAAGGAGGGAGGCTTTCTACGTCCATACAAGCCTCCGGTTCAGGGAGTAGTTTGGTTTTGAGTCCTTTCGTGTTTGATTGTTTTTGTCCTCCTTGTTATTGCATGCATTGCTTTTCACACTTTCTCCCACGTTCTCCTTCATCTTCATTAGCATGCACACACCTACCTACGTTTGTTTTGACACCCTAGGGGTTTAAAATCCCCCAGGTATCCCCCTTTCCATTTAGTCACGTTCATTCCTCATTATTTCGACATTTACTACACCATTCAGTTCTAATCTAGGTTGTTTCTTTATTTCTTTACGTTGATTTGCAGGTCAGCAATTCCTAGTACGAGGCCCATCCCCTCTGGCCGACTGGAGAGGGTGGAGGTTAGACCCCTTTGCGACTTCTGGCTTGGTGGTCTCGAGCGGTTCTATTCTGTCCATTCAAAGAGACGTGCGGTGCATCTTCGGCCGTTCTTCTTTGTCCGGTGGTCGTTATAGAGCCGTTCAACATCCAGGAGTGCCTCATCCCGCACCGTCTGTAGCACCCTTAGGCGGTCTATCGTAAGACTGTGTGTCCTATAGGCGGTTCTACTTCAACCGCTCATCTTCCCAGTGCTGCAGCCAGGCGAGTGTCTCCCCTTCCTTTCCAAAGCACGGCGTGTTCATCACGTTCGGCGCTTTGGTGGCGATCACGGTCATTTTTTTCTGTCCTCCTCTTACTATTTTCCACTTATTCATTGCATATCGATTTATTCATAACATATCTTCCTTTAAGTAAGAGGAGAAAATATATCTACAGCAGTGTGTGGACTGCTATTGCTGGAAGGGGAGGCTTTCACGACCACTCCTATGCTCAGTTGACGGAGAGACTAGAATCGTTGCGTTCGTGGTCGAGTTCTCTTCGAACGGAGACCCACGGGGCCATCAGCGAAGGTCGGAGCAGACAAGGAGACCCCTAACAGTGTCAGGGTATCAGGCCAATCCCAGAGGGGACTGACCCAGCGCACCCTAGGGAGGAAATTCGGAACTTACTACTCTGAGATCCAAACGGAGCCCTGCTTCTTGGTGATGAAAGGGGACTCGTAGCAGAAGTCTTTAGTCAAACACCACTCCAATATCTTCAAGGTACTGGTCATGGTAGCCTCTACAAGCTGCAGTTGGGCTTTCTACCAGAGAGGAATTGCGCAGTCCGGCGGTGAAGACTCCTCCGGGCAGCCATGAACTCAAACGGAGGCGGGACCACCTCCGTTGCGAAGTAGACTGGACAACACTTGCAACAGTATAAGGTTTGCCACCAGGAACTTCGCGGAGATGATGATGTAGGCTCTACAAACAGGTGCCTGGGCTACTACTTGCGAATTGCCATGACAGGGTGGAGATAGGTGATGGAGAGTGGGGTAGATGGGAGGAGAAATGGGGTGGATGTGTGTGGGGGCAACCCCTGGCTGTGAGGGGGTCTAGGAGGGGGCGATCCAAGGTCTTGGAGGGGCAGAATGTTGTCTGGAAGGTGGTCTAGCAGATGGTGGGAGGGGGAGCTACGAATTTGGTGTTGGGAGGGAGAGGGAGGTGGATTTGAATTTTGGTTAATGAGTGGGGTTAATGCTGGCCTAGGGGAGAGGAAAGGATGCTTAGGGAGGGGTGTTCTACGTTGGGAGAGTGAGAGGTTGCATGGGGGAGAGGGAGAGGTGTGTTGGGAAAGGGAAGAGTCACCTAGGAAGGGGGAGAGAATGGATGGGATGATTTAATGGGGTCTTGGGATGTGAAGGGGTGTAATGAATACACCTTGGGGAGATGAAAGGGTGATGATGTGGTAGAAAGGGAGAGGATGAGGTGGACATTTAGGGCTGATGTGGAGCTGAGGTGGCAGGGGGGAAGGTGAAGGGGCAGGTGCGCCCAAGGGAGAGAGAGGGGGGTAGGAGGGCTTCTCACCCTATCTAATGGTTTCTCACCACAAGAAAATAATTAAATTGGACTAAAATTCTCAGATTTTCATTAACTTCAAATGGGAGAAATGGGCTCCTATTTATAGGCAACCCACTTTTTACAATAAGTCCCTGACTTTAGGACTAATGACAAATAACCAAGGGGGAAGGGGGCGCCCCTGGGCCAAGCCCACTGAAATGGGCCCATTAACCAACTAATCAACCTAATGACACTCAGACTTAGGTAAATGACTACCTAACCTAGGTGCTGGACTCAAATAAAAGAAAAATTACATAATTATGACTCAAAGAAAATATGAAAATTACATGACTCAAGTCATAAAAATGCAACAAACACATTGGAGCCATGCTGGCGAGCTGTGGAGAAATGTGAAGGGCGAGAGATGCCCCCATCATAAAGGGTATGCGATAGTTATAGGAAATTGAAAAACGTAAGGGTCCATTGCCAGGGAAAAAGAAACAATTAATGCTTCAATCCATTGAATCCATTGTCGGGTAAAAGGGGTCCGTTGCCAGCCAACAATGGTTGTCATTGCCTCCACTGAGCTCTGGTGGTTGAGGGGTCCCTGGGAAATGGCAACCATGTGCGCCCTTTATCTGGGCTTCAGACCACTATCGGCCCCTCCTCACATGGGTATGGTTGGTGGCATATATATATATATATATATATATATATATATATATATATATATATATATATATATATATATTCATATTTAATTGGCATGCAGGTGGGCGTTAATCCTTTGGACCCTTCATATATATGTTTATTTTGCCCAAAAGAAAATTGCGGATGCAAGAATCAAACTGTGGTAACACATTTGGATAACACGTCACTTAACCAACTACCCTAAGAAGTCACTTTGTCCAGTAAATAATCTTTTTGGAACATGAAGTCCCATTACGTATGATGACTTCAATGGTGGTATATTTATATAATGGCCCTCATTGGGTATTCTAACTTCTTATTTAACCTTCCTATAGAGTGATCTTCTTATAGAGTTATCTAAAGTTTTTATTTATTTGGGGAAAAAGTCTATATATTATTATTATTATTATTTTCTATCATTTTTATACGGGGTGTTACACCCTCCCCCCACTTAAAAGAATTTGGTCCCCAAATTCAATTGCATATATGGAGACAAGGAGGGTGAGAAATACTTACAGACTATAATAGTTCTGGAAATCTCCTTCTCATAGACTCCTCGGTTTCCCATGTAGCCTCTTGTTCTAAGCATCGATTCCATTGGATTTTTACCATAGGGATCATCTTGTTCCTTAGAACTCGGATTTCTCGGTCGAGGGTCTTCATTGGCTTCTGCTCATAGGTAAGGTCCTTCTGTATCACCAAGTCAGTGTGATCGATGACGTGGAGAGGATCGTGCACATACTTCTTCAGCATAGAAATGTGGAATACATTGTGCACCTCAGATAATTGTGGAGACAAGGCAATGCGGTAAGCTACCTCACCCACTCTCTCCAATACCTTAAATGGACCAATAAACATCGGCGTAAGTTTGCCCTTAACACCGAATCTTCTAATACCTCGACAATGAGATACCTTGAAAAAAACATGGTCTCTAACTTGAAATTCCATATCTCTTCTTCTATTGTTAGCATATGACTTCTGCCTGGACTGTGCTATTTTTAGCCTTTCCTGAATGAGGTGTATCTTCTCAGTTGAATCTCTCACCATATCGGGGCCTAGAATTTGTTTTTCACCGACTTCGACCCAGCATATTGGAGATCGACAACTTCGGCCATAGAGTGCCTCAAAGGTGCCATTTGGATACTAGCTTTTTTTTTTTCAAGCACAAAGTCATCTAGTGGCCGAAGGGAGAGTGCACCCCCATTCCAGAGGAAGGGAATGTTCTCACTCCACCAAACAAACCACTAAATGCTGATTTTATTGCTTTTGTATAGAACATGTACAATTCATTAGAGGCCGGAGAGACCAAGTCTCTAGTACAATGAAGCTGAAAAAAGCCTATACAAAACTCCTACGAAAATTAGGAACAGAAGAGGCATCCGCTAAAGCATAAGCTTTGGCTAGGATGGGCACATCTTTAAAAGAGTGGAACTCCTTATTGTGACCGATGAAGATAGCATGATTAGCAAGAGCATCAGCAACCTAGTTGATTTCTCTGTAGGTGTGAATGATGGGGCAACCACACATATAGAAGGCTTGTTGAATTTCTGCCCACCATGGAAGAAGAGACCAAGGGGGGTCCTTATTATTGGATAACAAATCAACCATTACCATGGAATCCGTATATATGATTGACAATGGAATAGAATGCAGTCTGGCAAGGCGCAGGCCATCCAAAAGGGCTCTTCCTTCAGCAATCATATTTGAGCCATTACTGTAAAAATAGGAGAAACTGACGGGATCGTCATCAACATCAGACTTGATCTTCCGTCTTAAAATATTTGTAATTTTTTTTTATTTTACATAAGGGTCTTTGAAGTTTATCTTTTGATATCCCTAAGTGTCTTTAAGGGAGTTATAATGAGTCATATGTGTCTTTTGATATTTCTAGACATCAAAGAGTCTTAGAGTTTTTAAGGGAGTTATAATGAGTCATATGTGTCTTTTGATATTTCTAGACATCAAAGAGTCTTAGAGTTTCTAAGGGAGTTATAATGAGTCATATGTGTCTTTTCATATTTCTAGACATTAAAGAGTCTTAGAGTTTTTAAGAGAGTTATAATGAGTCATAGGTGTCTTTTCATATTCCTAGGTATTAAAGAGTCTTAGAGTTTGTCCTTTGATCTTCTTTGTGAAGTCTATAAAAAGAGTCTTGTAGTCCTTATTTGAATCAATAGAATGAAGAAAAACCAGTTTAGCTATGACTATGAGTGTTCTTCCATATTTTTGGAACCCCGGGTGAGAGGCCCAACCCCACTTCGCCCCGCCATGGAGGTCGTCCGTGAAGCTCCAGTGCATCATCTTCGAGAAGAGGACGGGTATGAAGCCCCATCGAAGCTCCACGATCTTCCTCCTTCACCGTTCAACCGTCGTCGTCGTCCATCACCACCGCCATCACCGCCGTGCCAACTGCAACGCCTGCAACCGCCATCACCGCAGAGAAGACTTGAAGAGCGCGACTGCGTCGTCCCTGGGATGGGGATGGGTGTGAGGCCCCTGCCGAGCTCCTCCGTTCTTCTTTAGTCACCTCGCCTTCCTGCTCTCCGGCTGATAGTTTGAAGTCCTTCCTCGACCTCGTCTCACATCAAATGGTATCAGAGCAAGTCGTCTGGTTTGTCCCAACAAGTCGGGGTCCTACAATTCAAGATTCGAGGTTCGAGGTCGAACCTTCTCCAAGCGGAGGGGTTTGACGGGATCGTCATCAACATCAGACTTGATCTTCCGTCTTAAAATATTTGTAATTTTTTTTATTTTACATAAGGGTCTTTGAAGTTTATCTTTTGATATCCCTAAGTGTCTTTAAGGGAGTTATAATGAGTCATATGTGTCTTTTGATATTTCTAGACATCAAAGAGTCTTAGAGTTTTTAAGGGAGTTATAATGAGTCATATGTGTCTTTTCATATTTCTAGACATTAAAGAGTCTTAGAGTTTTTAATAGAGTTATAATGAGTCATAGGTGTCTTTTCATATTCCTAGGCATTAAAGAGTCTTAGAGTTTGTCCTTTGATCTTCTTTGTGAAGTCTATAAAAAGAGTCTTGTAGTCCTTATTTGAATCAATAGAATGAAGAAAAAACCAGTTTAGCTATGGCTATGAGTGTTCTTCCATATTTTTGGAACCCCGGGTGAGAGGCCCAACCCCACTTCGCCCCGCCATGGAGGTTGTCCGTGAAGCTCCGGTGCATCGTCTTCGAGAAGAGGACGGGTATGAAGCCCCATCGAAGCTCCACGATCTTCCTCCTTCACCGTTCAACCGCCGTCGTCGTCCATCACCACCGCCATCACCGCCGTGCCAACTGCAACGCCTGCAACCGCCATCACCGCAGAGAAGACTTGAAGAGCACGACTGCGTTGTCCCTGAGATGGGGATGGGTGTGAGGCCCCTGCCGAGCTCCTCCGTTCTTCTTTAGTCACCTCGCCTTCCTGCTCTCCGGCTGATAGTTTGAAGTCCTTCCTCGACCTCGTCTCACATCAAATGGTATCAGAGCAAGTCGTCTGGTTTGTCCCAACAAGCCGGGGTCCTGCAATTCGAGATTCGAGGTTCGAGGTCGAACCTTCTCCAAGCGGAGGGGTTTGACGGGATCATCATCAACATCAGACTTGATCTTCCGTCTTAAAATATTTGTAATTTTTTTTTTATTTTACATAAGGGTCTTTGAAGTTTATCTTTTGATATCCCTAAGTGTCTTTAAGGGAGTTATAATGAGTCATATGTGTCTTTTGATATTTCTAGACATCAAAGAGTCTTAGAGTTTTTAAGGGAGTTATAATGAGTCATATGTGTCTTTTCATATTTCTAGACATTAAAGAGTCTTAGAGTTTTTAAGAGAGTTATAATGAGTCATAGGTGTCTTTTCATATTCCTAGGCATTAAAGAGTCTTAGAGTTTGTCCTTTGATCTTCTTTGTGAAGTCTATAAAAAGAGTCTTGTAGTCCTTATTTGAATCAATAGAATGAAGAAAAACCAGTTTAGCTATGGCTATGAGTGTTCTTCCATATTTTTGGAACCCCGGGTGAGAGGCCCAACCCCACTTCGCCCCGCCATGGAGGTCGTCCGTGAAGCTCCGGTGCATCGTCTTCGAGAAGAGGACGGGTATGAAGCCCCATCGAAGCTCCACGATCTTCCTCCTTCACCGTTCAACCGCCGTCGTCGTCCATCACCACCGCCATCACCGCCGTGCCAACTGCAACGCCTGCAACCGCCATCACCGCAGAGAAGACTTGAAGAGCACGACTGCGTCGTCCCTGAGATGGGGATGGGTGTGAGGCCCCTGCCGAGCTCCTCCGTTCTTCTTTAGTCACCTCGCCTTCCTGCTCTCCGGCTGATAGTTTGAAGTCCTTCATCGACCTCGTCTCACATCAATATCAAGGGCCGATCCGATCAAATATCTCTTGTCCCAACCAGAACTGAAGGGGCAACTAGGGAAATGGGCCGTCATTCTGATGGAATTTGATGTCACATATGTGTCGCAAAAGGCCATTAAAGGCCATGCAATAGCAGACTTCTTTGCAGCACATCCTATGCCCAAGAATTCTCCTCTGGTCACGGAGCTGCCAGAAGATGAAACACTAGAACTGGGCCAAGTCCGCCAAGCCATATGGCAATTATATTTTGACAGAGCATCCAGAACAGAAACATCCCAATCAGGGCATGCGAGGATAAGAGCCGAAGCAGGCATCATCCTCAGATCCCCAGAAGGAGAAGTGTTGCATACATCATGCTCGATCAACAAGCCATGCATGAACAATGAAGCAGAATATGAAGCCTTGATCATTGGCCTTCAGATTGCCCTCCATATGAAGATTCGAATGCTGCAGGTGTTCGGCGACTTAATGTTGATCGTCAAGTAGGCATAGGGAGAATTCGATGGCCGGAAGCCCGGATTGATCCCTTATTGCTCCAAGGCGAAAGAGCTCATGGGGTGATTCTACTTCATCGAAATAGGCCATGTCGGTAGAAGTCGAAACGCCCAGGCAAATACACTGGCAAAATTACCAAGCTCACTGGCGGTCCCACCAGGCGAATCCCTCAACATAACAATCATAAATAGACGCCAGGTTCCTAGCATGATAGAGGAGCCTAGTGAAAAAAAAGAATGTGAGGCTGTAACAGCAGAAGCAACCACTTCTCCTGACTGGAGAGAACCCTTGATGAAATTGTTTAAACATCAAGAATTGTCCAAGCAGAGGGAAGAAAAGATCAGATTGATCAGAATGAAGGATTCTTACGAAGTCAGAAACGGAACCTTGTTCTGAACCATGGCAGATGCCAGAAGAAAGATGCTCCTCCGATGCCTGCCTACGGAGGAAACATGGACGGTCATGAAGGAAGTTCATGCCGGATCAGCCGACGCCCACCAGGCTGGGCCAAAAATGAAGATTGAAATCAAGAAGTTGGGGTATTATTGGCCAACTATTTTCAATGACTGTTTCAAGAATGCTAAGTCATGTCATAAATGTCAACAGCACGTTGTGATCCCAAGAAGACCCTCGATACATCTGCACCCGATTGCCCCCAGTTGGCCTTTCTCCAAATGGGGCACCGATGTTGTGGGCCCATTGCCCGCGTCTTCGTCGGGATGCAAATACATTCTAGTGACGATAGATTACTTCTCCCGCTGGGCAGAGGCTGTGGCTTTAAGAGAAGTGACGGGAGAGATAGTAGTCAGATTTGTCCGTCAAAACATCATATTCGGATTCAGCGTGCCCGATCAAATTGTCTCTAACAACGGAACCCACATCCGAAACCAAAAGTTCTACAAGCTAGCCGAAAAATTCAAAGTTGATTGCAGGATGTCCACTCCATATAATCCACAAGCAAATGGGTTGGCGGAGGCCTTCAACAAAATACGATGCACAATTCTTGCCAAGACGGTCAACTCTAGCAAGAGGGATTGGGAAGACAGAATGTATGAAGCACTGTGGGCGTATCGTACCGTGTACAAGACCCCGATATAGGATGTAAATGTAATCTACCCCGCCCTGAACTAAACAATATAAGCATGCATATAAACATGAAATTGCATGAAACGAAAAGGGGGGACGAGGAGTAGAGAACTGACCGTGATCGCCACCAAGACTAATACCTCAGGGAGACCGAGCTACAAGTCTTAGAAAGGAGAAACATAGCAGCACTCGCGAGTGGGATGCTGGACAATGAAAGCGGTTTGTCGCACGTTCGCGATATAATTAACGCGGTTCACCCATGACCGCTACCATCACCCAGAAACATATGTCGTGGGCTCGATCCTCCCTCTCTCTCAGCCGGCCAAGAGAGAGGGGCCTCGTGCTGAATGTGCTGTAAACCTGCAGGGGAGAGTGAAAAGACAGAGAAAATAAACCCGATTAGATCTAAAAGTAGTGCAATATCTATCAAGCTATAATAATCAAAACACATAAAAGGGGGGTCAAATACCTGGGGGTTGGTGGTTTTTAACCCCTGTGGGGTGTGATAAACAGTGGGAGGGATGTTTAATCATGCAATGAATGATTAAAAACGTGATAGAACAACACGAAATGATGAAAGAACAATGATGCAATGCAAAGAAACGGGGGGGAAGAAAGAAGACTTGATTGATAGAGATTAAATACTCCCTGGACCGAACATGTTTAGGACGTGGAAAGTAAGGTTCCTTGACTGAAGATCGCTCCCTGAACCGACAGCATTTCGGCGTGAATGTCCAAAAGTCCCCCCCTCGAAGTGAGGCAAAAGCTAACCCTTTTATAAAGACCCCTTAGAAACCCTAGGTCGAGTTAGGGTTCCCGGGCGTGAATTCTAGGGTTTTCCCAGAGATAATATCATGAAAGATCGAAGGATAATCATACCAGAGAGTCCACAACCCCTCCGGGGCGATAACTCTTCCAAAGATAGAGTCCTAAGACTATCCCGGCCGAAGAAAACTGAGCTCGGATGGAACTGGGCTCGGGTGGCTAACGCGGTCTATCGCACGACCACTATCAGTGGAAATGGTCTGGTGAAGACCGCGACCAGGCGCGAGAATAAGGTTTGACTGAGTCAATGCAAAGGACTGGGTCATAGGATAGATGCGATCCTCTCAGGATCGCAACCGCGTGATAGCGGTTTAGTGTCAACTGCTTCAATCAAAATGCATGCCAAGGAAAGATTGACCCCAAACAAACCCCGTCCAGGGAGTAAGAAGCTTGGTAATAAAGAAATAAACTCACAACACCTTCAAGGAAATATTTCAGAGTGATGGATAGCTCGGGACATCATTAAGTGGATAAGAAAAGGACTTGACTTGTAGGCATAAAACGGGTGTCAATAGATGCCCCTCCTTGATGTCCGCTTTGTAAGGGAGTGAGCGGAAGCGACATGGAGGCGAAGTGGAAAGGAGATGGAGCGAAGGTGACAGCGACGTGAAATGGAGATGACACGGAGATGAAGCGAAGTGGACAGATAAGCGGGCAGCAAGGCAAAAGACACCCGTCTCAATCAACAAGTGACAGGAATTTTCCCAAAACGCCGAACTAACCACAAGGAATGGATGACAAGGATTAGACATGTCTGGAGAACTAAACTAACAGGAAAAAAGGAGGCACGACCAGGCCCATCGGGGACACAATCCACAGACGATGAGGGGGTCGGAAAATAACGTAAAAAAGCAGGAGAAGTGTAACAGGGACAAAATCCAGACAGGAATCACGCTGGCCAATCAAACTAAGCAGGTAGTTCAGAGAAATTGATCGAATTCAGAGTGGAATGAGGAATCTCTTATCCGAGAGAAATCATGTGTAGTTATCCATTGCTGACGAGAAACCTTGAAGGGACCACGAGACACGAGAGCTCAAAAGATGACATGATGCATGCTGGGCTAAAATAAAGAACTCGTAAAAACGAATGCAAAGAAAATACAAAATAGAAAATACTCAAGGATAATATTGCTAGCCTAGGGATAACCAAGGTCAAGACACCATCTACAACCATGGCGTGTAGGATGGAACCATCCTCCCCAAATCTTCCCAACCTAGCGGCCTATCCGGAGATCAAACGCGTGAACCTAGATCATCATTGTTTTTGTTGAAGGGGAACATCAGATCCTGGAACACGCGAGAAACCAACTGGTCCTTGAGAGGTTATAATAAGGCAACTACCATATAGTAATGCAATAAAGAGGAGGGATAGTAAGCCATACCTAACTCACCTGTCAAGGGGAACGGCATTTTTTTCTTTTTAGATATTTGAATTTTTATGACTTTTTCAAGGTGAGAAAATCAGGAGCAGATAGATATGAACAAAGCAGAATATAATGACAAAGATGAATAGTATATATAATGCAACGAACAAACTTCACCACAATGATGAAACAAACAAGGCATACGTGTGATTATTAGCAAACAAGCAGTTGGACAAGAGAGCAAATGGGCCTTGTACCGTAAGCGGTCCTCCGTAGACCGCTACCACCAGGTCGCGGTCTTCGACAGACCGTGGCCACTCAACCAGATTTTGAAAAATAACAGCCGCCCCTTCGGCGGCCATTTCATTCCCTCCCCCCACTACCATTTCACAACAACCGACCCAAGCCCCCCCTTCATCTCTCCCCCTTTCTTCTCAAGCCTTCGCCGCCAATCGGAGAGATGCCGAAGAAGCAACTCACGCGACGCTTCCTCCGGAGGATCATGGGGACGGATGTGGAGGCCTCGCCCTCCACGGAACCACCGGCGGGAGACGAACAACCTCCACCGGCCCCGGAGGAAGAAACCCCTCCCGTTGCTCCCGAAGATCCCGACGAGGCCGCCAAAGAGGCCGACGAAGGAACCGAGGGGGACGGTGAGGAAAAGCGAGCCCCGGGAGCGCCACCGTCCGAGGTAAGCCCGCGGCCCAAAACCCCTCCTTTCGCCCTTTAAATTTTAATTTTTCTCGTTGCATGCGGTTAGAACGGGGTCTAAGATCCCAAGGTGATAGAATGTAGGGCTAAACAGCCCATACGGACAAAGCTAGAAACAAGGATGGCCCGGCCCGTCATGGTGAAAAGGTCACGGTCAACCAGTAGCCGCTACATATAGTAGCGATTCCCCAAGGACCGCGACCATCCCAGACCCCCTTTTGATTTGAAAATTTCAATTTCTTCTTACCTAGAAATGTTTATCTGTATTATGCTGATCCTTAAATGATGAAATGACTTTGTAGGGGAAGAGCCGGACTAGAATTTCGTGGCTCCAAGTCCGGGCCGTATATCTTGCTCTGCCCGAGTTTCAGCGGACCAGGCTAGCAGCGATGGGTTTTGCAGAGTTCTTGAGCGTGGAGGTACTCCGGACCGATGCCGCACTACTGCTAGCGCTTCAGGACAGATGGGATCCAGTCAGCAAGGCGTTTCTGTTCCCATGGGGACACATGATCCCTACACTCGAGGATATGGCGCGAATTACAGGGCTTCGAGTGCACGGGGCTCCGGTGAGCGGCTTCACCCACTCAGACTACCGAGAGCAAGCACAACGGCTGTTGGGGCTGGAGTTGGATAGGCCGGGACGGCCGTCGTCCCTACTACCACGAGGTAGACTACAGGACAGCCTGGGCTTGAGAGGCGCCGGGATCTCAGTCGGGGAGCTACCCGAGTAGCACTTGGGGCGACTGAGGGACCGAGGGAGAGAGTGTCTGTCGAGCCAGGACCCGAGGCAGACATGGTACTGAGGAGGTTCTTGGTGTTGATCTTTCGGCGGCTACTTTTTGCTACTAGAGGAGATGCAGTGAACTACCGGCTGGTACCGCTGCTGGAGGACCTCGAGGGCGTGGGATCATACGCATGGGGCGCAGCCGTGTTAGCTTTTCTATTCGACTCCCTTGGCACCACTACCCGCCAGACGATGCTTGGCGGCTTTGCTCCATTTCTTCAGGTATGATTTCAATTTGAATGCACTAAATTTGAATGCTTATGCTTATAATTCGAATGATCTAGCTTTGCATGCTTATGCTTATATGATTATCTGACTAATGCATGTGTGGAATGCAGGTGTGGGCCTATATCTACCTGCCTCACCTCGGTAGAGGGCTAGAGGCTCATGCAGACCGTCTACCTATCGCGAGGCAGTGGGTGACTAGACGGGACACGAGATCGCTCAAACGCCAGGTGCGGGCGATTCAGGATGACATCGACTCTCTCCCTTATGCATCGGTGAGTTCCTAACCCAGAGCTTAAAATGCAAATGTGGAAATGTATGCTTACCTTGACTCCTCTTCACAGGTTCGCTGGACACCTTACCGAGACGAGGGATTCGAGGACCAACCTTGGGTGGAGGTAGCGCTGGCATACTCTGGTCGAGACATTTGGCTACACTGCATGAACGTGGTGGAGCCACTCTGCTACTGCCTGATCATGAGGACCCGGGGAGTGCATCAGCCGGACGTGGCATTCTCGACCCAGGAGAGCGCCAAGGAGGAGCGCGTGGGGTGACACTCGCGCGGGCTAGTTGGTTCAGTGGACTGGATCGCTCGAGCGGAGGAGCAGATCTGAGACTGGGTGCGTCGCCGACACGAGGTACAGGATAGAGCTGACACAGATGAGGCCTACCTGAAGGCCTATGCACGATGCTATCGGGATCAGGTCTTCCGCGGCACCTGACGACCGGTAAGAACTCCTAAACTTAGTGTTTTTCCTATTATGCTGACATGCTGACATGTTGATGCTTCTGAATGCAGCTTGACCCGTAGGGGCGCATCGCAGAGCTCCAGGGTTTACTCCACTCGACCGTGCAGCAGCGGGACGAGCTTCAGCGCTCTTTGGACCTCCTGGTGAGCCTTTACTGCTTTCTAGACTTAGAAATGCGATTATGCTATGATGCTTATGAGATTGACTGACTTCAATGTACAGCGTGCCGCGGGAGCCCAGCGCCATGGCTCAGATGCCCCTTCTTCCTCCACACAGACACCAGCAGACGGGGCCCAGCGGGATGCTGAGTTTGCCAGGGCGGTTGCATGGGCCGACGAGGCCAAGACTTCACTTGCCGAGAGGGTGAGTGACACAGCCTCCTTTCAATGATCTTTTCTATGAATGGCTATTCACCAATGGAATGCATAATGCAGGCAAGGGAGTTGGAGGAAGCGATGTAGGAGATTGCCCGGCTACGGGAGGAGGCAGCGGCAGCGGGCCATTATCGCGAGAAGGCAGAGCAGGCCCGACAGCAGATCCACGAACTCAAGATCGAGCTACGGACCATGGAGAGGACAGTTCGCATGATGGGACGAGGCCTCGAGCGGAGCGCTTCCCAGAGTGGCGCACACAGCGGTTCTGTCAGGGACTACTTCACTGGTTCCTCCGGCCGTCGGAGGAATGAGGAGGAGGAGAGGCACCGACGCCGAGAGGAGGGCAGCACAGCCATGGGTCCTCCGGAGAAGAAACGAGAGGGCGGGGGTGAGAGTGAGGGACCTGGCGAGGGCCGGGCTTGATTATCCCTTGTTGTTTCTCTTTCTCATTTTGTTGGTAGCACACGTGTACATGGAGACCTTTGATATATATATTTATGATGCCACGAGTTTTGTTTTAAATGAATGTGAATGTTTGTGTGCAACCATGGAGCTTGCCAACCTACTAATGCCTTAAACAATCGACTCACGAAGGAGAGAGAAAATGGCGTGAGGGTGAGGCATGACTAACACAGGAAGGGGTGTGCGGGCTCAGCAACTCAGTCGCGGTTACATGACAACCGCCAGATAGAGTAGCGGTCGCGCGACCGACCGCGTCCTGAAGAAAGCAAGCACGCTTGACCAGGGCAGACGCAATGCAACACAACAAGGGGAACACGACGCATGCACGACTACACAATTCATGGGACAGAATAACACATGCGGGACATAGATGTGACAAATACACTCTTCAATCAAAGCTTAAGATCAGAATGAAGCAGAACCGCCAGGTTCATAATCGTGAGGTAAAGCCCTCTCATATAGATATGATCAGAGGAAGCAAGAGTTTGAGAAGGACATAAGCTTCAGAACAGATCGAGAGACATGATTTGAAGGAGAGAATAGGTCAAAGATGTGGACGAGATGCAAGACGAGAGACAGAGTCAGGAATCTTGAAGCGCCTGCAACCTGCACACTTAACAAATAGATCACGGATCTGTCCTCAAAACAAATACAAATGCATAAAAGACACATTTTTGGCTTTTTATGATTTATTGATTTTTTTGGATTTTCACTAATATTTCATTTTTTTTATTTCATTTTTTTATTTTTTAAACTATTTGATTTTTTTATTTTGATGTTGATTTTGAAGTATTTGATTTTTTTGTGGTTTTGACATAGTAATCTGCAGCATCTAAAGACGGGCTTAAACTACTTGCTAGGGATCGTCGTTCCTACCCCTCTCACCAAAGACTTCCCTTAAGCAAGGTGTGCATGTAATGGTAGCTTACCACGGCCAACTATCTCTAAAGAACGGTGCCCCTACTAAGGCCATACCCGGGATACAACCCAGCCTAAGAGGGAGAAGCAGAAGAAAAATTGGAGACAAGCTTCGTGCAGGATGGGAGATATCGAGACTCAACTTCCTTCCAGGGCACTTCCCCTCAAAGAGTAGGTCTGTTGCGCCGGGACTTGGTGTCTTTAATTTTTAGACCCATATTTATTAGACACGCATGCGACCGGGCTCATGACGTCCCGCGGGGAACTGTACTGCCACTCTTGCCATGCCTTTGATTCATAATCTTGTATTGTTTCATCTTCTCATTTTGGGCAGCCCTTATTGGCTAGGTATAACATGAAAGCTTACTTTTGAGGGTCAAGACTGCCCCTATTTGAGACCTCTCTCGTATTAGGGAGCGCCTAGGTTAGTCATCTTATCCATCAATCTCTTGCCCCTACACTAGGCCGAGTAGAGAAGAGAAAAAGGCCTTCGTGCATACCCAAAGTATGGCCAAAGCAACAACGGTGTGTCTCAGAGGAATCGGCTATGGCTCGCCGTGTAGTGTGTGAAAAAACCCGTACAAAAGGTCACCCTCAACAATCGAGGAAAGAAACTAGACTCCCAGCGCGGAGCTATCACCAGCCTAAGGATGATGCAAAAGCTAACTTTTTAGTTGACACAAAGTTAAGATCTAATTAAACAAAGACTCCTAAAGCCACTCAATCATGTTAAGGAACCCACATTATAAGCGCGTGTAGAAATAACAGAGTAATAGCAATGATAACATGTTTCGGCACCCAAAATCAAAGATACCTTTGCAAATCCATGGCATGGAAACCGGCCTCCTGAAGCGATTTCGATCAACGAGCTTTGAGGAGTGCAAACTTTGTTTTTCCTGCTTGTCGAGATAAAGGATGAAAGGAGAGCAAAGGATTGGATTCCTCGACATAGAGGAGTGGCGGACACATACTGGACAAAGAAGGGATAAAAAGGAAGAGAGACGAGGGCTAGAACTCCCTTGCTAAGGCACTGAGACCCTGATAACAAGGAACCAGATACATAATAAACAAGATTAACTGAAATCAAGGTGGGCTAAAGCCTCGAAAGCAGCAGGAAAAAGGGTGAGGACCCTGAAAGGGTGGAGAGGAGTAAGTAAAAAGAGGAGGAGAAGAATCACCCGATGTGGTCGGAGAAGGAGGGTAGCGATCACCCGCCAGAGGCGGGGAAGAAGAAGCATAAACACCCGACAAGGTCGGGGAAGGGGAATGAGGTGAGAAGGGGATGAAGATGAATCCCTAACGGGGTCGAGGTCGAGGGACGAGTATGAGGAATCCCTAACGGGGTCAAGGGAAAGAGGTGAGAAGTGAAATCTGGACGTGTCCGGGGAGGAAAGCTGGAAGATGCCCCTAGATTAGGGGAAGGGGACGACATAGGCCGAGGCCTAGAATGGTGAGGATAGGAGGAAATGGTAGAAATATGGCCAGGTGGTGGAACGTACACCACCCACGGATAGGAACTGAGCAGAAGAAAAGATGAATGGATAGGAGAATGAGAGGAGAAAGTGGACCCCCGAATGCATAATTATCAGCCCTTGAACTTATGTCGTCGCCTCTTCTTGGCAGAAATCTTATTGAAGCAACGCCACCTGGTGTGGACTCGGACATTTGGGCTTCTCAATCTGTAATACTTTCTTAAATAACGGGCCCACCTGGCAGACGACCTAGCCCGATTGTGAATATGTAACTTCATCAGGGCGGTTGCCCCTAGCTGTGCGGTGCTAACCATAGAAGGACGTTCCAGAACAGTCAACTCCTTGTGATGAACATTAGGAAGCAATGGAGTTTTGTCGTTTGACATTAGAACTTGGAACTTTGGCATCTCCACTCGGCAGCTGGGCATGAAGCATAACTCCCTTGCTAGAAGTGTAGGACGGAACTGAGGGAGGGTGATGCGTAGCGTTGACGTGGCCGCCTCACCAATAAACCAAGGGAGATTGCATAACAGATGCAGAATGTCCTTAGAGAATGCAGAAAACATGGCCAACTGCCCCTTGCATATAGAATTCATCAGGCTCTTGGCGGCCGCATGGGTGAGCACCATCTGGGTAGAGAACCCCTCTTGGCTAGTGAACTGAATAGCAATGGAGCGAGGAGAAATAATACCTTCGATGGCGAATCCTCCAGCGAGCAATGAGATTGCCATCGGCCTTGCTTGTGAAGAAACTGGCACTAGTGCAAGGGCACTCTTCTTTGCAAACATTTCTGAAAATGCAGGCTCATTGTCCCTAAAACAGCCAGGGATCAGGACTCGGCCCTGCATGCGGCGCACGAAATCTTGAAGCTTGTTGTGAATAACCAAAACCTGGCTCGACACCTTTTCTTCCTGGGGGCTAGACCCGAGGGGCACCAAAGGTAGCGGGTACCTGCTCCGCGAAGTGGGAAGTGGTAGAGGGCGGTTAGAATGAGAGGATTTGAAGGGTGCGGGTGGCGATAGAGCAAGTGGTGGGGGAATGATGACGATGATGGGCATGGGTGGAGGTAAAAACAAAAGTGGAGGTATGGGTTTAGGGTCGGCCTGCTCGGGCTTAGAGGATGATGGCGAATGAGGCGGCGTCAGTAGCGAGAATGGTGGTGAAGGTGATGGAACAAGGGTCATTGCGAGGGGATGTGATGAAAATGGTGGTGAAGGTAATGGGGATACTGGAGAAGGTGCTGATGAAGATGTGGCCGACAGAGGCGGCAAAGATAGGGGTGGGGACGGTGATGGTAAAGGGGGTGATGTGGTTGATGGAGATGGTGAGGGTGAAGAGGAAGGAGGTGAGGGTAGGGGTGGTGAAGAAGGAGGAGAGGAAGGTAGTGGCGTAATGGGGGAAGTGGCAGGTGGTGGCGCTCCTCGGAGTATCTTTACAACACGTCGAGAGGCGGTAGGAATAGGAGTGGTGGTGGAAACGAAGGGTGAAAGAGAGGTTACCCGAGCAGGGGCTGGAGTAGGTAAAGGTGGTGGAGGAGATGGAATGGAGGCAGGAGTGGGAAACGGAGCAGGTTCCTCATCAATTGAAGAAACACCAGGGTGCCCCTGGTCTTGAGGTGGAGACGGTTGCTTAGGCGGTACGGCTTGCTGCTGCTGCTATTTGCCGCTGAGGTCTGAAATAACTTGGCGCATGACAGCCCAATTGATCATCCTCTTGTCTTCCCAGTTGTAAACAAGTTCCCGGAACTCGGGACAATCCTCAACCGAATGCCCCTGTTGACGATGGAATTCACAGAAATGGAGCAAGTTCCCGACCGCAGGTCGGCAAGGTATAACCGGAGGGAGCTGTAACGCATGGGTGGCGATCAAAGCCCTGAAAATATCTGCGAAGGATTCTGGCAACGAAGAGTGAGAGGCCTACTTCGGGCAAGGTGGATGCCGAAGGGTATGATGAGGTAATGGAGATGGGAGCAGAGGTTGCGTAGGCAAAGGGGATTGCGTAGGTGAAGGCGGAAGACTGAAATGATGTGGAGGCGTGGGAATGTAATGGACGGCATCTACCCGCTCTGGGTGTAGTGTTTCCCTGACCGGAGGTGGAGGGGTGTGACGCGATGCCATAGCGGAGGGTTGACTCGTGGAGGGATGTGAGGTGGAGGCATATATGGGGGTATATGGGTGTGGGGAAGCGGGCGGTCGACTCGTGGAAGGATATGAGGTGGAGGGTGGACTCGTGGTGGACGGGGAAGAAAAGGGGTATGTAGAAGGCGAAGGTGGAGGAGGCTCATGGTCAAAGGAAACTAAGAGTTGTTGGGTAATGAAGCGGGCTCGACTGTAAAGTTGCTGCCATGAAGTGATACCATTCAGGGCTAAGATGCACCTAAGCTCGGGCGTTGCATTAGAGATATCCATTTTGATCTGCTCGCCCTCCGGAATATGCCTCGAGACTTATGCGGCTAGGCGACGCCAGCGATCAGCGAAGGTTGAGAACTCCTCACCGGGCTTCATCTTCTCTTGGGCTAGATCAACCATAGAATGTCTGGGCTGAACCTGATCCTGATACTGCTGAATAAATCTTGCTTGAACGGCTTGAAAATTCATCATCTACTCTTGCGACAATGTGAAGAACCAATCCTTGGCCGAGCCCTCTAAAGAAATGCCAAACAAATAGGCCATCAAGCGTTGATCATGTTGGAATCGGGCCGACTCATATAAGAAATCCTTTAAATGGACATAGGGGTCACCCATTCCACCATAGCGGCGATATGCAGGAATCTGTTGACGCGGCGGGAGTTGAAGACCTTGAAATGTGAATGGGAGATCCAAAGAAGTGTGAGGATTGATTTGCCGTTGTAGTTCCTCAAGCTGGCGTTGGACCTGGGCGATCATCTCCTCGGTAGGAAGAGTCCGAGAAGGACATGGGCCAGCTTGAGCAAGAGATGATAAATCCAGACCAGGATAATGTTGATGGGCCGGATAAAGGGATCCGGCCTGAGAAGAAGGAAAGCCCATTTCGGGAGTAGCAGGATATGTGGGCCTGGAAGGATCACGAATGTGGGAATAAGAATTAATTGAGCTAGCAGCAGCACGGGCGGGACAAGAAGGCCCGTTAAAGGGATAGGATCCAATGGAGGAATAAGGAGATGGGCCCGCATGGGAAGAGGAGTCCACGCGGGGGTAAAAGGATGGAGAAGTATAGGAATAAGGTACGGGGGGAAAATGCTCCATGGGGGGATGGAGACTTTATATAGTGAATTTCAAATGAACACAAGGAGGGACATGAACCTAGGACAGATGCAACCAAAGGGAACCACCAAGGTGAACTTGACCAAATGACCCTAATCCGCCAAAATGATGCAAATGATAACGCTACAACATACAATGGAGGGGAGAGATGAGAAAAGAATTAACCAATTATCCAATCAAATTTCAAATGATGTGTGAGAATTTATATAAGTTCCCTTTTAGAACCTTTGTGGATTAATTAAGATATGAATGTACTTAACCACAAGGTATCTAAACAGGGTGGGGGACGGGAAATTGGCAGACCCTAGAGGACTCTCTCTCTCATGAATGCAGACCCTGGACTGGGGGTGGCAACGGTACAACCTGCCCAGCGTCCGTGTGGGAATCCACGGCTCGCGGGGGCTTACGGAGGCCCTTGGCAAGGTCACCTAGTCGGCTCCAAGGAATATGGAGACGAGAGGAAACCCTACCTCGGTAGGAATGCAACTAAATGTGAGTGAAATGCATGAGTCCTATGTGCACCGGAGTGCATGCAAGACCTAACCTAAGAGACTAGCAATCAAGATGAACACCATAATATGAACAATTACCGGAACAGGAAGGGGGGCAAACAGCACTCAGAACCCTGAAAGATAATGAAATAATGGGCCACAGAGAAAGGCCTTGGGGTGCGTACCTGAGCAGTTAGTCGCGGTCCCATAAGACCGCTACAAAGTGTAAACGGTCTACCCTGAACCGCGTTAGGTCAGGGAGCAGCAAGTGGCCAGGCAGGAGCAGAAACCCCGAAGGGAACCGTGATCAGTAGATGAAATGTCAGATGCAATAATCTTAACAGTAACAAGAGCAATAGATAGACGAGCGGACAACACAGAATAACACTCCAGAACGTGATAAATGATGAGCTGCAGTAGAAGATTTTGGAGTGCGCACCTGATTCTAGTGTCGCGGTCTGGAGATGACCGCTACCACATGTAGGCGGCTGTGACTAGACCGCTTCTATTCCAGAGAACAGAAACACCCAGAGCAGAAACTGGAAACCCCCCACAGCGGTTCTCAACAATGACAAGAGACAATGAACAGCAGGTAATACAACACATAGCACGATTGGCAGTGGTGTCCCACCGTGATCGCCAAAAAATTGTAGGATGTAAATGTAATCTACCCCGCCCCGAACTAAACAATATAAGCATGCATATAAACATGAAATTGCATGAAACGAAAAGAGGGGACGAGGAGTAGAGAACTGACCGTGATCGCCACCAAGACTAATACCTCAGGGAGACCGAGCTACAAGTATTGGAAAGGAGAAACATAGCAGCACTCGCGAGCGGGATGCTGGACAATGAAAGTGGTTTGTCACACGTCCGCAATATAATTAACGTGGTTCACCCATGACTGCTACCATCACCCAGAAACATATGTCGTGGGCTCGATCCTCCCTCCCTCTCAGCCGGCCAAGAGAGAGGGGCCTCGTGCTTAATGTGCTGTAAACCTTTAGGGGAGAGTGAAAACACAAAGAAAATAAACCCGATTAGATCTAAAAGTAGTGCAATATCTATCAAGCTATAATAATCAAAACACATAAAAGGGGGGTCAAATACCTGGGGGTTGGTGGTTTTTAACCCCTGTGGGGTGTGATAAACAGTGGGAGGGATGTTTAAACATGCAATGAATGATTAAAAACGTGATAGAACAACACGAAATGATGAAAGAACAATGATGCAATGCAAAGAAACGGGGGGGGGGGGGAGAAAGAAGACTTGATTGATAGAGATTAAATACTCCCTGGACCGAACATGTTTATGACGTGGAAAGTAAGGTTCCTTGACTGAAGATCGCTCCCCGAACCGGCAGCATTTCGGCGTGAATGTCCAAAAGTCCCCCCCTCGAAGTGAGGCAAAAGCTAACCCTTTTATAAAGACCCCTTAGAAACCCTAGGTCGAGTTAGGGTTCTCGGGCGCGAATTCCAGGGTTTTCCCAGAGATAATATCATGAAAGATCGAAGGATAATCATACCAGATAGTCCACAACCCCTCCGGGGCGATAACTCTTCCAAAGATAGAGTCCTAAGACTCTCCCGGCCGAAGAAAACGGAGCTCGGATGGAACTGGGCTCGGGTGGCTAACGCGGTCTATCGCACGACCGCTATCAGTGGAAATGGTCTGGTGAAGACCGCGACCAGGCGTGAGAATAAGGTTTGACTGAGTCAACGCAAAGGACTGGGTCATAGGATAGACGCGGTCCTCTCAGGACCGCAACAGCGTGATAGCGGTTTAGTGTCAACCGCTTCAATCAAAATGCATGCCAAGGAAAGATTGACCCCAAACAAACCCCATCCAGGGAGTAAGAAGCTTGGTAATGAAGAAATAAACTCACAACACCTTCAAGGAAATATTTCAGAGTGAAGGATAGCTCGGGACATTATTAAGTGGATAAGAAAAGGACTCGACTTGTAGGAATAAAACGGGTGTCAACACCCGACTGGTTGTTCTCCATTCTCCCTGGTGTACGGCTCAGAAGCAGTCATCCCAATAGAGCTGGAGGTGCCCTCGCTACGAGTGGTGATCCAGCACGGATTGGTCAAAGATGGCCGAAGCAATATAGAAAGAAGACTGGAGGAACTCTCTGATATGGAAGGACAACGGCTCAGAGCCCAGCAGAACATACAGGTCTACCAAGCCCGTATGGCCCAGGCCTTCGATAAGCTCATCAAGGGGTGAGAATTCAAGAAAGGAAACCTAGTCATGGTCAAGCGAAGAGAAGTCGTGGCAGCCAATCCCAAGGGCAAATTGAATGAAAACTGGACAGGGCCTTACGTAGTCCAGAAAGTTTTTGAAGGCGGTGCCTATGTCATCGTCAACCATAGAGGGGAAGTCCAGTTCCCACCCCTCAACGGGAAACACCTGAAGTTATCCCATTCGGCACTCCCCCAGTTCGGCGATCAACAAAAACCAACACCCCACAATGAACAAGACTGCATCTTGGAACTCTTCACATGAATCACCAGAAAGCAATGTCTCCAACTCGGCACCTAAGGCCTTTCCCGGGTCTCAGCCGAGCGACCCGACCTAGACCTTTCATCTAAGCCAGAGAAACCTAAAATTCCTTGCATCGGTGCCATCCCAGCATCGATGAACAACTTAACTCGGTGCCTAAGGTCTTTCCCGGGTCTCAGCCGAGCGATCCGACCTAGACCTTTCGTCTAAGCCAGAGAAACCTGAAATTCCTCGCATCGGTGCCATCCCAGCATCGATGAACACACTTAGCTCGGCGCCTAAGGCCTTTCCCGGGTCTCAACCAAGCGATCTGACCCAGACCTTTCGTCTAAGTCAGAGAAACCTAAAACTCCTTGCTTCAGTGCCATCCCAGCATCGATGAACCACTTAACTCGGCACCTAAGGCCTTTCCCGGGTCTCAGTCGAGCGATCTGACCCAGACCTTTCGTCTAAGTCAGAGAAACCTAAAACTCCTTGCGTCGGTGCCATCCCAACATCGATGAACCACTTAACTCGGTGCCTAAGGCCTTTCCCGGGTCTCAGCCGAGCGATCCAACCTAGACCTTTCATCTAAGTCAGAGAAACCTAAAAATCATTTTGTCGATGCCATCCCAGCATCGATGAACCACTTAACTCGGTGCCTAAGGCCTTTCTCGGGTCTCAACCGAGCGATCTGACCTAGACCTTTCGTCTAAGTCAGAGAAACCTGAAACTCCTTGCGTCAGTGCCATCCCAGCATCAATGAACCACTTAACTCGGCACCTAAGGCCTTTCCCGGGTCTCAGCCGAGCGATCCGACCTAGACCTTCCGTCTAAGTCGGAGAAACCTGAAACTCCTTACGTCGGTGCCATCCCAGCATCGATGAACCACTTAACTCAGCACCTAAGGCCCTTCCTGAGTCTCAACCGAGCAATCCGATGGCCTAGACCTTTCGTCTAAGCTGTAGAAACCCCAAATTCTTTGCACCGGTGCAATCCCAGCATCGATGAACACACTCCACTCGATGACCTAGACCTTCCGGCCAGGCTGGACAAACTCGATTCCATTGCATTGACGTGAACCCGATGTCAATAATACTATAGTACGGTCCCACTGTGTCATCTCAAAACAAAAAGAACAAAAGGGGGAGAGACGCCCTCTTAATGTTCAAACTCGGCACCTAAGGCCTTCCTAGGTCTCAGTCGAGCAATCCGACCCAGACCTTTCGTCTAAGTCAGAGAAACCTAAAACTCTTTGCGTCAGTGCCATCCCAGCACTGATGAACACACTTAACTCGACGCCTAAGACCTTTCCCAGGTCTTATCCGAGCGGTCCAACCTAGACCTTCCGTCTAAGTCAGAGAAGCCTGAAATTCCTTTTTTTTTCAATAACCGCTGCTCATCTAATAGGTCAAAGGGAGAGTGCACCCCCATTCCAGAGGAAGGGAATGTTCCCACTCCACCTTCAAGCCACTAGATGCTTTATTTTATTGATACTTCAAATGTTACAGAATCACTTAGAGGCCATCCTCTAGAGTACACTGAGATAGAAAGGAATGAGGCCTACGCATCCGTAAGGTCCTTGCTACAAAAACACTATGAGTGCTAAAGAGATGTGGGGACGCCAGGAGGGAGGCACCCATCCTACAGAGAAGAGGTCTGTGCTTCCATCTTCAGCTGCCAGTTCTTCCATGCCATCGCCCGGGAGGGTAGCAGTGGAGAAGGTCCGTGCTTGTCGCTATTGGAGCAAGGGGTTCGTGCAGTCTGCATCAAAAGGACTAGCATATCCATTCCTTGCAATTCCGGCACTAAGTCAGTCCTCGCATTACATGTATCTGAAGGAGACTAGCCCCAGCCGGTCAGCCACAAGTGGACCAAAACAACTCTTCGGTAGCTGAGAAGAGGAGGAATAAGAAGCATTGCCTTGAGCATTGCAGGCATGGGAGGCAAGAGCGTCTGCCACTTGATTTCCCTCACGGTACACATGTGAAATAGGGATGCCAGCATTCTGGGTAAATTGGTAGATTTCACCCCACCATCTTAGGCTAGTCCACGAAGGAGGGTTCCCCGTCCTCAAAGAAGTGACCAATATAGCCGTGTCGGAGTTAATGGCCCTAAGCTGAAGCCCATGTTGGTGTGCAAGGCGAATGCCATCGCACATCGCACGAGTCTCTGCCACTATGCTTGAGCCACAACCGTAGTAGTGTGAGAATGCCATGAGCAGGTGGCCTCCAGAGTCCCTGATGCATCCTCCACCCCTGCAGTGCCCCGGGTTCCCCCTGCTTGCGCCATCAACATTAAGCATCAGACCATTACTGGGAGGGATCTAGCGAATCATTCTGATGATGGTCTGGGGATCTTTGAAAGGCCAGCCAAATGCAGATACAAGCGCTAGTTGGTGTGCCGTAGGCCGCTGCTTGAAAGACATATTCTCGAGAGCCATGCTAATATTGCCATGGGTTCTTCGAATGATTCGAGTAATGGATGTTGGTTGATTTTCAAATCGTGTTGTGCATCTGGCTTTCCAGGCTTCCCACATGATGAGCATAGATGCGTAGATGACAATGAAACTATGAATATTCTGCGCAGTATGCATGCACAGCGTGACCCAGAGCCTCTGCGTGGTGCTTTGATTAGCACCGAAGCCGTGCTCCATAAGGGGAGATAACCAGTGCCATAGTGCTTTAGCAGTGTCTCCATGCAGAAAAAGATGGTCCATGTCCTCAGACTCTGGTTGTCTACAGCAGCTGCAGGCGGATGCCATAGGGATGCCGCAATCAGCAATTCTAGCATCTACAGGGATAGCTTTATGTAGAACCCGCCATGCAAACAGTGAGACACGCCGTTGGAAGCGGCAGTGCCATATGACTTGTAGGGGGCGTTTTGGGGCGCTAGTGGGACACAATTTGTTATATGCAGATTTGACGGTGAAGTTCCCAGCCTCTGTCGCCACCTAGACGCAGTGGTCCTCGTTGTTAGAGAGAAGAATCCCAGAGATATCAAAGTAGCCCGAAAGAGAGGATCTCAGAGGGTGAGCAGGGTTCAGAAGAACATCCCGAACAGAAGGAGAGGGGCCTGGGTATGGGCCTTGTAAAAGTTGGCGAAGAGGCTGGGCACCCAGCCACACATCGTCCAGGAAACTCACAGTGGCTCCGTCCCCGACGATCCACCTTGTGTTAGCAGCAACCACTTCGCTTGCCAACTGGAGAGTGCTCCGGGGGATGCCGTGCAGGCTTCGAGGCTTGCTAGTTGGGTTCTCCGTCAAAGTAGTGTAGTGCCGGGCGTATTCAGCCCACAGTGAGGAGCCTCGTTGTATATACCAGGCCAGCTTTACTGCTAAGGCGAGCTGGGTGTGCCAAATGCTACGAACTCCTAATCCACCTTCAGGTACGGGCCGTTGTATAACATGCCAAGGCACCCAATGCCGGTGTTGCTTGCCATCAGAAACGCCCCACAGAAAGCTTGCACAGAGCCGTTCAATGTCGTTTATTGTGGATTTCGGGATGGATGCGACAGCGGCCAGGTAAATCGGGATGGAGCCAAGCACCGAATTGATGAGGGTGATCCTCCCAGCTTGAGAGAGCAGCCGTGAGTTCCATGAGCTAATGCGCCCAGTGATTTTTCCAATAAGTGGTTTGTAGTCTGCCACCAAAGTTCTCCCTTGTCTGATCGGGACACCAAGGTAGTTGATAGCGCCATGTTGCTGACAAAACCCAGTGATCCGAGCAATTGAGGTAATTGCTCTGGGTGGTGCTGTCTTCAAGATGAGGAAGCTGCTTTTGGAGTGATTTACCTTCTGTCCAGAGGAAGTTTCATACCGCTTGAGGAATTCCATGAATTTCCTGAGATTGTGGGCATGTCCATTAAGAAATACCAGTGTGTCATCAGCGTATAGGAGGTGTGAAATATGGGGGCAAGCTCTAGGGACGGCATAAGGCTTGAGAACACCTTGCTGATGGAGGTCCAAAATACCTCGGCTGAGCACTTCCTCCATGATTATAAATAGAGCCGGGGCGAGGGGGTCTCCTTGTCTTAGGCCACGAGTAGAACGAAAATATCCTGCCAAGGCTCCATTAAACATGACAGAAAACCAACAGTTGGTGGTCATCATAGCGATAAGTGAGGTGAATCTACTGGAGAAGCCAAATTTCTGGAGAACCGCAATGAGGAAATCCCACTCAACGCGATCATACGCTTTCATCATATCAAGTTTGAATATAACGTTGTGGCCATGCACCTTCCTGCCAATTTCAGTTACCAATTGCCTAGATAAGGAAACATTATCAGTTATATGCCGACCTCGCACAAAGGCGCCTTGTTCCCTGGATATGATGAGGGGCAATATGTCCACCATTCTGGCACAAAGAATCCGAGAGATTATTTTATAGCTGAAGTTGCAGAGGCTAATTGGCCGGAATTCTCCAAAATGAGTAGGTTGACGAACTTTAGGGATCATGGCAATAATGTTGGAGGTGGCAGCTCGAGGAAGAGGGATACCTCGAAAGAAGCCGTCTATGGCTGCAACCACATCTCTACCAATAGTCTCCCAACAAGCAGTGTAGAAGGCGCCTGTGAATCCGTCAGGACCAGGGGCACTCTCTCTACTCAGCCCCCACACAGCTTCCTTTACCTCCTGGGCAGTGGGAGGAGAAACCAGAGATTGGTTTTGGTGCTCAGAGATACAAGTGGGGATAACATTGAGCAAATTGGCCTCAATGGAATGGTTTTCAGTAGAGAGGAGTTGTTTGAAGAACTGTTCCGCCTCACTCATCAGGGTTTGTTGATCTTCGCACCAGACACCAGCCACCTTTAGTCTGTGGATGTAGTTTTTCCTCCTCTTGCCTTGAACAACGGCGTGGAAAAAAGCTGTGTTCTGATCACCGTCCGCAATCCAGTTCACCTTGGCCTTCTGAGACCAGAAAACTTCCTGCCTGTGAAGTACTTGGCGTAGTTTGGCCTCCGCTGCCTGTAGACTCATTCTGTTCTCCTCTGTAGGATTAATATCAAATTCAGCTTGTTTAGTATTGAGGCATGCCTCTGCAACTTTGAGAGAAATCTCCAGTCTGCCAAAGACAGTTTTGTTCCACAGTTGGAGTGCCACCTTGGTGGCTTTGAGTTTATTCTGAAGTGTGATGAAAGGGTTGTAGTCGCAAGGTATAGTAGAGGACCAAGCATCACTAACACACTGTTGGAAAGTGGGGTGGTCCAGCCACATCTTCTGAAAGACGAAACGGGATGGATGCCGTTGCACCTCCTGATAAGATAAAAGAAGTGGCGCATGATCAGAAGAGCTGCGCGGGAGGTGCTTAACCACCAATCCCGGGAATGTAGTTTGACAGCAGACGCTGATCAGAACCCGGTCCAGCCTTGCAAAGATAGCTGCATCTCCCGTCCTTTTATTAGACCAGGTAAAGCGGGGGCCAGTGAAGCCTGCATCAAGCAATCCTACAGAAGAGATAAAGGTATTGAAGTCCAGCATGGAGGTGGGGTGCGGTAGACGCCCTCCTTTCTTCTCGGATGGATCGGAGAGGCAGTTGAAATCCCCTCCGACAATCCAGGGGATAGAATTGTTCTCCGAGTAAAGAAGAAGATCTTCGTAAAGAGTTTTACTCGCGGCCACGTCACATGCAGCGTAGACCACGGAGACCTTACATATATCCATGCCTCCACGTTGAACAACCCCAGATACATGCTGCGAGGAGGTAGCCTCTTTCAGAAAAGATAATGGTGAATTCCAAAAAATCCAAATTTTTGAGTCCTCATCGAGGGTTGCTTCATAATGATCCATGCCCAAATACCGGCAGATTCCTGCGGCCTTGCTTAAAGGGGCCTTTGGTTCAAAAATAGCAATGAAATCAAGGCTAAAATGGCAGACCATCATCTTCAGAGATCGCTTAGAGGCCAAATTGGTTAAGCCTCTAATATTCCAGAACAATGGGGGGCAATTCATGAGGAGGTATACCCAGAGCCACCCCTCGCAGCTGTCGCTTTAGACCTGGTTAAAACACCAGCTGCTAAAATATCACGATGCTTATTCACAGTAGTAGGAGCCATGAGCAAGTTCTCGGCCTGGGCCCTGGCAGAAGCACTTAATTGAACAATAGCAAGATTTCCTGCCTCGCTAGATAATCCCGAATCCGTCCCACTATTTTTTGCCAAGGAGTGTGAGCTGTCCTGTTGCACGACCTCCAGTGCCTCCCCCGCATCCGGTTGTACTGGGACATCTCCTATTGAAAGCACCCCAACGCTACCAACAGCATCTGAAACATTATGCTCCCGGACATCTGCACCTTCGCTTAGCACCGGCAACTCCGCCGTTGCGTTAAGATTCCCGGGCCCCTCATGAAGGGGTTCCTCATTCGGGGTCAAAGGACTATCAATGGGAAGCACCGCAGTAATAGCAGAATTATCTGAAATCTGCTTAGTTTGCTCCACGGCTGTATCCGGAACTGTCTTGTTTCCTGAAGAATTCTTCTGAACAACCCTCCATTCTGAGGTGGGTTGCACCCCAGCTACCACCGGAGGGGCAGCCTTTTTAATCCTTTTCTTGCAATGTTCGGAAACATGACCAATACGCCTACAAAATGAACAGATTGAAGGAACCCTATGACAATTAATATATTGCCAGAAACCCTCACCGTCTCCAGAACCAATCCATATCCTCTTCGGGATGGGCTTTGCAATATCCAAGTCCACACAGACTAGAGCCTCCGCAGTTTGCGTCCATGCCAGAGTGGAATCATGAATACGAAGTTCCTCACCCAAACTACTAGCAATCTGACGCAGGTAGTCTTCGTTATAAAGATTAACTGGCAGGCCAGGGAGGCCCACCCATGTTGGAACAAGAGAGGGATCTGCATGAAAATCAAAGGTGCTCGACCACCGGAAGAAACGAAACAAAAAACCTTTAATATAAAGACTCTTCCGCACCAACACCCTAATAAAATCCTCCTCAGTATCAAAGCGCATCAGCACATGACGTGGGTTTAGAGAACTTAGAACCAGGTTATTCTGCAAAGACAGTCGTTGCACCAGGCAGGATTTGATATCAGAGAAGGACAGCCTACCATACGAGCATTTGGCAACAATAGCATACTTGAGCGGATCCTCCGAACGCTGGATCTCTTCCTTTGAGAAGAATACCGCTGGTTCGCCCGCATCAGTGAAAGCCGGTGGCCGGAGGTTAAGAGCGACCCTGTGAGGCCGAAGGGAAGCAGTGAGCGCTTGCGCGAAGGAGAACGATGCCGGGGGAAGGCCACCTCCCTCGTCCAGATTCGCCATGCATTCCTCCCCCACCCTCATCTACTTTATATAGCCTGAAATTCCTTGCGTCGGTGCCATCCCAGCATTGGTGAACCACCTAACTCGGCGCCTAAGATCTCTCTCGGGTCTCAGCCGAGCGATCCGACTTTGACCTTTCGTATGAGTCAGGAGAAACCAGAAATTCCTTGCATCGATGCAATCCCAGCATCAATGAACACATTTAACTCGACAGCCTAGACCTTCTGCCCAGACCAGATAAACTCGGTTCCCTTGCGTCGACGTAGACTCGACTTCGACGAATATCATCTTGATCGGTGCCTGACTTCTGATCTGGATCGATCGATACAACTCGCACCCAAAAGCATCGCCACGAAGCTGAAGACTCCCGCAGGGGAAGAAGCTGCACCCGCAGATCCAGCTCCCCTATCTCTTGCTCGTGACACCTGCGAGTGGGGGGCACTTGTTGGCATCAAAAAATGAATAAAAATATATGGCGCCATGACCGTCGTCGTCAATTCATGACTGGCGCCTCCTGGGCAGGCACCAATTCATTAGGACGACTCATCCCACGAATGGGTCAACAGATTGAATAAATGCCCCCCCCCCCCCCACATGGCGCCATTTTCGAGATGAGTGCCCTCCT
Organism: Amorphophallus konjac; assembly: GCA_022559845.1. Lineage (NCBI taxonomy): Eukaryota > Viridiplantae > Streptophyta > Magnoliopsida > Alismatales > Araceae > Amorphophallus > Amorphophallus konjac. The sequence goes on from CM040128.1 coordinate 211,700,296, forward strand.
ACGGTGTCACCATTTCTTGGCGGTTACTGAAATTTGGATTTTTGCAATCTGAAGATCTGAAGATTGGGCGCCCACGCAAGCAGGCGCTAATTTCTAGATGAACGCCCTCCCATGAAGTCGTTGATTCTTGAGAATATTCAAAATTAGCGAAATGTATGAGAAAAGGAATGGGCGCCTATCACCCAGGCGGCAACTCAAGAATGAATGGCATAGGGCAAGTCACTAATTCACCGTGTTTTACTGTACTTCTTCCTCGCACATTGATTGTTTACAGACGGCTCCCCTCACACAATAGTGACCTCCGACAGAAGCCAAGGGACTCTCTCCCCTACTTCGCATTTCTCCATGCCTCCTCCAGCTCGTGGCATCCTCTGAACTCGACAGCAAGGCAACAAGTTGCCTGCAGCAGAGCAGCGGCGGCTTGCGCGGCAACAACACCTGCAGTAGCAAGTTTTTTTGAAAAAAAAAAGGGAGAAAGCCAAGAGGCTTCTCCCTTCAAAGGTAGAGGACCCTCTACCTCTATAAATACCCCCCCCACGGGGGAACAAAAAAAGGTTGGAAGGTTGGCCTCCTGGATTCCTAAAAAGCTAGAAGCCCCCCCTGAAGCATTGAGTTTTTCTCCGAAGCCCGAAGCCTGCAGAAGCAAAGAGAAGAGAGAGAGAGAGAGAGAGAGAGAGAGAGAGAGAGAGAGAGAGAGAGAGAGAGAGAGAGAGAGAGAGAGAGAGAGAGAGAGAGAGAGAGAGAAAGGTGAAGGAGATGAACCTCCCCCCTACCTCCTTTTGTTTTATCTTTTCTCCTCCTGTAGCCTTTCTTTTTTTTTTGATATCTGTATTCACTCCCCTCTATGGTGAAATCAAGATACTCCTCCGGGAGACCTTTCTCTTTTTTTTACGGCTGATCCTCCCCTCCCTCTTTTGCTTTGCATGGGTTCTGTGGATTCCAGACGTATGCATGTGCATATGAATGTATGCATATAGCTATCTCTATATGATATATTACTCTGTTCTACTCTCCATACTATAGGAGATAGGACGAAGCCATTTTTATTTCTTCAAAGCCACCTAATCGGTGCTTTTTATCACGATGGCCACCGGCTCGGGGTCTATCTAAACCCATAGATATGTCTCCGAGGCCACCAACCATTGGAACTCCAATACTCGTCTCTTTCCGATTCTAGATTCTTAACCACTCTTGGACCGCCGGGGGTCCGCTTCGTCATAGTGTGTTCCCCGGTAACTCCTCTTTTTGAAGGTGGATATACAAAGCCTTATACGGTGATTAAAAAAAAGAAAAAAAAGAAGTCCACATCTCGGCGATGAGTTCGTGGCGGCCCGTGGATCGGTGGGGTCTCTCATAGGCTCGCCCTCGAGATCTCCGCCCCCACAATGGGTGATGGGTTGTTGTCACTTTCGCTCATACCCCGGGGATCACGTCGCTTCGCGTGTATCCCTTTTTGTTTGGGGCCATCAGAGTTCTCTCCATAGGGCGCGCCCCCATTTGCAACCCCCCGATGCTTCAAGTCTAGGGGAGGTGCTGTCGAAATTTCACCAGAACTAAGAACTTAAGAAAAATGACAATTGGACCAAGTTTAAGGACATTATGAACCAATTCATATCTAAAGAAATGATGAAAGATGCAAAAAAATGAATTTGTGAAGAAACTTTGAACCTACGGCTAAGCCTCTGGCAGGAGCTTATGTGACGAAGAAAATGGGCGCCCACACAGGTGCCGCTAATTAATTTAATTAATGACCATGTAAATAGTCACCATTTAATCAACGACCACTCATAGAGGCGCTAATCCATAAAATTAAGAAAAATGATATAAGGAAATGAAACTCATATCGAACGACCGTGTGAATAGTCGCCAATTAATGAACGCCCTTCTGGAAAGCTGCTAATCCCTCTGATAAAACAAAAAAAAAGAAAAAGGAAAGAAAATGATAATGAAGGAAACTACGCCCGGTCTGAGGGCGCTAATTAATGAACGCCCGCTCACGCAGGCGCCAATTCCTCAAAAATAGATTAAAAGAAATAAAGAAAAAAAACTCAGAATCTGCGCCTAGGTCTTGGTCACTAATTATTTTAAACGCCCACTTGCACGGGCGCTAATTCTTAAAACCTCATAAATGACTGAAAAGGAAAGAATGAAAGAAAAAAACTGATAATCTGCGCCCAGACCAGAGGCGCCAATTCTTAAAATCCCTAATCTGTGCCCATTGAGTGGGCGCCAATTAAAAAGATCCCAAAAAATGATAAAAAGATATACAGAATAAATGGAAGTGATGAGGCATTGACCTAACAACAAAGAAATAGGAAGAAATAGATGGGAAATAAAATGAATAACGTAATAATAATAAAAGAAATGCCACGAAAGCAATACCATAAAGAGATAAGCTTAAAACTAAACGGCGACTTGTCCGGAAACCCTTCCCCTTTGACCCTACATGTGGGGGAATACCAAAGTCGCCCTTGCAAGATAAGCATGGCTGCCCTCTCATGGTCACAGCCTAACTTGGCACCGGGCCAACATCCTGCGATGTTTTGATTGTTTAACTGGGATTCGATCGTGATTCCTCATTTATTGAGACATCAAATTTGTCGTACTCCGGCATACACTCGTCCTGGTATCTCACGTACACCTGGGATGCTTCTCAACCCGGACCCTCGTCCGAACATGAAATGGTCCGCATGTGACCGATATGGTTTTGAACACCGTCTTCCACTCCGATGCGGAGGATTTCAATCATTCCAATCCAACTTGCATTCTTTCATGAAAATTGATCTCTAGGCCATTTGGCCCCTTTTCTTGGCGATTAATCAGAGGTTTTTCCCTCTTCGAGGGGATGTAATTAACGTCGTGACCTTTATGGCACGAAGGGTCTTCAGTCCTGACCCGATACCCACAATTGTCTGGTTAGTCAGACGGAGTGCACCCTAGGCTTCAGACCACTCCTGTCTCGAAGCCCGAACACATTGTCACCTAGGTGACTGGCACGCCCTAGCACTTGATAAAATGATAAATGATAAACTGATAAACCAATGAACGATACCCCGATATTACAATAGTTACCACAGAATGTCAGAGTGCGTCCAACACCGGTAAAAACTCGGCACTATAGCTACTCCTACTGTACCGGAAAACTCGTCCCGATCCCATAGTCAGGGGACTACCAGACTGTCAGAGAAACCCTAGCAACGCTACCAGAAGAAACATCATGATAACACTATCATGGAGGCCTGTCTCATAGATAAAGTCCCAACCCAAGACCACGCGGTCTGGGTAGACACGATCACGACCTCGCCGTCGTGAGCCCTACACTATCTAGGGAAAACCCTCAGTAACACCCACAGGAAACCCTAGACCTCTACCTCGGGAAACACACGGAACCTACACGTAAAACCACCTTTCACAGACGGGAAATGAAAACTTGAGTCACGAGTATCTCACGTCACGTGACGGGAGCACTGCTCGCTAGAAGCAAGGCCTGATGCATCCACCGACGTCTTACACCGCAACTCAGTGTCTTCCTACAACGCCCCAGGCGGAGACGGAGACACACACAACTAGTACCACAAACAAGGACTAGTTGGGGTCACGCTCGTGAGCGCGCGTCTGATGCCCCCAACTATGTGTGCACACACAGACCACGCACCCTAGGTCAAATCCTCTAGCTGGCTTGTAGCACCCCAGATAAAATTGATAAGGAAATAGACTTTTTCCCAAGTAAATAAAACCTTAGATAACTCTATAAGAAGGCCAAATAAAAGGTAGAATACCCAATGAGGACCATTATATAAATATGCAACAATTAAAGCCATCATACGTATTGGGGCTTCCTGTTCCAAAAAGACTATTCACCTAAAATAGGGCCTTTATACATGGGCGTCAATTTCTCAAGCCACAGGGCCACAACCCACGGTATGAAAGCCCATAGTATACATATGTCTCCCTTTACCAACCAATCACATACATATACATATACAATAACACCTTTTAATACCCAGCATGGCACGGAGAGGAAACACACCTATAGAATAATACATCTTAATACCCAGCATGGCACTGAACAGGAGACACACCCAGCATGGCTCGGAATAGGAATAATGGGTAGGAGGAAATAGTGCCCCTGACCTGGGCGCTATTCCCATTGGGGCACCCTAACCCCAGGCGCCATTTCCTTTTTGGCAATATATATATATATATATATATATATATGTAAGAACCATATGATGTAATGCCCACATGCATGGACGCTATTTCCCTAAACAGAGACTACATGGGAGGGCACCATTTCCACGCCAGCGACCTGCTAAACCGAATTCCATTATGTCATCCTTCTAGAAGTAAACATGAACAACCTCTTTTTGCTGGCAACGTACCCTTTTACCGGACAACCGATTAAAGCATTAATTACTTCTTTTTCCCAGGCAATGGACCCTTATGTATTTCCTTCCCTATAATTATACCCAACCTTCTAAGGTTAGAAGGTGATTGCCGACATCTGGTTCATCTCCACCTGCAAAAGAAGGTCTTTCCAGGAACGTACGTGAAGGGGGGAAAACTTCATCTTACGTTCTTCTTCCTGCTGCTGGAACCTTGCAGGAAGGGCTTGGTCTTTTATTATCTCTTCATCTCTTCTACGTATTCACGACAAAAAGGTAGGTGTTCTCAAGATCTGGCCTAACTAGTAGTTAATATAGGTTAACATGCATGCTAGTTAAACCTTTCATAGCCACAATCTGGTCACCTGAGTCAGGGGTATACCAAAAGACTTAGTGGGAAGGTTAGGCTACACCTATCTGAAACACTAACTCTTGTGTGAGTAGATCTATGATCTCACCTCCACCAAGTACCCCATGTACAACATACGGTTTGTATAATTTGTCATTACTCATAACCTGTCCCAATTTCTTGTAAATTGATCCATGTTTAAAAAATTTATATCAATGAAATTAAAATCAAAAATTGTTGCATGAGCATGACCTTACAATCCTGCTATTTTTCCATGTCTATCTATGTCTCTACTTCCTGATTCTATGAACATGTTATAAATCATGAATAGTAAGGTTACGTAATTAGTAGCCACCATGTTAAGAAATTTATATATATTGAACCAAATCATGAAACTCCTGCATGAGCATGACCTGAAAATCTTGAGATTTCTCTCTATTTAACTATGTCCTCATTTCCGGATTTCGTGAAATTTAGCCTGATGAACAGTGGTTTGTGTCTCGTGGAGCACCCGGGGGAAGGGCACCCCTGACCATGTCGCCATTTAATGGGGCACCCCTGGCCAGGGCACCATTTCATATTGGGGCGCCCCTGCCCAGGGCGGCATTTCCAATAGTGTTAAAAAACCCCTGATCCTATTAGTTATCTAGCCCGTTAAACCTGTTACCTGTTAACCTGCTAATTACATACCTTGTTAAGCCTGTTAAATCATATAGCCTGTTAAACTTGTTAATTACATAGCATGGTAATTACATATCCTATCAAACCTTGTTAATTACATAGCCGTCGTTAAGCTTTGTTAATTCTGTAGCCTATTAAATCACATAGCTTGTTAAACCTGTTTACAGCACGTGTAAACATGTTATCCTGTTAGATTGTTAACCTTCTGAATAGAGACCCTCCGAGAAGTCTCTATTTCTGAAATAGAGACCCTCTGGAAAGACTCTATTTTAACATTTTCTGAAATAGAGACCCTCTGAGAAGACTCTATTTTAACATAGCCTTTCTGACAACCTACATGGATGCCATCTCTCTCTCCCGGAACTGAAACCCCAGACACTCAATCCAATGACATTTATGTAGAACCTGGAAAAGACCAGTACTGAGAAACTCTGTAAACCCCATTCTGTAACCTGAAAATAGTTACTAAAAACCTGAAAGCCATTACTAAAGACTCCTGGAAACCCAGTTCTGAAAGGCATTGTGAAAAGACCCAGTTTCTAGAACCCATTACAGAAGATCGAGAAAACCTTTTCAAAAATATATATATATATATAATATAGCGCCCCTGACCAGGGTGCCATTTCAATAGGGTGCCCTAGCCCAGGGCGCCATTCACCTCTGTCCAAAAAAAAGAAAGAAAGAAAATGAAAAAGGCACCCCCTTCTAAGGCGCCATTTAAAGAAATGAAGACCCTCTGCAAGGGCGCCATTTCCCTGTAACCTAGAATTTTTGGGCTTATGTCCGGCCCTTTCCCAATGATCCCTGGCCATCTCCTTAACCCTGATTGGCCTATGTGTCATGCCTTTTAAGTAGCTTGGTCATAAATCATCATTTACATGTGATATGTCCTTGAACTCTATTCCTGAAAGATCTACTTGATGTTCCTATAATGTATACTTTTCTTGAAATTCCATATTAGCTATAAAAATGAGAGTGGATGTCTAAAGATATACATGAAACAATGTTGTGCATATAGGGCCCGGTCTGTTCTTGGGAGGAGCACCCGAAGGTACTTGTGCCCATGGGAGTTTATTGACCACGATGTTTGCATTGCACCAAAGTACTTGCTTGCTTGACTTGAGACATTCTCACTCACTCTCTCGTGACATGCTTGATTTGCTTGACATGAATGGTTTGGCCCGAAAAAGGACAAATTACTTGTTTGAATGAAATGAATGAAATAGCCAATTCCATTACACTACTTGTTATTACACGAGCTTGAGATCACTTGCTTGAATATTGATTATTATCTTCTTGGGAAGACTTGCTGGAATATTGACTATTACCTTCTTGGAAAGACTTGCTTGAATATTGATTTCTTGGAAAGACTTGTGCAATTACTTAGCAATTACTTGCTAGTTCCTTATTGATACATCTTATTGATATTCATGTGATACTCTTTTGGTACAATTCTTGATATTCTTGCTCGATCCAACATGCATCATTATACCGCATGAACTTGTAATTAACTTAAAGATTGTTATAGTTTGAGATATAAATCCTACTGAGTGATTCGCTCATAAAGTTGAAATTTTAACATTTTTTTCAGGAAACTTGGATAGCGACCACCGCCCGGATGGGACCGATACCGAGTGATGAGTGCTAGATCTGATGTATCGTCAGTTAGTCATGCCTTTCGTATTTGTAGGACCTACTTTGTATTTCCAGTTATTGTTAAAGGCTTGTATAATTTAATTGAGTCAGTTATGATCTAGTTAGATGGAACTTATTAAACTTGTAGCCTTATGAATGATTCTGGGATACTGTCATTGGGTTAAGTAGATAATTGTCATATTGGACTATGGTATTATGTTCAAATCTTGAGTTAGCAATAAAATTACTGAGTACTATGCGCACTCTGTCTTTACATGAATGACACGGTCGATATAGATGCGTTGCGCACCCGAGTATCTTCCGTGCTCTGGATGTGACAGTCTTCGTGGTATCAGAGCCTAGGATTTCAACTTCCTAGGTAAAACCTAAGTCCAGGGATAGATTTATACCTTACCCGGTGAGATGGGTAGAGCCATGGGTTAAGTTTTATAATGACATTCGACCTTATAATTAAACCCGATCTTTATTATGCTTAAACCCTTTTGTAGGATAATGGCTGTTGAAAGAGTATAATGGCGCGAGATGCAGCGCACCGTGCAAGGCCTTACACAGGCGCTACAGCAAGTGGTGCAAGGCGATGCTAACCATGGAGCCGATGATCTCCATAGGGGTTTCCGTAACATGAACCCACCAAGGTTCACGGGTTCGTCTGACCCCGAGGATGCCGAAAATTGGTTAAAGGAAATGGAACGAATTTTTCGTGTGATGCAATGCACGGAGGAGAAGGTTCTACTGGCTATATTCCAACTGGAGCGGGAAGCTCAATGTTGGTGGGAATCCGTGGAAGCAACATTGCTCGATGACCACGTCACATGGGATGAATTCACTGAGCATTTCAACAACAAGTACTTCTCCGACCATATCCAGGAAAAGAAGGCCGTGGAATTTGCTACATTGAAACAACAGACCTTCAAAGTAGCTGAGTATGAGGCCCAGTTTTCAAGACTGGCTAGGTATGCACCCCACTTGGTGTGTACGGAGAAGATGAAGGCTAAAAGGTTCCTCAACGGGCTTTGGCCCCATTATATTACACAACTTGCACCGATGGACATCCAAGTCTATTCGGAAATGGTTCGGCGTGCGTAGTTGCTCGAGGATGCCACCGAATTATCAGAGAGGATCCGAGGGAGGGACAAGAAGGAACCTGTCACAAGCCTGGGAAATTTTAAAGCATCATTCGACAAGAAGCGGTACTATAGTGGAGGGGAGTCCTCCAAAGGAAAGAAATTCCAAAAGAATGTCAAGCCATTCTTCACCACCACACCTTCCAAGGAAGTTTGTAAGTACTGTGACAAAGATGGTCATAGGACCGAGGAATGCTGGAGGAAGCTAGGAGCCTGTCTCCGATGTGGAAGTTGAGAATATCGGATCCCTAATTGCCCACTGATGAATGAGCAAGCCATTAAAGATCAGAAGCTCCCAACAAAGAAGCAAGGCCGTCTGCAAGCTCTCCAAGAGACGGAACCAATGGAAGGAGGAATCGTGGAAGGTACACTAATCGTTTGCTCTAAGACTGCTAAAGTTTTATTTGATACTGGAGCAACACATTCATTTATTTCCAAGAAATTTGCTACTGCTTTTACTAAGGAGCCTAAATGGTTAGACTTAGTCATATCTACACCTATCGGGATCAAGGCCGACCTCACACATCATTACCCAAACTGTGAGATTATGGTTAAAGGAAATAATCTGCTTGCTGACCTAATTTGCCTAGATATGGAAGTGTATGATGTCATACTAGGTGCTGATTGGTTATCTACATACCAAGTAACTGTAGATTGCCGGAATGGCAAAATAACTTTTGTGGATTACCCGGAACTGGTATACATTAGCCCTCAAGCTAGATCACCTATTATATCAGCTCTCCGAGCCAGTAAACTTATAAGCAAAGGATGTAGGGCTTTCATTGCATTTGTAACCGCCACGGACGTCGAGGAGTCTAAGCTTGAAGACATCTATGTAGTTCGGGATTTTTCTGACGTTTTTCCAGAAGAATTGCCCGGCTTACCCCCGGAGGGGGAGGTGTCGTTCACCATCTACCTTGTCCTTGGTGCTGGACCTGTTTCCAAGGCACCTTACAGAATGTCTCCTACTGAGCTGAAAGAGCTAAAGAAATAACTAATGGAGCTATTGAACAAGGGTTTCATCCGGCCGAGTACTTCCCCATGGGGAGCGCATGTGCTATTCGTCAATAAGAAGGATGGATTGATGAGACTCTGCATCGACTATCGGCAGTTAAACCTCATGAGTACGAAAGTAGGAAGAAACGTAGATCCAGAGGTGGGTGAATGGATCTTCTTAAAACATTTCACCCAATATATGTAAACTAATGATTGCTTGTTTTGTGGACAAATCTACAAACACTAGAGATGCACGCCTATTCAACTATTTGAAAACATACCAACTGAAGCTATCTAGGCAATTATGAACAATCAATCTCAGACGAGAAAACATTCAACCACACGGCACAAGATATTTTAGGTGGTTCGGTCAGCTGACCTACATCCACCCCATACTCTAACCAGAGTATGGCTCCCTGCTGACTCACAGCTTGAAAGACCGCTGCGCCTCTTGCCTACAACCGTTGAGCAACACAGCTTGCTGTCTAGAGGAACCAATCCTCTGCAACGCTGACAAACAGCTTGACCCGCTGGGCTTTACAACTTAGCCAACCAGAGGAGACCTCCTCTGCAACCGTTGACAAACAGCTTGAACGAGTATCAAGGAAGAAGATACGAAAAGAACAAAACACAGCAAACAGAGGACTGTCAATAAATCCAAAACGAAAAATGCTCGCGCAGGAGCCAAGTGTCTCAGATCTGATCCAGAGAACACTATATAAAATCTGATCTTCAATTTGCTGCACTTTCTTCCCTTTAAAACTATCTCTCTCTTTCTATCCCCCTTCTGTCTCCTTTCTTTTCAGGTGCTCGAACATCCCCTTTTCTCTCTGATTCTTCTTATGTATCATGTTCCCTCCCTGTTACTTCTTCTACACTCTTTCCCTTTTTATGGGCATCAGATGAAGGGCATGTGCTTTCCACGATCCCCCAACATGCTTTGGGCCATGTGGCAGCATCCTAGCTCAGTGCTTTCCACGTGTCTCGATCCTGGCACCTCCTCCAATCTTGGATCACGTGCCACTTTTATAAGTTACGATCACTTTGCCTCAGTTCTCTGGAGAGAGAATCTCTGTCAAGAGAACAGTAGTCATTAGGTCAAACATATTATAAGCAGAGTTATGCATGCACGGGCTCGTATATGAATAAGACCATATGCACTGACTTGATACATATGTTGGGCAAGTCACTCATACAGACCATCGGTGTACATAATGAGGTATGCACCGACTCACTATGGTTATAGTGCAAAGAAATGCACAGACTACATGTGGGTGTACCCTGCAAGAGTGCACATGTGTGCCAAACCCCACGATGCATAGACCTTTCGATATGTACAAATGAGAACGCGCACTAACTTCAGTAATGAAATGCACCGATGTTGGAATGTAGACCAAGCAAAGGCTTGCACCGATCTTCTATGTACGCCGACTTAGAAATGCCTTAAGCCAAGGATTGCACCGACTATTGAGTGCACTAACTTATAAAATATCTAGAACAGAGGATGCACCGAGATGGCGAAGAATAATGCACAAACACTAAATAACGAAACTAAACAGTGCGTGCTGGACAAGAATTGCACGGACTTAAAAATTGCACTAACCCCGAGAGGTGAGATGCAAAGGCAAGATATGCACTGACTTCTTCAACCTATGCATGGACTATATGCCACAAATGCAAGGCACACAGACCTTGTATGTTGAATGACTCAACTGTGCACAAACATACATTTTATATGAAATGATCAAGTGCAGACAAATTTATGCAATCCAGTCTTCACATGACTCATAGATTGTCATCATTAAAACCAGGGTTCCAACAATCTCCCCCTTTTTGATGATGACAACTATAATTCATGTATGACTGAAACCTATAGAGAATTTATTTGTTGACATGTATGGCAAAGATAACATTCAACATAAAACATGCATCCAACGCAAATATGCACTATGTAGAAGTTACATTTCTATTTATAGTAAGAGAATATAGACTAGTGTCTGAGTGAACTATCGCATTCAACAGAACTATCGCATTCAACAGAACTATCTCATTCAGCATTAAAACTATCAATCAGTGAAAGCTTTACACCAGAAACCTGAAAAACTGTCAAACTATACTGTAAGCTTTCATATATGTTGAAAACAGTGACCAAAAAAATCATCAGTGTAGAACCATAAACTGTCCATCAGTGGAACGTTTATACAGCCAATATCCTATCCAAAAATTGTCCATCAGTGGGACGTTCATACAGCCAATATCCTCTCCCCCTTTGTCATTATCAAAAAAAATGGGGAAACCTTGGGAATCATTGACCTCTGTAACTCCCCATGTCTCTAGGAGGAGGTGCACTACTGGAACCAGGGATAGAACATCTGGGCTGAAGATTTCTCAAGGAGTCTAATAGCTCATTTAATTTTTGATGCACTGTATCCCCAAGTTTGTCCACTAGAGAAGTGGTAGAATCTTGCTTTGAAAGAGTTTGTTTTATGGTCTTTGAGAGGGTCTCCAATTCAGACTGTTATCTCGAAATTTGTTGAGCACTCTAGGCTGACAGGCTGCAATATTGTTCAATATATTCTTTATCAACTCAAATTCAATCTTCAGATCAAAAGTGTGGCTCAGAATTTGAGCAAGCTTGGTGAAAGTAGAGAGTTGTGAATCTTGAATTTTGCTTACCATGTCACCAACTCTAGTACTGATTCCCATAAGAGATTCCAAGATCTCTCGGACTGCTGTATCAGTTTTGTGTTTGGCTGTCAAACACTATCCCTTGGGTCTTAACAACTCTTTCCAAATGTTGCATGCGGGAATCTACTCTGTCAAGTTGAATGGTATTGAGCAGAAACTGTTTATTCATCAATTCATTCTGATTCAACACTATCTCAGTCAGATTTGACAGCATCTGGGCAATATCAGGCTCAGTACTAGGTCTAGGTGATCTAAATGTGGATGCACTAGATTCCGAAGGTTTAGTATAGTATGCATGCTGCTGTTCAGGAGGTGGAGTAGGTGGCATACCAAGACTAACTATCCCCCCGAAATGTGGACCATATTCAGGAGCTTGAGCAAATTATATTCTTGGATACCTCCTGTAATGACGGCCAGGACCCAAAACAAATTCTTGTAAGTCTTCCTCAGCTACTCCTTGAGCTGATGTCTGAGCTTCCTCATGTGAAGCTCCTTGTGGAGCTTCTTCTTCTCTTGGTTGTTCACCCTCCTGTTCATTGACAACTGACTCAGTAATTTCTTCATAAATTTTATCAGTCTCTTCTGTCAAAATATGTGTAACCATCCTAGACAGCAGTTCTTCATCAACTTCAATTTCTTCTTCTCTTTCCTCTTCTACACCTTGTGAATCACTCTCTTGTTCTGCGACTTCACTTGTTTGATCTTCCTCTTGTTCTTGCTGAACAATTTGTTGTTCCTGCTCAGATTGTACTCCAAACCTATCAAATAGCTCACTGATATTTTGATCCAACTGTTGTACAATTTGAGCATCAGTTAAGTCCAATTCATGGATTTCTTGTTCAAGCTGCAGATCCTTGAGATTTTTCTCAAAAGGTTTATCAGCAGATTCTTGGTCTTTTTCAGCTATCAAAGGAAGAGTTTCTTCTTGAGGAGTCTGAGGAGGCTGTTCTGACATTGTTTCCACTTGAACTTTCCACTTTTTCTTCAAGGGAGCATGCTTTTCTGATTTGTCCTTTCTTTAAATTTCATGAGAAGAGCTCTCTGAGTCAGTATCTTTCAGCTTCAAGTACTTATCAATAAAATCCATGTTATACACATTAAACTTTGGAATTTCTTTTGAAGGCTCATTTTCTAAAGATATATTTTGCCATCTTAAATATGGCAGTTAAATGAGCTACATAAGACAAATGTCTTTTGGACTCTTTGCAAGTTCTCATAATCTGAATTATTGTTTCAGGCAAACAAACTTTGATTCTCTTCAGCAGACAGTATAAAACAAATCTCTGAGTGTTGGTCAGTCTTCCTCTCCCTCCAACTTGTGGAGTGATCATAGCAGTAAGAATGTGATGTAGCAGTCTCTTGAGAGGAGAAAAACTATTTGTGTTGAACTGGCCCAATTTCAACTGATTCTTGTCTTGGGGATTTCTAGGCTCATCTGTGATGAGTGAGTATGCATCATGAAGATCATATGCAAACCTCCTTTCAGTTTCTCCTTCTTCTGGTATTCTAAACACTTTATGTTGAGAATGCTTAGAGACTTCAATCCTAGACCCCTTGACTATAGAAAATAGTTTTGCCTGACTCACATCATACTTCAGATTCTGATAGAACTCAGCTACGAGTCTCGGATAATATACTCTGTGCTTACCCAAAAATTTTATCCATTTCTGAACTCTAAAAATTTCAATCAACTCAGGAAACTCTTCAATCATTTTTTGATCATGAAAATCTATGTACCGAGGGAAACTATCTTACCAACTTCCAGTGCTATTTCTGCATGTCTTGATGCTTCAGCTGAGATATCTTCTCCTTCGAGTACCTTCCTCTTACTTCTACCCGTTGCTGACTTCAGCTTCTTGACTTTTGGTAGTGGCACATCAACCTTGGCTGACCCACGGTCTTCTAGCTAGTGTACTTCTAACTCCTTTTTCTTCCCCTTGACAGACTCCTTTTGAGCCGATTCAGAAGGTACTTCTTCTGCATGTAACTCCTTTGATCTTCGCTTGTAACATTTGGTTGCATCGGTCTCCATGACTTGATGAGACATGAGATGCTGCTCTTCCGTGACTTTCTTCTTCCCCTCACTCGTGTCAGACGGAGAGGACATAGTGGAAGCAATAAGAAGAGAAAAACGAGACGGAGAATGGACGTGATGAGAAGAGGGAAGGCTGGAGAGGCGGACTTGCTAGAGGAACCCGAGAGAAGAAGACAAGAGAGCGGGAGACCGTTTCGACTTCAAAGGAGAGGGTATGATGGGTAAGGCAAGTAGGGTTACGTATATACTAGAGACACTACCAGCTTTACCAATTTTCAACAATTAATACCCAAACTACCCCTTACTTAAAATAAAATGCCTTTCTACGCAGAAATGTGGTTTCCGGCGTATGAGATTATATCTTAGAATTTTATTCTCCACAAGTTATCCCTGATAACCAATGGTAATAAAACTGCTTAATCAAGGAAATAACCCAGTGAAGACGATCATTAATCTTACTGGCTCCCTTTTATTGGCCAATAACTGATTGAAAGATCCAAATTTTTATATTGACATTAAGCCAGTCTAAATTTTCTGAAGAAACCAAAAGGTCAACCATGTTTTAATTGAATTTTTGCCAAGAGAAATTTTTATTGAACATTTCAGTATAACTGCCCCTTTTTACTCAAGGAAATATGTTGATCAAACACAAGAGTCCCTTGTTACTCAGTGCAGTTTACCTTTATGTTTCACAATAATTTTTGAACAGAGATAGCATTCATTATCATGACTTGACCTCTGAATTTCTTTGAAACAGATGATCAGTTTCTCAAATAATATGACATTGCTCTGCCACACTCAATTTTTATTTAATGGCGTATTCCCAGGTCTTTTGTTAGAAATTTTTTTTTTAGACATAACATAAGGACCATATAAACCTTGGATTTTCTATCAGATTGGTTTATTACTAAGGACTTTCAGATTATTGATGCCCTACTGAGCAATTTCCAATTTGGACTATTTTAAGATCATTGAGGTATCTTCCAGGGTTAATTATGAGAGCTTTTCAGATAAGATTTAATATTCATACACCAAAAATCACATCTTAGATTAGATCAGCAATTTTGTTCTTAGTTCAGGGTGGTCTTAGTAGTTAATTATTGAAACTGAGTAAAGGTGATAGTATTCAGATATTACTCCCCCTGACTTGCACATACTATGAGTTTCTTTGACAACAATTGTGAATAAGGGAAGGAGACAAGGAGCAAGGTGATGTAGATGAAGACCGTTCATGAGCAGGGTTAAGACTAACGGCAAGATAGCACAAATCCAAAAACACAGCCTGAATGACCATCATCATATAACCACCCATCTCTGTAAACCATCAAACATTCAGCCTTCTGGAGATTCAGTGTATCCAAAATCCAAACCACAATCAACTGACCTCTCATATTAGACCAGATTCAAGCTGACTCCAAAGTCAATACCACAAGAGCATACCCTTGTAAATCATCAGACACAAAAAACTAACTGCCCAAGCAGCAATGAAACACTGACCAAACTGTGTATTCTATCTCTGAATGGCACAGCTCCCCCTCAACATGTGTCGAGATGTCAAACAACCACTATCTAATTCTCTTAAAGCACACAGATATGTATCAACATTGTATGCATCCTACTTATTAGCATGAAGCACTAATAAAAAAAAATCTCGTAGGGGGTATGCATGGATTTCATTCTCAATATGTATTACTCTTAAGAGAATATCATCAATCATCAGATTTGTTCCAATCAATCATGCAACATACCATAGAGATTGTTATTCATAAAAAACTAACAAACCTGAACGGTGGAATTTGACTGACCTTAGTGCCCTGAATTTATTGAGTCCCATTTTTATTTTATCTTCAAGAGCACACATGCACCCAAAGTGTTATTTGAACAATCTTGGACCCCAATGATTCTTGGGTCCAAGTGGATGAGTAGCACCTCACATTGATGCTCTCCAGTTATTCCAGGAATAATTAAAATCAATGTGACCTAATCTGCCACACTTATTGCATATGGGAGGTTTATGCATGAATACAGGATTCTGAACTCTCCTATATGCAACATGGTTCGTGTGAGCAGGATAGATTTTTCTGTCCTTTAAAAACCAGCATTCAGATTTAACATGCCCAAATCTTCCACAGTTAAAGCAATTAACACTCTGATTTTGAAATTTTTTCACATGCTTCTTTGCATAATCATTTCTGTAGTTTTGATCTTCCTGTTTCTTTAAATAACAGTTATGCATGTAATGACCCTTTTTGCCACAGTAGTAACATGCATTGGAGATATTTCTATTAGGCATTTTCACAGACTTATTTCGAACTGTGTTGGTATGCTTACATACATCTAACTCATCATTTTTCAAAACTATGCAGTCATCCATAACATGTCCTTTCCTACCACAGTAGTGACATGAAACATTTCTTTTATTATGAGCATGCACTGTTGTGACAGTTTTGTTATTAGCGTGTGCATGTGAGTGTGTGTGACTATCATTAACAACTTGCATGGAAGAGTCAAAAGCAGATTTGGACTTATTTGAAATAACCATCTTTTTCTGTTTTTGAATCTTTTTCAGATTTTTTGTTGGATTTTTTATTTCTGGGCTGTGAATTGGAAGACAGATGAGCTGGATGGCTTTTCTTGTTCTGAACTTTTTACAAAAATAGTGAAGTTCTTTTTCATATCAATCTTCTTATTAACCGGATTAAAACACAGGCCTTCTTTCTGGAAATTCACATTTGACCCAAGCAGTTTATTCAAGTTATCTTTACCGTTAACAAACCTTGAAAGGGAATTTTTTAGATCTTCAATTTCAGCTTGCAAAGTGGCAGCATCATGTTCACAGGAGATAACTTGTTGATGCAGACAGTCATTGAGATTTTTTAAAGATTCGTTTTCTTGTCGTATCTTTATTTCATTGTTTATTTCCTTTTCCTCCAAAATAGATTTCCTTTTTCGTAAGCCAGCCATCTTTCAGAAAGAACTGTATTAAGGACCATCAGTTTTTTATTCTGTTCCTTCAATTTACTGTTCTCTTCAATCAATTTATCTTGATATTCATCAGTTTCCTTTTTCTGTTTAACCAATGACTCATTTTCTTCTTTCAAGGATCTAATTAAATTCTTCTGCATATCATCATCCGAATCAAGGTCTTCAATTAGTTCCTTTAAGAATGCACATTCATTACATGAATTTTCATCTCTAGCAAGTTCGTTTCTTAAATTCTCATTTTCAGATTTCAAACTTTCTTTCTCAGCTTTTAAATGTGTAACTTCATGAATTATTTCTTTTCTCAACTTTTTCTTTTCTGATTTGACTCTATCATATTTATTCAATAAATGCTCATTCATGGAAAGTAAATCATCATAGCTAAAATCCTCAGCTTCAGAATTTACCTGGGAGGATGAGTCCTCGGACTGATCTCTGACCATCAGGCACATTTCCTCATCTCCAACGGATCTTCCCAAGATTCTGTTGATGATAGCAGCTCCACTCCTGCATTCATTGACATATGGAACATAGTTAGAGTCTATTGCCCTTTTGGTTAGATCTAGGGCCTTTTTATTTTCATCAAATATCTGTCTGTCTGAAGATTTCCATTGGGATTTGTCCTCTGGAACTTCATATGGACTAAGAGCTATAAGAACCCAAAGATCTGAATCCACATGCATCACATAGTCTCTAAAGGAGCCATACCAGTCATAAAAATTAGAACCGGTGTATACTGGAATCTCAGCCATGAAGTCACTACAAATCATATCAGAAGCAATGCTAAGAGTCGGATCAAACCAGATCGCACCAAAATCAAATCAAGGAACAGATCTGTAGGTCGTTGGACCCTCTATGCAGAAAACCCGCTCTGATACCAATTGATGAGTGCGAAAGTAGGAAGAAACGTAGATCCAGAGGGGGGTGAATGGATCTTCTTAAAACATTTTGCCCAATATAAAAATGTAAACTAATGATTGCTTGTTTTGTGGACAAATCTACAAACACTAGAGATGCATGCCTATTCAACTATTTGAAAACATACCAACGGAAGCTATCTAGGTAATTATGAACAATCAATCTCACACGAGAAAACATTCAACCACACGGCACAAGATATTTTAGGTGGTTCGGTCAGCTGACATACATCCACCCCATACTCCAACCGGAGTATGGCTCCCTGCTGACTCACAGCTTGAAAGACCGCTGGGCCTCACAGCTTACCTACAACCACTATGCAACACAGCTTGCTGTCCAGAGGAACCAATCCTTTGCAACGCTGACAAACAGCTTGACCCATTGGGCTTTACAACTTAGCCGACCAGAGGAGACCTCCTCTGCAACCGCTGACGAACAGCTTGAACGAGTATCAAGGAAGAAACGAAAAGAACAAAACACAGCAAATAGAGGACTGCCAATAAATCCAAAACGAAAAATGCTCGCGCAGGAGCCAAGTGTCTCGGATCTGATCCAAAGAACACTATATAAAACTTGATCTTTAATGTGCTGCACTTTCTTCCCTTCAAAACTATCTCTCTCTTTCTATCCCCTTTCTGTCTCCTTTCTTTTCAGGTGCTCGAACACCCCTTTTTCTCTCCGATTCTTCTTCTGTATCGTGTTCCCTCCCTGTTACTTCTTCTCCACTCTTTCCCTTTTATGGGCATCAGATGAAGGGCGTGTGCTTTCCACGATCCCCCCAACATGCCTTGGGCCATGTGGTAGCATCCTAGCTCAGTGCTTTCCACGTGTCTCGATCCTGGCACCTCCTCCAATCTTGGATCACGTGCCACTTTTAGAAGTTACGATCACTTGGCCTCAGTTCTCTGGAGAGAGAATCTTTGTCAAGAGAATAGTAGTCATTAGGTCAAACATATTATAAGCAGAGTTATGCATGCACGGGCTCGTATATGAAACTGACTTGATACATATGTTGGGCAAGTCACTCACATAGACCATCGGTGTACATAATGAGGTATGCACCGACTCACTATGGTTATAGTGCAAAGAAATGCACAGACTACGTGTGGATGTACCCTGCAAGAGTGCACATGTGTGCCAAACCCCACGATGCATAGACCTTTTGATATGTACAAATGAGAACGTGCACTAACTTCAGTAATGAAATGCACCGATGTTGGAATGTAGACCAAGCAAAGGCTTGCACCGATCTTCTATGTACGCCGACTTAGAAATGCCTTAGGCCAAGGATTGAATCGACTATTGAATGCACTGACTTATAAAATGTCTAGAACAGAGGATGCATCGCGATGGCGAAGAAGAATGCACAGACACTAAATAACGAAACTAAACAGTGCGTGCTGGACAAGAATTGCACGGACTTAAAAATTGCACTGACCCCGAGAGGTGAGATGCAAAGGCAAGATATGCACTGACTTCTTCAACCTATGCATGGACTATATGCCCCAAACGCAAGGTACACAGACCTTGTATGTTGAATGACTCAACTGTTCACAGACATACATTTTATATGAAATGATCAAGTGCAGACAAATTTATGCAATCCAGTCTTCACATGACTCATAGATTGTCATCATTAAAACCAGGGTTCCAACAAAACAACCTTGTTGTGCCCCTTGTGCCTTGATGATGCAATGATGTTTTGATGATAGCAACATTAGTGTCATCACTGTATGCCTTATGCCTTGATGATGTTTTAGCTGATGTGCATAAATTGTTTTGTGCATGATTTAAGGTCTGTGCATAGCATCGGTGCATTGCTTCTCTGCTGATATGTTTATGTTCTAGTTCATTGTGCATGTGTGCATGTCTACACATTCCTTAGTGGCTAGTCTGTACAACCTCCGGTTGATTCATTCGATCAAGTCTATATAGCCAGAGCCAGTGTTCTTCATGCATATATAGTCTGTACAGAGTTTTGCCTAGATTGCATTATCAAGTCTATACATCGACAGGGCTCTTCATGCATGCATGTGCATAGTCCATGCATTATTTCATGTCTGTACAGCCAGTGTGCTTCATGTCTTGCTAGCTAAGTCTATACATCGGCGATTGCTCCGTCTCATGTTGCGTCTCACATAGCGCTTCATGTCTTGCTCGCTAAGTCTATACATCGGCGAAGTCTGTACATCGAGCAAGTCTGTACATCGCATTTGACGCAGGCATAGGAAGTCTATACATTGGTATCTTTACCTACGTTGCACCTGTAAGTCTATACATTGGCTGCTGCATGCTCACACTATCATTAAGTCTATACATCGTGCACTCTCAAGTCTGTACAGCCTGTGAGGTCCGTCTCACTTAGCGTCTCATTTGGACATAAGTCTATACATTGCATTGTAGCATGAACGCACACACAAGTCTATACATCCGTTTGACTTGCTTTATGCAAAGTCTGTACATCGATCAAGTCTGTACACTGCATTGGTTACATAGACTGCCATTCAAAGTCTGTACACTGCATTGGTTACATAAACAGCCATTCAAAGTCTGTACACTGCATTGGTTACATAAACTGCCATTCAAAGTCTGTACACTGCATTGCACGAGCTGAAGTCTACACATCGTCTTGTTGCACGCACTTGAAGTCTGTACATTGTCCACTTGCAGCATTAGCACAAGTCTGTACAGCCTGTGTGCTTCATAACGCCAAGTCTATACATTGGCTAGCTGCATAATCACTAAGTCCCTACACTCGCAAGTCTGCGCACTCCTTGGTAGCAAGACTACACATTGTCTGGTTGCATGCATGCATAGTCTACACATTACCTGCTATTGTGTTCATGCATCATCTGATCAAGTCTGTACATTGTTGCACGCTGAGTCTGCATATTCGTTTGGAATGTCAGTGCATCCACATTCGTTGTGCATACTTTGATATATGCATTTGTGCAATCCTTTCAAAACAAGTATGTACATCGTCCTGTGTCATGCACTCAAAGTCCATACATGCATACACTTAGTTTGTGCATTGTGCTCTCATGCTTTAACACTAGGCATTGCAAAGTCTATACATGGCTCTGCACATTATGTACAAAGTCTGTACATGGTCATGGTTGCTTTGATGTCGTAGCAAGTCTATACACTCATGAGCACTTGTGTGCTTTGATGACTGATCAAGTCTATACATCGCTGCTTACACTGCATCGGTATACTGCATTACACACCAGCAAGTCTGTACATCGATGCCGCATGCATGCATTCTAAGTCTGCACATTGTTTATACATTGAACGCAGAGTCTACACATTCGTTTGGCATGCCTGAGCATTCATCGTCAATGTATATACTTCACCATATGCATACTGCAGCATGTGCTATCAAGTCTATACACTCATAAGCTTAGTTAATGCATTCTGTGCTTCACGTATACACTAAGTCTGTACAACCTCCATTAGTTCACTCGACCAAGTCTGTACAACCATGCACTGTCTTGCTTGCATGAATGAAGTCTGTACAAGGTTTTGTTGTCTTAAGCTGATGATTCTCTTTGACTGACTGACAGGTACTGTCTCGAGGAGATTAAGGAGGGCACATGTTCCAAGAAGGAAGGATGGCTCAGGATCGTGACACGTGTATAGCAACGAGCCTGGATGCTACCACGTGGTCCAAGCTTTTGGGCGGGAATCATGGAGACCACACGCCCTATCCCTGCTGCTGCTATATATACTAAGCTTCTTCCTCAGAAGAAGACTGATCGAAGGAGTGAGAGCTGAAGCAGAAGAGCAGAAGCAGTGAGTGCCTGCACGATCCAGAAAAAAGAGCAGAGAGGCAGAGTGTAAAAGCAGAAGAAGAGAAAGAAGAGAAAGAGATTAGCAGAAGAAGAAGAGAAAGAAGTTGAGGAGAGATAGTGAGATCGAGAGAAGAAGAGAGTAGTCTAAAGATCAGTCTCTACTGGACCGTGGATCAAATCCAGGCCAGTCAGCTCTCTTTGAGAGCCATATTGTGCTTCATAGTTTACAGCTTTCCTGTTGCTGTTGTCTCTTGTTTTTGTTTTCATTTTAAACCTTTCTTCAAACTGTTTGTCAGCGTTTTGCAGTGGAGGATTCCACTGGGCGGCTAAGCTGTATTGCCCAGCAGAGCAAGCTGTGATGCTCAACGTTGAAGAGGTGGCCTCCTCTGGACAGGAAGATGTGATGCTCAGCGGGATGGCAAGCTGTGAGGCCCAGCTGATGTAGGCAAGCTGTGATGCCCAGCGGTTTTCAAGCTGTGAGTCAGCGGAATCCACACTCTGGTTTGAGTGTGGGGTGGATGTAGGTCTGGAGGACCGAACCACCTAAAAACCCTTCTTGCATTGTGGTTTGTGTGTTATCTTTATCTTCGTTAGATGAACGCATAGGCGCGCTCCAAGTGTTTGCTTACAGGTTCAATAGATGACTTGATTAGTTTTCTTAGAGTGTTTTAATTTGTCAAGTGATCGAAATTTTAATTGAGCAATATTTTTTAAAAGATCTATTCACCCCCCTCTGGATCCATTTCTATCAGCTCACGCACCCTAACAGTTGGTATCAGAGTGGGTGTCTGCACAAAGGGTCCAACGACCTGCAGATCCGATCCGTAATTGGATTTGGTGCGATTTGAGTTGATCTGTTCGCTTGCATTGTTTTGAGCTCTCTACTAGCATTGCTCTTGATCTGATCTGTTTCATCTTGCACTTATGGCTGAAATTCCTGTATTCACTGGTTTATATTTTTATGGCTGGTATGGTTGCTTTAGAGACTATGTGATCCATATGAATTCTGAATTATAGATACTCATAGCTCACAGTCCGTATGAAATTCCTGAGGACAAATCCAAATGGAAGTCCTCAGATAGACTGAAATTCTCTAAAAATCAAAAGGCCCTTGACCTTGTGAAAGGGGCGATAAAATCTAATGTGCTTACATGTATCTCTGAGTGCAGAAGCGCAAAGGAAGTGATAGACAAACGGACTGACGACTATGGTGGAAAAGGAACTCTGTGCTTTGTGGCAAGAGATCACATCACTGATCAATCAGATGAGTCTCAATCTCAGGTAAATTCTAACTCAGAACAATCATCTCTTGATGAATTGATTGAAATGTATGAAAACTTGTTAGAAAAACACAAATCTCTTAAGACTGAAAAGAGAAAAATGAAAAAGGAGATGTTGTACGAAATAAGAGAACTGAAATGTGAAAATGCAAATATGAAGGATAGTCTGAAAAGAAATGAAAATTCATGTAATGAGTATGTTTCTGCGAAACATTTGAATAATAGTCTTCAATCCGAACTGAAAATACAGGAACAACAAATTGACTCTCTGAAAGAAAAATTAGAAGAATTGAAGAATAGAAATTCTGAGCTAGAAATGTCTAAACAGAATTTGAATGAGGATTTGAAAACTGTGGATCAAAATAATTTGATTGATGAAAATAAAATGTTGAAAGATCAAAATAAGAAACTGATGGTTTTGAACATTGTGCTTTCTGAAAAATTGATGGACATTGAAAAAGGTAAGGCTATTTTGATTGACAAAGAAGCTAATGACAATTTGAAGATCCTGCAGGAAAATGAAATTTTGAAAAGACTCAATGATGGTTTGCATAATCAAATAATATCATGTGAAGATGACATTGTGTTATTGCAAACTAAAATTGATGATCTAAAAGCTTCTATGTCTAAATTTGTCAAAGGTAAAGATAATTTGAATAAATTACTTGGCTCTAATGTGAATTTCCAGAAAGAAGGACTTGGGTATGTGCCTGTTAATAAGAAAGTGAATGAAAAGAAGAAGTCAACTGTATTCGTGAAAAGTTCTGAACATGCTAACCAATCTAGTTCTTCTATCTTTCAATTCACTACAAGGAAAGTCGAAAATTCAGATAAAAATCAGAAAAGGTTTCAAAAAATCAAAGAAAATTGTTAATATGAATGAGCCCAAACCTGTCCCTGATTTACATGTGTATGCTGCTCACTGTTCACACACACATTCACACTCTCATGCGAATGTTAATTCTGTCAATCAAGTGAATGTGAATAAAAAGGTAATAACATGTCACTATTGTGGGAAGGTTGGATATATTATGCATAACTGTGTAACATTGATAAATGATGAAAGAAATGCTGTTAAAATATATCCTAGAAATCATCTTCCTAGGAAACCTTCTACTGATCAGAAAAAGAAAATTCAATGCTATTGCTGTGGGAATTTTGGTCACATTGCTGCCTTCTGCTGGCATGCTCAGGGACAGAAAACTCATTCTGAATTTGTTAATTTCCCTGTTAATAAAAACATTTTCGATAGAAAGAAGTTTGGTTCTAGAAGCAAGCACATTGTATGGTTTGAATGTGGAAAGCCAGGCCACAGGGCTGCAACCTGTCGGCTGGCAGGTTATAATAAATAGGCTGGTTTCAATCAACAGAATATTAATTCTGTTAACAGATTTTTTCATGCAAAGATACATAGAATTAGTGACAACGGCGATTTGCATAAAAAGAATTTAAAATCTGCTGCATCATGCCATTACTGTGGTCAGATTGGTCATTGTATGGATAATTGCTCCTTGATGATGAGTGATGATCTGAAATCTCAGAAAATGTGGGAGACACCATTCAAAGGTGTCACTTTTACTTCAGGACCCAAGGCGAATTGGGTTCCTGCTGAAACAAAATAACCCAGTTGTTGCAGGTGTGCCTTGGAATGAATAAAATGGGGTTAATAAGCCAAGGCACTCAAGAATGAAACCCCCAGGATTGCACTGAACAGGTAAGTTCTAAAACCTGTGTTAAATTCTGTTCTCTGACATTCTCTGCCCTTTAGATGATCGCATATCATAATAATCTGTCTGTGCTAAATTGATTTATCTTGAAAAGTTGATTGCTCTCGCATGATGATCTCTGAATAAAGAATGCTCTGATGTTTGAATAATCATTCTGCATAGCTGAATGTCATACGCATGCTTTGCATAGTTGACATTTCAAGTCAATGCATGTATTGCACCGAGTATAGGTAGCCGCATGTCTTGCATATAGTCGGTGCATCTCATGTTCACAGTGCATATTGTTGTGCCTTCATTGAATATCATGCATTTTGTGAGGGGGAGCTTGTCTGATGTCGCTTGGTCATCATGCTCTCCTTATCATATTTGTTGCATACTGCACATATGAAGAGTAGTGCATGTCATAAAATTTTGAAAAACCTAAAAAGATATTCCATTGCATTTAGACAGGGGGAGCATTCCTATTTCATCTCTTCTTCACCTCATGAACTCCTTTTGTCTAGTAATATCATTCTTTCTCTTGCCTATGTGCTGTTCAATTGAATTCTCTGTTGTCTTCACCAAAATAGCTGATCAGTCTGTATTCCAGACTCAGCTACTGTTTGTTTATAAACTCTCTTCTAATACTCTTCTCTATTGGTGATTGACTCTTCCACCAGCTTATACTCATCCTTCATATATCTCTTAGCTGGTGTGACTGATTTGGTTCTACGGTTGATTAGTTTGTCAGCTAAATTTTTTGATCTGATCTGAGGAACTCAAGCTGCAGGCCATGCAATTCAGTCTGAATCATGTAGAAATTCTTATCATATAGGTTTAAGAATAACCACTAAATCAGACTGATATAAGATTTATGTATTCTCAGATTTACATTTAAATGCTTTGAAAATATCTGAATGATAAGGTTTAATAAACTTTAACCACATGTGTCATGTAAACCTTAGACTCTCTCATCTGATATCTGAAATCTGAAAATTTGAAATCAATGCTACTTTGGTAGAGATACATAGAGTGAGTACTGTGGTTAAACATTAACTTGAAAAAGGTTGACTAAATGAAAAATTATGAATTCAGAGCAATGACTCGGTCACTGAGAAACTGGGTTCTTCATCAATGAAATAAAGTAACTTATGTCATGAGGTGCCATAGTTATCTCTGATAAAAATTTATCGAAAAACCTGATAGAGCAATGGCATATTTGTGTCGAGTAACTGGGGAGTCTGGCCTCTGATCAAGGTGTCTCCTCATGTAAAAAAGACATTTCTATTGCTAACTCTGGTCTCAATGTTGAGAGGCAATGACAGTTATCACACTGAGTAACTGGGTTACTTCACTTGAGACGTGTTGTGCCTCATGTAAAAAGGTGTGATCAACTTAAATTGCTTAAGAAAAATATAATGTGCTTCAAATGAAAATATATTGAAAATTCTGTCAACTCATGTTCTTGTAAAAAGTGTTTAACATCAATACTAATCTGTGTAACTCTTAAAAGAGTCATTGAGATCTTGTGTGTAAGATGAAGATGAGCGGTCATGAGTGTCATCTGATTATTTGGTTAATCTTTATTAAAACTTGAATTCAGATATAAGTATTACTTTTAATTGACAAATTTGGTATACATCATAATTAAATCAGGTTGGTCATGTTGCCATTTCATAACCCTCTATGATAGGAGAGTCTATTCATGTTAAGACTCATTGTAGTTGTGCATGCCTTAAAATCCCTCATGATCTGACTCACCTCTGACAACTTGATCAACAGGAACTGTATTGACAATCCTCTCTTATCAGTTGACTGATTGATTCCTGAGATGTACTCCTCTCCACACTGTTGGAACTTCCATCTTGTTTTGCAACCAGTTCTGGTTCTGTGGACTTTCCACCTATTTCATTCTGCTCATGCATATGTGAGGTGCCACAACTAGAGTTCATATTGTTTGTAATGGCAGATTTTAGATTGATTTATTGGAGTTATGGGTCATCTACATTTAAGGGGAGAGTAGTCAATCATGCATGTTGATAGGGGGAGTTCTTATATTTTAATCTTCAGTACTCATTCTGCATGTTTCTAAGGGGGAGAATTGGTATCCGATTTCATACATGTCTTTCATTCCACTCGCAAACCATTTCCCTTTTGATTGTGTCAAAGGGGGAGAATTGTTTGCCGAGTCTGTGTGACTCATTGTGTTGCCATCATCAAAAAGGGGGAGATTGTTGTGCCCCTTGTGCCTTGATGATGCAGTGGTGTTTTGATGATAGCAACATTAGTGTCATCACTGTATGCCTTATGCATTGATGATGTTTTAGCTGATGTGCATAAATTGTTTTGTGCATGATTTAAGATCTGTGCATAGCATCAGTGCATTGCTTCTCTGCTGATATGTTTATGCTGTAGTTCATTGTGCATGTGTGCATGTCTGCACATTCCTTAGTGGCTAGTCTGTACAACCTCCAGTTGATTCATTCGATCAAGTCTATACAGCCAGAGCCAGTGTTCTTCATGCATATATAGTCTGTACAGAGTTTTTCCTAGATTGCATTATCAAGTCAATACATCGACAGGGCTCTTCATGCATGTGCATAGTCCATGCATTATTTCATGTCTGTACAGCCAGTGCGCTTCATGTCTTGCTCGCTAAGTCTATACACCGGTGATTGCTCCGTCTCATGTTGCGTCTCACATAGCACTTCATGTCTTGCTCGCTAAGTCTATACATCGGCGAAGTCTGTACATCGAGCAAGTCTGTACATCGCATTTGACGCAGGCATAGGAAGTCTATACATTGGTATCTTTACCTACGTTGCACCTGCAAGTCTATACATTGGCTGTTGCATGCTCACACTATCATAAAGTCTATACATCGTGCACTCTCAAGTCTGTACAGCCTGTGAGGTCCGTCTCACTTAGGCTCTCATTTGGACATAAGTCTATACATTGCATTGTAGCATGAACACACACACAAGTCTAGACATTCGTTTACCTTGCTTTATGCAAAGTCTGTACATCGGTCAAGTCTGTACACTGCATTGGTTACATAGACTGCCATTCAAAGTCTGTACACTGCATTGGTTACATAAACAGCCATTCAAAGTCTGTACACTACATTGCACGAGCTGAAGTCTACACATCATCTTGTTGCACGCACTTGAAGTCTGTACATTGTCCACTTGCAGCATTAGCACAAGTCTGTACAGCCTGTGTGCTTCATAACGCCAAGTCTATACATTGGCTAGCTGCACAATCACTAAGTCCATACACTCGCAAGTCTGCACACTCCTTGGTAGCAAGACTACACATTGTCTGGTTGCATGCACGCATAGTCTACACATTACCTGCTGTTGTGTTCATGCATCATCTGAGCAAGTCTGTACATTGTTGCACGCTGAGTCTGCATATTCGTTTGGAATGTCAGTGCATCCACTTTCATTGTGCATACTTTGATATATGCATTTGTGCAATCCTTTCAAAACAAAGTCTGTACATCGTCATGTGTCATGCACTCAAAGTCCATACATGCACACACTTAGTTTGTGCATTGTGATCTCATGCTTTAACACTAGGCATTGTAAAGTCTGTACATGGCTCCGCACATTATGTACAAAGTCTGTACACTGTCATGGTTGCTTTGATGCCGTAGCAAGTCTATACACTCATGAGCACTTGTGTGCTTTGATGTCTGATCAAGTCTATACATCGCTGCTTACACTACATTGGTATACTGCATTACACACCAGCAAGTCTGTACATCGATGCCGCATGCATGCATTCTAAGTCTGCACATTGTTTATACATTGAACGCAGAGTCTACACATTCGTTTGGCATGCCTGAGCATTCATTGTCAATGTATATACTTCACCATATGCATACTGCAGCATGTGCTATCAAGTCTATACACTCATAAGCTTAGTTAATGCATTCTGTGCTTCACGCATACACTAAGTCTATACAACCTCCATTAGTTCACTCGACCAAGTCTGTACAGCCATGCACTGTCTTGCTTGCATGAATGAAGTCTGTACAAGGTTTTTTTGTCTTAAGCTGATGATTCTCTTCGATTGACTGACAGGTACTGTCTCGAGGAGATTAAGGAGGGCACATGTTCCAAGAAGGAAGGATGGCTCAGGATCGTGACACGTGTACAGCAACGAGCCTGGATGCTCCCACGTGGTCTAAGCTTTTGGGCGGGAATCATGGAGACCACACGCCCTATCCCTGCTGCTACTATATATACTAAGCTTCTTCCTCAGAAGAAGACTGATCGAAGGAGTGAGAGCTGAAGCAGAAGAGCTGAAGCAGTGAGTGCCTGCACGATCCATAAAAAAGAGCAGAGAGGCAGAGTGTAAAAGCAGAAGAAGAGAAAGAAGAGAAAGAGATTAGCAGAAGAAGAAGAGAAGGAAGTTGAGGAGAGATAGTGAGATCGAGAGAAGAAGAGAGTAGTCTAAAGATCAGTCTCTACTGGACCGTGGATCAAATCCAGGCCAGTCAGCTCTCTTTGAGAGCCATATTGTGCTTCATAGTTTACAGCTTTCCTGTTGCTGTTGTCTCTTGTTTTTGTTTTCATTTTAAACCTTTCTTCAAGCTGTTTGTCAGCATTTTGCAGTGGAGGATTCCACTGGACGGCTAAGCTGTATTGCCCAGTGGAGCAAGCTGTGATGCTCAGCGTTGCAGAGGTGGACTCCTCTAGATAGCAAGCTGTGATGCTCAGCGGGATGGCAAGCTGTGAGGCCCAGCTGATGTAGGCAAGCTATTATGCCCAGCGGTTTTCAAGCTGTGAGTCAGCGGAATCCACACTCTGGTTTGAGTGTGAGGTGGATGTAGGTCTGGAGGACCGAACCACCTAAAAACCCTTCTTGCATTGTGGTTTGTGTGTTATCTTTGTCTTCGTTAAATGAATGCATAGGCGCGCTCCAAGTGTTTGCTTACATGTTCAATAGATGACTTGATTAGTTTTCTTAGAGTGTTTTAATTTGTCAAGTGATCGAAATTTTAATTGAGCAATATTTTTTAAAAGATCCATTCACCCCCCTCTAGATCCATTTCTATCAGCTCACGCACCCTAACAGTCACCTTACAATCAAGAACACGTACCCACTGCCAAGGATTGATGAATTGTTCGACCAAATATCTGGAGCTAAATATTTCTCCAAGATTGATCTTCGATCTGGTTATCACCAACTGAAGATCAAAGAAGAAGACATTCATAAAATTACATTCCGAAGCAGGTATGGGCATTACGAATTTACTGGTATGCCTTTCGGACTAACAAATGTCCCAGCAGCTTTCATGCAGTTAATGAACAGCATATTCAGGCCTCACTTGGACCAGTTCATTGTGGTCTTTATCGATGATATTTTGATTTATTCAAAGTCTGAAGAAGACCATGAAGAACACCTCAAGCAGGTATTGTAGATATTGAGGGAACACAAATTATATGCCAAATTCAGCGAGTGCAAGTTATGGCTCAAGGAATTATCCTTCTTGGGCCATATAATTTCGAAGAACAGAATTTCTGTGGACCCATCAAAGGTCGAAGCCGTAAAGAATTGGGAGCGACCAACAAATGCAACGGAGATTCGAAGTTTTTTGGGGCTAGCTGGTTATTACCGGTGTTTCATCAAGGACTTCTCAAGAATTGTTGTTCCTCTCACCCGATTGACTCGCAAGGAAAAACCTTATGAGTGGAAGGAAGACTGTGAGAAGAGTTTCCAAGCTTTGAAAGATCTTGACCATTGCTCCAGTATTATCATTGTTAATTGAAGGAAAGAAATACGAGGTATATACCGATGCTTCTGGTATTGGCCTCGGGTGTGTATTGATGCAAAATGGGAGAGTCATTGCATACTCTTCTCGACAACTGAAGAAGCATGAAGAGAACTATCCGGTGCACGATTTAGAACTAGCCGCAGTGGTATTTACCTTAAAGATCTGGAGACACTACCTCTATGGAGAACAATTCATCGTGTACTCCGATCACAAAAGCCTTAAATATCAATTTTCCCATAAGGAACTAAACATGCGGCAAAGCCGTTGGCTCGAGTATCTCAAGGATTTCGACTTCACTATACAGTACCATCCCGGTAAGGGTAATTCTGTAGCCGATGCTCTCAGTCGAAAGCCGAGAGTAATATTGGCTAGTTGCATGATTCAAGAATGGAATCTATTAGAGGAATTCTCTAAACTTAATATTAGCACTGACGAGCAAGATGGGTGTATTACTATAGCCCATATGAGTCTACATCCGGATTTGCTACCAGAAATTCAGAAGCTACAAGAAGAAGTTCATGCACTAGTGGAGATAAGGGACCAGCTAGAGGAGAGACTTGATTTCAAGCTGGCACCCGATGGAAGACTGTTATTCCATGAACGGACATGTGTACCCGACTGTCCCGAGTTAAAGAAGAAGGTCCTTGAAGAAGCTCATCGATCGAGGTACACGATCCACCCTGGAGCCACCAAGATGTACCAAGACTTGAAAAGGACCTTCTGGTGGCCTAATATGAAAAGGGAGGTAGCAAACTTCGTATCTCGCTGCCTGACATGTTAACAAGTGAAGGCGAAACATCAGAAACCCGCCGGAAAGCTACATCCACTAGATATTCCCAAGTGGAATTAGGAAGACATTGGCATGATTTTTATTATGGGCTTGCCTAAGACTAGAGGTGGAGATGATGGAATATG
This sequence comes from Amorphophallus konjac, assembly GCA_022559845.1. Lineage (NCBI taxonomy): Eukaryota > Viridiplantae > Streptophyta > Magnoliopsida > Alismatales > Araceae > Amorphophallus > Amorphophallus konjac. Next base: position 211,731,587 of record CM040128.1, read on the forward strand.
GGTAATTATCGACCGCCTAACTAAATCGGCTCATTTCTTGCCTATCAAAAGACGATGGTCGGTTGATATCCTTACTGCCTTGTATATCAAGGAGATGGTTAGATTGCATGGAGTTCCCGTGTCGATCGTATCCGACCGAGACCCACGTTTCACCTCTCATTTCTGGAAGAGTCTACAACACTCTCTGGGGATAAAACTCAACTTCAGCATTGCTTTCCATCCCCAGACAGATGGACAAACAGAAAGGGCAAATCAAGTTGTTGAAGACATGTTAAGGGCCTACATTATAGATTTCGGCGGTAGTTGGCATGACCACTTACCCCTGGCCGAATTTGCATATAATAATAGCTATCAAGCCAGTATCCAGATGGCACCTTTCGAGGCACTCTATGGTAGAAGTTGTCGATCTCCAATATGCTGGGATGAAGTTGGTGAAAAGCAAATCCTAGGCCCAGATATGGTGAGAGACTCAACTGAAAAGGTACACCTCATTCGGGAAAGGCTAAAGATAGTTTAGTCCAGACAGAAGTCATATGCTGATAATAGGAGAAGAGATCTGGAATTCTAAGTTGGAGACCATGTTTTCCTCAAGGTCTCTCCTGGTCGAGGTATTAGAAGATTCGGTGTTAAGGGCAAACTTACACCAAGATTTATTGGCCCATTCGAGGTATTGGAAAGAGTAGGCGAGGTAGCTTACCACATTGCCTTGTCTCCACAACTATCATAGGTGCACAATGTATTCCATATTTTTATGCTGAAGAAGTATGTGCACGATCCTCTCCACGTCATCGATCACACTGACTTGGTGATACAGAAGGACCTTACCTATAAGCAGAAGCCGATAAAGATTCTCGACCGAGAAGTCCAAGTTTTGAGAAGCAAGACTATCCCTATGGTGAAAATCCAATGGGATCGATGCTTAGAACAAGAAGCTACATGGGAAACCGAGGAGTCTATGAGAAGGAGATTTCCAGAATTATTCTAGTTTGTAAGTACTTCTCACCCTTCTTTTCTCCATATATGTAATTGAATTTGGGGACCAAATTCTTTTAAGTGGGGGAGGGTGTAGCACCCCGGATAAAAATGATAAGGAAATAGACTTTTTCCCAAGTAAAAAAACCTTAGATAACTCTATAAAAAGGCCAAATAAAAGGTAGAATACCCAATGAGGGCCATTATATAAATATGCAACAATTAAAGCCATCATACGTATCGGGGCTTCCTGTTCCAAAAAGACTATTCACCTAAAATAGGGCCTTTATACATGGACGTCAATTTCTCAAGCCACAGGGCCACAACCCACGGTATGAAAGCCCACAGTATACATATATCTCCCTTTACCAACCAATCACATACATATACATATACAATAACACCTTTTAATACCCAGCATGGCACGGAATAGGAAACACACCTATAGAATAATACATCTTAATACCCAGCATGGCACTGAACAAGAGACACACCCAGCATGGCTCGGAATAGGAACAGTGGGCAGGAGGAAATAGCGCCCCTGACCTGGGTGCTATTCCCAATGGGGCGCCCTAACCCCAGGCGCCATTTCCTTTTTGGCAATATATATATATATATGTAAGAACCAAAGGATGTAACGCCCACATGCATGAACGATATTTCCCTAAACAGAGACTACATGGGAGGGCGCCATTTCCATGCCAGCAACCTGCCAAACCGAATTCCATTATGTCATCCTTCCTGAAGTAAACATGAACAGCCTCTTTTTGCTGGCAACGTACCCTTTTACCTGACAATCGATTAAAGCATTAATTGCTTCTTTTTTCCTGGCAATGGACCCTTATGTTTTTCCTTCCCCATAATTATACCCAACCTTCTAAGGTTAGAAGGTGATTGCCGACATCTGGTTCATCTCCACCTGTAAAAGAAGGTCTTTCCAGGAACGTACGTGAAGGGGGGAAAACTTCATCTTACGTTCTTCTTCCTGCTGCTGGAACCTTGCAGGAAGGGCTTGGTCTTTTATTATCTCTTCTAGTTAAACCTTTCATAGCCACAATCTGGTCACCTGAGTCAGGGGTATATCAAAAGACTTAGTGGGAAGGTTAGGCTACGCCTATCTGAAACACTAACTCTTGCGTGAGTAGATCTATGATCTCACCTCTGCCAAGTACCCCATGTATAGCATACGGTTCGTATAATTTGTCATTACTCATAACCTGTCCCAATTTCTTGTAAATTGATCCATGTTTAAAAATTTTATATCTATGGAATTAAAATCAAAAATTGTTGCATGAGCATGACCTTACAATCCTGCTATTTTTCCATGTCTATCTATGTCTCTACTTCCTGATTCTGTGAACATGGTATAAATCATGAATAGTAAGGTTACGTAATTAGTAGCCACCATGTTCAGAAATTTATATTTATTGAACCAAATCATAAAACTCCTGCATGAGCATGACCTTGAAATCCTAAGATTTTTCTCTATTTAACCATGTCCTCATTTCCGGATTTCGTGAAATTTAGCCTGATGAACAATGGTTTGTGTCTCGTGGAGCACCGAGGGGAAGGGCGTCCCTGACAAGGGCACCATTTAATGGGGCGCCCCTAGCCAGGGTGCCATTTCATATTGGGGCGCCCTTGCCCAGGGTGCCATTTCCAACAAGGTTAAAAACCCCCTGATCCTATTGGTTATCTAGCCCGTTAAACCTGTTACATGTTAATCTGTTACCTGTTAACCTGCTAATTACATATCGTGTTAAGCCTGTTAAACTTGTTAATTACATAGCATGGTAATTACATATCCTATCAAACCTTGTTAATTACATAGTCATCGTTAAGCTTTGTTAATTCTGTAGCATGTTAAATCACATAGCTTGTTAAACCTGTTTACAGCACATGTAAACTTGTTATCCTGTTAGATTGTTAACCTTCTGAATAGAGACCCTCCGGGAAGTCTCTATTTCATGAAATAGACACCCTCCGAGAAGACTCTATTTTAACATTTTCTAAAATAGAGACCCTCTGAGAAGACTCTATTTTAACATAGCCTTTCTGACAACCTACATGGATGCCATCTCTCTCTCCCGGAACTGAAACCCCAGAAACTCAATCCAATGACATTTATGTAGAACATGAAAAAAAGCAGTATTGGGAAACTCTGTAAACCCCATTCTGTAACCTAGAAATAGTTACTAAAAACCTAAAAGCCATTACTAAAGACTCTTGGAAACCCAGTTCTGAAAGGCATTGTGAAAAGACCCAATTTTTGGAACCCATTACAGAAGATCGAGAAAACCATTTCAATATATATATATATATATATATATATATATATATATATATATATATATATATATATATAATATAGCGCCCCTGACTAGGGTGCCATTTCAATAGGGTGCCCGGGCCTAGGGCGCCATTCACCTCTGTCCAAAAAAAAAAAGAAGAAGAAAATGAAAAGGGCGCCCCCTTCTAAGGCGCCATTTAAAGAAATGAAGACCCTCTACAAGGGCGCCATTTCCCTGTAACCTGGAATTTTTGGGCTTCTGTCCGGCCCTTACCCAATGATCCCTGGCCATCTCCTTAACCCTGATTGGCCTATGTGTCATGTATTTTAAGTAGCTTGGTCATAAATCATCATTTACATGTGATATGTCCTTGAACTCTATTCCTAAAAGATCTACCTGATGTTCCTACAATGTATACTTTTCTTGAAATTCCATATTGGCTATAAAAATGAGAGTGGATGTTTAAAGATATATATGAAACAATGTTGTGCATATAGGGCCCGATCTGGTCCTGGGAGGAGCACCCGAAGGTACTTGTGCCCATGGGAGTTTATTGACCACGGTGTTTGCATTGCACCGATGTACTTGCTTGCTTGACTTGAGACATTCCCACTCACTCTCTCGTGACATGCTTGATTTGCTTGACATGAATGGTTTGGCCCGAAAAAGGGTAAATTACTTGCTTGAATGATATGAATGAAATAGCCAATTCCATTACACTACTTGTTATTACACGAGCTTGAGATCACTTGCTTGAATATTTATTATTATCTTCTTGGGAAGACTTGTTGGAATATTGACTATTACCTTCTTGGAAAGACTTGCTTGAATATTGATTTCTTGGAAAGACTTGTGCAATTACTTGCTAGTTCCTTATTGATACATCTTATTGATGTTCATGTGATACTCTTTTGGTACAATTCTTGATATTCTTGCTCGATCCAACATGCATATACTGCATGAACTTGTAATTAACTTAAAGATTGTTAGAGCTTGAGATATAAATCCTACTGAGCGATTCGCTCATAAAGTTACAATTTTAACATTTTTTTCAGGAAACTTGGATAGCGACCACCACCCGGATGGGACCGATACCGAGTGATGAGTGCTAGATCTAATGTATCGTCAGTTAGTCGTGCCTTTCATATTTATAGGACCTACTTTGTATTTCCAGTTATTGTTAAAGGCTTGTATAATTTAATTGAGTCAGTTATGATCTAGTTAGATGGAACTTATTAAACATGTAGCCTTATGAATGATTCTGGGATACTATCATTTGGTTAAGTAGATAATTGTCATCTTAGACTATGGTATTATGTACAAATCTTGAGTTAGCAATAAAATTACCGAGTACTATGCACACTCTATCTTTACAAGAATGACACGATCGATATAGATGCATTGCGCACCCGGGTATCTTCCACGCTCGGGACGTGACATGGTTCTTCCCCAAAGCCCGGACTCAGACTGCGTGAAGGGGCCCTATGGTAACCAACATAAAAACCGTCTCTCTCGGGTAAGCCACTCCACCACACCCGAGTGGGTCAGCACACGCATGTTGTAAGAAGGTTACGACCAGTGGGAGGTCACTAAATGGGAACACGGAAAGTCACCCACGCACTCATTGTGAGTAACACGGAGTAACAGGTGGCTCGAGGCCACCAGACCCTGGACAGCCCACTAGACCTAGCAACCCCAACAGTCTTTGACTCACAGAACTCGGGTCAAGACCGTCGTACGTGACGGCACAGCGCCGCCAATCTAGCCTAATCCCTAGGTCTGAAACCACGGTAACATGATTCCCGAGATAGCTCATAAGCCCCCGAGTCAATCCCCTCTCCAAGGAAAAAGCGGAGAACCTCCATCCCCAGGCTGGGTGACTAGACTCACAGTCCACGGCCATACGCTTGGCCCACTCGAAAAACACTTACCGGGAAGCCAATGACGTGCGGGAAGAGCCCGCCGCACTCACGCCGACTCACGGTGACTCGATTTAGCAAAAATATGAAAGCCCAGAACACATGGGGTCACCAGGACCCTCCAAACCCATGGGCACGCTAACCGAGGTAACTCGGTATCTTCAGACACCCCAAAAATAGGGACATGAAATTCACAGGGTGTCCGAGACATCCACGAGACCGAAGGTCGACCACTGGGTCACAACCGAATCGACTGGGGACCAACACGATGCAAACGTAACATGACTAGCACGGGAAATAGGGTGCCAGTCCTCCCTGGACCGCTACATCGCTTGGCGGTCCACCTTGGACCACAAACCTAGCTTAGCGGTCTACTCTGGACCGCAAGGTCCAGCTTAACGGTCCACCATTGGGTCGCTAGCCGTGAGAGACACCAGAAAATGAAACGGTCCCCCCAAGACCGCAAGTCCCTAGTGGCGGTCTTCGCCTGACCGCTAGCGTCGCTTAGCTGTCAGTCGCAAGGCCGCTACTCAACCTAAAGCCGAACGACCAAAACCGCAAAAATGGTCATGCCCTGACCACTAAACACTGGTTGGCAGTCTCCTCGAGACCGCTAAGCTCGGTGGTGGTCTATCGGGAGATCGCAAGGCTCGAACCGACATAAGGGGTCCCCTGGCGGTCTTCATGTGGCCGCCAGGTCACTTGGCGGTCCCTGGAAGGACCGCTAGGTCGTCCCGAGCGCGAAAATGGTGAACACGGTAGGAAATCCCATTCCACGCCCCGTTCACATCCATGTGAAGGGGAAAATAAGGGGAAACTAGTCTTCAACCTCTCTAGTACCGAGAGGACCCATTTAAACCCCAAAAACGTGATCAAAACACCCGATTCGGCTCACACCCCAAAACATGCATTTTATCTCAAAATGCAAAAATAAACCCACTCGGCTCATCTCGGGCTACCAAACTTACGGGAAATGAAGTACAGAGGTTAAGGATCCATCCCCCTACCTCCACCGAAGATTCTGCGCACTGAGGACGCCGATCTGCCAAGAAAGTGCCGCACGAACTCGCGGCTGAGCTTCGCCGCACCTCCACTGCCCGCATCGTCCCCGCGTCGCCACCGCATCGCTCCGTAGGCCGTCGGAGAAGAGAGGGGAGAAAGAGAGAGCGTGAGAGAAGAGAGAGGGTGAGAGTGAGAAATGAGAGTTGTGGAGAGAGAGAAAGAGGTTTTAATATATAGAATATCCAGAATTTTCAAAAAATACCAAAAATAGGGAAAATACTCCCCACGATCCTCGAAAAATGCACAACGTGCTGGTAACGTCCCGGAGCTGGAGAACGCAACGGTTCGCCCTACATGAGATTTCGAAGGTCCGATAGGTAAAATTACACGTAAACTGCAAAACTCAATCCGGGACCCACCAAAGCGATCCGAAACCCACGGATCCAGATCCAAAAAATATCTAAAAAACCTGGGACATTACAGCCCTACCCCCTTAAAGAAATTTCATCCTCAAAATTTAGGACAACCGCCAAGTCACAGGGGGAGAATACCCCGAACCAACTGACAACGTTGTCAGAGCCCCAGCATAAAAAACCTCGATTCTCACAAAAGCACCAATACCAAGAGATACGGCCAGACCATAATCACGAGCAACCCCTCGCTCCATGCACAGCACACATCGATCATCAGAGCAGGCATAACACAAAAGCACAAGTCTGGCATCACCTCAGTCACAACAAAATCCAATCACGGCACTGCTACCACCATCTCGCCCACCGAGGAGACATAGTCCTCCTTACGAAAAATAGTCACCGATCAAACCATGGTCGGCAGACCAATCAAACATCAGCTTCTCGACCAGCTGACCACCATAAATCCGTCGGCTCCACGCCAAGATCCATCTCACACCTGACTCACAACCACCAGCATCTTCTGTCTATGAAAGACCATACACCGGTCACCAAACACTCGCCAACGGGAAACCCTTGACTTACTCAGCTTCTTCCTTCTTTCCTGGCCTTCCACCAGGTCCAAAGGGTACATTCCAAATCCCATCAGGCCATCCGTTGACTCACGCACAGACCAACACCACATCCGATCTCGAGCCTCACACCAACTCTACCCTCTCAGGGGAGCACGACAAATCCAAATGACAAGATCCCAGAATCTTCGGTCCTCACCTCACTCGACTCAGACTTACAGGGGAATCATCACATGCTAGTCACAGACCAAGGACCACCATTCTGATGCCAACATCCTATCAAGGACCTCCACGCATAGGCATCATCCATCTTCCTATCTCATCTCAATTACTCTAAATGGACACCTGCCAATCCCGATTCCGCTCTTACCACAGAGCCACGGGACACAACCTGAGTAATTCATGGCACACGACTCCAAGGCAACCAAGTGCCACTTACTATCACAGCAACCTGGTTGACAACGCCATGACCAATGCACACGGGTCCCCAGACAATACACATCTTACCATGGTCGACCACTCGGTCAACCTGACCAGCCGCTCGCAGCTACCAACTGGGACCCATAATCTCTCATAGATCACTTCTCAAAAATCACGACCTCATCCAAGAACACAACTTCCAACATCCGAACAGGGTACTCACGCGACGCACTTGCCACACATTTCCCCAATTCACCATCCTGCCAGTGCCATGAACCGCAATGCCTCCAGCAACGGCACGGCAACAACACGTCTCACACCGAGGAACCAATCCTCCGATGCTCCACACAAATCCTCGAGAATTCACTCATAGCAACCAACACTACAATCTGCGCACTCTAATGCACATGCTCAACCAACACAATGACTTGGGATCCACCATATCGACAATCCTCTACAACTCCGCAGGCTCCGATCCTCAACACATCGGGAACCACAACACCAGCCACAAATTCTCACGAACACCGCCCAGCCGACACTCATCCTTCAAGAACAATGCCAACGCACCCTTACGCATCAGGGAACGGGCAACGCCTCTCACAGGCAACCACCTTGCCAAAACACAGGATGTGTCTCGCACGGACTTCATGGCACACAGAGACCAACCAATCCAGACACACGATGCAAGACGACGGACCTTGGCAAAACACGATCTCTCCAACCAAGAAGAAACTAGCATACCTCCAACCAAACGGAAGGTCTCCATGCTCAACCTGGCCTCGAACCTTGCACACGCTAGGAACAGCACCTTCCAGCACTAGGAGAACCATCACTTCCGTCAGGTCAGCACCTCTGACACACTCGCCGAGTGTTTCGTCGGACCACATTCACAGCATCTCTCGATGCACCACTGCTGCAATTCGCGAACTACAACTCTCCACGCCAAGAGCCACAGCACGAGCCATAATCAGCAACCACCAACGCTCATCCTCGAGTCCCAAACTCACCGCGAAACCTTCACACCTCACACCAAATCCAAGGCGAACACAACCCATTCACACGCAGAAGCGTAGGAGCAAGAACTTACTGGGACATCTCTGCCCAATCCTGCCTCAAAATCCATAAAAATACTCGAGACTGACACATCATCCCTGACACCACAGAGCATGATAAGAACATCGGGCTCGACAAATTAGCATCTCAGCAGAAGATCCTCCGCTCACTCGAGCATAATTCTCGACCAGAGCACCCGCTCCAACACCTAAAACCACAATCTCGACACCTCAGGGGCCGGATAAACCTCAAGCTGGAGTGGCCAAACTCTATAACAGCTCCCTCAGAGCACGCTCACGGCCACTTAATCACGAACAATCCTCACCAGCCACCTGACCTTGCTGTAAATCCTCGAACGCAGCACCACAGCAACACATGCCTGCCGGCAACCTCTGCCCAATGCAGCGCAACTGGGGCCACTACCCATCGGGAAGAAATCTCTCTATCACATCCCTTGGGCCCCACACCGACACTCCAACGAGACAGCAACCACCAACACAGCGCCAACGCTGCGCACTCAAGCTCTTACGCAAGAAACCAACCGAAAAACAAGCACAAAACCCTATGCTAGCTATCGACTATACTGGACCTTACAGACTCTGATCACTACAATATCTTGAATTCCCATGTACGTCCACAACCACTACTCTGATACCAACTGTGACGACCTAAGATCCGGATACCGGGAAGAACCCGATACTAATTGAATCCTGGCCCCCGCCCACGCGTTCGAAGGCTCGGAAGGGCTAAAAGGAGTGTAGAGGTACAAAGAAATAGGAAATAAAATAGGACAATTCAATAATTAATATAAATAAACAATCTAACTATAGAGTCCAGTCTAACAAAAGTATAGTCTATGGCAGAGAAGCATACCCAACACCGAGTGAACACTCGGCCCGGCGAGCTGGCAACTAAGAACCTCCGCATAGCACCCTCGAACCTTGAGGAAGAACCGCCACACTTGAAAAGTAGGGGTGAGCCTCCTATCACTGGCTCACTAGGGGTCCCGCGGAACCCAAACTGTAAACAACAGCGGTAACGGAAAGTAGCAACAACAGCAGGAACAGCAAACTCAGTGGCCGATAAAAACTCGGCACTATAGCTACTCCTACTGTACCGGAAAACACGCCACGATCCCACAGTCGGGGGACCACCAGACTATCAGAGAAATCCTGGCTACGCTACTAGAATAAACATCATGACAACACTGTTGTGGAGGGCCTTATCACTGACAAAGGCCCAACCTAAGACCACGCGATATGGGTAGACATGATTACAATCTCACTGTCGTGAACCCTACACTGTCTAGGGAAAACCCTCGGTAACGTCCGCCGGAAACCCTAGACCTCTACCTCAGGAAACACACGGAACCTACATGTAAAACCACGTCTCACAGATGGGAAATAAAAAATTGAGTCATCAGTATATCACGTCACGTGACGGGAGCACTGCCCGCTAGAAGCAAGGCCAGATTCATCCACTGCACCTCAGTGTCTCCCAACGACGCCCTGGGCGGAGACTGAGACACACACAACCAGTACCACGAACAAGGACTAGCTGGGTCACGCTCATCAGCGCGGTTCCGACGCCCCAAACTACGTGTGCACACACAGACCATGCACCCTAGGTCAGATCCTCTAGCTGGTTCTTCCCCAAAGCCCAGACTCAGGCTGCACGAAGGGACCCTATGGTAACCAGCCTAAAAATCGTCTCTCTCGGGTAAGCCGCTCCACCACTCCAAGATGGGTCAACACACACGTGCTGTAAGAAGGCTACGACTAGTGGGAGGTCACTAAACGTGAACACGGAAAGTCACGCACGCACCCATTGCGAGTAACACGGAGTAACAGGTGGCTCGAGGCCATCAGACTCTGGACAGCCCACTAGACCTAGCAACCCCAACGGTCTTTGAGTCACACGACTCGGGTCAAGACCGTCGCACGTGATGGCACAGCACCATCAATCTAGCCTAATCCATAGGTCTGAAACCACAATAACATGATTCCCAAGATAACTCACAAGCCGTCGAGTCGATCCCCTCTCCAAGGGAAAAGCGGGGAACCTCTAGCCCCAGGCTGGGTGACTGGACTCACATTCCTTGGCCATACGCTTGGCCCACTTAGAAAACACTTACCGGGAAGCCAATGACGTGTGGGAAGAGCCCGCCTTACTCACACCTACTCACGGTGACTCAATTTAGCGAAAACACGAAAGCCCGGAACACAAGGGGTCACCCGGTCCCTCCAAACTCACGGGCACACTAATCAAGATAAATCGGTATCTCCAGACATCCCAAAAACACATACACGGAACCCACGGGATGTTCGGGACATCCACGAGACTGAAGGTCGACCACTAGGTCACAACCGGGTCGATCGGGGGCCAACACGATGCAAACGGAACATGACTAGCATGGGAAACAGGGTGGCGGTCCTCCCAGGACCTCTACACCCCTTGGCGGTCCACCCTGGACCATAAACCCAGCTTAACAATCTACTCTAGACCGCAAGGCCCAGCTTAGCGGTCCACCATTGGGCCGCTAGCCATGAGAGACACCATGAAACGAAACGGTCCTCCCAAGACCGCAAGCCCCTAGTGGCTGTCCTGGGCTGACCGCTAGCATTGCTTAGCGGTCAGTCACAAGGCTGCTACTCAACCTGAACCCGAACGACCAAAACCGCAAAAATGGTCATGCCCTGATCGCTAAACATTGGTTGGCGGTCCCCTTGAGACCGCTAAGCTCGGTGGCGGTCTATCGTGAGACCACAAGGCTTGAATAGACAGAAGGGGACCCCTGGCGGTGTCCATGTGGCCACCAGGTCACTTGGCGGTCCCTGGAAGGACCGCTAGATCGTCCCGAGCGTGAAAACAGTGAACATAGTAGAAAACCCCATTCCATGCCCCGCTCACATCCATGTGAAGGAGAAAACAAGGGGAAACTAGTCCCCAACCTCTCTAGTACCGAGAGGACCCATTTAAACCCCAAAAATGCGATCAAAACACCAGATCCAGCTCACACCCCAAAACATGTATTTTACGCCAAAACGTGAAAATAAACCCACTCGGCTCACCTCGGGCTACCAAACTCGTGGGAAATGAAGCACAGAGGTTAAGGATCCATCCCCCTGCCTGCACCGAAGATTCTGCGCACCGAGGATGCCGATCCACCAAGAAAACGCCGCACAAACCACCGCGGCATCTCCAACACGCGGCCGAGCTTTGCCGCGCCTCCACCGCCTTGATCCTCGCCCACTCCTCGCTCGGGTCGTCCCCGCCTCTCCCCCACCTCGCTCCGTCGGCCGCCAGAGAAGAGTGGGGAGAAAGAGAGAGCATGAGAGAAGAGAGAGGGTGAGAGTGAGAAATGAGAGATGGGGAGAGAGAGAAAGAGGTTTTAATATATAGAAAATCTAGAATTTCCAAAAAATACCAAAAATAGGAAAAAAATACTCCGCACGATCCTCGAAAAATGCACAACGTGTTGGTAACGTCCCGGAGCTAGAGAACGCAACAGTTCACCCTACACAGGGTTTCGAAGGTCCGACAGGTAAAAACACGTGTAAACCACAAAACTCAATCTGGGACCCACAAAAGTGATCCAAAACCCATGGATCCAAATCCGAAAAATATCCAAAAAGCATGGGGCATTACAGCTTCTACGATCTTTTGCTCCCTTTGGTCGTCTCTGTTGACACCTGTTTTAAGCCTGCAAGTCGAGTTATTCTCTTATTCACCTTTGAGATGTCCCGAATTACCCATTATTGTGGAACTTTCTTGATCTTATTTCGAGCACATTTCTTGATCATTTTTCTTGCCCTTTGAGCTTGGAAGCCATTTTCTACAAGTTCCAGACCATTTTCCAGAGTTTCTACAAGTTCTCGGACCATTCCTATCATCCCCGTCGGCCGGAGCACCTTCGCCAGCAGGGGCCTTTTGGCGGCCATCTGGCTGACCGCCAAAAGGGTTTGGCATCCTCCAGTGGACCGCCAAAGTTCTCTGTTTGTCAGTCCTCCAGTAGGCCGCCATATGGTTTGGCGGTCCCTATAAGACCGCCAAACACCTGTCTTCTCCGAAACGTCATGTTCGTTAGCGTCGTCGGTTGGATGCTTATCTCATGGCCTTGTTGCGGTCTTCCCTGGACCGCCATACCCTAGTTGCGGTCTTGCGACTGACCGCTACTTCGGAATAGAGTCCAGAACCTTCTGCCCCCTGATTCCTTCACCCGAGGACTCTCCGGGAGCCTCATCTTTATCCAATTTCGAGGAGAATGATCCTCCACCTCAGTTTCCTTCGATTTGATACCCTTCCCCCAACTATTATCTCAAGTTTAATCACATATATCTCCTATTTTATGGTTTTTATTTCAAACATAAACCCATGGGTTCCTGCACTTCTATAAATAGATGCTCGGTTCGCAGGTCGCGAAGGGGGGCTCTTTCTTGGTTCGAGGCGAAGCCATGCTGCACCGTCGACTCGTCTTCGACCTCAACCTGAAGAGGGAAGTATTAGCTTTCATTTCCATCTCTCTAGGCTTGATTTCATTCTTCCTACTCTTAGTTCTCTCCTCCTACTTTTCACAAATCATCACAGTTGCATAGTTTCTACTATACATGCATTTTTCCTCGTTTTGCATCTCATTTTCCTGCAGTTTAGCTACGTGATTTTCCTCTATATTTGTTGCATTCTCATCACAACACACACACACCTATCTTTTGCACCCTTCCACAGGGGTTAAAAATCTCCCCCAGTGCATTCTCCCACAATTTCTACCCCTATTTTACCACTGCGGGATTTGATACTACACTTGCATGTTTCTAATGGGTTTTTCTCTTGTGTTTGGCTTTGTCTTGCAGGCGAGCAGGGTTAGAACGTGAGGCCCTCTTCCTCTGGCCGGCTGGAAGGAGAGGAGGTTAATCCCACATCATTCCCCGCACCCCGTTTGTCAAGTGCGATCAAGTCTTCATCCTTTTTCGAGGTACACGTCGTCATTGCATCTTCTCTTCATCCCTTTGGCGTTGTCATCCCTTGGTGGCGGTCACAGTCAGTTCTTCTATCTCTTATTGCCCCTTGTTTGCTCATACTTTCATGCTTGTTTATGCATGTTACTTGCATAGTTTAGGGGCGGGGTAGATAAATCATATACAACTCTATTTTTCGGCCATCACGGTGGGACGCCTAGTGCCCATCACGTTATTCATGCTCTCCTGCAAGTTTGGTGTGTATGTTGTCATGTTTAGGTAGTTTTGCCTCCCTTTTTCCATAGTTTTGGCAAGTTTTCAGGTTCTGGGGTCATATGGTGGTCTCCAGGAGACCTCTACTTTCATAAAACGGTCTCTAGGAGAGCTCCACCATTTGGCGGTCTTTCAGGAGACCGCAACTTCGTAGAAATGGTCATTTGGGAACCTCCATTTGATTTCTAGCAGGTCTGCGCACAGGCTCACGGGGGCGTCTTTCTTGCGTGATTTAATTGACCTCCCGAGGTCGGATCGCCCTATTTTTGGGCCCATATTGTAGGCCTTTGTATTGTCTTTCAGTCCATATATCATTTGCATCATTTGGGTCATGTTTGCATAATTTAATTGTGTCTTCATTTTTTAGTTTTCTGCATAAAGTCTGCAGGCAGATCCAGGGACAGACTCAAAGGTGCATCTTTGAATAATGATTTGATTAGGTTTCTGAGGTCTGATTTCTTGCTTCTTGATTCCATCTTGTTTCCCTTTGTATTATCTTCATTTCCATATTTTATTTGCATTATTTGGGTCACATTTGCATAGTTAAATATTGTCACCATTTTCAGGTTTTATGCATAAAATCTGCATGCAGGTCCAGGGACAGACTCACAGGCACGCTTTGCATTGATGATTTAATTGCCTTTCGGGTTCTAATTGTGCCGTTTCCTGGTCCTGTCTTGTAGTCCTTTTGATGGGGACATCAAAGCAAGCCATCTAACATTTTTGTTTGCATTTTTATCCTTGAGTCCATTGGGTTTTCATTTGTAAGGTAATTATAAGCTAATGGGTTAGTCATTAGGAATTAATGGGTTTCTTTGCAAAAGGTCACGTAGGCTCAACGGGACCCCCAACCTCTCTCCCATTGGGCCACCTAGCTTCTAGGGCCCATAGGGGCAGGTCCATAGTCCAAGGTGGACTTGGACCAAGGTAGAAAATTCCCACTTGGCCACTAGAGGAGGGCGCCCCCCATTTTCCCCTTTTTTATATTTTGTTAATTTGACTACATGGGAGAATAATCTTCTATCACCTAATTGCCCCTCCCAAACCCTAGATCTGAGGTTAGTTAAGGTCTTTGAGCTAGGGTTATAAAACACTTGTATTTCATTATTTTCATAGAATTAATAGAAGAAAAAAACATTTTGGTGCAATTGCCCTTGGGCGCCGCTCTCTCCCCCCCTTCTTGTAGCTGTGAGAGTTGCAGCGGATCTGGGTGTGGTGACCGTTTTCGTGGAAGCGTGCAGATCTGTCCCGTGATAGGCCAACAAGAGCAGTCCATCGAGTAATTCCTCCAAAAATACGCCGGCTGCGATTCAGCCGCCGCCGACTTCAGTCATCGAAGAGGAGCCTTCCACTGACGTCCCAGCCATCCGCCTCGACCAGAAGTCGATTGGAAGCCGCCGTCCCATGTGCTGAACTCGCTTGCTGCCCAGTGAGTTTGAATAGTGCCGAGTCGGACCAACAGCCCGCCTCCACCCCGAAAGCCCTTCCGGCTTGCTACCCGTCAACCCGAGATCGGTACTCTCGGGTCGCTATTATAGCCCTTTACCTCCCTGCGTGGAGTGGGCCGTAAAATTCATTGCTATAATTATTTACATTTACTGTACCAGGAGTTACGGATCTTGGCCGGAATCGTCTTCCCCACGCTTGGAGCGTGGAGGTATCGTCTCAATCTCTCTCGGCATTTGCTTATCTTGTATGTTTTTATTTGCCACTACTTGAGTGATAGGATATCTAGCCCGATCAAATAATATCACCACTGTGAGAGAGTGTGCGTGACCCATTCCGTGACCTGATCTGGGCACGAAGGAGTGTTGACCGCCCTGATGTAGATATTTTGTTGGTGGGTGGTGTGATGTGTGAGATATAGATATGATGTGAGTGGGTGATGTGCTAACTCAAGCAATCAATAACATCAAGCATGGAGCATGGGGGCATGTCATCTTAACAGTGCAAAGATAAAGCAAGGAGGAAACTAAACACACGCCGGGGCGTAGAGCAATGGAATAAAAAGGAAACACACACCGTGGGTGTGGAGCAACTAAAAGCAAAGGAAGAAATAGAGGAGATGATGGAAGATGATGACAAATACCCAAGTAAGGAAAGATGTGATCGCCACCAAAGAAAATAATGTAGTGAAACTACACTACGTACCTTGAAAAAAGCCGAGTGAAGCATACTCGCCCGCGGGAGAGAACAACCAGGTGCTGCGGAGATAAACGGTCCTCAGACGACCGCTAGGCGAAAAGAAATGGTCCAACAATAGACCGCCAAGTGTCCTCAAACGGTCTGCCAAACAACCGCTAGACGCACCCAGAATAATGATGTGGAACTTGGATCTCCACCCCTCCTGGCCGGCTAGAAGAGTTGGACCTCGTGTAGTGAGCTCTATAAACCTATAAAAGAGTGTAGACACAAAGAAAAAATAACCCAATTAGCCCTTGGACAAGTGTAGTATCTATAGTGCAATTAAGCTAAGATGCATAAAAGGAAGGGTGAATACCTAGGGGTTGATGATTTTTTAACCCCTGTGGGGTGTGGAAAAAGTAGGAGGATGTTTGAAAACGTGATGTGAGTGTAGAAGAATGTGAAAAAAGAAGAGGGAAGATGCTATGATGATGCAAAGGAAGACTAAAACTAAGAGAGGAAAAGACACAAAGAACACTAAAAGAACTTGATACTCCCTGGACCAGAAGACTTAAGGACGCAGAAACGACTTCTCCCTGGTTGGTACTCGCTCCAGAATGTAGCAACACTTCATTGCAAGCTCTAGAAATCTCCTCCTCAAGCCATGAAGTCAAGGGTTCATTTTATAGACCCCCAAACCCTCTGGTCGAGTTGGAGAGATAATGACACGAAAATAGGCCTAAACTTTAGATAAATCTCGAAGATAATACTCCCAAGAGTCCATAGAAATAAACAAAAGCTTCTGAGGATCACTACTTAGAGAGAAAACATCAAATCATGGACTCTAGTTCGACCACGGCCGAAGAGAGGAAGAATAGTTAGAGCAGGACTCTATGTTTCCCCTAACGGTCTTGCGATAGACCGCAAGTCTATTCAAACGGTCAACCGATAGACCACAAGGCTCGATCATCCACAAAGAGATAAGACCAAAGAAACCCAACAAGACTCTCTGCTGCCTAACGGTCTAGCAAAGGGCCGCCAACTGTCACTAAATGGTCGTACGATAGACCGCAAGGCTGACAGGCATGGCAAAAGAGATAAAGGCCAATAAATCACCGTATAAATCCACAAGAAAATCCTTATTAGCCCTTATCCAGGCCCAATAAGCTCAAATGTCGAAAGATAAAAGGAACCAAGCCCAACCAGGGAGAGCGAGCCATAAAATAAGCCCCAAAATGGCCCAATAACCGCTGAACAACTCGAGACATCATAAAAATAGATAAGGAGATGACCCAACTTATTGGTCATAAAACGGGTGTCAACAGATGCCCCTCCTTAACGTCCTCTTTGTAGGGGAGCGAGCGGAGGTAAAGCGAAAGCGAAATGGAACACGGAGATGAAGTGAAAATGCAGCGGAGCGGACTAAAAAGCGGGCGTTAAGGTAAACCGACACCCTTCCCCCAACCAACGAGCGATAAGAATCTTCTGAACAACTTTGAACCAATCACAAGGAACGGCCAAACCGAATGACGCACACCTAGAGGAACTAACAACTAAGGAAAATAAAACACGACCAACCTCCTCACTAGAACGCACAGTTGATAGGCGGTCGGAGCAAGCAGAAAAGTAAAGAGACAAACAACTAAACTCCAGACAAGAATCCTCAGTTAACCAGACTGAGCAAATAGACCGAAGAAAACCTTCCAACTCAGAGTGGAATGACTCTCCTTACTCAAGACCATGGATACATAGCTATCCACCATTACTGAGACATCTTAGACAGATGAGGGCACATGAATGCTCAAAAGATGCGTATGATGCATGCTAGGCTAAAATAAAATAAATCATCAAAATGAATGCAAAGAATGGATAAATGATGAGGGATGCGACGCGACTCTAGACAACAAGAGACTTTAGCTCGCGGACGTCCCTAAGCGAGGGAAACGTGCGGCTGTGCACGGTTGAGAAACTGGCAATGAGTCTCGGGTATCGGCTTTTCTGCGTGCTCGGATTGAGTCACGGGACGGGTCACACTCACTCTCTCGCAGCGGTGATTGAAATAATATAACGAGCTAATTAAGCTATTACTCATGCAGCGGCATATAAAAGTATATACGAGTAAAGCAAATGCCAAAGAGGGGAGCAGAAACGATACCTCCACGCTCCGGGCGTGGGGAAGACGACTCCAGCCGAAACTCGTACTCGCGGTACACAGTAAATAAATAATTACAGCAGTGAATTTAATTGCTCACTCCACGCAGGGAGGTAAAGGACTATAATGGGACCCAGGAGTAGCGAACTCGGGTTGACGGGCAGCAAGCCGGAAGGGCTTTCGGGTCGGAGACGGGCTACTGGTCCGACTCGGTACTATTCTAACTCAGTTCAGCAACTCAGTTCAGCCCGCTGGACAGCAAGCGAACTCGGCCACTGTGACGGAAGCTTTCGATCACCTTCTGGTCACGGCGGCTGGCTGGGACGTCAGTGGAAGACTCCACTTCGACCCCTGAGATCGGCGGCGGCTGAATCGATGCTGAAGTAATTTTGCAAGAATTAACTTGCTACTGTCTTTGCTGGCCTGTTCTCGGGACAGGAATGTGTGCCTCCATGAAAAGAATTTTTGTGCCCAGATCCGACGTTGGATCGAGGCAAAATTGGTATCGTTGGATAGAGCACTCAAAGGGCTACAACATATAATTATTTCAGATCCATCCAGTAGACGAATTAGAAATGAAAACAACTGTTCCCAAGGTTTTTTTACTGACTCGGATTACAGACTGCCAGGACAGAACATGATCTGCCTTAGACTGAATTTTGACTGACCTAAAAATGATAGATCTAGACTCTGGAAAAATTATGGTTGGAAGAGGGTGATGTGAGGAACACGTATGATTTTTTGGGGAATTTTTCGAGAAGACTAAGTGGGCGGTAAAAATACAACAACAACACACGATCCCGCAGATCTGCTGATGGGCAGACTGTCAGGGGTGGAACTAAAATACCTGAAAAAATATCAAACGGTGGCGGATTGACACGAAATTGAAATTGGGAATGGATAACAAGGAGGGGAATGATCTATCAAAATTTCAAGATCATCAGATAACTGAATTTGGCGTACCAACCTTTTCTTTCAACTTCTGTCTTAGATCTCAGAATCTTGGACAGCAGGGTAAAGAAATGGTTGTGGCTACTCGACGGCTGCACGAACGGAGGCGGCGGCGACAGTGGCTATAAATCACATCCAGTAGAGGTGATAGAACTTGGAATCCACCAAGTTTATGGCTTCACACCATAGAAATCAGAGCAGTCCAGCTCTAAGGGGGAGAGGGGAGATAGGGGCGCCCAAGGCTTCTTGTGCACAAATGCAATTTTCTCTTTATTAATTCTTACGAAATGGAAAATACATGGATTATATAGAAATGTACAAAAGACCTAAACTACCCTTAGATCTAGGGTTAGGGAGGGGCAAATAAGGGATGGGATAATTAATTCCCCATGTGGTCAAATGACCAAATTAAATAAAATACAACATGAATAAACTATATTAAAGGGGGGGCGCCCCTTTGAAAATGGGGTAGGCAAATTTGAATTTTCCTATTCTTGTCCCCCCTTGGTCCAAGTCCAATCTTGGACTTTGAACTAGGCCCACATGGGCTCTAGATCTTAGGTGGACCAATGGGAAATAAGGTGGGGGCCCCGGCTGGACCTACTGGTATTTTACATAGAAACCCAAATGCCTTTTTGCAAAGAAACACAAAGATTCCTAATGACTAACCCTTTGGCTTATAATGCCTTATAATTGTAAACCCAATTAGTCAAGGATATAAATACAAACGAAAGGATACAAATGTAAAAATAAAATGTTAGTGCTCGGTGTTGATTCCCATCAATTCTCCTCAGATGGGAAGAACTCGACCCCGTCGAGTAAGGGGTGCGGCTGCTCGAGTTGCTCCTACGGATCGGACACCATACCAGGTAGCGCGGAGTACACTCCACTCCAAGTAATCGTCACCCGCTCAGCCCGTATATATTCGATATGCACATGCTGCTGTGGGAATGAGGCTAGTGGAGGACACTCCGGGGTGGGGTCGCTCTCAAAGGAATGAGACGGCTCAATGACTCACTAGGAATCACCGCGGAGTCCCTATATGTGACTGGATCTGAGATATTGAGATAGAGTCGATCCCAAATTTCGGCAAGTCTAAAACATATACATTAGACCCGACTTGCCTCACACTCGAAAGGGACTGACACTGCGAGCTTACAGTAGACCGACTATGCAACTCCTAATATGCTCGACACATGTGGACTCACTAATGCACTCGACAATCTTGACAAATTAGACAAATAAAGAAAAACATGGACTCACACATGACCCTAGACAAACCTACTATTAGGCCGACCCATAATGGTGGACCAGGACATCCGAATGTGTGCCATGCATACACAAGACGCAACCAAATGTCGGTAGAATCATGGACTCCTAGATATCCCAAAGTGCACCACTCATGCACTGATGGCCTTTTAGATTTGGGAGGTTTGGGTGCGCCAGGAGGGTTGAATGCACCTTCTTTTGTACCCTAATGAACGGGCTCCTTGCGGAGTGTAGGCGGAATGGCCGGTGGGGTAGTAGTGTGATAGTGAACTTCCCTGAAGAAGTGGAGTAGATGTGGTGGGTCAAGGGGTTCACTAGGGAAGGGGTCAAAGGGATCAAAGAATGTGTGACCCCTCGAGCTGGGTTCCCATAGGTAACGGTCCCACGTTTGGAATTCTTGAAGGTGTAGGTGGTCACCTTCATGCACTGGGGTAGATGGGACGGTGATCTCATATAGTAGATATGGTTCCTCCCTCGGGAAAAGTGGAATGAAATCAGACTCGGCCGGTAAGGGGAGGAATAAGAGAACCTCTGTGGTGACATGACCCACGGTGCACACGGGGGTAATGGACCCTGAGGCTAGATGTGTGAAGCTACGACTATTAGGTTGGTCGAAGCCTCAGGCCAATAAGTGCGTCAACTGCAATTGTCAGTCTAATCCCTTAATAAGGTCACCCAATGTATCAACATGGTGACTAGACTGGAATGTGGTATGGAATGAGTTAACCGGCACTAATGGTAGTGTAGGGTCCATGGATGGGTAGCAAGGCGGTCTAGGGACCAAGCCTATCTTGAGCCAACTAAGTAGTGGCTCGGCGATGAATAGCTTTCCCGTTAGAAACACGGGTGGCTCCAAAGGAGGTGGCTCCGAATAAGGATCGAAAGTAGGTGGCAAATGAGCTCTAGGAGAAGGGTTCCCCGGGTGGGGTGGGGAAGGCGGTGGGGCAGGCTGTCCGACCGGCTCAGGACTCTACTGATAGGTAGATGCTCGCCGAAGGGCAGCATCAAACCTTGACTCGAAAGGCTCAACCTCTAGAGCGACCAGATAAGAATGCGCCAGAGTGGTCACATCGCGGCAAAGTAATTCAAACTGGAAGTGAAGCCGCAAACCTCTCTAGAACTAAAATGCGGTAGTGGTGTCTCCTCTCCAACTCCATATCCCAACCGGTACTCATCATAGTCCCGAATGTACGCAGACATGGACTTGTTGCCTTGGACGGGTCTAATCGGGGTGCAAGGGATGGCCATAGTTGCACATTAGTGGGCATGCAAGACACTCTTTTTCTTTTTCTTTTTTTCTTTATGCAAGACTAATGCAAGCACCTAGACACGACTTCTAAATAGTGAAAAGGGGTAAAATGCAGACTCGAATACAAACCTAGACTCAACCCATATCCGATAGGTGGCAGAGGTTTGATCCGAAGATCGCACGCATGCAAGTGTGCTACCTTCCCGATAGGCGTAACCTATCATTCTGGGAACACCTTTTGATATACCAGGTATAGGAATGCAATGCAACCTTTGGACCGACTACCCTAGACTCAACTTAGCTCTGATACCAATTTGATGCGGGACGGGACGCGACTCGAGACAACAAGGGACTCTAGCTCACGGACGTCCCTAAGCGAGAGAAACGTGCGGATGTGTGCGGTTGAGAAATCGGCAATGAGTCTCGGTATCAGCTTTTCCGCATGCTCGGATTGAGTCACGGGACGGGTCACACTCACTCTCTCGCAGCGGTGATTGAAATAATATAACAAGCTAATTAACCTATCACTCATGCAGAGGCATATAAAAGTATATACGAGTAAAGCAAATGCCAAAGAGGGGAGCGAAAACGATACCTCCACACTCTGGGCGTGGGGAAGATGACCCCGGCCGAAACTCGTACTCCCGGTACACAGTAAATAAATAATTACAGTAGTGAATTTAATTATCCACTCCACGTAGGGAGGTAAAGGGCTACAATGGGACCCGGGAGTAGCGAACTTGACGGGCAGCAAGCCGGAAGGGCTTTCGGGCCGGAGATGGGCGGCTAGTCTGACTCGGTACTATTCCAACTCGGTTCAGCAACTCAGTTCAGCCCGCTGGACAGCAAGCGAACTCGACTGCTGTGACGGCGGCTTCCGATCACCTTCTGGTCATGGCGGCTGGCTGGGACGTCGATGGAAGACTCCTCTTCGATCCCCGAGATCGGCGGCGGCTGAATCGATGCTGAAGTAATTTTGAAACAATTAACTTGCTACTGCCTTTGCTGGCCTGTTCTCAGGACAAGAATGCCCGCCGCCACAAAAAGACTTTGTGCGCCCAGATCCGGTGTCGGATCGAGGCAAAATTTGTACCGTTGGATAGAGGACTCAAAGAGATACAACATATAATTATTTCATATCCATCTAGTAGACGGGTTAGAAATGAAAATGACTGTTCCCGAGGTTTTTTTACTGACTCGGATTACAGACTGTCAGGACAGAACAAGATCTGCCTTAGACTGAATTTTGACCGACCTAAAAATGATGGATCTAGACTCTGGGAAAATTATGGGTGGAAGAGGGGGATGTGAGGAACACGTATGATTTTTTGGGGAATTTTTAAGGAAGATTAAGTGGGCAGGAAAAATACAACAACACACTATCCCGCAGATCTGCTGATGGGCAGACTGTCAGGGGTGGAACTAAAATTCCAGGAAAAATATCAAAAGGTGGCGGATTGACACGAAATTTAAGTTGGGTACGGCTAACAAGGAGGGGGGTGATCTATCAAAATTTCAAGATCATCAGATAACTGGATTTGGCATACCAACATTTTCTTTCAACTTCTATCTTGGATCTCTGAATCCTGGACACCAGGGTAAAGAAATGGTTGTGGCGGCTCGACGACGGCACGAACGAGGGCGGCGGCGGCGGTGGCTGGAAATCACATCCAACAGAGGTGATAGAACTTGGAATCCACCAAGTTTATGGCTTCACACCATAGAAATCAGAGCAGTCTAGCTCTAAGGGGGAGAGGGGAGATAGGGGCGCCCAAGGCTTCTTGTGCACAAATGCAATTTTCTCTTTATTAATTCTCACAAAATGGAGATTACATGGATTATATAGAAATGTACCAAAGACTTAAACTACCCTCGGATCTAGGGTTAGGGAGGGGCAAATAAGGGATGGGATAATTAATCCCCCGTGTGATCAAATGACCAAATTAAATAAAATACAACATGAATAAACTATATTAAAGGGGGGACGCCCCTTTGAAAATGGGGTAGTCAAATTTGGATTTTCCTATTCTTGCCCCCCCTTGGTCCAAGTCCAATATTGGACTTTGAACTAGCCCCACAAGGGCCCTAGATCCTAGGTGGACCAATTGGAAATAAGGTGGGGGGCCCTGCTGGACCTACTGGTATTTTACATAGAAACCCAAAGGCCTTTTTGCAAAGAAACCCAAAGATTCCTAATGACTAACCCTTTGGCTTATAATGCCTTACAATTGCAAACCCAATTAGCCAAGGATATAAATGCAAACAAAAGGATACAAACGTAAAAATAAAATGTTAGTGCTCGATGTTGATTCCCATCAATAAAATAGGAAGATACTCGAGAATAGTATTGCTAGACCAGACAAATCAGGGTCAGGACACTATCTGTAACCACGGCGTGCAAGATAGAACCATCGTCCCCTAACTCTTCCAACCTAACGGCCTATCCAACGATTAAACATGTGCACTTAGATCATCATCATTTTTGTTAGAGGAGAACATCAGATCCCAGAACACACGAATGACCAGCTGGTTCTCGAGGTAATATATCATAAATACCATATAGTAATGCATTAAAGGACTAAGGATCGAGATACTTACCTGACTTACCTGCCTGGCGAGAAAGCAACGTGACGTCACAGTGGTTATGATTGTGATAATAAGATGTTAGCCATCAATAATGAAGCATAACTGAGAGGAAGACCACACAAGAATGGAACAAAGAATGGAGCAAATATATTATCTCAAATCATCACAGCATTCAACAGCCAAACGGTCAAGTCAAGGCCGCAAGTGGGGCCTAATGGTCTACCAGAAGACTGCCAACCTAGGGTGGTTCACATTCCCCGATGGACTTGACCCTGACGACAAACGGCCTAGGGAGGACCGCGAAGGACAGCCTAACGGTCTATCGAACGACCGCAAGGAACTGGGCGAATTCAAAAGTAGAACAAGCGTTCCTGCTCCCATTCTCACCCACTCAAACGCTCAAACCCCCCCCCTCACTATCGATGATCTTCTCATTTCATTGCAAACCCCACACACTCCCTCACACCCCAAGATGGTGAAGAAGAGGGCGATATCGCAGTTCCAATGCCGTATAGCTAGGGAGACTACGATCGCGGCTCCGGCAAATCAACCGGAGGAGAGGCCTCCACTGCCGACCCAACCGGAAATCAGAGAACCTTCTACGGTAGCTACGTTACCTGAGGGAGGCGCCGGAGATGAGGAGGGCGAACACACGGCCGAGGAAGCGCCAGAGGCGGCGGCCGGACGCCGGTCATCCGAGGTAGGTCGAGACCCATAAAAACCCAATTTTTAATTTTTTAGACTATGCATGTGTTGTGCCCCTTGTGCCTTGATGATGCAGTGATGTTTTGATGATAGCAACATTAGTGTCATCACTGTATGCCTTATGCCTTGATGATGTTTTAGCTGATGTGCATAAATTATTTTGTGCATGATTTAAGGTCTGTGCATAGCATCGGTGCATTGCTTCTCTACTAATATGTTTATGCTGTAGTTCATTGTGCATGTGTGCATGTCTGCACATTCCTTAGTGGCTAGTCTGTACAACCTCCGGTTGATTCATTCGATCAAGTCTATACAGCCAGAGCCAGTGTTCTTCATGCATATATAGTCTGTACAGAGTTTTGCCTAGATTGCATTAGTCAAGTCTGTACATCGCCCTAGATTGCATTATCAAGTCTATACATCGACATGGCTCTTCATGCATGTGCATAGTCCATGCATTATTTCATGTCTGTACAGCCAGTGCGCTTCATGTCTTGCTCGCTAAGTCTATACATCGGCAAAGTCTGTACATCGAGCAAGTCTGTACATCGCAATTGTCGCAGGCATAGGAAGTATATACATTGGTATCTTTACCGACGTTGCACTCGCAAGTCTATACATTGGTATCTTTACCTACGTTGCACCTGCAAGTCTATACATTGGCTGCTGCATGCTCACACAATCATTAAGTCTATACATTGCAGCATGCATTCACTCAAAGTATGTACAGCGTCTAGCGTCTGATGTGGCACAACCCAAGGATGACTAAATATGTAATGAACAACCTAGGACCTAGATCCACAAGCATACAAGCACTCAATGATTCTCACAATAGCGTCTTACTTACACGGCACACGCGATCACCCGGCGGGGCCGGGGGATGATGGCAAGGGTCCGAGGCGAGACCCAATGAGTCTAATGGACTTAGTTGGCTTAGGCTGACCCCAAAAAGTCTAGGATTCCCAACTTAGTGGGCGGCTGGCCCACAAGGCGGGGTTTGGGTGGCACTCTCTCACGGCCCGCGGTGGGCACCAACAAATGAACATACAAGAACGGACCCTCTTCTCACCGTCCGACGAGCAATCAAAGCAATACTAAACTTGCAGAAGTAAGGCTATCAAGGTTAGTATCAGTGGCTCACCTGATCAGTGTGAAGACACCGATCCTGCTCGAAGACGAGGGCGCGCCGGGAGGCGAGGGTATACACCCGATCGCCGCGGCGATGTAGCTTGACCTGAAAATGTAAAGGTGTACAACACTACGCCTCGCGCAGGAGGGGTGATCTTTGGGTGGGGATTAGGCTTATTACATTCAAAACTACCTCCACGCAGGGAGGGGCCTTCAGCCGGCCAAGCGGGGTGGGGAATTAAGCTAAGGAACCCGACTTGTCGAATCCCGCCGGTTCTGCCAATCTGTAAATTTGCCGGACAGTGGGGCGGTGTTGATGTCGCCAAAAATTCCACAGAGCGTGGATCTTGATGAAACCTGCGCCAAAAGTTCCCCAACAGGACGGGGATGGTGTCTGAATTTTTGCAGGAGCTCTGGAACTCAGGGCTAGTCGGGCCGGAGACTGGAACAGGTCAGCAACTTCTTCCTCTGGCTGGTGCAGAACAGGTACAGCGAGTTGCAGATGGCACCACGGACGCTCCTGAACTCCAAATGAGGCGATCCTGGCAGTGACGTGATCGTGGTCGGAGTAGCTTCGAGCAGGAATCGACGGGGCCCCAATCGGAGGTCGGGGAAGAGTAAGGTAGCCGGATAAGCAGGGACAGGTCAAACCTTGACCCACAGGGGGCAGACGACACACCCCGACGAAGAAAATGTTAACTGGAAGCTCCGGAGGCCGAATGAAGTCCTTCTTCTTGGAGATGACAGCTAACTGGTATTAGTTTCAGCCCTCCGAAAATGGCGCTCAGATCTTCAGGGAGGAAGCTGTGGTCGGACTGTGACTGCAGCTCTGGTTCCCTACCTGAGAGCTTCTGCGAGGTCGCGGGAGAATGGCTGCTGTGGACTGCTCGGAGCTCGGATGCCGACGAAACCACCTCGCCTTGGAAGTTCTCTGGACGGCCTTTCCAGAGATGTAGACCTTGCCTCCAGGAGTATCAGGGAGCAGCCGGAGACGATGCAACTTCAGGACCCCACTCTGCTGCCTGCGCCCTGCAACCTGAAACTCCAATCTTGCAAGACCAAAGGGAGTGGGAGGGAGAGTAGCACAGCTTGGGGTGATGGCTGATGGTTTGTGGATATGGGAAGGACATGGCTAGGGCTTCTGGAGGGTCTGGAGTGGCAGGGATAGATGGAGAGGGGGGCTGGAGCAGCTAGAGGTGGAGATGGGGGGTGGATGTGCACTAGAGAGAGGATGAGTGAGAGAGGAGGTGGGGGGTGAATTTGGCTGTAGGGAGGAAGGGAATTTTGACCTAGGGTGATTAAGGAGGTGGGGAGATGGAAGGGCACAGCCCTAAGGAGAGGGAAATTCGAATTTGGGCTTTGGGAGGGGTTAATTCAGCCTTGGGAAGGTGGTGGGGTGCTTTGGAAAGTGGAAAGGTGCCTAGGAGAAGGGGTTTCCACCTAGGGGTTGGAGGGGGAATTGAATGAGTGCATGGGGAAGGTGAAGGTGCCTTAATGAGGGGTGAATAGGGAGGAGAGAGAATGAATTTCGAAATTAGGGTGGGGAGGAGAGAGAGAGGGGGTACAACCCACTTAGAGAGAGTGATAGTAAGAGATATTGAGAGGGAGATGGCAAATACTTTTCAATATTCATCAAAAGTTGTTACAATGAGAGGGAGGGGAGGCCTATTTATAGGCTCCATACTTTCATATGACCATAATGACCCTGACAAGCTCACTAATGACCAAAGCAGTCCAAGGGAGGGGTGCCCCTGGGCCTAGCCCACTAGTTGGGCCCAATAGCTTAACAAACCAACATAATGACACAAGACTTTGGTAGATAACCTAATAACCTAGGTACATGACTCAAATAATAAGAAAATTACATGGTTTAAGACTCAAATAAAATATAAAAATTACATGACTAGACTCACAAACACATGACGAACATAATGGCATAAGTTGACGACGATTCGAGCCTCAAAAAAGTGGAGGGGCAAGGGATGCCCCCACATACCCCCGGGGTGGGGAGAACTCGACCCCGTCGAGTATGGGTCCGCTTGGCGATAGTACTAGCTCCAGAATGTCGAGGTCAAGTCGCAACAGGTCCTCCCGACTCGCCCAAGTATCCTCAATCGGGCGACGGCTCTTCCACCTAACCAGGTAGCGCTGATACACCCTGTGCCTAGTAATGATACTCTGCTTATTCAGTATTGCCTCTACCTACTCTCGTCGGTCTCTCAAGCTATGAAGTGGAGTCCCACCGGGAGTGTCTCTCTCAAGGGGGGGTAAAGGCTCGAGCTCCTCACGGGGTTCCACCGCGGGGCCCTTGTAGGGTACCAGGTCCGCCATATTGAAAGTAGGGTGTATCCCAAAACCCTCAGGTAGGTCTAGCTCATAAGCATTACTGCCAAGTCATCTCAGAACTCGAAAGGGTCCCGAACCCCGTGCCCTCAACTTGGAGGCAGGTCCCGAAAGGAGCCGCTCCGTCCTCACCATCACCGAGTCTCCCACTTGGAACTCGCAGTGGCACCGATGAGCATCTGCCCACCTTTTGTAAGCCTCATTGCTCTTTCCTATATGCTTGCGAGAATGCGTATGCCATGCACTATGATGCGATGTTGGTGTGAAAAGTATGGTGTGCAAAGGTGGACCTGGGCAGCCAAATGTAGACCGATCACACTTTGATGCCATGAAGACTGTGACAGACTTAGGAGGGCCGGGACATCCATAGATGAACCTTTTATGCATGGGTGTGACAAATGTAGGGGGACCCGGACATCCATGTATGCTCCTCTCATGCTTAATACTCATGATAAATGAAGGTGGGTCAATACATCCAAATACGGTCCACTTATGCTTCCTACTTGACATGTGGGTGATGTGAATGAATGTATCCGACTTATGAATCATGCCAAGTGGTGTCCTAAGCCTAGACACATGCATGTTTACCCCAAAGGTGATTGCCATGTGCATATATGTGGGATGACCTTTGAACTTCCATGTGAATGGGTCAAAGGGATCTAAGAAGGTGGGCATTATAAAGAGGAGCTCTTCCTTGTCTCCTAGGCATATGTTATTTATGGTGATGGTTCCCTTTGTGGGGCCTGAGTCTTGGAAGAGTTGGTCTTGGTCAAACATGGTTGGTTGGGGTAGAGAAAGGTGGGTTGTGGGTAAGGTGGGCGGGTCACATGGGTAACTAGGCTCCCATTGGAAGGGATCAAAGGGGTCATGGATCGGGCTTCCTTGAGGAAGGAACTCCATGCCCACAAGGTCCATACAAGGTGGGTCATCCTCTTCTAATGAAGTAATTTGGTCGAAGCTCTTGGGAGGTAGATCGACCATGAGGGAAGAGCTTGGCTTTCTACCCGAGATAAGAAGCTCCAATTTGAGGAGATGGTCGGGCTCATCGGGTGTGGGGAGGAATAATAGAAGGTCACTAATGTAGCAACCAATGGTGCACATTGAGGTGATAGACCCAACACATAGGTGTAGGAGGTCAAGGCTCCTAGGTTGTTCGGTCATGGGGGTCAACATGCTAGTCAACTCTAATTGCCATGCTAAGCCCTTGAGAAGGTCCCCTAGTGTCTCCACTTGATAAGATGATTGGATGGTGCTGCAATAGGAGTTGAAGGGCACTATGGGGAGGTGTCGCTCCAAGGAAGGGTAGGCCATGATCGGGTGAGCTGGGCTCTCTTTTAACCATCTAGCCAAGGACCCACTTATGATGAGTTCACTCCCTACTAGAAGAGAGGGCATAGAGTGAAGATCGTGATGCAAGGCTTTGTCCTCATCTTGGGCATGTGTTTCTTTCAAGGTGGGAGTTGGATCCGGGGTGTTCACCACTATGGGGCTGGGTGTCAGGATTATGGGTTCTTCTTCCAAGGAGGTGGGTAGGTACTTTGTGGGTGGGGTGATGATGATTGGCGCATGGTGCATCTGGGGTGGTGAACGAGGTCGGATTTGGGTTGGGGTTGGAAGTGGAAGTAGTGGTGGCCTAGGTTGGGGTAAGATTGGGGTTGGAAGAGGAAGGTGGGGTGGGTGTGGAGGCTTGATTTGATTGGTTTTGGGAGGTGTGTTCCTTTTAGGGGGCGATAGAGGGGTAGTGGTGGGGGCCAAGGGGATTTGTGGGGTAAGGGTTTGGTGATGGATTTTGGATTGGGGGGTGGTGGCCATCATGGGCTTCGGTGGAGGGGTGGACACGGAGCGCACATGGGCTGGTGGAGCTATGGTTGTGGTGAGGACTTGGAGGTAGGGTGTAGATGTAGTGGTGGTAGATGTGGGAAGTGGTGGGGATTGGGTGATTGGGGTCTTGGGTTGGCCAAGGGGAAATGAAGGAGTTGAAATGTTCTTTGGGCTTTGGTGTTCGGAATGGGAGGGGAAAATATATCTAGCCCTAAGTTGTTCCTTCATGTCTCCCCATGTTGTGAGGGGAGCTTCCCTTCTAATTATCCTTAAGCCTTCAATTTTCAACTAATGAGTGTGGGCCCGTTTGGTAAGTTGTAATTTGGTAAATCGGACTTTCTCATCCTCGGACATGGGATACCAAGTGAAGTAATGATCCATGGAAGCCTCCCATTCTAAATACTCATTATGATGAGTCCCATCAAAGGTGAGAGGTGAGGGAGGAGCCCTACTATCATTCATCCATGGGGCGGGCCAATTTTCTTCTAGTTGATCAAGTCGTCTAGATAGGTTATCAAGCTTGCCATTGGCATGGGTCAAGGTTTTCATGAGGTAACTGACGTGGCCAGGGAACTCATGGGTGTTAGTGGTAGGTATCCCTTGGGGTTTTAGATTCATGGTGGTATTTAGAAGAGGATGGATTGACTTGATAATGGACTCCACTAAGAGTGGTCATGCAAAGTTGGGTGGGCTATGCAAGGGTGTGCGGATGCACCTATGAAAGACTTAGTGTGACCCAAGACTAGACTTGTAAGGACAAGCCTATGACCGCTCTGATACCACTTAATGTGGCACAGCCCAAGGATGACTAAATATGTAATGAACAACCTAGGACCTAGATCCACAAGCATACAAGCACTCAATGATTCTCACAATAGCGTCTTACTTACACGGATCACGCGATCACCCGGCGGGGCCGGGGGATGATGGCAAGGGTCCGAGGCGAGACCCAATGAGTCTAATGGACTTAGTTGGCTTAGGCTAACCCCAAAGAGTCTAGGATTCCCAACTTAGTGGGCGGCTGGCCCGCAAGGTGGGGTTTGGGTGGCACTCTCTCACGGCCCGCGGTGGGCACCAACAAATGAACATACAAGAACGGACCCTCTTCTCACTGTCCGACGAGCAATCAAAGCAATACTAAACTTGTAGAAGTAAGGCTATCAAGGTTAGTATCAGTGGCTCACCTGATCGGTGTGAAGACACCGATCCCGCTCGGAGACGAGGGCGTGTCGGGAGGCGAGGGTATACACCCGATCGCCGCGGCGATATAGCTTGACCTGAAAATGCAAAGGTGTACAACACTACGCCTCGCGCAGGAGGGGTGATCTTGGGGTGGGATTAGGCTTATTACATTCAAAACTACCTCCACGCAGGGAGGGGCCTTCAGCCGGCCAAGCGGGGTGGGGAATTAAGCTAAGGAACCCGACTTGTCGAATCCCGCCGGTTCTGCCAATCTGCAAATTCGCCGGACAGTGGGGCGGTGTTGATGTTGCCAAAAATTCCACAGAGCGTGGATCTTGATGAAACCTACGCCAAAAGTTCCCCAACAGGATGGGGATGGTGTCTGAATTTTGGCAGGAGCTCTGGAACTCAGGGCTGGTCGGGCCGGCGACTGGAACAGGTCAGCAACTTCTTCCTCTGGCTGGTGCAGAACAGGCACAGAAAGTTGCAGATGGCACCACGGACGCTACTGAACTCCAAATGAAACGAGCCTGGCAGTGACATGATTGTGGTCGGAATAGCTTTGAGCAGGAATCGACGGGGCCCCAATCGGAGGTCGGGGAAGAGCGAGGTTGCCGGATAAGCTGGGACAGGTCAAACCTGGACCAACAGGGGGCAGACGACACACCCCGACGAAGAAAATGGTAACTGGAAGCTCCGGAGGCCGAATGAAGTCCTTCTTCTTGGAGATGACAGATAACTGGTAGTAATTTCAGCCCTCCGAAAATGGCGCTCAGATCTTCAGGGAGGAAGCCGTGGTCGGACTGTGACTGCAGCTCTGGTTCCCTGCCTGAGAGCTTCTGCGAGGTCGCGGGAGAATGGCTTCTGTGGACTGCTCGGAGCTCGGATGCCGACGAAACCACCTCACCTTGGAAGCTCTCTGGACGACCTTTCCAAGATGTAGGCCTTGCCACCAGGAGTATCAGGGAGCATCCGGAGACGATGCAACTTTAGGACCCCACTCTGCTGCCTGCGCCCTGCAACCTGAAACTCCAATCTTGCAAGACCAAAGGGAGTGGGAGGGAGAGTAGCACAGCTTGGGGTGATGGCTGATGGTTTGTGGATATGGGAAGGACATGGCTAGGGCTTCTGGAGGGTCTGGAGTGGCAGGGATAGATGGAGAGGGGGGCTGGAGCAGCTAGAGGTGGAGATGGGGGGTGGATGTGCACTAGAGAGAGGATGACTGAGAGAGGAGGTGGGGGGCGAATTTGGCTGTAGGGAGGAAGGGAATTTCGACCTAGGATGATTAAGGAGGTGGGGAGATGGAAGAGCACAGCCCTAGGGAGAGGGAAATTTGAATTTGGGCTTTGGGAGGGGTTAATTCAGCCTTGGGAAGGTGGTGGGGTGCTTTGGAAAGTGGAAAGGTGCCTAGGAGAAGGGGTTTCCACCTAGGGGTTGGAGGGGGAATTGAATGAGTGCATGGGGAAGGGGAAGGGGCCTTAATGAGGGGTGAATGGGGAGGAGAGAGAATGATTTTCAAAATTGGGGTGGGGATGAGAGAGAGAGGGGGTACAACCCACTTAGAGAGAGTGATAGTAAGAGAGAGAGAGAGAGGGAGATATTGAGAGGGAGATGGCAAATGCTTTTCAATATTCATCAAAAGTTGTTACAATGAGAGGGAGGGGAGGCCTATTTATAGGCTCCATTCTTTCGTGTGACCATAATGACCCTGACAAGCTCACTAATGACCAAAGCAGTCCAAGGGAGGGGTGCCCCTGGGCCTAGCCCACTAGTTGGGCCCAATAGCTTAACAAACCAACATAATGACACAAGACTTTGGTAGATAACCTAATAACCTAGGTACATGACTCAAATAATAGGAAAATTACATGGTTTAAGACTCAAATAAAATATAAAAATTACATGACTAGACTCACAAACACATGACGAACATAATGGCATAAGTTGACGATGATTCGAGCCTCAAAAAAGTGGAGGGGCAAGGGATGCCCCCATCAGCGTCTCACTTAGCGTCAATGTTCATGGAGCATTCAAGTCTGTACAGCCCATGAATTAATGCTAGGACGCAAAGTCTGTACATCATCCAGTTGCAAGCGCCAGCAAGTCTGTACATCACCTTGTCGCAGACATAGCAAGTCTGTACATTACATTTGTCGCAGACATAGCAAGTCTGTACATCGCATTTGGCACAGGCACAGCAAGTATGTACATTGTTCTCGAGTGCATTCACCGTCTCACTCAACGTCTCTGTAAGTCTACACATTTGTCTCTCGTACAGCCAGCATCTCACTTAGCGTCTTTGTGCATGCATCATTCAGGTCTATACAGCCAGCATCTCACTTAGCGTCTTTGTGCATGCACATTTAAAGTCTGTACAGCTTGTGTTCGCAACACAAAGTCTGTACATTGTCTAGACTGCATACACCAAGTCTATTCATTGCCTTACAGCATGCACGCACACATAGTCTGCACATTCATAGCTGTTAAGTCCATACACTTGTTGCTGGCAAGTCTATACATCGCATAGCATGCATGTGTTCAAGTCTATACATTGCTACTGAACGCAAGTCTATACATTGGTTGCTGCATTGTATGCACACTCAAAGTCTACACATTGCATGTTACCATGCTCGCACACACTAAGTCCATACATGAGCAAAGTCTACACATTGCTGTCTTTACCTATGTTCAAAGTCTGCACATTGCTGTCTTTACCTACGTTCAAAGTCTGTACATTTCTCGATGGTTGTGCAATTCTTCAAAGCAAGTCTGCACATTGTTTATACATTTCACGCAGAGTTTACACATTCGTCTGCATGCCTGAGCATCCATTGTTGTTGTGCATACTTTGATAGATGTAAATTCTATACCTTGCTATCTGCATTTGTGCACTCCTTTGATATAAGTCTATACATTGACTCATGCATTGCACAAAGTCTGCACATTGTGTGTTGCTATGCTCTAGCTTTACATTCACAAAGTCTGTACATGCCATAGCCTTGCATACGTGAAGTCTGTACATACTTTGTCTTTGCATTCACAAAATCTGTACATGCCTTAGTCTTGCATACACTAAGTCTATACAACCTCCATTTGGTTCACTCGACCAAGTCTGTACAGTAATGCA
Source organism: Amorphophallus konjac (assembly GCA_022559845.1). Taxonomy (NCBI): domain Eukaryota; kingdom Viridiplantae; phylum Streptophyta; class Magnoliopsida; order Alismatales; family Araceae; genus Amorphophallus; species Amorphophallus konjac. Next base: position 211,766,091 of record CM040128.1, read on the forward strand.
CTGTCTTGCTTGCATGAATGAAGTCTGTACAAGGTTTTGTTGTCTTAAGCTGATGATTCTCTTCGTCGGACCTGACAGGACTTATACTCGAGGAGCTTAATGGTTGGGCACGTGATCCGAGGCTGGAAGGGCTGACAGGATGATGACACGTGGCCAAAACATTTGGGCGGGAACTGTGGAAGACACACGCCCAGTGCTGCTCCTGCTGGAACTGCTATATAAGGAAAGCTTCTTCCTCAAGAGAAGTTTGATCGAAGGAGTGAGAGCTGAAGCAGAAGAGCAGAAGTAGTGAGTGCCTGCATGATCCAGAAGAAGAGCAGAGAGGCAGAGTGTAAAAGCAGAAGAAGAGAAAGAAGAGAAAAAGATTAGCAGAAGAAGAAGAGAAAGAAGTTGAGGAGAGATAGTGAGATCGAGAGAAGAACAGAGCAGTCTGAAGACTAGTCTCTACTGGACCGTGGATCAAATCCAGGCCAGTCAGCTCTCCTTGAGAGCCATATTGTGCTTCATAGTTTACAGCTTTCCTGTTGATGTTGTCTCTAGTTTTTGTTTTCATTTTAAACCTTTCTTCAAGCAGTTTGTCAACATTTTGCAGTGGAGGATTCCACTGCACGGCTAAGCTGTATTGCCTAGCAGAGCAAGCTGTGATGCTCAGTGTTGCAGAGGTGGACTCCTTTGGACAAGAAGCTGTGATGCTCAGCGGGATGGCAAGCTGTGAGGCCCAGCTGATGTAGGCAAGCTGTGATGCCCAGCGGTTTTCAAGCTGTGAGTCAGCGGAATCCACACTCTGGTTTGAGTGTGGGGTGGATGTAGGTCGGGAGGATCGAACCACCTAAAAATCCTCTGTGCAGTGGTTTGATTTCTTATATGCTTCCGCTAGATGCATGCATAGGGATGATATGTTTTGATTGCACACTGTGTGTTTGATTGTGGTATCAAGAGTCCTTTGACAGGATTAGATCAGAAGTTTAATTCATTCCTTTAGGTGTTAATTCTTCAGTTGTGAGCATTAGATTTTAATTAGGAGAAATTTTTTAATGGTAGATTCATTCACCCCCCTCTGAATACATAGCACCGAACCCAACACTTGGTATTAGAGCGGGTGTCTGCACAAAGGGTCCAACGACCTGCAGATCCGATCCGTAATTGGCTTCGGTGCGATCTAAGTTGATCTGTTCGCTTGCATTGTTTTGAGCTCTCTACTAGCATTGCTCTTGATCTGATCTGTTTCATCTTGCACTTATGGCTGAAATTCCTGTATTCACTGGTTTAGATTTCTATGGCTGGTATGGTCGTTTTAGAGACTATGTGATCCATATGAATTCTGATTTATGGATACTCATAGCTCACAGTCCATATGAAGTTCCTGAGGACAAATCCAAATGGAAGTCCTCAGATAGACTGAAATTCTCTAAAAATCAAAATGCCCTTGACCTTGTGAAAGGGGCGGTAAAATCTAATGTGCTTACATGTATCACTGAGTGCAGAAGCGCAAAGGAAGTGATAAACAAACTGACTGACGACTATGGTGGAAAAGGAACTATGTGCTTTATGGCAAGAGTTCACAATAGTGATCAATCAGATGAGTCTCCATCTCAGGTAACTTCTAACTCAGAACAATCAGCTCTTGATGAATTGATTGAAATGTATGAAAACTTGTTAGAAAAATACAAATATCTTAAGACTGAAAAGAGAAAAATGAAAAAGGAGATGTTGTACGAAATAAGAGAACTGAAATGTGAAAATGCTAATCTGAAGGATAGTCTGAAAAGAAATGAAAATTCATGCAATGAGTATGTTTCTGCGAAAAATTTGAATAGCAGTCTTCAATCCGAACTGAAAATGCAGGAACAACAAATTGACTCTCTGAAAGAAAAATTAGAAGAATTGAAGAATAGAAATTCTGAGCTAGAAATGTCTAAACAGAAATTGAATGAGAATTTGAAAACTATGGATCAAAATAGTTTGAATGATGAAAAAGAACAAAAACTTCTACATGAGATTCAAATCTTGAAAAATCTGAATGATGCCATGCAAAAACAAATTCTCACCTGTGAAGAAGATCTAACAAACTCTGAAACACAGATCACTTCACTTAAATGTGAAATTGCTGATTTGAATAAATGCCTGTCTAAATTTGTTAAGGGAAAAGAGAGTCCTGATAAACTACTGGAAAATAAAGTGAACACTCAAAAAGAAGGATTAGGTTTTAATCTAGATAATGAGAGAAGTATCAAATGAAACGAACAAATTACTTTTGTGAAAAGTTCAGAATGTGCTGGTACCTCAAAATCTGTTTCAGCTAAGAAATCTCGGAATATTCATAAGCACAGGGCTGATCAAATGAAAAAGAAGAATTGCTGTAAAAAATCTTCTCATAAAATTCAGTTTGCAAAGAAAAAGAATGTGCAGTGCTTTTATTGCAATAAGATAGGTCATATGATGCATGAGTGTAAGCTGTTTGAATTAGATGACCTAGCCGCTACTACTGCACTAAAATTCCTATTAAAAATCATATTTTTCAAAGAAAGAAAATAAATTGTTTCTGCTGTGGCAAACCAGGCCACATTGTTGCTCAATGCAGGTATGCACAGGAGAGTGAACCCATGTATAAATTTGTCAAACTCCCTATTCATCGGAATATGTTTGGAAAGGAGAAAAATGTTTTCACGAGAAAGTCAAGTGATTGTTCTAACTGTAGAAAATCTGGCCACAAAGCATCTCAATGCTGGTTGACAGATTTTAGAGAACAAAATGTTCATGTTCAAAATAGAAACTTCAATATGCGTGCTCAAAATAATGTGCATAAAAAGAACTTGAAATTTGCTACCTATCATCACTATGGTCAATTTGCTTATTCCTTGTCCAACTATAAGTTGACGGATTTTGATGATTCTGTGGTTCACAAAAGGTCAAGAATACCATTTGGTGGAGTTAATGGTAAACCAGGACCCAAGGTTTCTTGGGTACCTGTTGCATCAAAATGATGTGTTTGTTGCAGGTGTGCCTTGGAATGAATAAGAGGGGTAAATAAGCCAAGGCACTCAAAATTGGAACCCCAGGATTGCATTTCTCAGGTCAGTTCTGAGCACTCACCTTAAATTTTATCATCTGAAAGTGTTAATTTGAAATGACTAAATATCATGTTGATCGGTTAGTGCTAAATTCAAGTTTTCTGAAATGGAATTGCGCAATCATGCTTATAGTAGTTCTCCTTTGTCTGACTTGCATGAATCATAGTTGAATGTCAAGCTTAAAATCATGTATTATGCCTTCATTACATTTCATGCACTTAGTCAGGGGGAGCTCAACTAGTCTTGATTAACCATTCTGCTGCTCATGCCTTGCTATTTTCATGACGAATCTAGACAGAGGAGGTTTTCTGATCATCTCATTCACTTTCACCTGAAATCCTCCTGTCTAGTTTATTGGATCTTCTAATGCTCTCAGTTTGGTTCAATTGAATTCTCTGCTGTCTTCACAAAAACAGCTGATCAGTCTGAATTCCAGACTCAGCTACTGTTTGTTGATAAACTCTCTTCTAATACTCTTCTCTATTGGTGATTGACTCTTCCACCAGCTTATACTCATCCTTTATATATCTCTTAGCTGGTGTGACTGATTTGGTTCTACTGTTGATTAGTTGGTCAGCTAAATTTATTGATCTGATTTGAGGAACTCAAGATGCAGGCCATGCAATTCAGTCTGAATCATGTAGAAATTCTTATCATATAGGTTTAAGAATAACCACTAAATCATACTGATATAAGATTTATGTATTCTCATATTTGCATTTAAATGCTTTGAAAATATCTGAATGATAAGGTTTAATAAACTTTAACCACATGTGTCATGTAAACCTTAGACTCTCTCATCTGATATCTGAAAATTTGAAATCAAGGCTACTTTGGTAGAGATACATAGAGTGAGTACTGTGATTAAACATTAACTTGAAAAATATTGACTAAATGAAAAATTGTGAATTCAGAGCAATGACTCGGTCACTGAGAAAATGGGTTCTTTATCAATGAAATAAAGTAACATATGTCATGAGGTGCCATAGTTATCTTTGATAAAAATTTATCGAAAAACCTTACAGAGCAATGGCATATTTGTGTCGAGTAACTGGGGAGTCTGGCCTCTGATCAAGGTGTCTCCTCATGTAAAAATACATTTCTGTTGCTAACTCTGATCTCAATGTTGAGAGGCAATGACAGTTATCACACTGAGTAACTGGGTCACTTCACCTGAGACGTGTTGTGCCTCATGTAAAAAGGTGTTGATCAACTTAAATTGCTCAGGAAAAAATATAATGTGCTTCAAATGAAAATATATTGAAAATTCTGTCAACTCATGTTCTTGTAAAAAGTGTTTAACATCAATACTAATCTGTGTAACTCTTAAAAGAGTCATTGAGATCTTGTGTGTAAGATGAAGATGAGCGGTCATGAGTGTCATCTGATTATTTGGTTCATCTTTCTTAAAACTTGAATTCAGATATAAGTATTACTTTTAATTGACAAATTTGGTATACATCATAATTAAATCAGGTTGGTCATGTTGCCAATTCATAACCCTCTATGATAGGAGAGTCTATTCATGTTAAGACTCATTGTAGTTGTGCATGCCGTAAAATCCCTCATGATCTGACTCACCTCTAACAACTTGATCAACAGGAACTATATTGACAATCCTCTCTTATCAGCTGACTGATTGATTCCTAAGATGTACTCCTCTCCACACTGTTGGAATCTTCCATCTTGTTTTGCAACCAGTTCTGGTTCTGTATTGATTTATTGGAGTTATGGGTCATCTGCATTTAAGAGGGGAGTAGTCAATCATGCATGTTGATAGGGGGAGTTCTTATATTTTATTCTTCAGTACACATTCTGCATGTTTCTAAGGAGGAGAATTGGTATCAGATTTCATACATGTCTTTCATTCCACTCGCAAACCATTTCCTTTTGGATTGTGTCAAAGGGGGAGAATTGTTTGCTGAGTCTGTGTGACTCATTGTGTTGCCATCATCAAAAAGGGGGAGATTGTTGTGTCCCTTGTGCCTTGATGATGCAGTGATGTCTTGATGATAGCAACATTAGTGTCATCACTGTATGCCTTATGCCTTGATGATGTTTTAGCTGATGTGCATAAATTGTTTTGTGCATGATTTAAGGTCTGTGCATAGCATCGGTGCATTGCTTCTCTGCTGATATGTTTATGATGTAGTTCATTGTGCATGTGTGCATGTCTGCACATTCCTTAGTGGCTAGTCTATGCAACCTCCGGTTGATTCATTCGATCAAGTCTATATAGCCAGAGCCAGTGTTCTTCATGCATATATAGTCTGTACAGAGTTTTGCCTAGATTGCATTAGTCAAGTCTGTACATCGCCCTAGATTGCATTATCAAGTCTATACATCGACAGGGCTCTTCATGCATGTGCATAGTCTATGCATTATTTCATGTCTGTACAGCCAGTGCGCTTCATGTCTTGCTCGCTAAGTCTATACATCGGCGAAGTCTGTACATCGAGCAAGGCTGTACATCGCAATTGTCGTAGGCATAGGAAGTATATACATTGGTATCTTTACCGACGTTGCACTCGCAAGTCTATACATTGGTATCTTTACCTACGTTGCACCTGCAAGTCTATACATTGGCTGCTGCATGCTCACACAATCATTAAGTCTATACATTACAGCATGCATTCACTCAAAGTCTGTACAGCGTCTAGCGTCTCACTTAGCGTCAATGTTCATGGAGCATTCAAGTCTGTACAGCCCATGAATTAACGCTAGGACGCAAAGTCTGTACATCATCCAGTTGCAGGCGCCAGCAAGTCTGTACATCACCTTGTCGCAGACATAGCAAGTCTGTACATTACATGTGTCGCAGTCATAGCAAGTCTGTACATCGCATTTGGCGCAGGCACAACAAGTCTGTACATTATTCTCGAGTCCATTCACCGTCCCACTCAGCGTCTCTGTAAGTCTACACATTTGTCTCTCGTACAGCCAGCGTCTCACTTAGCGTCTTTATGCATGCATCGTTCAGCTCTATACAGCCTGCGTCTCACTTAGCGTCTTTGTGCATGCACATTTAAAGTCTGTACAGCTTGTGTTCGCAACACAAAGTCTGTACATTATCTAGATTGCATACACCAAGTCTATTCATTGCCTTGCAGCATGCACGCACACATAGTCTGCACATTCATAGCTGTTAAGTCCATACACTTGTTGCTGGCAAGTCTATACATCGCATAGCATGCATGTGTTCAAGTCTATACATTGCTGCTGAACGCAAGTCTATACATTGGTTGCTGCATTGTACGCACACTCAAAGTCTACACATTGCATGTTACCATGCTCGCACACACTAAGTCCATACATGAGCAAAGTCTACACATTGTTGTCTTTACCTACGTTCAAAGTCTGTACATTTCTCAATGGCTGTGCAATTCTTCAAAGCAAGTCTGCACATTGTTTATACATTGCACGCAGAGTCTACACATTCGTCTGCATGCCTGAGCATCCATTGTTGTTGTGCATACTTTGATAGATGTAAAGTCTATACCTTGCTATATGCATTTATGCACTCCTTCGATATAAGTCTATACATTGCCTCATGCATTGCACAAAGTCTGCACAATGTGTATTGCTATGCTCTAGCTTTGCATTCACAAAGTCTGTACATGCCATAGCCTTGCATATGTGAAGTTTGTACATACTTTGTCTTTGCATTCACAAAGTCTGTACATGCCTTAGTCTTGTATACACTAAGTCTGTACAACCTCCATTTGGTTCACTCGACCAAGTCTGTACAGCCATGCACTGTCTTGCTTGCATGAATGAAGTCTGTACAAGATTTTGTTGTCTTAGGCTGATGATTCTCTTCGTCTGACCTGACAAGACTTATACCCGAGGAGCTTAATGGTTGGGCACGTGATCCAAGGCTGGAAGGGCTGACAGGATGATGACACGTGGCCAAAATATTTGGGCGGGAACTGTGGAAGACACACGCCCAGTGCTGCTCCTGCTGGAACTGCTATATAAGGAAAGCTTCTTCCTCATGAGAAGTCTGATCGAAGGAGTGAGAGCTGAAGCAGAAGAGCAGAAGCAGTGAGTGCCTGCACGATCCAGAAGAAGAGCAGAGAGGCAGAGTGTAAAAGCAGAAGAAGAGAAAGAAGAGAAAGAGATTAGCAGAAGAAGAAGAGAAAGAAGTTGAGGAGAGATAGTGAGATCGAGAGAAGAAGAGGGCAGTCTGAAGATCAGTCTATACTGGACCGTGGATTAAATCCAGGCCAGTCAACTATCCTTGAGATCCATATTGTGCTTCATAGTTTACAGCTTTCCTGTTGCTGTTGTCTCTTGTTTTTATTTTCATTTTAAACCTTTCTTCAAGCTGTTTGTTAGCGTTTTGCAGTAGAGGATTCCACTAGACGGCTAAGCTGTATTGCCCAGTGGAGCAAGCTGTGATGCTCAGCGTTGCAGAGGTGGACTCCTCTGGACAGCAAGCTGTGATGCTCAGCGGGATGGAAAGCTGTGATGCCCAACAGTTTTCAAGCTGTGAGTCCGCGGAATCCACACTTTAGTTTGAGTGTGGGGTGGATGTAGGTCTGGAGGACCGAACCACCTCAAAATCCTCTGTGCAGTGGTTTGATTTCTTATATGCTTCCGCTAGATGCATGCATAGGGACAATATGTTTTGATTGCACACTGTGTGTTTGATTGTGGTATCAAGAGTCCTTTGACAGGATTAGATCTGAAGTTTAATTCATTCCTTTAGGCGTTAATTCTTCAGTTTTGAGCATTAGATTTTAATTGGGAGAAATTTTTTAAGGGTAGATTCATTCACCCCCCTCTGAATACATAGCACCGAACCCAACACTTGGTATCAGAGCGGGTGTCTGCACAAAGGGTCCAACGACCTGCAGATCCAATCCGTAATTGGCTTCGGTGCGATCTAAGTTGATATGTTCGCTTGCATTGTTTTGAGCTCTCTACTAGCATTGCTCTTGATCTGATCTTTTTCATCTTGCAGTTATGGCTGAAATTCTGTATTCACTGGTTTAGATTTCTATGGCTGGTATGGTCATTTTAGAGACTATGTGATCCATATGAATTCTGATTTATGGATACTCATAGCTCACAGTCCATATGAAGTTCCTGAGGACAAATCCAAATGGAAGTCCTCAGATAGACTGAAATTCTTTAAAAATCAAAATGCCCTTGACCTTGTGAAAGGGGCGATAAAATCTAATGTGCTTACATGTATCACTGAGTGCAGAAGCGCAAAGGAAGTGATAGATAAATTGACTGACGACTATGGTGGAAAAGGAACAATGTGCTTTATGGCAAGAGATCACATCAGTGATCAATCAGATGAGTCTCCATCTCAGGTAACTTCTAACTCAGAATAATCAGCTCTTGATGAATTGATTGAAATGTATGAAAACTTGTTAGAAAAATACAAATCTCTTAAGACTGAAAAGAGAAAAATGAAAAAGGAGATGTTGTATGAAATAAGAGAACTGAAATGTGAAAATGCTAATCTGAAGGATAGTCTGAAAAGAAATGAAAATCCATGCAATGAGTATGGTTCTGCGAAAAATTTAACTAACAGTCTTCAATCCGAACTGAAAATGCAGGAACAACAAATTGACTCTCTGAAAGAAAAATTAGAAGAATTGAAGAATAGAAATTCTGAGCTAGAAATGTCTAAATAGAAATTGAATGAGAATTTGAAAACTATGGATCAAAATAGTTTGAATGATGAAAAAGAACAAAAACTTCTACATGAGATTCAAATCTTGAAAAATCTGAATGATGCCATGCAAAAACAAATTCTCACCTGTGAAGAAGATCTAACAAACTCTGAAACACAGATCACTTCACTTAAATGTGAAATTGTTGATTTGAATAAATGCCTGTCTAAGTTTGTTAAGGGAAAAGAGAGTCCTGATAAACTATTGGAAAATAAAGTGAACATTCAGAAAGAAGGATTAGGTTTTAATCCGGATAATGAGAGAAGTATCAAAGGAAAAGAACAAATTACTTTTGTGAAAAGTTCAGAATGTGCTGGTACCTCAAAATCTGTTTCACCTAAGAAATCTCGGAACATTCATAAGCACGGGGCTGATCAAAAGAAAAAGAAGAATTGCTGTAAAAAATCTTCTCATAAAATTCAGTTTGAAAAGAAAAAGAATGTGCAGTGCTTTTATTGCAAAAAGATAGGTCATATGATGCATGAGTGTAAGCTGTTTGAATTAGATGACCTAGCCGCTACTACTGCACTGAAAATTCCTGTTAAAAATCATGTTTTTCAAAGAAAGAAAATAAATTGTTTCTGCTGTGGCAAACCAGGCCACATTGTGTTAGCGCAGCGAGAGTGATATAGAAGGGGGGGGGATGAATAGATCACTCCCAGTTTGCAAAGTTTAGGCAAGAAAATAAATCTACCGCTTATGCCCCTTCTAAACTAGCACACAAAGAATTGCAAATGCAGGTACCAATCAAGATCGAATAAGAAAATGATGATAAGAGCTGAACACACAACTAGTCGAAGAGACAAGCAGATAGAGAGCGCTGATAAAGATCGCAAACCACAGAGAAGACAACCGATTTTTAGGTGGTTCGACTGCAGTCCGCAATCTACATCCACCCCTCACTCCAACTAGAGTGAGGATTCCACTAGCCACTGCTAGAGCACAGCAGACTCAGTCTGCGAACAACTTGCTGCCAAACAGCTTGAAAACCCAAGGGAGACAAATCCCTCAACCAAGCTTTGCTACCCACAGAGCTTGTAACCTGTTCTAGCACCCAGCATGAACAGAACCGGAGAGTGCCTCTCCCTTCCTCCACACACTAGAGGGAACCTACTAATGACAACCCGTCACTAGCAACACCAGAGATCAGCGATCTCTCTTCCTCTGCAACCCAGAGGGAAACCGGAGATAGACTCCCTTCCTCCACACACCGGAGGGGAACAGATCAGAAATAGATGAAAAACACATAAAGAAAATCAGAAAAGGAACTAAAGACTGATCGAGAAAACATTCGATACTGAGAGTTAATACAAATGTAGCTTCCTGGGAAGCAATTTTAGAAACCCGATACTGCAAACTCTCTTTCTCTCTTCACTGCTATCTCTCTTTTTCTTTCTCTCTTTTTCTTTCTCTTTACTGGTGGATCGAGCTCTCTGCAATACTGCCTTTTCTTTCTTGGCTCTGATCACCTTCATCGGTGGATGAAGGTTTCTATTTATAGCGGCAGCAGGTGGATAGGGCACAAAACGCGTGTGCCTCCCACGCTCGATCCAGAACCTTCCTGCCACGTGACCTTATTGGATTGGTTCCTTTTGTTTTGGATCACGTGCACCCCCTTTATTAGGGAATAATCTTCCTCGTACCTATAAGAAGATAAAAACCATTAACACGAAGTATGGCCACTAAAACTAAAGCTGCATGAGGTATATGATAACAGCACGATGTGACCAGTACATGAGATAGGAAAAGAACGACACGAGGTACACTTTAACAGAACAGACACAACGAGGAGAACGACACGAAGTGAAACAAGAACGACACGGAGTACATACGATGACTACAGCACGAAGTAAAACATCATGATATAGTAACTAGTAATGAGAACGGCACGAGAACAACATGGAGACAAAACAGTAACTGACACGAGTTGAAAAACAACACGAGGTAAAAAGAAGAACGACACGAAGTGGTTGCAACAACAAGCAAGACATAAAAGATGACACGAGATGCAACTAGAGGACAGAGAGAAGCGACACGAGGTTCACACAGAAACGACACGAGGTGGCACAGGAAGCAACACGAGGTGTTGCAATGTTCTGTACGCAGTGGAACAAAAACGACACGAAGACACAGAAACAACAGTAACTGACACGAAGTGTGGTTACTAAATAGGAACGACACGAGGTCTACAGGGAAACGACTCGAAGTTCATCAGAACTATTAGAGCTGCTTCAGAAACACGACACGAAGACATGATACGGAATTGACACGGAGTGTGGTCAAGGCGAGAAGGACACGAAGTCTAAAGAGTAAAACAACACGAAGACCAAAATTGAAACCTACACGAGGTGAAGTCACAAAGCGACAAAGAGAAACGACACGAAGATAGAGACCACAAGGATAAAACAACACGAAGTATTACCTCATACGAGTTTTTCCTGTCAAGCATGGAAATCAACACGGAGTGTTGTACGCTCAGACGACACGAAATCATTTCGTGTTGGTGAGGGAAAGCAACACGAAGACAACAATGCTACAGAGCAATGTCTAGACTTGAAGTTCAGTTGAGTGTACAGACTTCACCAATGAATCACTCACTGTACAGACTTACTATAGCAGTCTGATGTACAAACTTTGATGAACAGTCCAATGTATGGACATTGAAATCAAAGACCAATGTGCAGACTTGACAGTGAAGACTAGTGTGCAGACTTCAAGTTTAACTGTGGATGTACAGACTTGAAGAATAAGCCAGTGTATAGACTTGAAGATTGAAGGCGATGTACAGACTTCGCCTAAGACGATGTACACACTTAGCCTAAGACAATGCATAGGCTTGAACGAGAGTCCAATGTATAGACTTGCATGATGCACAATTACACAGTCCAGTGTATAGACTTTGCTATCCAGACATGATATATGCAGAGACATGATATCTGACAGAATGCAATGCACATATATAAAGAACAAATGCCATCAATGCTAGACATCATCATTCATGTTGCTATCAATATGCAGAATGCTCAAGAATAATAATGCATAGAAATGCACTTATAGTGTGAGACATCATCAAAATCATAGGGACACAACAATCTCCCCCTTTTTGATGATGGCAACACTATGAATCAGGCAATATCAAGGTTTATCAAGATTTAACATGAAATCAATGCCAGCTGCAACAACAGATTAACTTCAAGGCATGCTCATGCAAATGAATTAGACAAACCCTACAACTCACTCTCATTAACTTACAACCATTTCCCCCACAACTCATAATCAGGAACTTCCCCTAGGCGACTAGCCACAATCAACTGATTAAATCATTGATATAGCAGAACCTCTCTCCCCCTTTGACATCAGCAAAAAGAAATGCAGAAGATAAAACAATGCTGGAGACATGAAGAAGAAGTGCAGTAACGATCTTAGTGCAGAAAGTCACGAATAGGTCTTAAGAAAATAAGTGAGGTTCTAACATCAAGAGAAGATTCTTTAAGCTTCAGTACACAATGGGGAGATAGAATTATGAAGAGTATATCAGCATACATAGTGTATGATGTAGAGCAGGAGTTGACAAGTATGGCCAAATGGAGCTGATCATTCAACTATTCCACAAGACAGCAAGAGTCTAAATCAGAGAGGTGTTCTCAAGGTATTGAGGACAAGCAATCCATTAGTTGTATAACAACAAGGAATGTTAGTTGGAGATGATTTCCAAGAAGATCAATGAGTAAGTTGGTAGATCACTTCTTTTGACATTAGGGAGACACCTTGATCAGAGGCCTGAATCCCCAGTTACTCAGAGTGAGTTCCTCATTACTTCCCCCTTTTTTTAAGGAACAGAGTTAGTAACTGTGGCTTTTGACATGAGGAGACACCTTGATTAGAGGCCAGAGTCCCCAGTTACTCACCAGGAAGCCACCATTGCTCTGTCATGACTTTTCATTTGTTTTAAGTATCTGACACCTCATGACTTGGGAGAAATATTCATTTCATTGATGAAGCTCCCAGTTTCTCAGTGATCAAAAACAGAACATGTTTGTTCAGTTAAGCCCTTGAGTTAAAGAGATAGAATGATTGAAGACAATACCAAAAGAGAAGTACTTTTCTTGTATTGAGTCTTGAAGTCTAGATTTCAAGTTGATTGGGTCAGATATCAAGACATACGTGTTTTTGGCCTGAACCATAATCAATGACAATGTAGGAAGATATACTTTATGCAATTAGTCCAGGTCTCTGTGTGAGTGCCAAAGAAAAGATTCTAATTGGATTTTAGAGACACTGACTTATTGACTTAAGAGATAAGTGACATTCTACTGTCTGAGAGAACTACACTAGATTAGTCATGAAAAACCAGCAGAGATACTCATCTGGACACTCCTTTTGAATTTGTCAAAGCACTTCTCTTCTCACATTACAACTTAGCTCCCCCTAAGACATAGCATACCTCAATAAAACATTTCAGCAAAATCTCAAGGCTTCCCTCAAATTAGAGCATTCCTGAAAGCTAACCAGTGAGCATTCCGAACTCCCCCTTAAACCAGCAAGCAAGAAGGCTAACCAACAGATAGACAAACCTCCCCCTCACAACAGGAACAGGCTTCATAATTAAGACACTTTGTATAAGCCTAACTCTCTTCTTAATGTAGTGAACTTTTCATTATCCAGAGGTTTTGTGAAAATATCAGCAATCTGATTATCTGTTCCTACATGAATTAGTTCAAAGTTATTCTTAGACACCTCATCTCTTATAAAATGATGTCTTATCTCTATATGTTTTGTTCGAGAATGCAAAATAGGATTTTTAGCAAGATTGATGGCACTTGTATTATCACAGTAAATAGGTGTGCACCCCAGGTCTACTTGGTAGTCCTGAAGTTGGTGTTTAATCCATATTACTTGTGTTCCACAACTCCCTGCAGCCACATATTCAGCTTCTGCAGTGGAGAGGGCCACAGAATGTTGTTTCTTGGAGCCCCAAGATACTAAACACCCACCCAAGAATTCACAATGGCCACTTGTGCTTTTCCTGTCTAGTTTACAGCCTGCATAGTCAGCATCTGTGTATGCTACTAGATTCAATGTGCGAGAAGCAGGAAACCATAAACCAAGGGAGTGACTAGCTGACAAATATCTGAAGATTATTTTAACTGCAGCTAAGTGTAGTTCAGTGGGTCTAGACTGATATCTTGCACACATTCCTACACTGAATTGTATATCAGGTCTAGAGGCTGTTAAGTAAATAAGTGATCCAATCATACCTCTATAAAGTTTGGCATTTACTTCTTTACCTGTCTCATCTGCATCCAATGATGTATTGGTGCCCATGGGTGTAGTAATGTGCTTTAAGTTTTCCATGCCAAACCTTTTGAACAATTCCATTGTGTATTTGGTTTGGTTGATGAAGCACCCATCTTCTAGCTGCTGTACCTGCAATCCAAGAAAATATTTTAGTTCACCAACCAAGCTCATCTCAAATTCAGCAGACATCATGGTAGAAAATTCATCACATAGTTCATGGCTAGTTGATCCAAATACAATGTCATCTACATATACCTGAACTATGATGAGATCTTTACTCATGCCCTTGGTGAATAAAGTCTGATCAACTTTACCTCTTTTGTAGCCCTTGCTGATCAGAAATTCAGATAATCTTTCATACCAAGCTCTTGGAGCCTGCTTTAGACCATACAAGGCTTTGTTTAACCTGAACACTTGGTTAGGTTGAGGAGAAAATTGAAATCCAGGAGGTTGTTCAACAAAGACTTCTTCTTTAATAACTCCATTTAAAAAGGCACTTTTAACATCTATTTGTTGGAGTTTAATGTTCTTTGAGCATGTAAAGGCAAGCAACAATCTTATGGCTTCCATCCTAGCAACTGGTGCATAAGATTCATCAAAGTCTACACCGAATTCCTGACAGTAGCCTTTGGCTACTAATCTGGCCTTGTTCCTCGAGATGATTCCATCTTCATTTATCTTATTTTTGAACACCCACTTGGTTCCTATGACATTAATACCATCTGGTCTTGGGACAAGCTCCCAGACATTATTCCTTTCAAACTGACCTAATTCCTCACTCATAGCATTTACCCAACCTTGATCAGCTAAGGCCTCTTCTACTGTTTTGGGTTCAATTTGTGAGACTAAAGCAATTAGGTCATCATTATTCACATTTCTAAAATGAGATCTAGTCCTTAGAGGTTCTTCAGGATTGCCTATGACATTATCTAACGGATGGTCTTTAAGGAATCTGATATTTGTTGAAGACTCACCTGTTTCTCTTTGACCTTCCTGATTTTGGGAATTTGTTTCTCCATTCTGCTGAGTCTTCTCTTCTTCTTGTTGGTTTTCCAGAAAATCTCCACCATGATTGGAGTCCCTGTCAAAATTTTTAATATTAGAAACATCTTTCTTTTCACTAAAAAGAATGTGTGGAGATTCTTCCACTTTCTGATCTGATACATTAAATACCCTATATGCCCTTGACACTTCTGAGTAACCCAAGAATATTCCAGGTGAACTCTTGGCTTCAAACTTGTCTAAATCTTTCTTATCATTGTTATGAATAAAACATTTTGCTCCAAAAATTCTGAAATGAAACAAGTTTGGTTTCTTACCTTTTAGAAGCTCATAGGGTGTTTTCTTGTGTATGGGTCTTACCATGGCCCTGTTGATTATGTAGGTTGCTGTATTGGCCGCTTCTGCCCAAAACCTTCTAGGTAACTTACTTTCAATCAACATGGTTCGGGCCATCTCCACCACTGTTCTATTTCTTCTCTCCACGATCCCATTCTATTCAGGTGTCCTGGGAGAGGAAAACCTGTGAGTTAGTCCTTCTTTGTCACAAAGTTCAGTAAACATGGAATTTTCAAACTCACCTCCATGATCAGATTGAATAGAACTAACATTGAACTTTCCTTCTTGTTTGACCTTATTGAAAAATAGATTAAACTTTTGAAATGCATCACTCTTATTTGCTAAGAAAAATATCCATGAATATCTGGAGAAGTCATCTATGATGACATAGCCAAACCTGTTACCATTAAGACTCTGAGTTCTGGTTGGACCGAAGAGATCCATATGAAGAAGTTCCATTGGTCTAGAAGACAATGGCTCAGATCTTAATTTGAAAGAGTTTCTGGCCTGTTTGCCTAGAGCACATGCATCACATGATTTTGAAATGGAATTAAATTTAATTTTAGGCATGCCTTTAACTAAATCAAGTTTGACCAGTTTATTTAAAGTAGAAAAGCTAGCATGACCTAGACGTCTATGCCATTCAAAAGCATCAATTTCAGAGTTAGCAGACAAACAAATAGTAGAGTCAGATTTCTCATTTAAGTCTACAATGTAGACATTATTAATCCGGTTGGCTACATATTTAACCTCATCAGAATTTATTTCAAAGATTTTGCATGAAGTATCATCAAAAACAACCTTGTGACCCTTGTCACATAACTGACTAATGCTGATCAGATTATGTTGTAGCCCTTCCACAAGTAAGACTTTTTCAATGGAGTTTGTGGAAGACTTACCTACTGTGCCAACTCCAATTATTTTACCTTTGTTCTTTCCTCCAAACTTGACCAGACCTCCTGGCTTTATCTCTATCTTACTGAACTTGGATCGGTCTCCTGTCATATGCCTGGAGCAGCCACTGTCAAGGTACCACTTGTTGTCTTCAGCTGCCAGGCCGACCTACACAAGTATATCAAGCAGAGTGATTTGGAACCCAAGATGAGTTGGGTCCAAGTACATTGTTTAAATCTCTGATCAAGTGTTTGGGTACCCAGATTTGTTTCAGCATGGTTTTCTCTGGCACCCTCCTTTCAGGTTTATTAAAGTTCAATCCAGCTAAACTGGAGAAATGAGTTCTATTCCTTTCATCGGTCTTCCTATTCCTAGGAAATTTCCTGTAGGCTTGTTGATTGGTGTATCTTTGACCATGAAAGTTGTTCCTCCAGTAGGTCTTGTTTGGACCCATCTGATTGTTATAATTCCAGCTTTTATTCTGATTTGTTTTCTTGGTCCAGCTACCATTTGTGTTTTGGTGAATGAACTTAATGTTATTCTTCATAAAGTTCATTCCAATCTTGAATGGTTGTCCAGTACTGGTTGTTGTGTTCTCTTTAGGACTTTGAGTTTTCTTAGAGCTGTTTGAGCTGGATGGTGTGTCCAGCTTTTCTTTTCCCTTCTCTGGACAGAAGGTGATAGTCTTGAATTGCAAGGGTCTCTTGTTGGTTGGGTCATAGCCTAGACCTTCCTTATTGAAATTGACCCTAGTTCCTAGTATAGCATCTAGGCTAGTCTTTCCTTGGACAAACTTCTCTAAGACTTTCTGTTTGTCTTCCAGCTCCTTTTGAAGAAACTCTGAATTTTTTAGGAGTTCAGCATTTACTTTCTTCACAGCTTCATATTTCTCTGAATTCATTCTGATTTCACTCATGCTTTCTTCAATTTTAGTTTTGAATTCATTGAGCTGTTTTTTACTTTCTTGGATTTCTCCCCTAAGCTTATCATTCTCTTTCCTTTGTGAGGTCATTTCTTCTAGTTGTTCTTTTAGCTTTGCATTTTCCTCACAGACCAGAGTTTGTTCTTCAACATTTGTGTTAAATTTTCTTTTCAGAACTCTGTGCTCTTTGCTAAGTGAATTAAATTTATCTAGCAAGTCACCATAAGCATCCTCCCAGTCATCAATTGAGAAATTTTCAAAAACGTTTATTACCTCCTCTTCACTGTTTGCCATAAGACAAATTCCTTCTTCATATTCCTCCGAGGAAGTGTCTTCGGGATTTTCTTCTTCCTCGCTCCATGTGCAGACCATCGCCTGTGGCTTTTTCTTCTTCTGCACCTTCGTGAACTTCTTCTGAAGATAGGGACCTTTCTTCTGGAGTTCTGGGCATTCGCCTTTCATGTGTCCTTGTTTGTTACAGTTAAAACAAGTCAGTTTCTTAGGATTTCTATCCCTGTAATTGGTAAACTCAGCTTTCTTGTTAAAAGAGTGTGGGTTCTTCTTCCTGAAGGTCTTCCCCTTTGTCCGCAGAAACTTTCTGAACTGACGAGTGAGCATAGCCTGCTCCCCCTGGTCGAGATCTGAAAGACCTTCAAGCTCGGACTCAGACTCGGGGCTACTGCTGCTGCTCCCACTTTTACTACCCTTGTTGCGGGAAGCTCTTAGAGCTACATTTTTACCCTTCCTCTCACTACCTTCTCCACCTCCTTGGAAGTTCATCTCATAGGTCATCAGGGATCCTATGAGTTCATTCACAGTTAAGACAGTCAAATCTTTTGACTCCTCAATCACAATGGCCTTAGTGTGCCATGCCGGGGATAAAGATCTAAGGATTTTCCTGACTATATCTGCCTCAGCAAGATCCTTCCCTAGCCCTTTAAGAGTGTTAGTGATCAAGGATAACCTGGCATACATTTCGGTTATATTCTCATCTGCATTCATCTTAAACATTTCATACTTGGAGGTGTAGAGATTTACCTTCGAGGCTTTCACTTGAGCTGTACCTTCATAAATTAATTGCAGCTCATCCCACATTCGCTTGGCAGTTCTGTATGCAGATATTCGAGCATATTCCTCTGGATGAACAGCACACTGGATTATGTTCAGCACCGTCCAGTTGAGTGACGAGAGCTTTACATGATCATCTGTCCAAGCGTCCTCGTTTGGTGGCAGCTCATATGGCCCCACCGTGATTACTCTCCACAATTTATGACTCTGAGCTCTGATGAACACTTCCATCCTGTTCTTCCAAAACAGATAGTTACTACCATCGAAATAAGGAGGGCGACTAATGGATTGACCTTCGGCCATGAAGGTTCTAGGACCACCACCATTTCCTTGACCGTTCGTCCACATGGCGTAAACCTGCTCTGATACCAAATGTTAGCGCAGCGAGAGTGATATAGAAGGGGGGGGATGAATAGATCACTCCCAGTTTGCAAAGTTTAGGCGAGAAAATAAATCTACCGCTTATGCCCCTTCTAAACTAGCACACAAAGAATTGCAAATGCAGGTACCAATCAAGATCGAATAAGAAAATGATGATAAGAGCTGAACACACAACTAGTCGAAGAGACAAGCAGATAGAGAGCGCTGATAAAGATCGCAAACCATAGAGAAGACAACCGATTTTTAGGTGGTTCGACTGCAGTCCGCAATCTACATCCACCCCTCACTCCAACTAGAGTGAGGATTCCACTAGCCACTGCTAGAGCATAGCAGACTCAGTCTGCGAACAACTTGCTGCCAAACAGCTTGAAAACCCAAGGGAGACAAATCCCTCAACCAAGCTTTGCTACCCACAGAGCTTGTAACCTGTTCTAGCACCCAGCATGAACAGAACCGGAGAGTGCCTCTCCCTTCCTCCACACACCGGAGGGAACCTACTAATGACAACCCGTCACTAGCAACACCAGAGATCAGCGATCTCTCTTCCTCTGCAACCCAGAGGGAAACCGGAGATAGACTCCCTTCCTCCACACACCGGAGGGGAACAGATCAGAAATAGACGAAGAACACATAAAGAAAATCAGAAAAGGAACTAAAGACTGATCGAGAAAACATTCGATACTGAGAGTTAATACAAATGTAGCTTCCTGGGAAGCAATTTCAAAAACCCGATACTGCAAACTCTCTTTCTCTCTTCACTGCTATCTCTCTTTTCCTTTCTCTCTTTTTCTTTCTCTTTACTGGTGGATCGAGCTCTCTGCAATACTGCCTTTTCTTTCTTGGCTCTGATCACCTTCATCGGTGGACGAAGGTTTCTATTTATAGCGGCAGCAGGTGGATAGGGCACAAAACGCGTGTGCCTCCCACGCTCGATCCAGAACCTTCCTGCCACGTGACCTTATTGGATTGGTTCCTTTTGTTTTGGATCACGTGCACCCCCTTTATTAGGGAATAATCTTCCTCGTACCTGTAAGAAGATAGAAACCATTAACACGCAGTATGGCCACTAAAACTAAAGCTGCATGAGGTATATGATAACAGCACGACGTGACCAGTACACGAGATAGGAAAAGAACGACACGAGGTACACTTTAACAGAACAGACACAACGAGGAGAATGACACGAAGTGAAACAAGAACGACACGGAGTACATACGATGACTACAGCACGAAGTAAAACATCATGATATAGTAACCAGTAATGAGAACGGCACGAGAACAACATGGAGACAAAACAGTAACCGACACGAGTTGAAAAATAACACGAGGTAAAAAGAAGAACGACACGAAGTGGTTGCAACAACAAGCAAGACATAAAAGATGACACGAGATGCAACTAGAGGACAGAGAGAAGCGACACGAGGTTCACACAGAAACGACACGAAGTGGCACAGGAAGCAACACGAGGTGTTGCAATGTTCTGCACGCAGTGGAACAAAAATGACACGAAGACACAGAAACAACAGTAACTGACACGAAGTGTGGTTACTAAACAGGAACGACACGAGGTCTACAGGGAAACGACTCGAAGTTCATCAGAACTATTAGAGCTGCTTCAGAAACACGACACGAAGACATGATACAGAATTGACACGGAGTGTGGTCAAGGCGAGAAGGACACGAAGTCTAAAGAGTAAAACAACACGAAGACCAAAACTGAAACCTACACGAGGTGAAGTCACAAAGCGACAAAGAGAAACGACACGAAGACAGAGACCACAAGGATAAAACAACACGAAGTATTACCTCATACGAGTTTTTCCTGTCAAGCATGGAAATCAACACGGAGTGTTGTACGCTCAGACGACACGAAATCATTTCATGTTGGTGAGGGAAAGCAACACGAAGACAACAATGCTACAGAGCAATGTCTAGACTTGAAGTTCAGTTGAGTGTACAGACTTCACCAATGAATCACTCACTGTACAGACTTACTATAGCAGTCTGATGTACAAACTTTGATGAACAGTCCAATGTATGGACATTGAAATCGAAGACCAATGTGCAGACTTGACAGTGAAGACTAGTGTGCAGACTTCAAGTTTAACTGTGGATGTACAGACTTGAAGAATAAGCCAGTGTATAGACTTGAAGATTGAAGGCGATGTACAGACTTCGCCTAAGACGCTGTACACACTTAGCCTAAGACAATGCATAGGCTTGAACGAGAGTCCAATGTATAGACTTGCATGATGCACAATTACACAGTCCAGTGTATAGACTTTGCTATCCAGACATGATATATGCAGAGACATGATATCTGACAGAATGCAATGCACATATATAAAGAACAAATGCCATCAATGCTAGACATCATCATTCATGTTGCTATCAATATGCAGAATGCTCAAGAATAATAATGCATAGAAATGCACTTATAGTGTGAGACATCATCAAAATCATAGGGACACAACACATTGCTGCTCAATGCAGGTATGCACAGGAGAGTGAACCCATGTATAAATTTGTCAAACTCCCTATTCATCGGAATATGTTTGGAAAGGAGAAAAATGTTTTCATGAGAAAGTCAAGTGATTATTTTAACTGTAGAAAATCTGCCCACAAAGCATCTCAATGCTGGTTGACAGATTTTAGAGAACAAAATGTTCATGTTCAAAATAGAAACTTCAATATGCATGCTCAAAATAATGTGCATAAAAAGAACTTGAAATTTGCTACCTATCATCACTATGGTCAATTTGGTTATTCCTTGTCCAACTATAAGTTGACGGATTTTGATGATTCTATGGTTCAAAAAAAGTCAAGAATACCATTTGGTGGAGTTAATGGTAAACCAGGACCCAAGGTTTCTTGGGTACCTGTTGCATCAAAATGATGTGTTTGTTACAGGTGTGCCTTGGAATGAATAAGAGGGGTAAATAAACCAAGGCACTCAAAATTGGAACCCCAGGATTGCATTTCTCAAGTCAGTTCTGAGCACTCACCTTAAATTTTATCATCTGAAAATGTTAATTTGAAATGACTAAATATCATGTTGATCAGTTAGTGGTAAATTCAAGTTTTCTGAAATGAAATTGCGCAATCATGCTTATAGTAGTTCTCCTCTGTCTGACTTGCATGAATCATAGTTGAATGTCAAGCTTAAAATCATGTATTGTGCCTTCATTACATTTCATGCACTTAGTCAGGGGGAGCTCAACTAGTCTTGATTAACCATTCTGCTGCTCATGCCTTGCTATTTTCATGACGAATCTAGACAGAGGAAGTTTTCTGATCATCTCATTCACTTTCACTTGAAATCCTCATGTCTAGTTTATTGGATCTTCTAATGCTCTCAGTTTGGTTCAATTGAATTCTCTACTGTCTTCACCAAAACAGCTGATCGTCTGAATTCCAGACTCAGCTACTGTTTGTTGATAAACTCGCTTCTAATACTCTTCTCTATTGCTGATTGACTCTTCCACCAGCTTATACTCATCCTTCATATATCTCTTAGCTGGTGTGACTGATTTGGTTCTACTGTTGATTAGTTGGTCAGCTAAATTTATTGAGCTGATCTGAGGAACTCAAGATGCAGGCCATGCAATTCAGTCTGAATCATGTAGAAATTCTTATCATATAGGTTTAAGAATAACCACTAAATCAGACTGATATAAGATTTATGTATTCTCATATTTGCATTTAAATGCTTTGAAAATATCTGAATGATAAGGTTTAATAAACTTTAACCACATGTGTCATGTAAACCTTAGACTCTCTCATCTGATATCTGAAAATTTGAAATCAAGGCTACTTTGGTAGAGATACATAGAGTGAGTACTGTGGTTAAACATTAACTTGAAAAATATTGACTAAATGAAAAATTGTGAATTCAGAGCAATGACTCGGTCACTGAGAAAATGGGTTCTTTATCAATGAAATAAAGTAACTTATGTCATGAGGTGCCATAGTTATCTTTGATAAAAATTTATCGAAAAACCTGACAGAGCAATGGCATATTTGTGTTGAGTAACTGGGGAGTCTGGCCTCTGATCAAGGTGTCTTCTAATGTAAAAAGATATTTCTGTTGCTAACTCTGGTCTCAATGTTGAGAGGCAATGACAGTTATCACACTGAGTAACTGGGTCACTTCACCTGAGACGTGTTGTGCCTCATGTAAAAAGGTGTTGATCAACTTAAATTGCTTAGGAAAAAATATAATGTGCTTCAAATGAAAATATATTGAAAATTCTGTCAACTCATGTTCTTGTAAAAAGTGTTTAACATCAATACTAATCTGTGTAACTCTTAAAAGAGTCATTGAGATCTTGTGTGTAAGATGAAGATGAGCGGTCATGAGTGTCATCTGATTATTTGGTTCATCTTTCTTAAAACTTGAATTCAGATATAAGTATTACTTTTAATTGACAAATTTGGTATACATCATAATTAAATCAGGTTGGTCAAGTTGCCAATTCATAACCCTCTATGATACGAGAGTCTATTCATGTTAAGACTCATTGTAGTTGTGCATGCCTTAAAATCCCTCATGATCTGACTCACCTCTGACAACTTGATCAACAGGAACTGTATTGACAATCCTCTCTTATCAGCTGACTGATTGATTCCTGAGATGTACTCCTCTCCACACTGTTGGAATCTTCCATCTTGTTTTGCAACCAGTTCTGGTTCTGTATTGATTTATTGGAGTTATGGGTCATCTGCATTTAAGGGGAGAGTAGTCAATCATGCATGTTGATAGGGGGAGTGCTTATATTTTATTCTTCAGTACTCATTCTGCATGTTTCTAAGGGGGAGAATTGGTATCAGATTTCATACATGTCTTTCATTCCACTCGCAAACCATTTCCTTTTTGATTGTGCCAAAGGGGGAGAATTGTTTGCTGAGTCTGTGTGACTCATTGTGTTGCCATCATCAAAAAGGGGGAGATTGTTGTGTCCCTTGTGCCTTGATGATGCAGTGATGTTTTGATGATAGCAACATTAGTGTCATCACTGTATGCCTTATGCCTTGATGATGTTTTAGCTGATGTGTATAAATTGTTTTGTGCATGATTTAAGGTCTGTGCATAGCATCGGTGCATTGCTTCTCTGCTGATATGTTTATGATGTAGTTCATTGTGCATGTGTGCATGTCTGCACATTCCTTAGTGGCTAGTCCGTACAACCTCCGGTTGATTCATTCGATCAAGTCTATACAGCCAGAGCCAGTGTTCTTCATGCATATATAGTCTGTACAGAGTTTTGCCTAGATTGCATTAGTCAAGTTTGTACATCGCCCTAGATTGCATTATCAAGTCTATACATCGACAGGGCTCTTCATGCATGTGCATAGTCCATGCATTAATTCATGTCTGTACAGCCAGTGCGCTTCATGTCTTGCTCGCTAAGTCTATACATCGACGAAGTCTGTACATCGAGCAAGTCTGTACATCGCAATTGTCGCAGGCATAGGAAGTATATACATTAGTATCTTTACCGGCGTTGCACTCGCAAGTCTATACATTGGTGTCTTTACCTACGTTGCACCTGCAAGTCTATACATTGGCTGCTGCATGCTCACACAATCATTAAGTCTATACATTGTAGCATGCATTCACTCAAAGTCTGTACAGCGTCTAGCGTCTCACTTAGCGTCAATGTTCATGGAGCATTCAAGTCTGTACAGCCCATGAATTAACGCTAGGACGCAAAGTCTGTACATCATCTAGTTGCAGGCGCCAGCTAGTCTGTACATCGCCTTGTCGCAGACATAGCAAGTCTATACATTGTATGTGTCGCAGACATAGCAAGTCTGTACATCACATTTGGCGCAGGCACAGCAAGTCTGTACATTGTTCTCGAGTGCATTCACCGTCTCACTCAGCGTCTCTATAAGTCTACACATTTGTCACTCGTACAGCCAGCATCTCACTTAGCGTCTTTGTGCATGCATCATTCAAGTCTATACAGCCAGCGTCTCACTTAGCGTCTTTGTGCATGCACATTTAAAGTCTGTACAGCTTGTGTTCGCAATACGAAGTCTGTACATTGTCTAGACTGCATACACGAAGTCTATTCATTGCCTTGCAGCATGCACGCACACATAGTCTGCACATTCATAGCTGTTAAGTCCATACACTTGTTGCTGGCAAGTCTATACATAGCATAGCATGCATGTGTTCAAGTCTATACATTGCTGCTGAACGCAAGTCTATACATTGGTTGCTGCATTGTACGCACACTCAATGTCTACACATTGCCTGTTACCATGCTCGCACACACTAAGTCCATACATGAGCAAAGTCTACACATTGCTGTCTTTACCTACGTTCAAAGTCTGCACATTACTGTCTTTACCTACTGGAGAGGGGGATTTCTACAGCCCACTCAAAGAGCAGACCCAACTAGGTCCAACAAGGCCCAACGAGGCAAGCTCGTCCAAGTGACAGCCCACAGGGCCCACTCGGAAAAGCCCAATAAAACAATGCTCGAGGAAACAACTCTCCTAGGCGACCCCAAGGCTCGGAGAGCCCGAGCCTTGGTCAGGTCACAGGAAGACCCGCGCACGAGCTATCCCTCCGCACGAAGGGGGGAAGCGCTAGCTGGTCTGTCCGACCCATCTCCTCACCGAGCTAGGCCTATCGCCCGATAGGGCCGGCCCCCCTAAGCTCGGTACGACAGATAAAATGTTCATCACTGCAGCCGTTAGAGTCCACAGCGGGCCGGATGCTATGAAGTCCAGGAGCTCTGGCTTCCCCGCGAGGATAACGCCCCCACGATGAGGCCATAAAAGCCCACGAAGAGGACGTAACCTCCACCGGAGACCTCTCAGCTTGCAGGACTACAGAGGGCGGTGCACTATTTAAACCTGGGATACCCTCCGGCGAAAGGTAAGTCCAAAAGGGCATTGATCCACCCCCAATTCCTGAGCAAGGATCACTTCACCCCATTGGTGGAGAGGGATCTCGCGCCTTCACCTTCTCCACCCTATCGCTGCTCCCACCATTGCTCTACTGACTTGAGCGTCAGAGGGTTTTGCCCCAGGTAATCCCCCTGGGCCCTCTGACCCGTTTCCCTATCTTGCAGTTCATTAACTTGGTGATTACCAGCCCGCTCAGGAACCAGCGCGAGATTTTGCCTCTTCATCTGGCGCCGTCTATGGGAAACGCACGAAGAGCCAACATGGTGAGAAGGAGCTCAGGGAGGAGGTCCGCCAGCGAAAAGGGTAAGGCCATGGCAGCAGTAGGGGATGGCCCTTCCAGGGCCTCACAGAACCCTCCCTCCAACGCCAGCATCCTCGCTGACGGACCACCACCACCCCCCCCCCCCCCGCGGCGGCGGGGCTACCCCCCTACGGTGGCGCCGAAGCCTTCCAGGCCCTCAACACCAAACTGGATGTCCTCGTGGAACTCATGAAGACCCAGGCGGCCAGGGATGCAAGGTCCCGTGCCCCGTCAGGGAGCCCCCCCCCCCCCCCCCCCCGCAGGAGTACGTCCCAGCACACAGCTGGGGGCCGCTTCACCCTCCGCGGCCAGGAGCTCATCCGTAACAGGGTCGGAGGACCCTCGTAAGCTCCACCTCCTGAGCAAGAGGCCTCCTCCATGCCGAGGAAAGGAAGGTGGGGGACGCAACAGCCAGATCCAGAAGCCGACGTTCCCGGAGACTGCCCAGGCGCCCCCCCTAGCCTCGTGGCACGACAGCAACCGGAGTTATCCCTCCGGCTGCGAGATTTCGAAAGGTGCTTCGCTGAGCAGGAGCGCGCCCTTCGCGCCCTGCAGAAGGCCTCTTCCCCAGAAGACGAGGAGAAATCTCCGTTCTCCGAGTATATCTTGAAGGCAGAGGTATCTCCCAGAACCCCCATACCAACCTTCAAGCTTTACGACGGCCAGGGCGACCCGGCCGACCATTATGATAGCTTCGACGCCCTGATGACTCTACACGGAGCGTCGGACCCCATCAAGTGTCGAGCCTTCGTGACCACTCTGGTCCAGGGCGCTCAAACGTGGTTCCGGGCTCTCGCCCCCGGATTCATCTGAGACTTCAAGTAGTTCGGGCGAGTCTTCAAGGAGAGCTTCGCCGGAAGTGCCCCCCCCAAGGTCGGTAGCAGGGCTCTTGGCCCTCAAACAGGCGCAAGGGGAAAGGCGTCGGGCTTACGTCCACCGATTTAAATTGGAAGCCCTCGGAATCCCCCGCCTAGACGTGGCCTCGGCCACAACCGCACTGACCGGGGGTACCCGGGACGAGAACCTCCACCGTGAACTTGTCCTCCACCCTCTCTCGACCCTTGCCGAGCTAGTGACTCTGGCTCTGCGCCACGCCGAGTGCGAAGAATCGCTCAGCGCTTGCAGAGACGCAACCGGCTCGGGTCGGGAGGGGGACAAGAAGCGGGGCCCCGAGCCAAATCCTAGCTCGGGAAAGAAGCGAGACTGAGATGGAGAGCGCAAGCGGAAGTACGAGCGGTACACCCCGTTAACAGCCCCGGTCTATGAAATCTATGAAGACGTCAAAGACTCGGGACTTCTCCGTCGGCCCGAGCCGATGAGGTCGAAGAACCGCAAGAGAGACATACATTGTCTTTTCCATGGTGATCATGGGCATCACACCGGTGACTGCCACCAGCTCCAAGATGAAATCGAGCGCCTCATCCGCCTGGGGCACCTGGCTCGGTTCACTGTCGAGCGCAGAGAAGATCAAGGCGCCGCAGAGGAGATCGACAACGCCCCCCGAGGGGTCCACATCAACGTCATCTCTGGAGGAATAGCATCAGGAGGTGACAGCAACCGTGGAAGGAAGCGTCATGCCGAGCGGGCGAGCCGAGCCCCAGAGCCACCCAAGGCCCTGCCCCAGGTCATAGTCTTCTCCAATCAAGACCTGGAGGGGCTGAGCACCCCGCACGATGACGCCCTCATAATCTCGGCCAATATAAACCATTGTAACGTAGATCGGATTCTTGTGGACAATGGAAGTGCCCCTGATGTGTTGTCTTATGACTGTTTCCTCAAAATGGGAGAGGGTCCATCCAAACTCCGCCCGATCCGAACGCCCCTCTGTGGGTTCAATGGCCTGGCCACTCTCCCCGAAGGAGCCCTAAGCCTACTGGTTACCCTCGGCACCCCACCCAAAACCGTTACGGTCAGGGTAGACTTCATGGTGATCAAAGGGATGATAGCGTACAATGCCATCTTCGGCCGGGGAATCCTCAGCCGGATCAAGGTAGTACCATCTACCTATCACCAAAAAATGAAGTTCCCCACCAAAAATGGGGTAGGGGAAATTCGAGGTAACCAGGCCAAGGCCCGAAGGTGCTACAACATCTCGGTGGAGGCCACGAGGCCGGACGGGAATGATAAGGGCCCCCGGGAAGTCGAGGAAAAATCCGCAGCTACTGAGCCAGGTGGCGAGTTGCTGACAATTTTCCTAAATGACGACCCGACCCTAGGAGTAAGGATCTGAGCCGACCTACCACCCGAGGAACGGCAGCAATATAAGAAATTTCTTTCTGAGTACATCCGAGTCTTCGCTTGGTCCGACGATCAGCTCCCTGGAATACCAGAGGAGACCGTGCTGCACCGACTCAACCTCGACCCCACCATGAAGCCCGTGCAGCAGCGCCGAAGAAAGCACGCACCAGAGAAACCGATGATTATCAAGGCGCAGGTCACCAAGGGGCAAGAGACTGGTCTTATTAGACCGGTCCTGTACCCGACGTGGCTAGCCAATGTCGTCCTGGTACCAAAGGCTTCCGGCGAGTGGCGGGTGTGCGTGGACTTCACCGACTTAATAAGGCGACCCCTAAGGACTGCTATCCCTTGCCCAGCATCGACCAACTGGTCGACTCGACATCGGGCAACGAGATGCTCAGCTTCCTGGACGCCTATTCGGGTTACCATCAGATCAGAATGAATTCTGAAGACATCGAGAAGACCGCCTTCATCACCGACTACGGCGTGTACTGCTATACCCGGATGCCTTTCGAGTTGAAGAACACCGGAGCCACATACCAAAGACTGGTCAATAACATGTTCGAGGAGCAGCTAGGTCAGAACGTCGAGGCCTACATTGACGACATGCTCTTCAAGACCCCCAAGGCCCAGGACCACTTCACCGACCTCGCCGAAGCCTTCGGCGTCCTCCTGAAGTACAACATGAAGCTCAATCCTGCCAAGTGCGCCTTCGGAGTAAGATCCGGGAAGTTCTTGGGTTTCCTGGTCACTCAGCGTGAGATCGAAGCTAACCCCGACAAGGTCCAGGCCATCCTGGACATGCGCCCGCCCGCCTGCATTAAGGACGTCCATCGTCTGACAGGGCGTGTCGCCGCTCTAAGCCATTTCTTGTCCCGTGCAGCCGAACGATGCTTGCCCTCATTTAAACTGTTGAAGGGGCCCAAGTTGGCATCTGCTACGTTCACATGGGATGAGAATGCCAGAAAGCGTTCGCTGAGCTCAAGGAGTTCCTGGCTTCTCCCCCGGTGCTCTCCAAGCCCGTGCCAGGCGAAGCCTTGCTACTCTATCTCTCAGCGACGTCATCAATGGTCAGCTCGGTCCTAGTCAAAAATGACTCGAGAATCGAAAGACCAGTCTACTACATCAGCAAGGTGCTTAACGAGGCCGAGAGGAGGTACCCCGCAACCGAGAAGCTCGTGCTAGCGCTGGTTACCTCCGTGAAACGCCTCCGACCCTACTTCTAGGGGCACCCCATCACCGTGCTAACCGGCGAGCCGTTGAAGAAGATTTTGGCCCACCCCGCGTCCTCGGGGTGACTCGTCAAATGGGCCATTATGCTTGGGGCCTACGACATCTCGTATCGCCCGCGCTCAGCTATAAAAGGTCAAGCGCTCGCCGACTTCATCGCCGAAAGCACCATCCCGACCGAAGAAAGACTACTGACCATGCCCGGGCCAACCTGGGAACTGTATGTCGATGGATCTTCCAACTCAGTCGGTAGTGGTGGTGGGATCCTCCTAAGATCCCCCGAAGGAGTGGAGCTGCAGTACGCCTTGATATTCAACTTTCAGGCGTCCAACAACGCTTCCGAGTACGAGGCCCTTATATCGGGAGCGCACATGGCTCGGCGGTTGGGGGCTGAGCGAGTTAGGATCCACACCGACTCTCAGCTGGTCGCAAGCAGGTCAACGGCGAGTACGAAGCTCGAGAGGCACCCATGATCAAATACCTCCAGCTGGTCAGGAGCCTGGCCCAACAATTCGAGGGATTCGAGGTAGTCCGAATAGCCCGGGAAGAAAACTCCCGAGCGGATGCCCTCTCTTGATTGGCCTCCTCCCTAGACCCAGAAGGTACCCGATCGGTCCTCCTCGAAGAGCTAGAACGCCCGAGCATTGACTCGGAGCTCCTCACTGTTGACTCGGCCGTCCCGAGCGACTGGCGCACCCCCTACCTGTCTTGGCTTCGAGACTCCCAAGAGCCCTCCGACCCTCGGGAAGCACGCCGAATGAAGTACCAAGCCCGACGCTTCGTCGTCCTAAACGACACACTCTACCGAAGGTCTTTCGCCGGTCCTCTCCTGAAGTGCCTCGGCCCCGATGAAGCCAGCCGAGCCATCCAAGAGGTTCATGAAGGCCTGTGCGGAGCGCACTCAGGGGCAAGGTCACTAGCCAGAATCCTGTTACGACAGGGGTACTGGTGGCCCACCCTGCAGCGCGACTGCTCGGCCTATGCTCAACAGTGCGACCGATGCCAGCGGTTCGACCACTTGGTCCATCAGCCGGCTACAGAACTCGTCACCCTCGCCGAGCCTTATCCCTTCGCTCGGTGGGGGATCGACATTCTCGGGCCACTCCCCACGGCTCAGTCCCAGAAAAAATTCATTGTCGTCACCATCGACTACTTCACTAAATGGATCGAGGCCGAAGCCACTGCAAGGATCACCGAGACAGTCGTATGGACTTTCGTCTGGAAATCGATCACTTGTCGCTTCGGCATCCCCCGAGTGATAGTGAGCGATAACGGTCGGCAATTCGATTCTCGATATTTCCGAGACAGATGCGCCGACCTAAACATCCGCAACCACTTCACTTTGGTCGCCCACCCTCAGGCCAACGGGCTGGTCGAAAATGCCAATAAGACTATCTTGAAAGGCATAAAGACCAGACTCGGCAAAGCCAAGGGTAGTTGGCTCGAGGAATTGCCTAGCGTACTGTGGTCGCACCGAACGACTCCCAGGACGGCAACCGGTGAAAGTCCTTTTCAGTTGGTATACAGCACCAAGGCCGTCATTCCATTAGAGATCACCAACCCGTCTCTCCGAGTCATCCGCTACTCGCTCGAGGAAAACAACCAAAAGTTACTCGAGAACCTCGACCTAGCCGATGAACTCCGGGATATTGCCAGCATCCGGGCGACGGAATACCAGTGACGCCTCACTCGATACTACAACGTCAGAGTCTGAAGCAGACACTTCCAACCGGGAGACTTCGTCCTCAGAAAAGCCGAAGCCTCTCGACCACTAGAGGCGGCGGGCAAGCTGTCCCCTAACTGGGAAGGCCCCTACCGAGTGGTCGAGATGCTCGGGAAAGGTGTGTACAGGTTAGCAACAATGGAAGGGGATCCCATTCCTCGGACATGGAATGCAGCCGCACTACGTAAATTCTATTTTTGAAATTGTACAACAAGAAGGATGAAATAAATTCCTTTTCATTCAAAACTATTGATACATCAGAAAGGCGAAGGCCAGTACATTGCATGACAAAAAGCAAGAAAATCCATCTAACACCGCTGCAAGGGGTCATCGCTCGGTTGACTCGATCTCGATCTCCTCGCATCCAGCCACTGACTCTGCCTCGCGTAGAAACTGGCTCGGACAAGAGGGGGCCGATCCAGTTGGCTCAGATGACCCCTGACAAAGGTGACAAAGGGACTGCAGAGAAGGTAGCCACCTTCTAAAGTCGGAGAAGGCTACCTTCCAAGTTGATGGAGGCTAGGGAGAAGGAGTGTCGTGAAGACCCCTTCTTTCCCAACCTACCAACTCCTTGGAAGGGAACAGAGAGCAAGCAGCCTCCGAAGAGTGAAAGAAATGAAGAGCAGAAGAGGGAGAAAGAGGCTGCAGACGGAGGAAGGCTTCGGTGAAGAGGGAACTTGATGCGCCTCCCCCCCATGCAGAGGGGGAGTGGCGGTAGGCATCCCTGATACCCCCATCCGTCCTCCACCTCGGTGCCCGCCCGGAAGCCATGCCAGAACTGAGAAAGGGCAAGAGTCGTGCCCTCGCACGTCGAAGCCCTCCCCAGATCCGCGCGGCGACCGTCGGACCCGTCTCAAACCCGCGCGACGACCGTGGGACCCGTAAAACAAGCCGGGACGGCAAAAGCTCTCTGCTCCCCGTCGTCGGCGGCGTCACCCTCCGAAGGATCTTCCATGCTCCGAATGCAACGGCACAATGCAGAGTGAAGAAGAAGGAGTGAGGGAAGACTGTTAGAGAAAATCCCAAGCGGTAAAGAGGAAAGGGCGCCTTTCGGTCCTTCTTATAGACCAAAGGAGGCTACGCGCCTTAAATGACTCCCCCCTCTAAAACACGGCAAAGGATTTCTCCCCTGAATAGTCACCCCCAACTCCTCGTTTCCCGCCCTAGCGGGATTCATGAAGCGGCCTGGCATTCAAAGCGTGAGGCAAAGGGAAGACGTCCCGTCAGAAGCCTACCGAATCAGCATGCGAAAACCACGCAGGACATATCGGCACTCTCCAACTACTTCAGATACTCCAACCAAACCACGGCAAGGATGGCGATTAAACAAGTAAGTCATTTATTATCTCATAAAGAGGAAACTCTCTAAAGGAGGAAAGAGAGACAAACAAGAGAAAGGGGCAAAATAAGGCAAAATACATCAGGCCTCGGGCCCACTTTGAAGCTCGGGAGCGACGGAAGTAGGCGCGTCACCCCCAGCACCCTCGGTGACGGCCGACCCGGGCACTGACCTCGCCTGTGCGAGAACTGTCTTGGTCGCGAGCCCTCCCGAGGCGTCCGGAGTTGGTGACCCCGCCGTAGCAGACCCCTCTGGATCTTCCCCGCTCGACGCAGAGGAGCTAGAAACTGACTCATCCGAGTCATAGATCTGGCCCAAAGGGAACTCGATCCCGGAGTCTCGATCGAAGGCGTAGTCCGCCCGACGATAACCCTGCTTAAACCCCTTTCGGGCCCCCCGGCGAAGCGCTACCTCGTAATATGGTAGGGCGGCTCTCTCCAGGTCGGCTGAGTAAGCGTCCGAGCTTCTATATTGCTCGATCGCCTCCACCTCGATCTGCTCCGTCCTTCCAACGAGCTCGACCCGGGCTCACTCCGCCTCGGCCGCACGCTCCTCTGCTCCCGCCAGGCGTTCCTCTGCCGCGACCATCCCTCGCTCGGCCTCGCTCGACCGCCTCTCCGCCCGGACTCGGTCCGCCTCGGCCACGGAACGAAGGCGCTCCGCTACCTCCGCCCGGTCCAGTAGCTCGGCACGTTCGAGCTCCCAACGACCGTCCAGCTCGAGGTGATGCAGACGCTCCTCTTCCAAGAGTTTGCCCTTCCTCACGAGCGACTCCCGGGCCTTAGCCAACTGCTCAGTCAGCGCCTCGGTTTCTAGCCGGCTCGCCCGTGCCAAGTCCCTGATCGCAGAGAACTCCCGTCGGAGCCCCTCATGCTCCTCGCTGAGGCGGGCTAGTTTCCTCTCGCACCCCCTGAGGGCCCAGGCGAGATTCGATCGCTCCACCTCCGTCCGAGCGTACGTCTCCGCCATCAAGGCCGCCGATCGAGCCATGACTAGGCCGCCCTCCATGAGGACGTCGAGGACACCGGAGGGGGAGTGGCGCTTGTCTCCCCCCCTCGTCTTTGCGGCAACCTCTCGGCAAACCCGGTACAGGTCGCCCGAAACGCCGAGCCTTTCCAAAGCCTCCGGCATGGAGATACGCTCCCCACCGGATGCCCCGCCAGAAGGTTCGGCCCGAGCGACGGGGCCGTTCGCCCCACGCACCGCGGTCGGTTGGGGTTGCGACACCTCCCCGGGCGAACCCCCAACCTCGACCGACGCCACAGGATCGACCGCACCAGGAACTTCCGGCACTTGGGGCTGCGACGCCCTCGCGGGCGAACCCCCATCCCTATCTGTCTCGGCCCGCGCCTCGCTGCCCGAGACAGTGCCGACCTTGACCGGTCTCCCGGTCTCGACGCCGGCTGCTTCGGCTCCGGCCCCCTCCATCCCCGGGGAGGGGAGAACCGACCCATCTCTGCCCTCTGAGGGGCCCCTGGTCTCTTAGGCCCCCTCTAGCCTGGTAGTTGGGGGAGCTGGCCCGGAAGGGTCGGCCCCACCTTGCCCCCGAGAGGGGAGCGCCACCGAGCCAGAATCGCCCCCGGCAGCGGTAGGATGGCCGGCCTTCTTGGCCCGTTTCTTGGCTTTCGCGGCTTCCCGCAATTTTCCCTCCAGGGGATCCTTGCGCTTGGCCCCGCTTGGCTGCGAAGATCCCTCGGAGGCCGCCCCCTTGCCCTTATCCCGGGCTTGGGAACGACCCGCGGGAGCGACAGGCTCATCGGCCGCCGAGTCATCCCCAAGATCGACGACCTCGGTGACCTCTTCCAAGGGCTCCCGCCGGATGTCTGCAATGAAGAAGAAGGTTCAGTTAAGAAGTGAAAAGGCGACCCTCCGACCCCGCAGAAGAATCTGAAGAATGGTACCTGATGGCTTGAGCTGTGTAAGCAGATACCGCTCCACGTTCTCCAGCGTCACCAGCTCCTCAGTCGACCGGCGATTTGTCAACAAGCGAGCGGTGTACTCTTCCACGTCGGCGGGGAACTACTCCTGGCGCGGGGGAAGATTCGGATGGAAGTTGGGCATAACCTGGCACCTCCAGGACTCATCCACTGCTTCCGCCTTCACCCAAAAAAACTGCCTCTTCCACCCTTTGTGCGAAGAATCCTTCGCCGCCAGCGGAATACAACTCCGATTCCTACGCGCCTGGATAAAATAGAAGCCTTTCCCCGCCGACGGATGTGCCTTCAGCTCGAAGAAATAATGAAAAAGATCCAGCGACGGGGGAACCCCCTGCAGGCGGCAGAGGATCCGAAAGGCAAAGAGCAGGAGATACGAGTTGGTCACCAGCTGAACAGGCGCCAACATGAAAAAATTGAGAAGCTTCAAGACGAAAGGCTCGAAGGGGAGGCAGAATCCGCTCTTCCACGCCAGGAGAAAAGTACAAATATGGCTCGTGCGGCTGCCCAAGCTCGTCTCGTATGGGGCAGCAGCTACAAAACTATATCGGAGAGGCTGGCGAAACCGATGCTCCAGTTTCTTCACATCAGCCTCCCCCAACTCGATGCGATTGGGGACGGGCTCCCGCCTCACCTGCTCAATTTTCGAGCGCAGATCCGCCATCGAGCTGGAAGAAGAACCTTCACTAGAGCCCGAAGACTCTGGGGGAGAAGGAAGCTGTCGGATCGCCTCCGCGGTTATACGCGCCAGCTCCTCAAATGCCACCGCAAGAGCTTGCTCCCCCGCTGTATCTTCACGGCGCATCAAGGAGCCCCAGAAGCAGAGAAATGGAGGAAAGGCCAAAAACCCTAAAAAGACTGGGAGGAACGAGCAACGCCCTACGCCTATAAACCCTCACGGGAGGCGGCGCGCCATTTCAACCTCCGAGAAAAAGGGGGCCCCTTCATTTCAAATCCGTCAGGATCATTACTATTACAGGCCCAGGGGACCACTACACGTGGCTTCATAACGCCAACAGGATTCCACCCACCCGAGCCACGCTGGTCCAAAGCCTCGAAAAACTACTCAACCGAGCCTCCTTGGCTCTGGAGTAGGAGGGGGACAAGTGGAGAGGGGGATTCCTACAGCCCACTCAAAGAGCAGACCCAACTAGGCCCAACAAGGCCCAACGAGGCAAGCTCGTCCAAGTGACAGCCCACAGGGCCCACTCGGAAAAGCCCAATAAAACAATGCTCGAGGAAACAACTCTCCTAGGCGGCCCCAAGGCTCGGAGATCCCGAGCCTCGGTCAGGTCACAGGAAGACCCACGCACGAGCTATCCCTCCGCATGAAGGGGGGAAGCGCTAGCCGGCTTGTCCGACCCATCTCCTCACCGAGCTAGGCCTATCGCCCGATAGGGCCGGCACCCCCTAAGCTCGGTACGACCGATAAAATGTTCATCACTGCAGCCGTTAGAGTCCACAGCGGGCCGGACGCTAAGAAGTCCAGGAGCTCCGGCTTCCCGCGAGGATAACGCCCCCACGATGAGGCCATTAAAGCCCACGACGAGGATGTAACCTCCACCGGAGACCTCTCAGCTTGCAGGACTTGAGAGGGTGGCGCACTATTTAAACCTGGGATACCCTCCGGCGAAAGGTAAGTCCAAAAGGGCATTGATCCACCCCCAATTCCTGAGCAAGGATCACTTCACCCCATTGGTGGAGAGGGATCTCGTGCCTTCACCTTCTCCTCCCTATCGCTGCTCCCACCATTGCTCTATTGACTTGAGCGTCGGAGGGTTTTTTCCCAGGGAATCCCCCTGGGCCCTCTGACCCGTTTCCCTGTCTTGCAGTTCATTAACTTGGTGATTACCAGCCCGCTCAGGAACCATCGCGAGATTTTGCCTCTTCACCTACGTTCAAAGTCGGTACATTTCTCAATGGCTGTGCAATTCTTCAAAGCAAGTCTGCACATTGTTTATACATTGCACGCAGAGTCTACTCATTCGTCTGCATGCCTGAGCATCCATTATTGTTGTGCATACTTTGATAGATGTAAAGTCTATACCTTGCTATCTGCATTTGTGCACTCCTTCGATATAAGTCTATACATTGCCTCATGCATTGCACAAAGTCTGCACATTGTGTGTTGCTATGCTCTAGCTTTGCATTCATAAAGTCTGTACATGCCATAGATTTGCATACGTGAAGTCTGTACATGCTTTGTCTTTGAATTCACAAAGTATGTACATGCCTTAGTCTTGCATACACTAAGTCTGTACAACCTCCATTTGGTTCACTCGACCAAGTCTGTACAGCCATGCACTGTCTTGCTTGCATGAATGAAGTCTGTACAAGGTTTTGTTGTCTTAAGCTGATGATTCTCTTCGTCTGACCTGACAGGACTTATACCCGAGGAGCTTAATGGTTGGGCACGTGATCCGAGGCTGGAAGGGCTGACAAGATGATGACACATGGCCAAAATATTTGGGCGGGAACTGTGGAAGACACACGCCCTGTGCTGCTCCTGCTGGAACTGCTATATAAGGAAAGCTTCTTCCTCAAGAGAAGTCTGATCGAAGAGTGAGAGCTGAAGCAGAAGAGCAGAAGCAGTGAGTGCCTGCACGATCCAGAAGAAGAGCAGAGAGGCAGAGTGTAAAAGCAGAAGAAGAGAAAGAAGAGAAAGAGATTAGCAGAAGAAGAAGAGAAAGAAGTTGAGGAGAGATAGTGAGATCGAGAGAAGAAGAGAGCAGTCTGAAGATTAGTCTGTACTGGACCGTGGATCAAATCCAGGCCAGTCAACTCTCATTGAGAGCCATATTATGCTTCATAGTTTACAGCTTTCCTGTTGCTGTTGTCTCTTGTTTTTGTTTTCATTTTAAACCTTTCTTCAAGCTGTTTGTCAGCATTTTGCGGTGGAGGATTCCACTGGATGGCTAAGCTGTATTGCCCAGGGGAGCAAGCTGTGACGCTCAGCATTGTAGAGGTGGGCTCCTCTGGACAGCAAGCTGTGATGCTCAGCGGGATGGCAAGCTGTGAGGCCCAGCTGATGTTGGCAAGCTGTGATGCCCAGTGGTTTTCAAGCTGTGAGTCAGCGGAATCCACACTCTGGTTTGAGTGTGGGGTGGATGTAGGTCTGGAGGACCGAACCACCTAAAAATCCTCTGTGCAGTGGTTTGATTTCTTATATGCTTCCGCTAGATGCATGCATAGGGACGATATGTTTTGATTGCACACTGTGTATTTGATTGTGGTATCAAGAGTCCTTTGACAGGATTAGATCTGAAGTTTAATTCATTCCTTTAGGCGTTAATTCTTCAGTTGTGAGCATTAGATTTTAATTGGGTGAAATTTTTTAAGGGTAGATTCATTCACCCCCCTCTGAATACATAGCATCGAACCCAACAGCATGGGGGTAAAATAGGAAGGAAATGGGTCAGCGGGACCCATGGAATGACTGTACAGGCCTTTAGGGCCTTTTCTAGGGCTGGGGGAAAATGGGGAGACAACTGTCGTCACGGCGGGAGCCTAGTGGTCCTTCCAACGACCGCTAGAGAGGAAAATGGTCTAGACCAGACCGCCAAGGTTGGACAAACGGTCTAGAGGGGACCGTTTAGGGTTCTGAGAGGGAAAAAAGATTTTTTTCTCTTTTTTTTGTTTTTTGAATGCAATGCATGATTATAAACTACATGGATGACTGACTTTTGACCGTTAAATGTATGCAGGGAAAGGGACAGATCAGGATATCATGGCTGCAGGTCCGAGCAGTGTACCTGGCACTGTCAGACTTCCAGAGAGAGAGGATGGCTGCGATGGGGTTCGCTGAGCTCCTCGGGATAGAGGTGATGAGGCTGGACACCGCCCTCCTGTATGAGTTGCACGACTAGTGGGATCCAGTCAGTAGGGCGTTCCTGTTCCCGTGGGGGCATATGATCCCCACGCTTGAGGACGTGGCGTGGATCACTGGCTTGAGAGTGAACGGAGCACCAATGACGGGGACGACGTATGCCGACTACCGGGAGTTGGCGCGAGAGCTGCTCGGGTTAGAGCTGACGAGACCTAGGCACCACTCGTCCATGCTGGCACGAGCGACCCTCCAGGAGAGCCTGGGGTTGAGAGGAGCGGAGATAGCCATGGGAGAGCTGCTTGAGGAGCACCTAGGGCCGCTGATGGATCGAGCCATACAGAGGGTGGCAGCGAGACCAGGCCCGAAGGGAGATGTAGTCCTCCGCCGCTTCCTGATGTTGATGTTCGGGAAACTCATCTTTGCGACGAGGGCGGATGGAGTGAGATGCAAGCTCCTCTCATTACTGAGAGACGACAGGCTTAGACGGAGTCGGGGACTACGCTTGGGGCGCCGCAGCATTGGCATTTTTGTTCGACTCCCTCAGCACCACCAACCGACAGACGATGCTGGGCGGCTTCTCACCTCTGCTTCCGGTAAAATGCTTTACTTAAAATGCTTATGCTATTGTGATTATGCTTATGAGTGCTATATGCTGACACTTGACAAATGCAGGTATGGTGCTACATGTACCTCCCCAGCCTAGGGAGAGGGAAGGAGGTACATCCGGACCGCGTGCCCATCGCGAGGCGATGGATGGCGGTACGGGATACCGGGTCGCTACGACCCTTAACGCGGGCGATCCAAGACGACATCGACACACTCCCTTATGCATCGATAAGATCCTAAACTTAAAACTTCTAAATGCACTTAAATGCTTCTAATGCTAGTGCTTTGACTTAATGCTTGCCTTTTCAGGTGCGCTGGACACCGTACCGTGACAAGGGTCATGAGGGACAGCCTTGGGTGGAGGTGGCCCAGGCCTACGCAGCAGTAGATATGTGGCTCCATTGCATGAACATCATCGAGCCACTGCACCACCGCCTAATCATGAAGACCAGGAGTGTCCACCAGCCAGAGGTGGAGTTCCCAGCGAGAGACGAGGAGCGCGTGGGATGATCCTCGAGGGGATTGAGCGGTGAGATCGACTAGGTCACCCAGGCGATAGACCAGATCCAAGACTGGACGCGGAGAGGTCGGGTGGTGCGAGCCCGAGCTACTAGTGATGAGGCCTACTTGAAGGCCTACGCCAAGAGATATGGAGACCAGGTCTTCCGCGACGCTCGAAGACCGGTACGACCCTCTAAACTTAAACCCCTAAGTGACTTCTAATGCACTGACATGTTGACTTTCTATATGTAGCTAGACCCCCAGGGACGGATAGCGGAACTCCAGGGTCTCCTCCACTCTACCATTCAGCAGAGGGATAAGTTCCAACGCACACTGGAGCTTCTGGTGAGCTTTACTAAACCCCAGACTAAAATGTAAAATGAACTTGACTGACTTGACTAACTTCTTAAATGCAGTGAGCTGAGGGAGCATAGTGGCAGGGAACGGATGCTCCATCCTCTTCCACACAGCCAGTGGGTAGGGCTGAGCGGGATGCCGACTTGGCACGGGCAGTTGCTCGGGCCGAGGAGGCCGAGGCCACTCTCGTAGAGAGGGTAAGCAAACTAACCAACTCCTAATGCTTATGATAATGCAAATGGCTGACCATGATGAATGCTTATGCACACGAGGGAGCTGACTGCGGCACTGAGCGAGGCAGAGCTGTCCCGAGTGGAGGCGGAGCAACTCCGGGTAGAGGCGGAGCGATTCCGAGCAGAGGCGGAGCGACTCCGTACGGGAGCAGCGGACTTGGAGCGCTATCGTACTGAAGCGAGGGAGGCTCGGCGCCAGGCCTATGATTTGAAGATCGAGCTACGTGCCGTGGAGCGGACCGTTCGGATGATGGGTCGAGGACCTGAGCGGAGTGCCTCGTAGAGCGGTGCGCGGAGTAGCACATTCCCGGAGTTCCTTACCAGCTCCTCCGGCCATCGGAGCAACGAGGAGGCAGAGAGGCGACGATGACGAGAGGAGGGGAGCACCGCCATGGGCCCGCCAGAGAAGTGGCATGAGGGTACCGGCGATAGTGAGGGTCCAGGAGAGGGACCTACTTGAGAGCTACCTTGTACTTATGGACATAAGCATGCATCTACATAACTTAATGAAAGTAAGATTTCTTTTTGTCTTTTTCTTTTGTTAAATGCAAATGTGTGGATGCAGACTCTTCTAATCACGATGACCTCATCTTCCATGCAAATGTGCATGCTTAGAATTAGA
The DNA here is from genome assembly GCA_022559845.1 of Amorphophallus konjac. Classification (NCBI taxonomy): domain Eukaryota; kingdom Viridiplantae; phylum Streptophyta; class Magnoliopsida; order Alismatales; family Araceae; genus Amorphophallus; species Amorphophallus konjac. The sequence goes on from CM040128.1 coordinate 211,806,587, forward strand.
ATAACTCATCTTCCATGCGATATTACCTGGCTTTATCATGATCAGAAATGACCAAGTATATACCATGTTACAAATATTTTTAATAGCATGTTACACCTGATAGATATATATAGTGGTATACAATCTGTTACACTGATTTTCATGAGTTTTGAACATATCTTATTTCACTAGTTTTATAGTCTTAATAACCATGTTTTAAACCTTAGTATATAACCTCTGTTACACAAGATACTTACCTATTTTAAAAACCCAAAAATCCCAGCCCTCAGGTGAATAGCGCCCCAGACCAAGGCACTAATTCCCTAAGGGGCGCCCCCAGCCAGGGTGCCAATTAAATGAAGACACTTCACAGTGTCTTCATTTCCATTTCCATAATTTTTAGTAATTATTAATTCAACGCATTCAAAAATCCATAACTATTGAACTAAACCATGAAAATTTTGCATGAGTATATTTTTGTGATCCTGACATTTTTCTCTACCTGCCCGTACCCTTACTTCCTGATTCAGAGAACTTTTATACTGATGAATAGTGAACCACCCAAATGTACGCCCCCCGACCAGGGCGCCAATTACCAAATTGAAGACTACTTGCGTGGTCGCCAATTAAATGAAGACACAGCATAGTGTCGTCAATTCCATTTATGGAATTTCCAGTGAATTATTAAATCAACTGATGGGGACATCACCTCCCATGCCCACGTTCACAGCTCGTCTCCTCGCCCCGGTTGCATCCGGCATGGTCTAATTATTTAATTTCGAGTCCTATGTAATTTTTATTTGAGTCATTTGATGTATTTTCCCTTTTATTTGAGTCATGTTCCTAGGTCTTGTGTTTATTTCCCTAAGTTTGAGAGTCATTATGTTGTTTAGTTAGTTATTGGGCCCAATTCATTGGGTTTGGCCTAAGTGCACCCCCTACCCCCTCGGTTATTTGTCATTGAGTCTTTTGTCAGGGACTTATTGTAAAATGTGGGTTGCCTATATATAGGACCCCATTCCCCCCATTTCAACTTAATGAATCAATCAATGAAAAATATCATTTAAGAGTCCAAAGCTTAGTTTAGTGGAGTGATTCCAACATTTTTTAGGTGAGAAACCCTAGGGGAGAGATTCCCCACCCTTCCCTCTCTTAATCCCTCTTTTTCACTCCACTTTCTCTCTCCTCAACACCCAATTTTGAATTTTCTTCTCTCTCCTCCCTTCCCAACCACCTCAACCCCCACCTACCATCATTAAAGCCCTCCACTTCCCCATGGCCTCCATTACTCCACCCCCCTAGTCCCAAGGAGATCCTTCACCATTCCAACACCATCTTCCACATTCCAACACCACTTTCCCCATTCCAACACAATCAACCCCTTCCCCACACAACCCCACAACTTCCAAAGCATATTTGAATTTGAAATCCACCCTTCCCTCTACTCACTTGTGCCCCCCCTCACCTTCTCCTCTCACCCACCTTCCCAAATTCGTAGCTCCTCTTCCCACCACCTATTAGACCCCCTTCCAGACCCCATTCTTCCCTTCCCCCACCTTAGAACACCCCCTCCTATACCCCCTCACAGCCCGGGCTTTCCCCACACTCATCCACCCCCATTTCCCCTCCCATATACCCCATTCCCCCCCATCATCTTCAACATACAGCTCTCAACCGAAGATCTACAGAAGAGCAGTAACTTGTAGCGGCCACCACGACTTTCTCCGGACGAGTTTGAAGACCCAAAGCCATCGTCGGAAGCGTCTACCAGTCTCCTTCGCAACAGAAGTGGTTTCATCTTCTTCCGATCTCCGAGCCGTCCAGGAGGTCCATTCTCCCACAACTGCGCAGTTCTGCCTCGGCTGAGGACCTGAGCCGGATTAGAAGCTCTGCCACGACGAACCCTGAAGGAATCATTACTCAAGTGCTTCTTCAAAGTTCTTCATCGGCCTGTCTACTTTCAGAATCAAGAAGCGGAACTCCATTCGGCATCCCGTAGCAGAAGTTGTCAATTTTCTTCCTCTACTGCACGGATCTACTTCCCCACAGTCTACACCGACCAGTCATCCTTGTTCAGAGCCTCCAGGTCTTCTCCGACACCTTTTGGATTCCCTGTCAGTTTTGCTGTGAAGAGGGCTCATCCACGGTTCCAACGACTCTGACGGTGCGTGATTCTGAGTTCGGGAGCAGTCGGGGTACCTTCTGCAACCTACTACTAGAAACCAGAAGCTGCCAATCCGTGAGTCTGCCTCTCTGTTTGGACCTCCATCCTGCTCAGCGACGGCGTCATAAGAAATCAACAAAAATTGGACGACTTCCCTGGCCTCCTACGAAGCTTCTCCAGGTGGTTTCGTCCCCAAAAAAATTCGTGAGCAACCACAGCAGTCATATCTTCAGTCAGCTGTCAGCACCCACAGAACGTGAGCAGAATCGGCATCCACCAACTTCGGTGTTCCTTTCTCATTTTCCCCTCCCCGCTTGGCCGGCTGAAGGCCCCTCCCTGTGTGGAGGTAGTTTTGGTTTGTAATTTCATTAACCCCCACCCCAAGGTCCCCCTCCTGCGAGAGGTGTAGTGGTGTAATTTGTTTGGACAGGTCAAGTGACACCGCCGCGGCGTGTGGGGATCCACTCGCCTCCCCGCTCGCCCTCGTCTCCGACCGGGACCGCTTTTTTCAAACCGGTCGAGTAAGTGCTCAAACCTTCACTCCACTTAGTGCTTGTCTTTCAATATTAGTTCTAATTCCGCTGGTTATGCGAGTGAGAGCTCGATCCTCAAGCCCCATAAACTTGAGTGATCACCGTGGGAATATTGCAACCGGTGCCTTTGGCACTTTGTCGGCCCCCTTGATTTGGGCATCCCCACCCTTTGGGAATCAAACATTTGTCTTGCTGGCCCTCTACCAGCAAGGGTCCAACCCCACTTCCTCCACTTGGCATTGCCAAGTCACCCCGGGCTTGGGTGAGCGTCGATAGAGCGGTGGCCCAATTCGGCCCATTTGAATGCGATTGTGCTTGCTTGCATTAGGTCCGAGGTTGTGTCACATCAAGTGGTATCAGAGCAAGTTCTAGACTTGTCTCTACTAAGTCTTATCCTAGGGCCATTGCATTTATCACTCGATCATCATGGCCACTTCCTACTTAGCCTACTCGTCTCGCTTGGACCCAATAGATGCCTTTGTGTTTGATGGATCCCACCCAAGTTTATATCTTGAATGGGAAAGCTCCATAGATCACCACTTTGGGAGGTTCACCCTGTCAGGGTCTATGCAAGTCAACTATGCCAAAAGTTTGCTATGGCGCCAAGCTAGGAATGAATGGCAAAACATTGTAGGCTTAAGGGAAGTTGGAAGGCAAGAGCCAATCGACTCTTGGGTTGAGATGAGAAATGAACTTAGGAAGATTTATGCCCATATGGACCCTCCTATCACCATAGAGGAAGCCCAAGATCCCACCAATAAAGAAGAAGAGCCTCAATCTTCCCCCACCCCTCATGGTCCGGATCCTCAAAGGCCATGCACCATCACACATGGCACCCTCACCATAGATGAGTCCATACTCCAATGGCTCAAGCAATGTCCCACCCTCCCTAGCTCACCACCATTGGGATATAAATCCGAAATTGTTCCCACCCGACCTCCCCATGTCACTTATCAAAACTTCTACTCTGTGGAAGACTTGGGAGACCTTGTGGATTGCCTACATTGGCAAGCCTACTTAACCGGCCTACTAGCCATGGGACCATTGGAGCCTAGCACCGTCAACTTTGTCCACCTATCCATCGGTTCCATCACCTCCCTTTGCACAAGTGGGCATTGTACTAGTGAGATCCTCCTATTTCTCCCCTTGGAGGAAGAACCCATCCCGGTCTACTCCCCACCCCTTGAGATCCCAAGGACCTTGAACGGTCAACCCACTAGAGACCTTGGACCAGCTACTTGGGAGGAGGATGACTCACCACCTTGTAAGACCTTGGGAACATAGAGTTCCTCTCTCTAGGTAGCCCTTACCATGATCCCTTTGACCCATTCCAATGGGAGTACGGATACCCATGTGGCCCAACCATCTTACCCACCACCCACCCTTTCCTACCCTCACCCACCATATTGTGCCAAACCAACCTCATCCATGACCCGGGTTACACCTTGGGAGCCATGACCTTGGGCCACATATCCCTAGGTAATAAGGTTGTGCCCCACCCCATGATGACCACCTTCTTAGATCTATTCGATCCTTTCCAATGGGAGTTCAAAGGTTGTCCCACACCTATATACATGGAAGTCACCTTTGGGAAGAGTATGCATGTGTCTAGGCTTACCACACCCATTGGCATGAACACTATGTTGGGTCCATTCATTCATATCACCCACATGTCAAGTAGAAAGTATGAGTGGTCCATATTCGGATGTCATGGTCCTCCTTCATTCATCATGGATCTTAAGCATGTCAAAGGCATCTACGGATGTCCGGGTCCCCCGATATTTATCACCAATTTGCATGATAGGGCCACCTACGGGTGCCCCGGCCCACCTAGGCTAACCAAAGTCTACACTTCATCATTACACGATAGGTCTAATTTTGGTTGCCCCGGTCCACCCATCACCCCTAGAATATCTGCATTCACAACATTGCATAAAGAGATCCGCAAGCACATTAGCAAGAAGAATGTGACATATAAAAGGCAAGCCGACTCTCATCGACGTCACCAAGAATTCCATGAGGGTGACTTTGTGATGGTAAGGATGGAGAGACTCTCCCCGGGAGCCATCTCCAAATTGAGGCCACGTGGGGCTGGTCTCTTCCCGGTCCTGAGGTGCATTGGTGCAAATGTCTTTGAGTTAGATCTCTCTGAGGAGTATGGAATAAGTCCCACATTCAATGTTACCGACCTAGTGCCATATAAGGGACCCACGGTGGTACCTAGTGAGTAGATTGAGCCTACTTCTTCCCTTGAGAGAGCACCCACCCGTGAGGAGTGACCACCAGCCAAGAGAGCCCAGCGTGAACAAATTGAACAAATATTAGATGAACAAGTCACTACCACTCGGAGCAAGGTATACGAGCGCTATCTCGGCAGGTGGATGGATCGCTCTCGTTCGGAAGACTTGAGGGCAGTACCACTTCTACACCCTCCAAGGAGGAAAGGACACTTACTCGACGGAGTCGAGTTCTCCGCACCCTGGGAGTATGATGGGGACATCACCTCCCATGCCCACGTTCACAGCTCGTCTCCTCACCCCGGTTGCATCCGGCATGGTCTAATTATTTAATTTCGAGTCCTATGTAATTTTTATTTGAGTCATTTGATGTATTTTCCCTTTTATTTGAGTCATGTTCCTAGGTCTTGTGTTTATTTCCCTAAGTTTGAGAGTCATTATGTTGTTTAGTTAGTTATTGGGCCCAATTCATTGGGTTTGGCCTAAGTGCACCCCTACCCCCTTGGTTATTTGTCATTGAGTCTTTTGTCAGGGACTTATTGTAAAATGTGGGTTGCCTATATATAGGACCCCATTCCCCCCATTTCAACTTAATGAATCAATCAATGAAAAATACCATTTGAGAGTCCAAAGCTTAGTTTAGTGGAGTGATTCCAACATTTTTTGGGTGAGAAACCCTAGGGGAGAGATTCCCCACCCTTCCCTCTCTTAATCCCTCTTTTTCACTCCACTTTCTCTCTCCTCAACACCCAATTTTGAATTTTCTTCTCTCTCCTCCTTTCCCAACCACCTCAACCCCCACCTACCATCATTAAAGCCCTCCACTTCCCCATGGCCTCCATTACTCCACCCCCCTAGTCCCAAGGAGATCCTTCACCATTCCAACACCATCTTCCACATTCCAACACCACTTTCCCCATTCCAACACAATCAACCCCTTCCCCACACAACCCCACAACTTCCAAAGCATATTTGAATTTGAAATCCACCCTTCCCTCCACTCACTTGTGCCCCCCCTCACCTTCTCCTCTCACCCACCTTCCCAAATTCGTAGCTCCTCCTCCCACCACCTATTAGACACCCTTCCAGACCCCATTCTTCCCTTCCCCCACCTTAGAACACCCCCTCCTAGACCCCCTCACAGCCCGGGCTTTCCCCACACTCATCCACCCCCATTTCCCCTCCCATATACCCCATTCCCCCCCATCATCTTCAACCTACAGCTCTCAACCGAAGATCTACAGAAGAGCAGTAACTTGCAGCGGCCACCACGACTTCCTCCGGACGAGTTTGAAGACCCAAGAGCCATCGTCGGAAGCGTCTACCAGTCTCCTTCGCAACAGAAGTGGTTTCATCTTCTTCCGATCTCCGAGCCGTCCAGGAGGTCCATTCTCCCACAACTGCGCAGTTCTGCCTCGGCTGAGGACCTGAGCCAGATTAGAAGCTCTGCCACGACAAACCCTGAAGGAATCAGTCCTCAACTCTTCTTCAAAGTTCTTCATCGGCCTGTCTACTTTCAGAATCAAGAAGCAGAACTGCATTCGGCATCCCGTAGCAGAAGTTGTCAATTTTCTCCCTCTGCTGCATGGATCTGCTTCCCCACAGTCTACACCGACCAGTCATCCTTGTTCAGAGCCTCCAGGTCTACTCCGACACCTTTTGGATTCCCCGTCAGTTTTTCTGTGAAGAGGGCTCATCCACGGTTCCAACGACTCTGACGGTGCGTGATTCCGAGTTCGGGAGTAGTCGGGGTACCTTCTGCAACCTACTACTAGAAACCAGAAGCTGCCAGTCTGTGAGTCTGCCTCTCTGTTTGGACCTCCATCCTGCTCAGCGACGCCGTCATAAGAAATCAACAAAAATTGGACGACTTCCCTGGCCTCCTACGAAGCTTCTCCAGGTGGTTTCATCCCCAACAAAATTCGTGAGCAACCACAACAGTCATATCTTCAGTCAGCTGTCAGCACCCACAGAACGTGAGCAGAATCGGCATCCACCAACTTCGGTGTTCCTTTCTCATTTTCCCCTCCCCGCTTGGCCGGCTGAAGGCCCCTCCCTGTGTGGAGGTAGTTTTGGTTTGTACTTTCATTAACCCCCACCCCAAGGTCCCCCTCCTGCGAGAGGTGTAGTGGTGTAATTTGTTTGGGCAGATCAAGTGACACCGCCGCGGCGTGTGGGGATCCACTCGCCTCCCCGCTCGCCCTCGTCTCCGACCGGGACCGGTTTCTTCAAACCAGTCGAGTAAGTGCTCAAACCTTTACTCCACTTAGTGCTTGTCTTTCAATATTAGTTCTAATTCCGCTGGTTATGCGAGTGAGAGCTCGATCCTCAAGCCCCATAAACTTGAGTGATCACCGTGGGAATATTGCAACCGGTGCCTTTGGCACTTTGTCGGCCCCCTTGATTTGGGCATCCCCACCCTTTGGGAATCAAACATTGGTCTTGCTGGCCCTCTACCAGCAAGGGTCCAACCCCACTTCCTCCACTTGGCATTGCCAAGTCACCCCGGGCTTGGGTGAGCGTCGATAGAGCGGTGGCCCAATTCGGCCCATTTGAATGCGATTGTGCTTGCTTGCATTAGGTCCGAGGTTGTGTCACATCATCAACGCATTCCAAAATCCATAACTATTGAAGTAAACCATGAAAATTTTGCATGAATATAGTTCTGTGATCATGAGATTTTTTTCTACCTATCCATGTCCTCGATTTCTGATTCGGAGAAACTTTGGAAAAAATGAATAGTAATTTGTATCACAAAATGTACTATTCTGATACGAAGCATAACCCACTTGAAAAATAACTCAATTGGTGACCCTACGCAGTGTCGTCAATTAGTTGAACCATGTATATCAATTAGTGACACCCCGAGGAGTCTTCAATTAAATGAAGACTACTCAGAAGGGCGCCAATTGTATTTTTGAGAAATTAACAACGCAGCATTAGAAAATTCATATCTGTAAAACCAAAACCCAACGATTATACATGAACATGTTTCTGAACTCCCGAGAATTTACACTACCTGTTCATGTCCTTACTTCCTGTTTTTGAGAAACTTTTTCGGAATGAACAGTGCTTTGAGTCACAGAACGTACGCACTGGGTGAAAATCCCCCTATGTAATTGACGCCCCAAGCCAGGGCGCCAATTACTTGAATAGCGGCAGCCAGGTCGTCTTCAATTAAATGAAGACTCCATGTGTAGGCGCCAATTCCATGTATATATATATAAATTCTAAAAATTGAAAATTTGAAAGACAGGCCATACCCCAGGCGCCAATTCTTTGAAAGAGGGGTCATCCCCCAGGTGCCAATTCCCTGAAAGGAGGGTCATCCCCCAGGCGCCAATTCCCTGAAGCAGGGGCTGTACCCCAGGCGCCAATTACATGAAAGAACCCCTGACCCTAGGGAGCCAATTCAGAAATTGCATCTTCTGATTCTAATCTATCTAGTGATTTGTACAGACACAACCCTAATCCATTTTCCTGCATATTATGAGTTCTTAAACTCCATTCCATGAAAATCTACTTTGTGTATATCCTAAATGGTTAAACCTTGAATCTCTTAAACTACCATTTGGGAGTGTTGGAGCTAAGTGCCATGCGGGGCAAAGTGCTTCGTTGTGGGAGCCACCTCTTGAGGCCATACGGCTCAAAAATGCTATACGACGGGAGCCACCTCTTGAGCCTGTAGGGGCCACCTCTAGAGTCCTCCATAACCAAATGACTAGTTAATCTTTGTCAGTAATACTACATTTCTTAATTTCTTGAAATTTCATATTGGCTATAAATGAGAGTAGATGTCAAAAGTAATACATGAAATGCTGTACGTATAGAGCCCGGTCTGGTCCTGGGAGGAGCACCCGAAGGTACTTGTGCCCATGGGATTTTATTGACCATGGTGTTTGGCATTGCACCGAAGTACTTGCTTGACTGGAGACACTCCACACTTACTCTTCTTACTTGCTTGATTTGACTTGCGTGGCCCGGAACGGGCAATACGTGACTTGTAGCCCGAAAAAGGGCAGACTACTTGCTTGATTGAAATAGCCAATTCTATTGACACGTACTTGATATTACTTGCTAGAATATGAACTTTACTTGCTTGAACATGACTACTTGCTAGTACTTGAATTCTGCTTTCCCCGATGTGGCATCTACATCTATAAATTCTTCAAATACTGCTTGTCAAATACTTGAAAATCATGCAATACCTTCTTTATACAATTCTTGATCTCTTACTGTTCATCATGTATAGATTTACATGTATACCTGATTTACTTACTCGCACATCATGCATAGCCATATTGATAATACATGTAAACTGTCACGCCCCGAGCGCGGAAGATACTCGTATATGCACGACGAGTTTATATCAATCATGTCAATCAGAGTAGTAGTGTATTCGACACCAAAACAGAGATGCGCAAAATAGAAAGATAACCCAATCCTTTATTTCATAATGGATAGACTATTACAAATCCAATACTCTATTCAATTAAAAAGGAAAGGTACATAGTTGACTCAAGAATAGGGAAAAGACTAGATGACACTTGGAGAAGTTCTATCACTTTCACTCTTGACCATTCCCATCCGATTAACTTCCCTCGTCGTCAGAATTACCTGAAAAGTAGGGAACACACGGAGTGAGCGAACGCTCAGTAGGAAATTATATCTCAAGCGCTAGCAAGGGGTTTAAATAATTACATTTTCATGAATGTACTATAGCTATGCATGCTCGCATAAAACGACAAGATGGAGAGAGAATTTATCAATAAGACAGTAAGATGAACTAGTCACGAGCTTTCAAGAAAAGATGACAAGATATTCAAGCAAGTACTTTTAGCAAGTCATGTCAAGAACTTTGGCTATCATGTATCAAGCAAGCAAGTAATTACCCTTTCTCGGGTCACGCAATTCATGTCAAGTCAAGTACGAGTCAAGTACAAGATTTGTGTGGAATGTCCAATCAAGCTAGTCATGCACTCGGTATAATGCCAGATACCTTATCATTCAACTCCCATGGGCACAAGTACTTTCGGGTGCTCCTCCCAGGACCAGATCGGGCCCTATATGCGCAGGCATTTATCATGTATATTTGACATCCACTCTTGTATATATATATATATAGCCAATATGGAATTTCAACAATTTAAGCTTGTAGACACGTAGGATAACTTTGAGAGAATGGAGTCCAAAAATACGACATTGGACATAGATAGGCGATAACAACGGTACAATCACGACGATCGATGAAACTAGGTGGAATTAGGTTCCCTTAACTCGGGTACCATGACAAACAAGTATGGACATTCTTTATATAGAATTGAGGTCCACATGAACAGTACATCAAAGGTAAGATACCCTCATTCTTATTATAGAATTGAGGTCCACAAGAACATCAACAAATGGCATGATATCATCATCCCATTAAGAATTCTCATGATATACTCTTTGCATATCATAAGGGCCGGTATACCATGTTTCTTTAGAGTGACATGGCATTCAATAGTGTAATGGGTTTTTAGGGTACAACCAGCTCAGTCGACCTTGAGGGAATCCAAGGTACGAGGAGTCTTACGGAGGTCTCTATGACTAACTCGCTAGTCCAAAGGAACGGAATGTCCAATGGAGAGCTTGTATGTCAATGAGAGTTGAGGGTGATCGATAAAACATCATGAAACGTGGGACTATACTCACGGAGTGGAGATATAGTGCCGATATACATATATATAGATATATTGAAACCATCGGTTATCAGAAACAGGGTAAAAATATTTTTACAGGAAAATAACGACTTAAGTAAAGTCACTACTCAAGTAATTAACGCCTTCAGTAAGGGCGTTTATCTATTTTACATTTTTGCAAATTTTCAATATTTCCGTATTTTACCAAAAACGCGCCCTGATAAGGGGCGTTTAATTAAAAGTTGACGACGTATGCAATGGTCGTTCATTCTTTACCTCTATTTTTGCAGAATATATATTTTCAGTAATTTATCAGAAACACGCCCTGGACAGGGGCGTTACTTTCAATTCACGCCCTGAACAGGGGCGTTAGTCAAGTGAGAGATGACCTATACAGGGTCGTGTATTTCAAAAATTTATAATTTTTCAAGCATTGAAATTTCCAGAAAATGAGATATGGTCATGACAGGATAATATCAGGATGCACTGATTTAGAATCATGTTTAAGTGAATATTGGACTAATTAACATGGGTAATTATCAGGTAATTAAATTGACGTCTATGTACAGGGCGTCAAATCTTTTGAATTGACGACCTTGTCAGGGTCGTTTATTTAAATAGCGCCCTAGTCTGGGTCGCGTATAAAATTAGCGCCCTTGGAAAGGGCGTTTCTTTCCAACAATAGAACTTTTAAAACTCGTGAAAACTATATGCATGAACTAATATATATGGTTTAATATAGTTATTATGGTGATTTGGGCTACAGTGCTTGAGAAAACCTACCTTGATGATGATAAACTGACGGATGAACAGATGTAGGTTCTGAACGATACTCTGTTTTATAAACAGAGTCTTTTTGAAGCTTTCGATCCTAATAGCAGCAGCAAGGGTAATTAAGAGGATGTAGATGAAGAACCCTCACTTCTTCAATCAACCGGGTTCACTTCTACAGACAACCTGTAGAGACAGAAGAACGAAGAAGAAGATATTAAAATCTTCTTATACGTAACCGAAAGCAAGGGGAAAGAACTTACTTGTTCTTCGGAAGACAGCAGCTTTCAACCTGTAATCAGAGAAGAGTATGAAGAATCATTAGTTCTTCATGCGTTGATCGAACACAATATAAGGAAGAAGGAAGAAGAAGAACCTGCTGTTCTTCGCATACCTTTGAAAACTCCGAACGCCAAATAGCGTTCTCGTTCAAGCAGAAGGTTATTTATAAGATATTGGAAATCCTAATAAGGTTAGTGTTCGATTGGAAGTAATACTTCCATATTAGAGTTATTACTACATTCGAACTCTTTCTCATAGTTATCATCTTACCCTGGATAGACTCCTGGGTCGAACGAAACTCAAACTGAATTAGCGACCTAGGTCAGGGCGTCGAATTTAAATTGACGCCTTGTCAAGCGTCGTTACTTGTTGAAACGCGTCCACGCAAGGGACGTTACGCTAACTTGCCCTTTTTATTTATTTTGGTCGTTTGAAATTTGACGCCTTGACGTGTGGGCGTCCTTTCTTCAAAACACGCCTTATGTAAGGGCGTTTTCTTGTAAAGTAGCGCCTTTATCTGAGGCGTTATTTCATCAGGGTTTAATTATTTTTATTCCAAGCTCTTTCGTTTATTTATTAAATCTTTTAATCTATTTTGATTTATTTATCCCTTTTAAATTTATCAGGGTTGCTACACCCTCCCCCACTTAAAAAGAATTTGGTCCCCAAATTCCATATCATATATTTACATATGGAGAGTGTAGAGTATATACCTTCTAAAATAACTCTGGAAATTATTTCCTCATAGATTCCTCGTTCTCCCATGTAGCTTCATGTTCTGAATTCTTATTCCATTGTACTTTTAGCATGGGAATAACCTCATTCCTTAGGGTTCGTACTTCTTGATCTAGGATCTTCATAAGCTTCTGTTCAAATGTGAGATCTTTCTGGATCACTAGGTCTCCATGTTCGATAATATGTGATGGATCATGCACATACTTCTTCAACATAGATATGTGGAACACATTGTGAATATCTGACAATTGAGGGGGTAATGCGATGCGATAAGTAACCTCGCCAACTCTTTCTAGTATCTCAAAAGGTCCGATAAATCTTGGTGTAAGCTTGCCTTTAACACCAAATCTTCGTATTCCACGTCCAGGCGATATCTTGAGAAATACATGATCTCCAACTTGGAATTCAAGATCTCTCTTCTTGTGTCAGCATAAGCCTTTTGCCTTGTCTGAGCTACTTGCAATCTTTCCTGATTACTTGTATCTTCTCAGTTGTATCCCTTACCATGTCTGGACCTAACAGTTGTTTCTCTCCAACTTCTTCCAGCATAAGGGTGATCGACAACTCCTTCCGTATAAGCTTCAAAGGTGCCATTTGTATACTTGCCTGGTAGCTATTATTGTATGCAAATTCGACCAGAGGCAAGTGATCATGCCAGTTTCCATCAAAATCAGTAATGCATGCTCTTAGCATATCTTCGACTACTTGATTGGTTCTCTCGGTCTGACCATCCGTTTGAGGATGAAAGCTGTGCTAAAGTTAAGTCTCGTCCCAACGAATGTTGTAGTCCTTCCAAAAATGAGAAGTAAAACGGGGATCTCTGTCAGACACGATTGAAACAGGAATACCATGTAATCTGACTATTTCCTTGATGTATAGTGCAGCTAAGACATCAACTGACCATCGACTCTTGATTGGCAAGAAATGCGCTGATTTAGTCAATCGGTCAATGATAACCCATATTCCATCATGTCCTCTTTTTGATTTAGATAAACCCATGATGAAATCCATACCAGTATCCTCCCACTTCCATTTAGGGATATCTAGAGGATGTAGTTTTCCAGCAGGTTTTTGGTGTTCCGCCTTGACTTGTTGGCATGTGAGACAGCGTGATACATAGTCCGCTATTTCTCTTTTCATGTTGGGCCACCAAAAATTTCTTTTCACATCTTGGTACATCTTGGTAGATCCAGGATGAATCGTATACCTTGACCTATGAGCTTCATCTAAGACCTTCTTCTTCAATTTTGGGCAGTCCGGTATACAAGTTCTATTCTTGAACATTAATCTTCCATCAGAAGCTAATTGGAAATCCGATTGTCCTTCTAATCTGCCCTTGATTTCTACTAATGTAGGATCATCATCCTGAAGTGCTTGTATCTCAGATAATAAATCTGACTGTATGCTTACATGAGATAATGTGACACATCTAGGGTCCGTGTCCATGCTTATATTGAGTTCAGAGAATTGTTCCAGCAATTTCCATTCTTGAATCAGACAATTGGCTAACAGTGCTCTCGGCTTTCGACTAAGGGCATCTGCTACATGATTACCCTTTTCGGGATGATATTGTATATTGAAGTCAAAGTCCTTGAGATATTCCAGCCATCGTCTTTGCCTCATATTTAGTTCCTTCTGTGAGAAAAGATATTTGAGACTCTTGTGATCGGAGTATACAGTAAACTGTACTCCATAAAGATAATGTCTCCATATTTTGAGTGCAAATACTACCGCGGCCAATTCTAAGTCATGGACGGGGTAGTTCTCTTCATGCTTCTTTAACTGACGAGAAGAGTAGGCTATAACCTTCCCTTGTTGCATTAGAACACACCCGAGGCCAATGCCAGAAGCATCAGTGTATACCTCGAACTTTTCTCCTTCAATTGGCAATGCTAAGATAGAGCTGTAGTAAGATGATCCTTGAGAGTTTGGAAGCTTCTCTCACATTCCTCATCCCATTCATAACGGATCTCCTTGCGAGTTAACCTCGTAAGTGGCACGGCGATTTTAGAGAAATCCTTGATGAATCGCCTGTAATAGCCGGCAAGACCTAAGAAACTTCGGATCTCGCTAGCATTGGTCGGTCTTTCCCAGTTCCTTACAGCTTCAACCTTTGATGGGTCTACAGACAAGCCATCCTTTGATATAACATGTCCGAGAAAAGTCACTTCTTCAAGCCAGAATTCACACTTGCTAAGTTTTGCATATAATTGGTTTGTCCTTAATATTTGTAATGCAATCCTCAAATGTTCCTCATGCTCTTCCTTGGTCTTGGAATAAATCAATATATCATCAATAAAGACCACCACGAATTGATCCAAATAAGGCCTGAATATACTATTCATTAACTGCATAAAGGCAGCAGGGGCATTCGTTAGTCCGAAAGGCATAACAACAAATTCATAATGGCCATACCTGCTTCTGAATGCGGTTTTATGAATATCCTCGTCCTTGATTCTTAGTTGGTGATATCCGGACCTAAGATCAATTTTGGAAAAGTACATGGATCCTAAATTTGATCAAACAATTCATTGATTCTCGGTAGTGGATACTTGTTCTTGATAGTGAGATGATTCAATTGTCGATAGTCGACGCATAACCTCATGGATCCGTCTTTCTTCTTTACAAATAATACAGGCGCTCCCCACGGGGAAGTACTTGGTCTAATGAATCCTTTCTTAATGAGTTCCATCAATTGCTCCTTTAACTCCTTGAGTTCAGCAGGTGACATCCTATAAGGTGCCTTTGAAATTGGACCAACACCAGGGACTAAGTCAATGGTGAAGGCCACTTCTCTTTGCGGGGGTAATCCCGGCAAATCTTCCGGAAACACGTCCGGGAATTCTTGCACTACTGGAATGTCTTC
Source organism: Amorphophallus konjac (assembly GCA_022559845.1). Taxonomy (NCBI): domain Eukaryota; kingdom Viridiplantae; phylum Streptophyta; class Magnoliopsida; order Alismatales; family Araceae; genus Amorphophallus; species Amorphophallus konjac. The sequence continues at coordinate 211,821,835 of CM040128.1, forward strand.
TAGCTTAATCTCCTTAGCTTCTTTAACTGTGACAAATGCGAGGAAAGATGCACATCCTTTCCTAATGAGCTTGCTATCTCGGAGAGCTGAAATAATAGGGGATTTGCTCCGACTCTTGGGGCTAGTAAATATTAGTTCTGGGAATTCCTTGAATGTAACCTTACTATTGCGGCAATCAACCGTTGCCTGATACTTGGATAACCAATCTGCCCCTAGTATAACATCATACTCTTTCAGATCTAAACATATGAGATCAATAGGGAGATTTCTACCCTGAACCAATACTTCGCAGTTTTGGTAATGATGTGTAATATCAGTCTCATCATCCAGAGGAGTAGACAAAACTAACTTTATCCATTCCGGTTCTAGGGGTAATGGGTCAGCAAACTTTTTAGACACAATAGAATGCGATGCACCAGTATCAATTAAGACATATGCATTCCTGGAACAAACTTTCAATGTACCTTCCACTAAGCCGCCTCCTTCTACTTGCTCGGTTTCCTTGATTGCATGAAGACGAGCATTCTTGGTTACTGGGCGCTTCCCGTCAACGGCTTGGTCGTTAAGTAATGGGCAATCGGGAATCCGATGCTCACGACTCCCACAACGGAGACATGCTCCAAGTTTCCTCCAGCATTCTTCTGCTCTATGACCCGCTTTATCACAATGTTTGCACACTGTACTTGGAGAGGTAGTGGTGATAGAGAAGGGCTTGGTCTTCTTGAACTTTTGGTCTTGTGAGGATGCTCCTCCATTGCTAGGCCTTTTCTTGAAGTTGGGTTTAAAGGAACCCGAACCTGTAACTTGTTCCTTCTTATCCTTACCACGAATCCTATCAGACATTTCCGTGGCATCTTCTAATAGTTGAGCTCGGCGTACTACCTCCAAGTAGACTTGAATGTCCATCGGCGCCAGTTGAGTAATAGCTTGGGGCCTGAGCCCATTAAGAAACCTCCTAGCTTTCATTTTCTCGGTGCTAACTAGATGCTTAGCATATCGAGACAATCTAGAGAATTGGGCCTCATACTCGGACACTGACAAAGATCGTTGCTTTAATGCAGCAAATTCTGCAGCCTTCTTTTCCTGAACTCGGTCCGAGAAATATTTCGCGTTGAAGTGTTCAACGAATTCCTCCCACGAAACCTGATCTTGATTTATAGTAGCCTCTATTGATTCCCACCAGTATCTAGCATCCCTTTCTAACTAAAAAGTAGCTAATAAGACCTTACCTTGATCCGTGCATTGCATAACACGGAATATTCGTTCTGTTTCCCTAATCCAGTGTTCAGCGTCATCTGGATCAGTAGAACCCATGAACTTGGGTGGGTTCATGTTCTTGAAAGTCTGGTGGAGACTTCCTGCTCGTTGTCCACCTCCTAGTGTTACTTGCTGCATTACTTGAGTCATGCCTTGCAGTGTACGCTGCATGTTGCTCCATTGAGCACGTTCGGCAGCCATTATCCTACAATTACAATAACTAGATTAATACGTGATTTGTATCTTAAAGACTAGCATTCTATGTTAACTTTAACCCTTGGTTCTACCCAAATCTCACTGGTTAAAGGTTTGAACATATCCTTGGACTTGGGTTTTCCTAGGAATTGAATACCCTAGGCTCTGATACCACAAAAACTGTCACGCCCCGAGCGCGGAAGATACTCGGATATGCGCGACGAGTTTATATCAATCATGTCAATCAGAGTAGTAGTGCATTCGACACCAAAATAGAGATGCGCAAAATAGAAAGATAACCCAATCCTTTATTTCATAATGGATAGACTATTACAAATACAATACTCTATTCAATTAAAAAGGAAAGGTACATAGTTGACTCAAGAATAGGGAAAAGACTAGATGACACTTGGAGAAGTTCTATCACTTTCACTCTTGACCATTCCCATCCGATTGACTTCCCTCGTCGTCGGAATTACCTGAAAAGTAGGGAACACACGGAGTGAGCGAATGCTCAGTAGGAAATTATATCTCAAGCGCTAGCAAGGGGTTTAAATAATTATATTTTCATGAATGTACTATAGCTATGCATGCTCGCATAAAACGACAAGATGGAGAGAGAATTTATCAATAAGACAACAAGATGAACTAGTCACGAGCTTTCAAGAAAAGATGACAAGATATTCAAGCAAGTACTTTTAGCAAGTCATGTCAAGAACTTTGGCTATCATGTATCAAACAAGCAAGTAATTACCCTTTCTCGGGTCACGCAATTCATGTCAAGTCAAGTACGAGTCAAGTACAAGATTTGTGTGGAATGTCCAATCAAGCTAGTCATGCACTCGGTATAATGCCAGATACCTTATCATTCAACTCCCATGGGCACAAGTACTTTCGGGTGCTCCTCCCAGGACCAGATCGGGCCCTATATGCGCAGGCATTTATCATGTATATTTGACATCCACTCTTGTATATATATATATATAGCCAATATGGAATTTCAACAATTTAAGCTTGTAGACACGTAGGATAACTTTGAGAGAATGGAGTCCAAAAATACGACATTGGACATGGATAGGCGATAACAACGGTACAATCACGACGATCGATGAAACTGGGTGGAATTAAGTTCCCTTAACTCGGGTACCATGACAAACAAGTATGGACATTCTTTATATAGAATTGAGGTCCACATGAACAGTACATCAAAGGTAAGATACCCTCATTCTTATTATAGAATTGAGGTCCACAAGAACATCAACAAATGGCATGATATCATCATCCCATTAAGAATTCTCATGATATACTCTTTGCATATCATAAGGGCCGGTATACCATGTTTCTTTAGAGTGACATGGCATTCAATAGTGTAATGGGTTTTTAGGGTACAACCAGCTCAGTCGGCCTTGAGGGAATCCAAGGTACGAGGAGTCTTACGGCGGTCTCTATGACTAACTCGCTAGTCCAAAGGAACGGAATGTCCAATGGAGAGCTTGTATGTCAATGAGAGTTGAGGGTGATCGATAAAACATCATGAAACGTGGGAATATACTCACGGAGTGGAGATATAGTGCCGATATACATATATATAGATATATAGAAACCATCGATTATCAGAAACAGGGTAAAGATATTTTTACAGGAAAATAACGACTTAAGTAAAGTCACTACTCAAGTAATTAACGCCTTCAGTGAGGGCGTTTATCTATTTTACATTTTTGCAAATTTTCAATATTTCTGTATTTTACCAAAAACACGCCCTGATAAGGGGCGTTTAATTAAAAGTTGACGACGTATGCAATGGTCGTTCATTCTTTACCTCTATTTTTGCAGAATATATATTTTCAGTAATTTATCAGAAACACGCCCTGGACAGGGGCGTTACCTTTCAATTCACGCCCTGAACAGGGGCGTTAGTCAAGTGAGAGACGACCTATACAGGGTCGTGTATTTCAAGAATTTACAATTTTTCAAGTATTGAAATTTTCAGAAAATGAGATATGGTCATGACAGGATAATATCAGGATGCACTGATTTAGAATCATGTTTAAGTGAATATTAGACTAATTAACATGGGTAATTATCAGGTAATTAAATTGACGTCTGTGTACAGGGCGTCAAATCTTTTGAATTGACGACCTTGTCAGGGTCGTTTATTTAAATAGCGCCCTAGTCTGGGTCGCGCATAAAATTAGCGCCCTTGGAAAGGGCGTTTCTTTCCAACAATAGAACTTTTAAAACTCGTGAAAACTATATGCATGAACTAATATATATGGTTTAATATAGTTATTATGGTGATTTGGGCTACAGTGCTTGAGAAAACCTACCTTGATGATGATAAACTGACGGATGAACCGATGTAGGTTCTGAACGATACTATGTTTTATAAACAGAGTCTTTTTGAAGCTTTCGATCCTAATAGCAGCAGCAAGGGTAATTAAGAGGATGTAGATGAAGAACCCTCACTTCTTCAATCAACCGGGTTCACTTCTACAGACAACCTGTAGAGACAGAAGAACGAAGAAGAAGATATTAAAATCTTCTTATACGTAACCGAAAGCAAGGGGAAAGAACTTACTTGTTCTTCGGAAGACAGCAGCTTTCAACCTGTAATCAGAGAAGAGTATGAAGAATCATTAGTTCTTCATGCGTTGATCGAACACAATATAAGGAAGAAGGAAGAAGAAGAACCTACTGTTCTTCGCATACCTTTAAAAACTCCGAACGCCAAATAGCGTTCTCGGTTCAAGCAGAAGGTTATTTATAAGATATTGAAAATCCTAATAAGGTTAGTGTTCGATTGGAAGTAATACTTCCATATTAGAGTTATTACTACATTCGAACTCTTTCTCATAGTTATCATCTTACCCTGGATAGACTCCTGGGTCGAACGAAACTCAAACTGAATTAGCGACCTAGGTCTGGGCGTCGAATTTAAATTGACGCCTTGTCAAGCGTCGTTACTTGTTGAAACACGTCCACGCAAGGGATGTTACGCTAACTTGCCCTTTTTATTTATTTTGGTCGTTTAAAATTTGACGCCTTAACGTGTGGGCGTCCTTTCTTCAAAACACGCCTTATGTAAGGGCATTTTCTTGTAAAGTAGCGCCTTTATCTGAGGTGTTATTTCCATCAGGGTTTAATTATTTTTATTCCAAGCTCTTTCGTTTATTTATTAAATATTTTAATCTATTTTGATTTATTTATCCCTTTTAAATTTATCAGGGTTGCTACATAAACTGTAAATCACTTAAAGATCTGCTCGAACTTGAGATGTAATTCCTACTGAGCGATTCGCTCATCCAGTTGCTTCCTAACATTTTCAGGTGATTCGGATAGCGACAAGAATGGGATTGAGATTGAGTGAAGAGTGCTAGAACGCCACTCGCCTATCATTAGCTAGTCGCGTCTTTGAATTTGTTTGAGTCCTACCTTGTATTTCCAGTATGCCAGTTTAGTTGTCTAAACCATGTTAAGGCATGTAGCCTAGTGTTGGACTTTAAATTTGAATTGTCATGGACTATCTTTATTTTCCTTGTTAATCAAATAATTATCACTTTGGACTATTAGGGCTATTAAATATTATTAGTCTTTTGCGCACTCCGTAATTTTGTATATCAAAAATTTTATCGCTATAATGACACGATCTATATAGACGCGTCACGCATCTGAGTATCTTCCGCGCTCGGGATGTGACAGTCTTCGTGGTATCAGAGCCAAGGATTTTAGTTTCCTAGGTAAAACCCGAGTCCAAGGATAGTGTCACGCCCCGAACCGATAGCAGCGGAACGTGTCGTTTGCTCGGAACGTGGCAGTTAAATAATCGTGAACGATCAAGAGCAATGGCATGAGACCAAATAATTTGGAACAACAATAAAAATTTTATTCAATATAAATCTCTACAAGAATTTGAAGACTCAACTACGTCACTATGAAAGAAAAGGAGATGACGCACTAATAGACTTAGACAATATAACTAAATAAGAGACATCATACTAGACTCAAGAAAGATAAAAGACCCAGTTTCACTAATTTCTAAAGCTCGCTTGCACACTTATCCCTCTCATATGAGTCTCGGTCTCGCTAGTCACCTGATTACCTGAAAAATGTTGGCACAAACTGAGTGAGCGAAAGCTCAGTAGGAATTATATCTCAAGAACTAGCAATTGGTTTAAGTAATTACCTCTTCTAAATGAAAATGCAAGTCTAGCATGTCAATTATGTAAAACAGAATACGATGGAATTGAACATGATAACGAGAGGAAATAACACGTACTGTCGATCCAAGATAGGGAATTTCAAGTATTCAAGATTTCAAGTATTTGAAAAAGTACCAAGTATATCAATAAAGTTTTTCATGTCATGAGATAATGGCTATTAACAAGCAAGTACTTTGCCCATTCCGGGCCACGCAAGTCGTGTCAAGTCAATCAAGTCAAGCACGCGAGAGAGAGATAGTGGAGTGTCGTAGATTCAAGCAAGTACTTCGGTGCAATGCCACACCGTGATCAATATAACTCCCATGGGCACAAGTACTTTCGGGTGCTCCTCCCAGGACCAGATCAGGCCCTATATGCGCGGACATTGTTACATGTAATATCTAGACAACAACTTTAGTGATAGCCATGGAATTCCAAGAACAATCTCATGTAGGATATCAAGGTAGATTCGTGGATAGGTTCCACGGAATTCAAGGAAGAACATTAGATGGACAATGATAAAACCAACGAGAACCATGACATGTCGATAACCTGGGTAGAATCGGTACCTTAACTAGGTAGCCGTGATAACTTGAGTGGATGACTAAACCTGTCACCAATCAAGGGACATGAATTGAGCTGAAAGATTGACCCCATTTATATGGGACCCAATCCAAGACATCGCCTAGTGGAATGTCATCATTCCACCGGCTAGGATTATTCTCTCATGACCAAGATGGCACCATGAGAGGGCCGGTTTACCACAAGACGTGGCAATCAAAGGTACAAGGTGTTTAAGGTACAACCAGCTCAGTCAGCCTTGAGGGAATCCAAGGTTACGAGGAGACTTACGGAGGACCTAATGACTAACTTGCCAGTCCGAAGGAACGGAATGTCCAACAGAGGGCTCGTATGTCACCGAGAGTTGAGGTGTATACGTGAACCAATCATGAAACATGGACTCCATCTACGGACGTGAGATGAGAGTGCCAGAAGACCCGCGGTATGGGTCAAAATCGGAAGAAAACTATGAGAACATGAATGTGTTAATTATAGAATTCATGTCCAACCAATTCTATAATTAACTATAATTAAATAAACTTATCTTACTTGACGCCCGTGGGTGGCGTCATTTATTAATTAGCGTCCTCTTGGAGGGACGTTAATTTTATGATTTTTAACTTAATTTATTTATCAAGAATTCACGTCAATATCTATTTAATTAAATAATTTTAAAAATGTACATTCAATAAGACATTAATTTATATAAAATAGTTTAGAAAAATAGAATATATGATAATCAGGAGAAAAATTCAAGAATACCAAAAATATATTTTTTATAATTTTCTGTTACATAGTCTAGTAGATATGGATTTTCCAAGACATAATTACAAGTTATATGTATATATATATTTATATATATATAATAAATGATTTTGACGCCTTTGTACGGTGGCGTCAAAATAAGTTGACGACTTTTAACATGTCGTCATTTCAATAAGGTGTCAAACTTCAATATCTATTTAATTGATTAACTTCAAAAACATATATTCAAAGACATATTTATTTATATAAAATAATTAAAAAAATAAAATATATGATAATTAGGGGAAAAATGTAAGGATTCTAAATATATATTTTTTATAATTTTCTATTACATATTTTAATAGATATCAATTTTCAAAGATATTGTTACAAGATATATATATATATATAAATATATATATAATTTGACGGCTTTGCATTAGGTCGTCAAAAAGATTTGACGACACTATACTTGTCGTCATTAACAAATTGTCCCAATTTTTAGTCTTCTCGTTTCTCGACGTAACTACGTCGGAATTGAGCCTATGATATACCGAAATGACGGCTCGAAAAACTCTACCTAACTAGATGTTCAAAATAATTTTTCGTTGAGAGATGGAGGATCTTGAGATAGGCGGCATGAAAAATGGTGCAATCACTCTCACTATCTCGATCTCCATCCCACTAGTACGCCCATAAATTTTCATGGCCAAAGGAGACTCCGATACCCACGTATAAGTTATTAAGGTGAAAACTCCATAACTAACTTTTATAGTATTAAACCAAAACACGTAGTAAAAATCATGCAGAAATATCATGTGAGTTTTTAATCTAATTATAATCTTTGGCATGAAGAGAGAACACCTACAATGATGAATTAATTTTTTTGTTTGGGCTACGAAATTTGAGAAAACCTACCTTAAGTGGAGATTTCTGTGATGAACCATAAAGAAAACTTGCTGGGATGATACTATGTTCGAAATAGAGTATGAGATGACTGCCACCTTGTGCAACAGGAGGAAGACGAAGGGAAGAAGACTCCCTTCCCGGGTGGCTTTATGCACGGCCCTCAGTTCTCTGCAAGTGATGAAGCAGAGGGTGAGAGGGGTGTTGTTTCTTTTTCATCAAAACAACAACAACCGCAACAAGGAAGAGAAATGAAGGAGCATGGCTCCTTTACGTGCTGACGCCGCGGATGCTTGCAGGAGGAAAAAGGATCAGCTGCAGGACGACGAGGACACAGATCAGCAAGTAGAAGTGCAACTTAGGCTGTTACGATCAACGGGGTGGTGGTTTTTTAAGACTTTCAATGTTCTGGAGGGTTCTATTGTTCGTAATTGGAAGGTTTTACGTGTGAAATTGGCAGGGTCTTAAACCTACTATGCATAGTTGCCTCCCTTCCGGTTAAACAGCCGCCTGCTAAGTTTCCTACATGAAACCCTAAACCCATGAGTTCGAACATACAAGGCACTTGGTTGGGTAAGTATGTGCATGGTTGCACGTGGGGCATGTAGGTGGCTTGGGCTTTGGGGTATAACTGGTTTGTATGGACACTTGGGTTGGCCTTGCTAGAAGGCTTACGTACGTGGATTTAGGTTCCAGTAGGGTGAGAGGGTGGTGTTTAGTATTATAAGGCTTTGCTTTGGGTTGAGTTGTGCACGTGCATGAGTTTAAGGCTTATATGATTGTGTGTCAGTGGGCTATATATATAGGTTTAATGGCTATAGGGGTTTGCCGCAAGTGGGCCTTGAGTAAATGCCCTTTCATATGTTTATGTGGGTATGGGTCTTTGTGGGTTTTTCATGTCTATGGGTACGTGGGTTTAAAACCATGTATATACATATATATATGGTTTGAATTTGTCGAGGCTTCTTTATATATATATATATATATATATATATATATGGGTTTTGCCAGGCAACCTTAAGTGTCATTATAATTATATACATATATATATATATATATGTATATTTGAGTATTAGTAGAGGGCTAACTTAAGGTGTATAGGTTATAAGATATATATATAATTTAGCCTTCTTATACAAGTATTTAGGAGTTTTATTCACTATCCAAATATCTTGATATATAACTAACTCATTTGTTATTTATGAAACCTCGTATACGATCTATTTAAAGTTTGCATGTATATACATGTATGTGTGTGTGTGTATATAAGGCCCATTATATATATATATATGTTTATATATTTCTCGAATCCCATTATGTATTGATACTAACTCATACGTGAGGTCTTAAGGGTCTACTAGTGTACATGAGTTGGCCTTTAGTTGGGCTTGGTTTAGAATGAATTATTATTTACTTTCCTTGTGTATTTTAGTGCTAAGCTCCATTAATGATCTTTTAACCCACTTTACTACTTGGGCTAGTCCCTTTTAATAGGTTTAAGGGTTGAGGTTTATTGTAATTATATTTATTGTTGCTAAGACCCAAGCCCATTAACGTATAGAGGTTCTAGGTTAAACCCATTCTGGTCTTTTAGCCCATTATTAATTTAGAATTTCAGATTTAAGTCAAACTCTGAATATATTTATAAATTATTGTTGTTAAACTCATTTATTTATCTACCTTATTGATTTTATCATCATCTCAGGTATCAGAGATAGGTTTTGATCCAGTAACATGTTCACCTTTTATTCCAAAAAGGAATATTAACTTCACATTTGTATACTCTAATAATAATATACCCGAATTCTTATTTATTCAACATTATCACCTATTTATAGGAAAAGTAAATATCATCAAGTGTAAACTATCTTTTTCTTTATATATATATGATAAATATTTGGTTCCTATTTAGCCTAAAAATATCGGGTGTTACACCCTCCCTCACTTAAAAGAATTTGGTCCCCAAATTCACATCACCTTCTTCTCTAGATGGGGAATTAGCTATAATTCCTTATGATACCATATAAGTGAAATAAGATATCTAAACATATCGAAAGAATCAATTTAGGATCGAGGACAAGGGATACCTTTCATAGCTTTTCCTTTGGCAGACCCGTCTTCCACTAAGTCTTGGGCTTCCTCTTGGAGTCTCGAGTTCTGAATAGGACACTGGGCTATCCTATGTTCGAGGCTCCCACATCGGAGACACACTCCCGTCCTCGATAACAGACCTTCGATTGGTGATTAAACTTCCCCAAGAACTTACATCTTTCTTACGATGGGTCAATAGGGGCTACCACACCTTTCCCCCTCTTATATTCCTTGTACCTTTGGGAATGGTAGTCCTCATTGGGCCTCTTCTTAGCCGGGACAGGCATTTTAGAATTAACGGCTTGGTTCCTTTCTTCAACTCTCTCTTTTTCTTCTACCACCTTTTCTAACTCCTGGACCCTTCTAACGAGATATGCATAAGCTTGAACGTCCACTAAGACCATCTCGGGGATAAAGTTTGGCTTAGATGTCTCCATTCTATTTATATTCCTGCAAGATTAATTAGGGAGAATTATTTTTGACTTAGAAATTTCTATAATTAGTAGGAATGGGACTTGAATATTTTATCCATTCTTTATAATATATCCCCAGGCTCTACCCATTCTCACGGAATTCCTATAGGATGACCAACAAAGATGGCTCAACCTATCTCTTGGACTTAATGACCTAAGGATTTGAAAGTTGAAGCTCTGGTATGACTGACAAGGACACTTGACCTATTACTGAAACCTAATAATTGGAGGATATGAAAGCCGAAGCTCTAATATGACTGACAAGGATACTTGACCTATTACTGAAACCTAATAATTGGAGGATATGAAAGTCGAAGCTCTGATACCACCTCTGTCACCCCCCGAACCGATAGCAGCAGAACGTGTCGTTTGCTCGGAACGTGGCAGTTAAACAGTCGTGAACGATCAAGAGCAATGGCATGAGACCAAATAATTTGGAACAACAATAAAAATTTTATTCAATATAAATCACTACAAGAATTTGAAGACTCAACTACGTCACTATGAAAGAAAAGGAGATGACGCACTAATAGACTTAGACAATATAACTAAATAAGAGACATCATGCTAGACTCAAGAAAGATAAAAGACCCGGTTTCACTAATTTCTAAAGCTCACTTGCACACTTGTCCCTCCCATATGAGTCTCAGTCTCGCTAGTCACCTGATTACCTGAAATATGTTGGCACAAATTGAGTGAGCGAAAGCTCAGTAGGAATTATATCTCAAGAACTAGCAATTGGTTTAAGTAATTACCTCTTCCAAATGAAAATGCAAGTCTAGCATGTCAATTATGTAAAACAGAATACGATGAAATTGAACATGATAACGAGAGGAAATAACACGTACTGTCGATCCAAGATAGGGAATTTCAAGTATTCAAGATTTCAAGTATTTGAACAAGTACCGAGTATATCAATAAAATTTTTCATGTCATGAGATAATGGCTATTAACAAGCAAGTACTTTGCCCATTCCAGGCCACACAAGTCGTGTCAAGTCAATCATGTCAAGCACGCGAGAGAGAGATAGTGGAGTGTCGTAGATTCAAGCAAGTACTTCGGTGCAATGCCACACCGTGATCAATATAACTTCCATGGGCACAAGTACTTTCGGGTGCTCCTCCCAGGACCAGATCGGGCCCTATATGCGTGGACATTGTTACATGTAATATCTAGACAACCACTTTAGTGATAGCCATGGAATTCCAAGAACAATCTCATGTAGGATATCAAGGTAGATTCGTGGATAGGTTCCACAGAATTCAAGGAAGAACATTAGATGGACAATGATAAAACCAACGAGAACCATGACATGTCGATAACCTTGGTAGAATCGGTACCTTAACTAGGTAGCCGTGATAACTTGAGTGGATGACTAAACATATCACCAATCAAGGGACATAAATTGAGCTGAAAGATTGACCCCATTTATAAGGGACTCAATCCAAGACATCGCCTAGTGGAATGTCATCATTCCACCGGCTAGGATTATTCTCTCATGGGCCAAGATGGCACCATGAGAGGGCCGGTTTATCACAAGACGTGGCAATCAAAGGTACAAGGTGTTTAAGGTACAACCAGCTCAGTCGGCCTTGAGGGAATCCAAGGCTACGAGGAGACTTATAGAGGTCCCAATGACTAACTTGCCAGTCCGAAGGAACGGAATGTCCAACGGAGGGCTCGTATGTCACCGAGAGTTGAGGTGTATACGTGAACCAATCATGAAACAGGGACTCCATCTACGGACGTGAGATGAGAGTGCCAGAAGACCCGCGGTATGGGTCAAAATCAGAAGAAAACTGTGAGAACATGAATGTGTTAATTATAGAATTCATGTCCAACCAATTCTATAATTAACTATAATTAAATAAACTTATATTACTTGACGCCCGTGGGTGGCGTCATTTATTAATTAGCGTCCTCTCGGAGGGACGTTAATTTTATGATTTTTAACTTAATTTATTTATCAAGAATTCACGGTAATATCTATTTAATTGAATAATTTCAAACATGTACATTCAAAGAGACATTAATTTATATAAAATAATTTAGAAAAATAGAATATATGATAATTAGGATAAAAATTCAAGAATTCCAAAAATATATTTTTTATAATTTTCTGTTGCATAGTCTAGTAGATATGGATTTTCCAAGACATAATTACAAGTTATATGTATATATATATTTATATATATATAATAAATGATTTTGACGCCTTTGTACGGTGGCGTCAAAAGAAGTTGACGATTTTTAACATGTCGTCATTTCAATAAGGTGTCAAACTTCAATATCTATTTAATTGATTAACTTCAAAAACATATATTCAAAGACATATTTATTTATATAAAATAATTAAAAAAATAAAATATATGATAATTAGGAGAAAAATATAAGGATTCTAAATATATATTTTTTATAATTTTCTATTACATATTTTAATAGATATCAAGTTTCAAAGATATTATTACAAGAGATATATATATATATAAATATATATATAATTTGACGGCTTTGCATTAGGTCGTCAAAAAGATTTGACGACACTATACTTGTCGTCATTAACAAATTGTCCCAATTTTTAGTCTTCTCGTTTCTCGACGTAACTACGTCGGAATTGAGCCTATGATATACCGAAATGACGGGCTCGAAAAACTCTACCTAACTAGACATTCAAAATAATTTTTCGTTGAGAGATGGGGGATCTTGAGATAGGGGGCACGAAAAATGGTGCAATCACTCTCACTATCTCGATCTCCATCCCACTAGTACGCCCATAAATTTTCATTGCCAAAGGAGACTACGATACCCACGTATAAGTTATTAAGGCGAAAACTCCATAACTAACTTCTATAGTATTAAACCAAAACACGTAGTAAAAATCATGCAGAAATATCATGTGAGTTTTTAATCTAATTATAATCTTTGGCATGAAGAGAGAACACCTACAATGATGAATTAATTTTTTTGTTTGGGCTACGAAACTTGAGAAAACCTACCTTAAGTGGAGATTTCTGTGATGAACCGTAAAGAAAACTTGCTGGGACGATACTATGTTCGAAATAGAGTATGAGATGACCGCCTTCTTGTGCAACAAGAGGAAGACGAAGGGAAGAAGACTCCCTTCCCTGGTGGGTTTACGCATGGCCCTCAGTTCTCTGCAAGTGATGAAGCAGAGGGTGAGAGGGGTGTTGTTTCTTTTTCGTCAAAACAACAACAACCACAACAAGGAAGATAAATGAAGGAGCATGGCTCCTTTACGTGCTGACGCCGCGGATGCTTGCAGGAGGAAAAAGGATCAGCTACAGGACGACGAGGATGCAGATCGGCAAGTAGAAGTGCAACTTAGGCTGTTACGATCGACGGGGTGGTGGTTTTATAAGACTTTTAATGTTCTGGAGGGTTCTATTGTTCGTAATTGGAAGGTTTTACGTGTGAAATTGGCAGGGTCTTAAACCTACTATGCATGGTTGCCTCCCTTCCGGTTAAACAGCCGCCTGCTAAGTTTCCTACATGAAACCCTAAACCCATGAGTTCGAACATACAAGGCACTTGGTTGGGTAAGTATGTGCATGGTTGCACGTGGGGCATGTAGGTGGCTTGGGCTTTGGGGTATAACTAGTTTGTATGGACACTTGGGTTAGCCTTGCTAGAAGGCTTACGTACGTGGATTTAGGTTCCCGTAGGGTGAGAGGGTGGTGTTTAATATTATAAGGCTTTGATTTGGGTTGAGTTGTGCACGTGCATGAGTTTAAGGCTAATATGATTGGGTGTAAGTGGGCTATATATATAGGTTTAATGGCTGTAGGGGTTTGCCGCAAGTGGGCCTTGAGTAAATGCCCTTTCATATGTTTATGTGGGTATGGGTCTTTGTGGGTTTTTCATGTCTATGGGTACGTGGGTTTAAAACCATGTATATACATATATATATGGTTTGAATTTGTCGAGGCTTCTTTATATGTATATATGGGTTTTGCCAGGCAACCTTAAGTGTCATTATAAGTATATACATATATATATATATATATATGTATATTTGAGTATTAGTAGAGGGCTAACTTAAGGTGTATAGGTTATAAGATATATATATAATTTAGCCTTCTTATACAAGTATTTAGGAGTTTTATTCACTATTCAAATATCTTGATATATAACTAACTCATTTGTTATTTATGAAACCTCGTATACGCGGCTTATATCTATTAAAAGTTTGCATGTATATACATGTATGTGTGTGTGTATGTATATAAGTCCCATTATATATATATATATATATGTTTATATATTTCTCGAATCCCATTATGTATTGATACTAACCCATACGTGGGGTCTTAAGGGTCTACTAGTGTACATGAGTTGGCCTTTAGTTGGGCTTGGTTTAGAATGAATTATTATTTACTTTCCTTATGTATTTTAGTGCTAAGCTCCATTAATGATCTTTTAACCCACTTTACTACTTGGGCTAGTCCCTTTTAATAGGTTTAAGGGTTGAGGTTTATTGTAATTATATTTATTGTTGCTAAGACCCAAGTCCATTAACGTATAGAGGTTCTAGGTTAAACCCATTCTGGTCTTTTAGACCATTATTAATTTAGAATTTTAGATTTAAGTCAAACTCTGAATATATTTATAAATTATTATTGTTAAACTCATTTATTTATCTACCTTATTGATTTTATCATCATCTCAGGTATCAGAGATAGGTTTTGATCCAGTAGCATGTTCACCTTTTATTCCAAAAAGGAATATTAACTTCACATTTGTATACTCTAATAATAATATACCTGAATTCTTATTTATTCAACATTATCACCTATTTATAGGAAAAGTAAATATCATCAAGTGTAAACTATCTTTTTCTTTATATATATATGATAAATATTTGGTTCCTATTTAGTTTAAAAATACCGGGTGTTACAGATAGATATACCTTACCCGGTGAGATGGATAGAGCCTTGAGTTAAGATCTATAATGACTTTTGACCTTGTAAATAAACATGATCTTTATTATTCTTCAACCCTTTTGTAGGATCATGGCAGCTAAAAGAGCACAATGACGCGAGATGCAGCGCACCGTGCAAGGCCTTACACATGCGCTACAGCAAGTGGCGATAGGTGGTGCTAACCGTGGAGCTGGTGATCTCCACGGGAGTTTCCGTAACATGAACCCACCAAGGTTCACGGGTTCATCTGACCCGGAGAATGCTGAAAATTGGTTAAAGGAGATGGAACGAATCTTCCGTGTGATGCAATGCACGGACGAGGAGAAGGTTCTACTGGTCGTATTCCAATTAGAGTGGGACGCTCGATGTCGGTGGGAATCCATAGAAGTAACACTACCAGAAGGCCATGCCACATGGAATGAATTCGCGGAGCATTTCAACAACAAGTACTTTTCCGACTATATCCAGGAGAAGAAGGCCGTGGAATTCATCGTTCTAAAACAACGGGCCTTGAAAGTGGCCGAATATGAGGCCCAATTTTCGAGACTGTCAAAGTATGCACCCCACTTGGTGTGTACAGAAAAGATGAAGGCGAGAAGATTCCTCAACGGGCTTCGGCCCCACTATATTACACAACTTGCATCGATGGACATCCAAGTCTATTCGGAGATGGTTCGGCGTGCCCAACTGCTAGAAGACGCCACCGAGTTATCTGAGTGATTCCGAGGAAGGGACAAGAAGGAGCCTGTCACAAGCTCAGGAAAATTCAAACAATCATTCAATAAGAAGCGGTTCTTCATGGGAGGGGAGCCCTCTAAGGTGAAGAAGTTCCAAAAGAATGATAGGCCATTCTCCACCGCCACACCCTCTAAGGAGGAAGTTGCAAGTATTGTGATAAAGCTGGTCATAAGACCGAGGAATGCTGGAGAAAGTTAGGAGCTTGTCTTTGATGTGGGAGCCGAGAGCATCGAATCCCAGACTGCCCACTGATGAAGGAGCAAGCCACCCAAGATGAGAAGCGTCCGGTAAAGAAACAAGGCCGTCTGCAAGCTCTCCATGAGACGGAACCCACAGAAGGTGAAATTGTGGAAGGTACTCTCACTATTTGTTCTAAAATTGCTCAAGTTTTATTTGATACCGGAGCAGCTCATTCATTCGTTTTCAAGAAATTTACTACTTCATTTTCGAAGAAACATGAACTGTTAGATTTGGTCATATCTACACCTCTTGGGAATGAGTCCGATATCACTTATCACTATCCAAACTGTGAAGTGATGATTAAAGGAAAAAATTTACCTATCGACCTGATATGCCTAGATATGAAGGGTTATGATGTCATACTAGGTGCTGACTGGTTATCCACATACCAAGCAACCGTAGATTGCCGGCATGGCAAGGTAACTTTCGTGGATTTCTCAGAACTGGTTTACACTAGCCCTTGGGCTAGATCACCTCTTATATCAGCCCTCCGAGGTAGTAAACTTTTGAGTAAAGGATGTATGGCTTTCATAGCATTCGTGACTGTCACGGAAGTCGAGGAGATTAAATTTGAAGACATCCGTGTAATTCAGGATTTTCCAGATATTTTTCCAAAAGAATTACCCGATTTACCCCCGGAAAGGGAAGTGTCGTTCACTATCGACCTTGTCCCCGGTGCTGGTCCTGTTTCCAAGGCACCGTACAGAATGTCCCCTGCTGAGCTGAAAGAGCTAATGGAGTTATTGAAAAAGGGTTTCATCAGGCCAAGTACTTCCCCATGGTGAGCACCCGTGCTATTCGTCAAAAAGAAGGACGGATCGATGAGACTATATATTGATTATCGGTAGCTAAATCACCTTACAATCAATAACAAGTACCCGCTGCCGAGAATTGACGAGCTATTTGATCAATTATCTGGAGCTACATATTTCTCCAAGATTGATCTTCGTTCTGGTTACCACCAACTGAAGATCAAAGAAGAATACACTCACAAGACTGCATTCCGAAGTAGGTATGGGCATTACAAATTTACTGTTATGCCTTTCGGACTAACGAATGCCCCCGCAGCTTTTATGCAGTTAATGAACAGCATATTCAGGCCTTACTTAGACCAATTTATTATGGTCTTTATTGATGATATTCTGGTCTATTCAAAGACCAAAGAAGTCCATGAAGAACATCTCAAGAAGGCGATGCAGATATTGGGGGAAAACAAACTATATGCCAAATTCAGCAAGTGCGAGTTCCGGCTCAAGGAAGTATCCTTCTTAGGCCATATAATCTCGAAGAACGAAATTTCTGTTGACCCATCAAAGGTCGAAGTCGTGAAGAACTGGGAACGACCCACCAATGCAACGAAGATTCGGAGCTTTTTAGGTCTAGCTGGTTACTATCGGCGTTTTATCAAGGACTTCTCCAAGATTGTTGTTCCTCTGACCAGGTTAAACCGCAAGGAAGTGCCTTAAGAGTAGAATGAAGACTGTGAAAAGAGTTTCCAAGATTTGAAGGATCTCTTGACCACTACTCCAGTCTTATCATTACCAATTGAAGGGGAGAAATACAAGGTATATATCGATGCTTCTGGTATTGGCCTTGGATGTGTATTGATGCAGAACGGAAGAGTCATTGCATACTCTTCCCGACAGCTCAAGAAACATGAAGAGAACTACCCGGTTCACGACTTAGAACTGGCCACGGTAATATTTGCCTTGAAGATCTAGAGACACTATCTCTACGGAGAATAATTCACTGTATACTCTGATCATAAAAGCCTCAAGTATTTATTCTCCCAGAAGGAGCTGAACATGCGGCAAAGGCGTTGGCTCGAATATCTCAAGGATTTCGACTTCACTATACAATATCATCCCGATAAGGGTAATTTCGTAGCTGATGCCCTTAGTCGAAAGCCGAGAGCGATATTAGCCAACTGTATGATACAAGAATGGAAGTTGCTGGAGAAATTCTCTGAGCTTGATATCAACACAGATGAGAAGAACAAGTGTATTATTCTATCTTATATGAGTCTACACTCAGATTTGCAAACCTGAAATCATGAAGCTTCAAGAAGAAGATCCCACACTAGTGGAGATAAAAAGCAAGCTGGACGAGAGACTTGATTTCAAGCTGGCACCTGATGGCAGATTACTATTTCATGAACGGACATGTGTGCCCGACTGTCCCGAATTGAAGAAGAAGAGTTTTGAAGAAGCTCATCGATGGAGGTACACGATCCACCCTGGAGCCACTAAGATGTACCAAGACTTGAAAAGAACTTTCTGGTGGCCTAACATGAAAAGGGAGGTAGCAGACTTTGTATCTCGTTGCCTCACATGCCAACAAGTGAAGGCAGAACATCAAAAACCCGCCGGAAAGCTACATCCGCTAGATATCCCCAAGTGGAAGTGGGAAGATATTGGCATGGACTTTATCATGGGTTTGCCCAAGTCTAGGGACGGATATGATAGAATTTGGGTAATTATCGACCGGCTAACTAAATCGGCCCATTTCTTACCCATCAAAAGCCGATGGTCAATCGACGTACTTGCTGCCCTGTATATTAAGGAGATGGTTAGATTGCATGGAGTTCCCGTCTCGATCGTATCCGACCTAGACCCGCGCTTCACCTCTCATTTCTGGAAGAGTCTACAACACTCTCTGGGGACGAAACTCAACTACAGCACTGCTTTCCATCTCCAGACAGATGGACAGACCAAAAGGACAAATCAAGTTGTGGAAGATATGTTGAGAGCATGCATTATAGACTTCGGCAGAAGCTGGCATGACCACTTACCAATAGCAGAATTTGCATATAATAACAGCTATCAAGCCAGTATACAAATGGCACCTTTTGAGACACTGTATGGCAGGAGTTGCCGATCTCCAATATGATGCGATGAAGTCAGTGAAAAACAAATTCTAGGCCCAGACATGGTACGAGATCCTACCGAGAAGATACACCTCATTGGAGAAAGGTTAAAGATAGCACAGTCCAGGCAGAAATCTTATGCTGATAACAAAAGAAGAGACCTGGAATTTCAAGTCAGAGATCATGTTTTTCTCAAGGTATCTCCCAGCCGAGGCATTAGAAGATTCGGTGTTAAGGGTAAACTAACACCAAGGTTTATTGGTCCATTTGAAGTGTTGGAAAGAGTAGGCGATGTGGCTTATCGCATCGCCCTACCTCCGCAACTATCAGAAGTGCACAACGTATTTCATGTTTCTATGCTGAAGAAATACGTGCACGATCCTTTCCATGTCATTAACCACAATGATTTAGTGGTACAGAAGGACCTTACCTATGAGCAGAAGCCAATGAAGATCCTTGACCGAGAAGTTCGAGTTCTAAGGAACAAGACGATCCCTATGGTGAAAATCTAATGGAATCGATGCTTAGAACAAGAAGCTACATGGGAAACTGAAGAGTCTATGAAAAGAAGATTTTCGGAGTTGTTCTAGTTGTAAGTACTTCGCACCCTTCCTATTTCTGCATAATACAGTTGAATTTGTTGTGCCCCTGGTTTTGATGATGACAACCATGAGATGTGTGTGTTAAATTCAACTTAAAATATTGAATTAAATCTTGATTCAGTAATGCATGCATCTGGTTTATTTTTGAATGCACGAAAGGGACAGGGTCATCACAGGATGATTCATAGCGTCCACGCAGTGGGTTGCCTCAAGGACAGCGTCTACGCAAGACTCTGAAGGCGTCCACGCAACAGTTCAAGAGGCAAAATCATAAGTCACTGATATAATCTCAGTGCGTCTACGCGACAAACCCATAGAGTCGACGCATCAGTTCAAGATCTTACTAGCCCACTTGACTGCATCAACGCCACACTATTGCAGCATCGACGCATCAGCTAAGAAGCAGAGGCACTCACAGATTTACTTCACTACGTCAACGCCACAGTAGAGCAGCGTCGACGCAGCAGTTCAAAAGGCAGAATTATGGTTCACTGGAATACCCCAGTGCGTCAACGCTACAGCATGATAGCGTCGACGCAGCAGTTCACTCTGAGATGAATTTGGCTCTGGGTAAGCTTAGTGGGTTGACGCAGTAACCCAATGCGTCAACTCATCCACCTACGAACTTGAAGCCTTGTGGGCAGTTCAAGGCAGTGTCAACCCCTTGGTCACCATGGGTTGACGCCATCTGAATCCTTTCATAAGATTAGATGGGTGGACCCTAGTCATTAGTGACGTCAAAGGCCACATCAGCCAAAAAGTGTTTCGATCTCGTTTTCCCTCGCGATTCCAGAAGGCTCTGAGGTGATCATCATTGGGCTAACCAGAAAATCTGGTCGGGGCCCACTAGGTGTGTATATATTACATGGTTCTGGGTGAGCGCGGAAGGTGGCTGGTTTAGGAGATTTCAAAGCTGCCGCAGACTAGGCTGAGCAAGAGAAGCTCACTAGAAGAACTGGGGAGTTCATCTTCTTCCTACTGGCGATCTGCTGAAAACCTGAGGAGATCTAGGAGCAGTGATCTATTGCAAGTTCATCTACATTTCAGAAGGAGAAGATCAGCTGATCGTTGAAGCTTCTTCTCCCAGACTTCTGAATTCAAGCCTGAGATCCGGCGGCCTCACAGATCTGAGATTGCTCCTTCATCACTGAGTGATTTCGTTTATTGTTTGTCTTTTTAGTTTGAACTCTGTTACATTGTTTCTCCCTCGTACTGGTTTGAGTAGAGGGAGGGGTTTGATCCAGCTGATTGTGCTTGGATCAAGGGCGTTTGGGCGTGTTTGCCTGCAAGCTGTTCGTCAGTGGTTTAGAGGATCTATTCCTCTGGTTTAGCCAAGCGGTATTGCTCAGCGTTGTTTGAGGAGGTTGTTCCTCGGTGTAGCTAAGCTGTAAAGCTCAGCAGGGATCCTCACTGATTTAGTGAGGGGTGGACGTAGGTCTCCACAGGGAGATCGAACCACCATAAAAATCTGTGTTCCTCTTGTGGTTTGCTATTCTCGCACAATCCACCTATCGTTAGATGTTTGATTAGGCACGATCTGCATACAGTCAGTTTACTGAATTTCTTATTAGCATTCTGCTTTCTAAAGCGAGTGTGATCTTGCATTAATTTTTTAAAGGGTCAACCTATTCACCCTCTCCCCCTCTAGTTTGACATTCCTCCTAATCCAACACGTGGTATCAGAGCTTGGCTCTCTTGTCAAGGGTCTCACAACCCAGAGAGATTTAGTGGAATGGAAAACAAGGGGCTCATGCCTGAAGGGTATGCAGTGAATAGGCCACCCTTCTTTGATGGCACTAACTATGCTTACTGGAAAAATCGGATGCATGTATTTCTGAGAGCTCAGGACCATGAGATTTGGAGAGTCGTGAGCAAGGGACCCTATCAGTTAGAAGGAGATGAAGAACTGTGGGTGAAAGAGCATATTCGGAAGTCCAACGTCAATTGGCAAGCTATGAACATCATGCAATGCTCATTGCATCCTAAGGAGTTTTCACGAGTGTCCTCATGTGCCAGTGCCAAGGAAATGTGGGACAGACTTCAAGTCATCTATGAAGGTACGTCAGAGGTAAGAGAGACAAAAGCTAATATGTTAATTTCTAAATATGAAGCTTTTAGAATGAAGGCAGAGGAAAATATATCTGAAATGTATGCTAGACTAACCCTATTAGTGAATGGTCTTAAAGGTCTGGGAAAGGTTTGCACTGATTATGAACTGGTTAGGAAAATTCTTAGATCCCTAACTCCAATTTGGCACACCAAGGCCACTATTGTTGAGGAATCTAGGAACCTTCCTACCACTACCCCTGATGAGCTTATTGGATCACCGATGGCTTACGAGCTGAATTTTAAAAGAACTGATGAGGATGTGAAAAAGAAGAAGCCACTTGCTTTGAAGGCTGGTCCTAGCAGCAAGGAGAGTTCAGATGACAGTCAGTCATCTACCTCAGATGATGACTCAGGTGAGATAGCAATGTTCACCAGGAAATTCAGAAAGTTTCTAAGGAAGGAAGGTAAATTTAGAAACAACAGAGGATCAGAGGTAAGAAAGAGTTTAAAATTCAAATTAGAAAACTCTAGGAAATCTGACAGGGTTGTCTGTTACAAATGTAGGAAACAAGGTCATATTAAATCTGAATGTCCAGAGAATGTGAAGAAAGTCCAACCAAAATGGAAGAACAAGAAGCCAAAGGCTATGATGAGTACTTGGAGTGATGAGGAGAAAGATGAAGATGAAGAAGAGAGTACCTCTGAAGAAGAAAGTGATGTTAAGCTGTGCTTCATGGCTAAGGGAGATGATCAAGATGAGGTAACTTCCTCTTCTGAAAACTTTTCTTGCAGTGATTGGGAAGAAGCATTTAATGAATTGTTAGATAAGTATGATTATGTAAAGAAAGAAAATAAATCACTCAAGAAAAAGAAAAATCTGACTAGTTAAGAAAATTCATTGAATGATAAAATTAGGTGCCTAGAAGCTAAAATTACCAGTTTAAGAAAATGTCTTGATGAAAGTGACCAATAAAGAGATCAATTAATAGAGATGAAAAGAGAAAATGAATTTTTACTGAAAGTTCATGATGACCTGAAACTCAGAATGCAAAAATTAGAGAGTGATGTAAAAATTGCTGAAGAAAAATATGAAGCCATTCAAGGAGTAAATCAAAAACTCCAAGAAAATTTGAAGAAACTGGAAGATGAGAATTCAAGTAAACAAGCCTCTCTTGAGAAATTAACACAAGGTAAAAACAATCTTGAAGCTGTCATGGGAATAAGAAGTAATTTTGGAAAAGAAGGACTTGGTTATAATCCAACCAAGAAGAAGGATCTAGGAGCTAGATTTATAACATTTGTTTCTGAACAAGGTACATCTGAGCAGAGCCAAACGGCTGAAAAGAAGTCTTGTGAGAAAAATCAAGAAGAAGTAAAACAGACTGATGAAATCAGAAAAGAAAAGGGCAAAGAGAAAATGAATGCTACCTTAAATGCCAATCACCATAAGAATGTGCCTAAGCTCAGAAGTAAACCCTCAGGTCAGCCTATAGACCCTAGTTCATCAACCTAGCATCAGACTTATAGAAATTTAGGGAGTCATAGGTCTGGTACAAGACAGTTGCGTCAAAGCACTGGGTACCCTACGTCCACTCAACCCATGTCCCAGGGGTTCTACAGAAATAATTCTAGAACAACCCATTGGCCGCGTCAACGCAGTGTCCATACTGTGTCAACGCATACACCCTTCCAGGATGGGTATTCTTTCGAAAATACTAGAGTGAGTCGACGCAGCCACTACAGTGCGTCAACGCATCCTATGCACCAGAACCCATATGACAGAAGGGTTAGATGGATGAGTCAACGCAGTCAGGTGAGAGGGTCTACTCAGCGAACCTTCATTCCTTCAAGAGTTCAGTATTCTTCTAGAACTTCTCATCCTAGATTCCCCAGTGCTTCTTGGAGTCACAATAATCATTGGAATGGGAACAAGAATAAAACTGCATACTTCTCTAACAACAGAACTGATTCAAAAAGGTCATTCCAAAGGGTACCTCAACCCAATCAGAAAACTCTCAAACCTTTGAACTCCACATATCAAAAACCTCCAAAGCAACAAATATGGATTCCCAAAAGCATGTTATCTTATTTAACACAATCATATGGTGTGATGGGACCCAAGTGTATTTGGGTTCCAAAATCTCTTGTTTGATGTGAATTGCAGGAGTGCCTTGCAGCTGTACACAACAGATGGTATCTTGATAGCGGCTGCTCAAGGCATATGACGGGAGATAAGGCAAAATTCTGTTTCTTGGTTGAGAAAGAAGGAGGGCATGTCACGTTTGGGGGCAACAATAAAGGTAAAATTATTGAAAAAGGTAAAGTTGGCAAAAATCTCTTAAACTCCATTGATGATGTGCTACTTGTTGAAGGACTAGAATACAATCTTCTTAGTATAAGCCAACTGTGTGACAGGGGACACAAAGTTGTGTTTGATTCTCATGCATGTACCATTCTTGAAATGCATTCTGAAAATGTTAAGTTCATTGGAAAAAGAATAAACAACATGTACATGGTAGACTTGGATGATCCTGCTCATAACAATCTATGTCTTGCCGTTAATAAAAGTGAGCTAGCTTGGCTATGGCATCGTAGACTAGGACATGCTAGCTATAGTGTCATGCATAAGTTAGCAAAATTCAGCATGGTGAATGGTCTGCCTGATATATCATTTAAGCAAAATGACAAAATTTGTAATGCATGCACTCAAGGCAAGCATACTAGGAAGTCATTTAAATCCAGAATTAAAAATCAATCTTCTAGACCTCTTGAACTTGTGTACATGGATCTGTTTGGACCCACTAGAACAGCAAGTTTGAGTGGCAATAAATATGGATTTGTTTTGGTAGATGACTTTTCTAGGTTTACTTGGGTGTTCTTTTTAACACATAAGAATGATGCATTTGAAGAATTTCAGGCATTCTTCAGGAAAGTTCAGCAGGATGGTAAAGTATACTATTTCATCTATCATGTCACATCATGGAGGAGAATTTGAAAATTCAGAATTTGATGGTTTTTGCAGGACAATGGGAATATCTCACAAGTTCTCATCTCCAAGAACTCCTGAATAGAATGGAGTGGTGGAAAGAAGAAATAGAACCCTTGTCGAGATGGCTAGAACAATGTTGATCGAAGGACAACTCCCAAGGAAGCTATGGGCAGAGGCGGTAAACACAGCTTGCTACATTGTAAACCGGGCAATGGTAAGACCCCTGTCCAAAGAGACTCCATATGAATTGTTGAAAGGTAAGAAGCCATCTGTTATACATTTCAGAGTTTTTGGATCTAAATGCTTTGTTCAAAATAATCACAAAGGGACTTAGATAAATTTGAACCTAAGAGTGAACCAGCCATATTTCTAGAATATTCAAATCACTCTAGGGCCTATAGAGTCCTAAATGTCAAAACTCAATCTGTTGAAGAATCTCCACATATTGTCTTTGATGAAATGAATGTCAGGTCTGAAAATGAGAATCTAGCAGAATCTTGCAGGGACAAAGATGATGGGGAGTTTCTTGAGGAAAAGGAAGAACAATGTACTCAAGAGGAAGAGCCAAGGTCAAATGAGAATCTAGCAGAATCAAGCACTAGAGGTAATGCAGATGCTAATGAAGGTAACTCTCTGACCAATGTTAGAATGTTAAGAGACCACCCTCTATCAAGCATTATTGGTAATCTGCATGACCCTACCAGAACTAGATCTCATTTTAGAACAATTGAAGAAATGGATAATTTGGCTCTTATATCTCAAATTGAACCTAAAAATGTAACTGAAGCCCTGAAAGATGAATGCTGGATAAATGCAATGCATGAGGAATTAAATCAATTCAAAAGAAATAAAGTGTGGCACCTTGTGCCAAGACCCAATGAACTTTCAGTAATTTGAACTAAGTGGGTCTTTAGAAATAAACAAAATAAAAATGGAATTGTGATAAGAAATAAAGCAAGACTGGTAGCACAAGGATATAACCAAGAATTTGGCATTGATTTTGAAGAATCCTTTGCACCAGTAGCTAGATTAGAAGCTATTAGATTATTACTTGCATATGCATGTTGTCATGGAATAAAACTCTATCAAATGGATGTAAAAAGTGCATTTCTTAATGGTTTAATAAAAGAAGAGGTGTATGTTGAACAACCCCCCAGTTTTGAATCTATAGACTGCCATGACCATGTTTACAGATTAGACAAAGCTCTCTATGGGCTCAAACAGGCACCTCGAGCATGGTATTATAGACTCAGCTCATACCTCACTGAGAAAGGATATTCAAGAGGTAAAGTGGACCAAACCCTATTCACCAAGGTAAGAAATAATGACATTATTCTGGTTCAAATCTACGTTGATGATATAGTCTTTGGATCCACTAAACCAAGCATGTGTGAGGAATTTGAAAATTTGATGACCACAGAATTTGAGATGAGTCTCATGGGTGAGCTTCAATTTTTTCTAGGTCTACAAATCACCTAAAGCAAGGATGGATGCTTCATCAACCAGGCAAAGTACGTCTCTGAACTATTGAAGAAATATCAAATGGAGAATCTTAAGGCAATCAGCACTCCCATAAGCACCAACATAATTTTGGATGTAGATCTGAAAGGTAAATCAGTAGATGCAAAGACTTATCGAGGTATGATCGGATCACTCCTCTATCTTACTGCATCTAGGCCAGACATCCAATTTTGTGTATGTATGTGTGCTCGTTTTCAGTCTGATCCTAAAGAATCCCACTTGATTTCTGTCAAGCGTATCTTTCGATACCTTGCTGGAACTCGAGATTTAGGGATTTGGTATCCTGCATCTTGCACTTTTGATCTAGTATCATACTCAGATGCAGACTATGTTGTATGCCAACTTGACAGGAAAAGTACAAGTGGCTATTGCCAATTTTTGGGAGGTTGTTTGGTTTCTTGGGCATCCAAGAAACAACACTCTGTCGCACTATCCGCTGCAGAGGCAGAATATGTCGCTGCAGGGAGTTGTGGCACTCAAGTGTTGTGGATCAAACACCAACTCCAAGATTATCAAACTGATCTTGGATGTGTCCCAATATTATGTGATAACACAAGTGCCATTAACCTGGCAAAGAACCCCATCCAGCACTCTAGGACCAAACATATAGAAATTAGGCATCACTTTTTACGAGATGAGGTTAACAAAGGAAGCTTTAAATTGGTGTTTGTAGATTCACAACATCAACTAGCTGACATTTTCACCAAGCCTCTGAATAATGAAAGATTTACTTGTCTTAGGAGAGAGCTTGGATTGTGCAATCCTCATCTTGATGCCTAAATTGATTGCTTGTATTCTTCTTTGAAACCTGTTTGGTTAACTGTGCCTAGGAATAAATCGATTACTTGCCTTGCTTGAGTTGAAAATGCCTGATTTCTAAATAAGTCACAGATTTAGGGGGAGTTTAGTTTTGAGCATTTTTTTAAGGAGCACATGATAAATAAAAAGCCATCATGTCAACAATTGCATCTTCATTTATATTTTCAGTCATGCATGAATGGAGGGAGAGTTTGCATTAGTTCTTACTTGCTAAGGAGTGCAATTCTGTCCCTTTAGATTAAGTGATCTGGGAATCTGAAGAGTGGTTAATAAGGCTGAGTTAATGCTGTTGCAAGACTGAGTCAACGCACTGAAAGAAACATTCTGGAAACAGGCTGGAAGTTGAACTGACTGGTTGAGTGAGTTAACGCAGTCACCTGGTTGAGTTGACGCACTGACATAAACCTGGTGCAAATCAGTTCTGGAATTAATTGGATTACTTCAGAAGGGTTAACGCAGCAGAAGGGTTAACGCATCACTGGAGTTGGGTTCTCACATATCTCATAATCTTGAAATCTTCAAGTACCTCAGTTTGTCTGAAACTTGGAGTCTTCTCAACCTCTCATCAACCCTGTTTCTTCTATACCCAGTTCTTCAGCTTGTAGTGAAGTACCTCTCAATCTTCAGTATGAGGGAAGTTTCTTAAGCTCCGAAATGTGAATTGATGTCATAGATTCAGGGGGAGCTAAAGTGATAATTCCTTTATAAGAGGTGGTGATCTTTATTGATTGGCACTATGCAGTATTAATGGTTGGAGATCTATAAATCTTTTGATCTTTGAATGCTAAAATTCTTGAACATAAAAGTGCTTTGCATATGGAATAGTCATGGTACTATTTAATAAAACTGGGAACTCATCCATTCTTGAACTATGATGATCAAAAGTAAAGAGACCACTTTGTGCAAATGAATTTAATATATGTATTGACTTTAAACTCAGAATAGGTTTAATAAGAGCTGAAGAAACAAACCCTATGTATATATATATCTACATGGAATAAATTGCAGAGCAATGGCAAGCTTTCGCTGAGAAACTGTCTCTATGCACCAAAGAAGTGCTAAGGAGCATGTCATGAAGTGAGCTGTTATCTCTATTTCAAAAGAAAAATAATTCATTGCAGAGCAATGGTAACTTTCCACTGAGAAACTACCTTCATGCACCAATGAAGTGCTAAAAGGCATGTCATGATGTGAGTTGCCAACTCTGTTTCATTGGAGCAGAATAGTTAGCTATGCTGAGTAACCGGGAATTCTGGTGTCTGATAAACATGTGTACCCGTGTCAAAAGGCTAGCTACACTTGATTGCAAATGAGAATTTAAAAATTAAAAAAATGACAATAAATATATATATATGTGTGTGTGTGTGTGTGTGTGTGTGTGTGTGTGTGTGTGTGTGTGTGTGTGTGTGTGTGTGTGTGTGTGTGTGTGTGTGTGTGTGTGTGTGGTTGACCTGAAGCTCATATAAAAACCTATAGAGTTCATCTTCAATACTGGTTAAATTCACTTCTCTAAGGGTCTCTTGAAATTGAATAATCTAAGGGAAAGATATGAGAAAGTTCCAAGTGTGCAAATTGTTCTATCCTTATTCCATAATCATGCTCCTCTTGTTCAAGGATTTGTCTCAAATTCTTAAGATTATTTTCTCCACATCATTAAATGAATTAGGGGCTCTCATCATTTCTCATCATATCTCTCATAAGGGAACTTGAATTTTATCTATTAAAAATCCCTGAATGTAATTTCATCTTTTCATAATTTCAGTGTCTTTAGAATGCCTAAATACTATGGGTCTTCACTATTCCTTATGTCTACTTAACACTACATTCATGACTCACTTTGGTGGCGTCGACGCAGTGCCTCACTGCGTCAACGCAGTCATTCACTAACTCCAATTACTTCCCAGTCCGGTTCAACATAGTGAACCGGTTAGCCCTATTTGATTTGAATCTGTGTCGTCACCGTCTTTAAAACCTCGCGGCGTAAACGATGTCGTCCTCTCAGCTCCTTCCTCAATCTTCAGCTTTTCTTCCTCAGCTCATTTTCTCAACTGCTCCCGTTCGTTTATCGCGACCATGGCGCCTCCGGAAGCAGTGAAAAAGGGCAAGAAGAAGAAGGGTCTAAATAGAAGAGCTCCCATCCAAGCTGAGGGCAAGATTGTGCCTCGTACAAAATTTCAACCTGCTCAAGAGAAGTCGTCGTCTCAGTCAGCTCCACGGAATGGTAAAGGGAAAGAAAAGAGCTCGCCGGCAAAGACAAGGGCAGGGAAGTAGAAGGAGACTCACGATGTTCCCGTGGCAGATCCTCCAGAGGAGATACCGTCTCCTTCAGCTCCAAGGAAACAGAAAGGAAAAGAGATAGAGCTATCTCTTCGGAAATGCCGTCTCCATCCAAGCCCACCAACCAAAAAGAGAAAGCTCTCTACCGTAAGGGCAGAGGAGCAGTCTACATCTTTAGCTGCTGCGAAGGGGAAGCAATGTGTGGACAGTTCACATGCAAGGTCTTCTGATCCCTATCTCACCTTCAATATAGATGATCCTCTGAAAGTCCTTATTCCACGGTATATTATTGCTACCGATGTTGAAATGCTTGAGGTTTTTCCGCAATTACTTCCCACTTTGGATTTTCAGGGTTTGTGGTCTTTTGTTACGAATCATAAGATATATTACCCCACCCTCGTTCGGGAATTTTACCACAATTTGAAGTATAAACCTCAGATCCCCAAAATTTCTTCAACTGTCAGGAATGCTAGTTTCGAATTGACCAACAAACTGTTTGCCAGAGCTTGGAAAATACCAATGAATGGGGTTGCGCTGCACAGTTTTCTGTTTGATGAACATGATGCCTTTGCTATTCTGACTGACAAACCCAGTGATCCTACAGACGTCAGGGAGACATATCTGTCTAGTCTTAAAGCAAATAGGTTCCCTCCATTCAATAGACTGCTCCACCATATTTGTACATCCATGATAACACCACAGAGTAGCGGTAGGGAACGGGTCACTGAGATGCAAAGATTTTTACTGTATTGCTTGCTGAAAAAGATAAAAATTTCATTGTCAGATGTAATCATTCAAACTATGGGATCTTGCTTAACACAATCTAGGACACTCCCATATGCTGCTCCATTGACTGCCATATTTAGAAAAGTTGGATTAGATTTTGGAGATGAAAAGAAACTGAATATTTCTAAAGGGAACATATACTCCCTTTCTTACATTCAGAAATTCATGGGATTTAAAGTCATAAATGGACAGCCAGTCAGGGTTCTGCCAAGTCAGAAACCTGTATCTACTTCAGTGGAAACTGGTCAAGAAGTGAGAACTGAAACACAAGATCAGCAAGAGGCCAGTCTAAACAGAATGGAAAGACCAGAGGCTAGGGCAGATAGACCTGAAGCCAGTTCAGCCAGAATGGACTACCAAGAATTCAGCAATATCCAAGACGATTACAATGTACAAGATGATACTCCTGTGTTTCCAATTGCTTCCAGAGAGCTTGTAATTGTACAAGATCCTCTTCCAGAACCCTCTCCACCAAGGGGACCTGCATCTACTTCTGAGGAGATTCCAGCTAATTTTCAGCATGATGTTGGTATGCCTGATTTTTCTGGCATCAATCCTACACTCATTCAATTTTTGGAAATGAAATTCAAGAGCATTGACTCTTCCATAATGCACCTAAGCTCAACAACGGATATGAGGCTGTCACACCTTGAACAGAAATTAGACAGCAGATGGGAAAAGTTTACGCGTGATAAATTCAAGTCAGACAAGAAGCTTCATGAATTTATGGAATCTCTTCTTTAAGCTTGTCAGAAAGCTGGTTCAGTCATGCGTAATTTACAAAGCTTGCATCAACAATGTTTGAACAGGTTACAGAGTGTACAGACATACAACTATGATATCAAGGAAAATCAGTCAAAGCTGAATCTGAAATATTCTACCCTGATAGACAAGAATTTGATGTTCAGTGAAACGGTTCAAAACTTGTTTGAAAAGATTACATCTTTTGGTCAGGACGTTGCTAATTGAACGAACCACTCTAGTCGGTGATGAGGTTGTGGATGTGTTGCATATTCTAAAAGAAAACTTCCCACCCACAATTGAAGATCAGCGTGATGTGTACTGCCCTCCACCAACAGAAGACTCCTCTTCTACACCTGAATGGGGATCTCAGCAGAAAGCTCAGGTGGACTATCTGTTTGATATATTACACAACTGGTTTGATGGTATCACTACCAAGGTCCAAGAATATCACAAGTTTGTGGTGCACAAAGATCAGCTATTTTCTGACAGGCTAGACACTTTGGCAGCATCCACGGCTCAACTTCAGCACCAGTTGGATATTGTGTCTGCAATTGTACTTCAGTCTTCCTCATCTACTCCTCTTCCTGATGATGTCAAAGGGGGAGAGAAATGAACTCAAGTTGGAGTCTAGTCTAGAATTGCATTGCATCTGTATCAAAGCTGCATCAAATGTGATGATTGAGTGAAGTTTTTGTTTCTTTTACATATTTTGTGAAATGTTCAAAAGAAGTCGTAACATGTGAGAATCTCCAACTTTTGTTAGAAAAGCCTCTCTATTTTTCTGTTTGATGTAAAACCATGAGCTTAACTGAATGACAAAAACTGGTGTTTTAGCCTCTGAAGTGAATTCTTTGTTTGATCTGAACTTCCTTGTTTGATCTGAATAATACATTTTTATTTAGATGCAATGGCATTCACCTCATAGTTGCCATCATCAAAAAGGGGGAGATTGTTGTGCCCCTGGTTTTGATGATGACAACCATGAGATATGTGTGTTGAATTCAACTTAAAATGTTGAATTAAATCTTGATTCAGTAATGCATGCATCTGGTTTATTTTTGAATGCACGAAAGGGACAGAGTCGTCACAGGATGATTGATAGTGTCCACGCAGTGGGTTGCCTCAAGGATAGCATCTACGCAAGACTCTGAAGGCGTCCACGCAACAGTTCAAGAGGTAAAATCATAAGTCACTGATATAATCTCAGTGCGTCAACGCCACAAACCCACAGAGTCGACGCATCAGTTCAAGATCTTACTAGCCCACTTGACTGCATCAACGCCACACTATTGCAGCGTTGACGCATCAGCTTCAGAAGCAGAGGCACTCACAGATCTACTTCACTGCGTCAACGCCACAGTAGAGCAGCGTCGACGTAGCAGTTCAAAAGGTAGAATTATGGTTCACTGGAATACCCCAGTGCATCAACGCTACAGCATGATAGTGTCGACGCAGCAGTTCACTCTGAGATGAATTTGGCTCTGGGTAAGCTTAGTGGGTTGACGCAGTAACCCAATGCGTTAACTCATCCACCTACGAACTTGAAGCCTTGTGGGTAGTTCAAGGCAGCGTCAACCCCTTGGTCACCATGGGTTGACGCCATCTGAATCCTTTCATAAGATTAGTTGGGTGGACCCCAGTCATTAGTGGCGTCAAAGGCCACATCAGCCAAAAAGTGTTTCGATCTCGTTTTCCCTCGCGATTCCAGAAGGCTCTAAGGAGATCATCATTGAGCTAACCAAAAAATCTGGTCGGGGCCCACTAGGTGTGTATACATTACATGGTTCTGGGTGAGCGCGGAAGGTGGCTGGTTTAGGAGATTTCAAAGCTGCCGCAGACTAGGCTGAGCAAGAGAAGCTCACTAGAAGAACTGGGGAGTTCATCTTCTTCCTGCTGGCGATCTGCTGAAAACCTGAGGAGATCTAGGAGCAGTGATCTATTGCAAGTTCATCTACATTTCAGAAGGAGAAAATAAGCTGATCGTTGAAGCTTCTTCTCCCAGACTTCTGAATTCAAGCCTGAGATTCAGTGGCCTCACAGATCTGAAATTGCTCCTTCATCACTGAGTGATTTCATTTATTGTTTGTCTTTTTAGTTTGAACTCTGTTACATTGTTTCTCCCTCATACTGGTTTGAGTAGAGGGAGGGGTTTGATCCAGCTGATTGTGCTTGGATCAAGGGCGTTTAGGCGTGTTTGCCTGCAAGCTGTTCGTCAGTGGTTTAGAGGATCTGTTCCTCTGGTTTAGCCAAGCTGTATTGCTCAGCGTTGTTTGAGGAGGTTGTTCCTCGGTGTAGCTAAGCTGTAAAGCTCAGCAGGGATCCTCACTGATTTAGTGAGGGGTGGACGTAGGTCTCCACAGGGAGATCGAACCACCATAAAAATCTGTGTTCCTCTTGTGATTTGCTATTCTCGCACAATCCACCTATCGTTAGATGTTTGATTAGGCACGATCTGCATACAGTCAGTTTACTGAATTTCTTATTAGCATTCTGCTTTCTAAAGCGAGTGTGATCTTGCATTAATTTTTTAAAGGGTCAACCTATTCACCCCCTCCCCCTCTAGTTTGACATTCCACCTAATCCAACAGAATTTAGGGACCAAATTCTTGTAAGTGGGGGAGGGTGTAGCACCCCCAATACAGCAATAGAGAAATCAAACTTCTTTCTAAAGAATCCTACCTAAAGGCCTTACATAAAGAACCCAACCTCATGAGGGCTATAATATAAATATACAAGCCAACATCACTTTATGCCATAAAGAATCATGAAGGCCTTATGTAAAAGAACCAAACCTTATGAGGACTAGTATATAAATGCACAACCCACCACTTTATGCATAGTACGTAGTGAACTTTTCATAAAGAATCTTACATGAAAGGTCTTGTATAAAGAACTAAACCATAGGAGGACTAGTATATAAATGTACAAGACAACTTTAACACATGGGCACATGGGTAGTACATAAGTGGGTTTCCACCTTTTCCAACCAAGGGAATGGACACCCCTTACCAGGGCGCCATTCAACAAATTGAAGGCTATATGAAGAGGCGCCATTTGACCCTTGGGGGCCACCATTCCACTACATTATTTCACATATCTAAAGCCAAGAATGGACGCCCTCATACAGATGCGTCATTTACATGAATAGTACCACATAGATTAATGGACAAGCCCTTACAAAGGCGTCATTTAATCTATGCTTCTAGAATGTTGAGGCACGAACAACCTATTTTAGTTGGCAAAGCACATCTTGTCACTAACCGGACCCGCAAGGCATTAAACTCATCCTATAACTAATCCCCTCCGTAGCACTGGCAGAGGCTACTGCCGTCATCAGTGCAGAAGGAGCATCTTCTTCCCGACGTCTACGTCCTGCTACGATCCCGAAGCAGTTTCTTTATTCTATATCTCATAATCACATGTCAAAAGGTAGGTGTTCTCAAGTCCTTGCCTAACTAGTAGCTAAATACGGTAACAAAACGTGCATGCTTAGAATTAGAATAACTCTTTTTCCATGTGATATTACCTGGCTTTATCATGATCAGAAATGACCAAGTATATACCATGTTACACATATTTTTAATAGCCTGTTACACCTGATAGATATATATAGTGGTACACAATCTGTTACACTAATTTTCATGAGTTTTGAACATATCTTATTATACTAGTTTTACAGTCTTAATAACCATGTTTTAAACCTTAGTATATAACCTCTGTTACACAAGATACTTACCTATTTTAAAAACCCAAAAATCCCAGCCCTCAGGTGAATAGCGCCCCTGACCAGGGTGCCAATTCACTAAGGGGCACCCCCAGCCAGGGCGCCAATTAAATGAAGAAACTTCACAGTGTCGTCATTTCTATTTCCATAATTTTTAGTAATTATTAATTCAACGCATTCAAAAATCCATAACTATTGAACTAAACCATGAAAATTTTGCATGAATATGTTTCTGTGATCCTGACATTTTTCTCTACTTGCCCGTACCCTTACTTCCTAATTCAGAGAACTTTTATACTGATGAATAGTGAACCACCCAAATGTAAATGACGCCCCTGACCAGGACGCTAATTACCAAATTGAAGACTACTTGCGTGGTCGCCAATTAAATGAAGACACCGCATAGTGTCGTCAATTCCTTTTATGGAATTTCCAGTGAATTATTAAATCAACGCATTCCAAAATCCATAACTATTGAACTAAACCATGAAAATTTTACATGAATATAGTTCTCTGATCCTGAGATTTTTCTCTACCTGTCCATGTCCTCGATTTCTGATTCGGAGAAACTTTAGAAAAATGAATAGTAATTTGTAACAAAATGTACCATTCTGATACGAAGCATAACCCACTTGAAAAACAACTCAATTGGTGACCCTACGCAGTGTCGTCAATTAGTTGAACCATGTATATCAATTAGTGACACCCCGAGGAGTCTTCAATTAAATGAAGACTACTCAGAAGGGCGCCGATTGTATTTTTGAGAAATTAACAACACAACATTATAAAATTCATATCTGTAAAACCAAAACCCAACAATTATACATGAACATGTTTCTGAACTCCCGAGAATTTTCACAACATGTTCATGTCCTTACTTCCTGTTTTCAAAAAACTTTTTCGGAATAAACAGTGCTTTGAGTCACAGAACGTACGCACTGGGTGAAAATCACCCTATGTAATTGGCGCCCCAAGCCAGGGCGCTAATTACTTGAATAGCGGCAGCCATGTCATCTTCAATTAAATGAAGACTTCCAGTGCAGGTGCCAATTCCATGTATATATATAAAAATTCTAAAAATTGAAAATTTCAAAGACAGGCCATACCCCAGGTGCCAATTCTTTGAAAGAGGGGTCATCCCCCAGGCGCCAATTCCCTGAAAGGAGGGTCATCCCCCAGGTGCCAATTCCCTGAAACAGGCGCTGTACCCCAGGCGCCAATTACATGAAAGAACCCCTGACCCCAGGGCACCAATTCAGAAATTGCATCTTCTGATTCTGATCTGTCTAGTGATTTGTACAGACACAACCCTAATCCATTTTCCTGCATATTATGAGTTCTTGAACTCCATACCATGAAAATCTACTTTGTGTATATCCTACATGGTTAAACCTTGAACCTTTTAAACTACCATTTGGGAGTGTTGGAGCTAAGTGCCATGCGGGGTAAAGTGCTACGTTGTGGGAGCCACCTCTTGAGGCCGTACGACGCAAAGTGCTACACGACGGGAGCCACCTCTTGAGCCTGTAGGGGTCACCTCTAGAGTCCTCCATAACCAAATGACTAGTTAATCTTTGTCAGTAATACTACATTTCTTAATTTCTTGAAATTCCATATTGGCTATAAATGAGAGTGGATGTCAAAAGTAATACATGAAATGCTGTGAGTATAGGGCCCAGTCTGGTCTTGGGAGGAGCACCCGAAGGTACTTGTGCCCATGGGAGTTTATTGACCACGGTGTTTGGCATTGCACCGAAGTACTTGCTTGACTGGCGACACTCCACACTTACTCTTCTTACTTGCTTGACTTGACTTGTGTGGCCCGGAACGGGCAATACTTGACTTGTGGCCCGAAAAAGGGCAGACTACTTGCTTGATTGAAATAGCCAATTCTATTGACACGTACTTGATATTACTTGCTAGAATATGAACTTTACTTGCTTGAACATGACTACTTGCTAGTACTTGAATTCTGCTTGCCCTGAAGTGGCATCTACATCTATAAATTCTTCAAATACTGCTTGTCAAATACTTGAAAATCATGCAATACCTTCTTTATACAATTCTTAATCTCTTACTGTTCATCATGCATAGATTTACCTATATACCTGATTTACTTACTCGTACATCATGCATAGCCATATTGATAATACATGTAAACTGTAAATCACTTAAAGATCTGCTCGAACTTGAGATGTAATTCCTACTGAGCGAATCGCTCATCCAGTTGCTTCCTAACATTTTCAGGTGATTCGGATAGCGGCAAGAATGGGATTGAGACCGAGTGAAGAGTGCTAGAATGCCACTCACCTATCATTATCTAGTCGCGTCTTTGAATTTGTTTGAGTCCTACCTTGTATTTCCAGTATGTCAATTTAGTTGTCTAAACCGTGTTAAGGCATGTAGCCTAGTGTTGGACTTTAAATTTGAATTGTCATGGACTATCTTTGTTTTCCTTGTTAATCAAATAATTATCACTTTGGACTATTGGGGTTATTAAATATTATTAGTCTTTTGCGCACAACATAATTATGTATGTCAAAAAATTTATCGCTCTAATGACATGATCTATATAGACGCGTCACGCATCCGAGTATCTTCCACGCTCGGAACGTGACCGCCAAAGCTACTTCCATTTGCTTGTGCGGGGTCTTGCTCTTTTCCACCACCAACCACCTCTTAGACATCCAAAATCTCAGCATTATTAGTGAGTTGTGGCGGGGTTTATCCATTTCCCAAGCCATCCTTTCTTACCTTTATGAAGGCCTTAGTTCAGCTTCTCTAGGGGGTCCCCTTTTTGGGTCCATGATTGTCCTTGAGTGTTAGATGGGAATTAGACAAAAATTTTACCCAAAGAGGACATGCCATCAGCTAGCCGCATATTCAGGATCCACCCACTCTTCTTCATAGGAGGTTCATCTGGATTTTCTACACAGGTTGAATGCCGAACTGCGAATAAGAAGACGCGGGACGATTGGCGCCTATTCCTCAACACCTTGCCACTCAACAAATTCATGATGCAACCACGGGCTCTTCAAGGCACTACTCTAAGATTACCTTGGTGACTGGGCCTAGACCTGCAGCTAGTGGGGAACTGATGCGGGACGGGACCACGGACACGATAAGCTAGCGGTCGTCCCTTAGTGAGGGAAGCGTCGGATGTGCGCGGTTGAACAACCGGCAGTGAGCTAGGGTGGTCGGCTCTCAATTGTGCCCGGATCGGGTCACGGGACGGTCACTCTCTCACTCGCAGCAGTGATATGATAAATTAAAAGCGAGCTAGGTAACCCTACACATGCTCTCTAGCAGCGGCATAAACAAGCATATATAGAAATAAGCGGAATGCCAAGCAAGGAGCGAATACGATACCTCCACGCGCTCGGCGTGGCGAAGATGGCACCCGGCCGAAACTCGTACTCCCGGGAACTTAATACATTAAGATTACAGCAATACAAGTAAGCCCACTCCACGCAGGGAGGTAACGGGCGACACAAGGGGACCCGGGAGGACCAATTCCGGGTTGACGGGCGGTTTCCGGGCACGGCTTCGGCTTCGCGCGTACTCGTGCTAGTGGGGCCCACTTGTGGACCGGAGGGGTCGTGTGGGACCTGATGCCTCCTCTGGTGTGGGTACACTTGGGAAGCGCTCCCCTAGGATGGCGAGTTGCTGGAACGACCGCCGGACGCCGGGCGGCCCTCGGACGACGCTCGTGGGAAACTGGCCACAAGTCTGCACTTGCTGTCTTCTCGCGCGCTGTCCGGCGAGATCGGCTGGTGTGATCAACCCCGTCATCGGAATGCAACGAGCTCGGCGCCGTTGGAAAGAGGACTCCAAATACTTCGATGTAGGGGCCTTCAGAAAAAATAATCAGATACGTATATCTGACTTATGGAATTTACACCCTTGCTGTAAACAGGCCAGAACTGTAGGGGCAGGTTCTGACTTCTCTGAAAATCACTGTTGACCGGTGGGAGGACCTTGGAATATGGAGATGAGTTCTTCAGAAAAGTTGAAGATCTATGAGATAGAAAATCGGGACTATTTTTGGTTTTTGATTTGGATAGGAAATGGATTTTATGGGATTTTTTGAGTGGACCTGGGTCGGATCTGGGACACTGTGGAAAAATTGCTCACAGGAACTGGTACGAATTTTGAAAAATATCTAGAGACCTTATCAAAAATTAAGAAAATTCATGGTGGTAGAACTATGTGGACAGAAGTCTCAGTAATTTTTAGAGCCCCAAAAAAATTCAAAACATGGGTCTAACAAGGTAGACTCAGAACTGTTGAACAGTAGACAGAACCTGGACAGAACTGAAATTTGAACTTGGACAAAAATCTAAAAATATCTAAAGGACGAATTTTTGCCTGAAATTTTTTTGTGGAGGTAAGGGTTCAAGAGGGGAACCAACCCTGAAAATTGGAGCTTCATAAGATGAGGGAAGAGAGAGGGACAATTCGGAGAAGAGAGGTCTGTCCAGAGTGGACAGAAAACCGAATTCGTTGGCGAAGACGCGTCGGCGGCGAGACGGCGGCGGCGGCGATCACCGGAGCTGCTTCAGAAGTTGGAGGGGATCAAGGGGGAAGGTATTACACTCTAGAAATGGGCTGGAGGTGGAAGAACACCAGGGAGAGAGGGGAGAGGGGCACAAGCTTCAAGGAGGCAAAATGCTAATTTCTTCTTCATTAATTCTTTCCATAAGAAAATACAAGTATTTATATGAAAGGGTTCTAATCTAATATGAGCCCTTGGATCAAGGGTTGAAGAATGGAGGGTTGAGATGTGGTGTGAACACCACATTAAACCCAAATAAACTAATAGGTCCGCCCCCCCCTTAAAGAGGACAATTTGGAATTGTCTTCTTTATTTAATTCATGGTCCAAGTCCAAATTTGGACCATGGACCAGCCACCTTGGACCCAAGAGTCCATGTGGACCAATAAGGAGGAGGGAGGGGGCCCCTGCAGGGCCTACAAGCATATTTGCAAAGAAACCCAATGGCCTTTTGCAAATAAACCCAC
This sequence comes from Amorphophallus konjac, assembly GCA_022559845.1. NCBI lineage: Eukaryota > Viridiplantae > Streptophyta > Magnoliopsida > Alismatales > Araceae > Amorphophallus > Amorphophallus konjac. The sequence continues at coordinate 211,861,577 of CM040128.1, forward strand.
TAAGACCTACTATTGTGTACGCATATATCACAAGGGCGTACATACAAATACAAAAGGACATAAATGCAAACACAAAGTGAGCTGGTTGTCGCTGATGTCCCCATCAATTCTCCCCGGGTGGGAGGAACTCGACCCCGTCGAGTAAAGGGTGCGGCTGCTCAGGTCTCCGGCGGATCCGTCACCGTGCCAAGTAGCGCGGGTATGCTCCACTCCAAGTGATCGGCACCTGCTCATTCCACATATACTCGATATGCGCACTGCTATGGTCAAAGGTGGTCACTCCGAAGGGGCACTCTCAACGGAAGGAAACAGCTCAAAGACTCACTAGGAATCACTGCTGAGTCCCTATAGGTGACTGATCCGGGTATAGAAGTAAACCGATCCCATACTCGTCAAGTGAATCGACTCGCTTCACACTCATTCGGGAACGACACGAGCTTGCACAAGACACATGCAGACTCACCATGCACTGACACACGAATGCAAACCATGCAAACAATCGACTCAAAATCACCACACAAACAAACCACACAAAGAAAGCACACTGACTCATGCACGACTCTAGACTAAGGTGGTAGCATCAAACCCACTAGGTGGCGACATCCTGGGCGGCAGAAGGGTCGCCCAGCTCTTCCCCCATGGCATAGTATTCATCGGCCAGTGCCTCGTCGGCCTCGTAATCGACATGCTCAAGCTCGGGAGGTGCGGATCCTCCAACACCTAAGGCTAGGGTGGTGCGAGCGGGACACTCACTAGCAATGTGGCCATACCCGTGACAGTGGAAACACTGTATTCGCGATCGACTACTCTCCCCGATAAGAGGGGCCTTACCCTTATCATCCCGCCGGGTAGGGGGTGTAGGCAACAATGGGGGAGGTGTAGGTGCCTTGGACAAGAGTGGCGGGGGTGCCGGTGCCAGAGGACGGGCTATAGGAGCTGGGGGACGGGGAAAGGGTGCCGGTGGTTGGGATGGAAATAGATCCCGGGGTGGAGGAGGGCGAGGCCGTGGAGCGAAGTGCTCCTGACGGGTGGGCTCCTGAGGTCGAGCCATGGGAGGCCGTTGATGTGGGCCTATAGAGTGACGGGGCTCGGTACTACGGAGAGGGGTGGGGCCCAACCGATGGTTAGACTCGAACTCTCCCTCAAATTGCTCCATCTCGAGAGCAACCTGATATGCCTCTTCCAACGTCTTGGCATTGCGGCGGAAAAGCTCATACTGGTAGTGTGGCCGCAAACCACGTCGAAAGCGGGACACGGGCATGGTACTCTCCTCCGTGACACCACATCGTAGAAAGTACTCATCAAACTCCGCGATGTATTCGGAGACAGACCGGTCTCCCTGGCTAAGACTTTGCCATCTATCGATGAGTCGCTGGCGGTATGTGGGAGGGAGGTACTTTTGCCGAAGTTTATTCTTCATCTCGGCCCATGTGTCAATCGGGGGTTCTAGCCGCTGAAGTAGCAGGCTCTCCACATTCTTCCAATAGGTTTGTGCCTGCCCCATGAGTTTCATGGTGGCAAATCGGACCCTTCGACGCTCCGACATATCATACCATTCAAAATAACGGTCCATGCCAAACTCCCAATCTAGGTAGACTTTCGGATCCAAAGACCCGTAAAAAGCGGGAGGATCCGCTCGCACGGTCTTAAGGACCCGATCATCATCCTCATCTCGTTGTGGCTGAAAACCACGACGGCGTTGACCATACCCCTCGTAGGCATTGTCGGACCCATAGTCCTCGAGACCAAGGTCACGGTGTGATAGTTGGGGAACCCGAGGAGGGGCGGGTGGAGGAACCAGTGGTGGCTGGTTTTGGGCCGCGGGAGCGGCCTGGACTTGGGCCATGGGAGCGGGTTGGACTTGGGCCCCCGCGGGAGGAGGTGCGGGTGGACCTTGGGCTGCCCCAGGAGGGTCCCCGTGTGACATCCTATCTAACCGCCCAACGAGGTCTTGGACCGACCTATCGGAGTTCTCCATGCGTCCTTCCATGGCCCTAAGACGACCATCCATATTCTCGGAGAAGGTCCGAAAGTTAGCATCGGATTGGTGCAACCTAGCCATAATGGCCATCATCGCCTCTTGTAGGGAGTGGAAGTCTCCCGAGGTATCCCGTGGGTTGGCCATAGGTGGGGGTGGGGGTGAGTACTGAGTACCCCGACGAGTGGGCATGCAAACACACCGACTAGAGCAAAACACACTAATGCAAAATGATGCGCCTAGACTTAACCAAAACTCGGTACGCGGCGGAGATAATCGACCCGAAGGTCACTTGCACAAGTGTGCGGCCTTCCCGATAGGCGTAACCTAACGGTCGGACAACACCTTTCTATATACCGAATAAAGGGATGTATGCGAAAAGACACTCTTTTTTGTGTTTTAAAACAATGATGACCCTAAACACGACTTAGACCGACTGATGACTAGACGTAAATGACACTCTTTTTTTTTTGACACCCTAGACTCAACTCGCTCTGATACCAAATTGATGCGGGACGGGACCACGGACACGATAAGCTAGCGGTCGTCCCTTAGTGAGGGAAGCGTCGGATGTGCGCGGTTGAACAACCGGCAGTGAGCTAGGGTGGTCGGCTCTCAATTGTGCCCGGATCGGGTCACGGGACGGTCACTCTCTCACTCGCAGCAGTGATATGATAAATTAAAAGCGATCTAGGTAACCCTACACATGCTCTCTAGCAGCGGCATAAACAAGCATATATAGAAATAAGCGGAATGCCAAGCAAGGAGCGAATACGATACCTCCACGCGCTCGGCGTGGCGAAGATGGCACCCGGCCGAAACTCGTACTCCCGGGAACTTAATACATTAAGATTACAGCAATACAAGTAAGCCCACTCCACGCAGGGAGGTAACGGGCGACACAAGGGGACCCGGGAGGACCAATTCCGGGTTGACGGGCGGTTTCCGGGCACGGCTTCGGCTTCGCGCGTACTCGTGCTAGTGGGGCCCACGTGTGGACCGGAGGGGTCGTGTGGGACCTGATGCCTCCTCTGGTGTGGGTACACTTGGGAAGCGCTCCCCTAGGATGGCGAGTTGCTGGAACGACCGCCGGACGCCGGGCGGCCCTCGGACGACGCTCGTGGGAAACCGGCCACAAGTCTGCACTTGCTGTCTTCTCGCGCGCTGTCCGGCGAGATCGGCTGGTGTGATCAACCCCGTCGTCGGAATGCAACGAGCTCGGCGCCGTTGGAAAGAGGACTCCAAATACTTCGACGTAGGGGCCTTCAGAAAAAATAATCAGATACGTATATCTGACTTATGGAATTTACACCCTTGCTGTAAACAGGCCAGAACTGTAGGTGCAGGTTCTGACTTCTCTGAAAATCACTGTTGACCGGTGGGAGGACCTTGGAATATGGAGATGAGTTCTTCAGAAAAGTTGAAGATCTATGAGATAGAAAACCGGGACTATTTTTGGTTTTTGATTTGGATAGGAAATGGATTTTATGGGATTTTTTGAGTGGACCTGGGTCGGATCTGGGACACTGTGGAAAAATTGCTCACAGGAACTGGTACGAATTTTGAAAAATATCTAGAGACCTTATCAAAAATTAATAAAATTCATGGTGGTAGAAATATGTGGACAGAAGTCTCAGTAATTTTTAGAGCCCAAAAAAAATTCAAAACATGGGTCGAACAAGGTAGACTCAGAACTGTTGAACAGTAGACAGAACCTGGACAGAACTGAAATTTGAACTTGGACAAAAATCTAAAAATATCTAAAGGACGAATTTTTGCCTGAAATTTTTTTTTGGAGGTAAGGGTTCAAGAGGGGAACCAACCCTGAAAATTGGAGCTTCAGAAGATGAGGGAAGAGAGAGGGACAATTCGGAGAAGAGAGGTCTGTCCAGAGTGGACAGAAAACCGAATTCGTTGGCGAAGACGCGTCGGCGGCGAGACGGCGGCGGCGGCGATCACCGGAGCTGCTTCAGAAGTTGGAGGGGATCAAGGGGGAAGGTATTACACTCTAGAAATGGGCTGGAGGTGGAAGAACACCAGGGAGAGAGGGGAGAGGGGCACAAGCTTCAAGGAGGCAAAATGCTAATTTCTTCTTCATTAATTCTTTCCATAAGAAAATACAAGTATTTATATGAAAGGGTTCTAATCTAATATGAGCCCTTGGATCAAGGGTTGAAGAATGGAGGGTTGAGATGTGGTGTGAACACCACATTAAACCCAAATAAACTAATAGGTCCGCCCCCCCCTTAAAGAGGACAATTTGGAATTGTCTTCTTTATTTAATTCATGGTCCAAGTCCAAATTTGGACCATGGACCAGCCACCTTGGACCCAAGAGTCCATGTGGACCAATAAGGAGGAGGGAGGGGGCCCCTGCAGGGCCTACAAGAATATTTGCAAAGAAACCCAATGGCCTTTTGCAAATAAACCCACTAAGACCTACTATTGTGTACGCATATATCACAAGGGCGTACATACAAATACAAAAGGACATAAATGCAAACACAAAGTGAGCTGGTTGTCGCTGATGTCCCCATCAGGAACACTACCTTGGCAATCTACAACCCGCACCAGTGCTACTTACAAGTTGGACTTCCCCGCACTATGGTTCCAGCACTATCTCACTACCCTCCCCTTCAAGTTAGGAAGATTGGGACCGAGGAGGACGAGCAGGCGATCCGGAGTGCTCAGACCATGTGGGAGATCAGCCGAGTCCGTACCTTGCTGACAGAAGTGACAGAAGATGAGGAGGATTACCGAGCTTACGTGAAAGCACTACGTAAAATTCGGCCCCGTGCGGATGTGAAATTGAATGTAACTTGAGCTTTATGATTATGTATTTGAAATTATGGACAGAATGATGTATTATGAACCTTGAATGAATGAAATGAAAGATTGGTTTTGAAAGATTTATAGTGAGATTGTTCCTTTAGCTTGGTGGTTCAGATAGGACAAGATTCTCTGTTTTGAAAACGGTCTAGAAAAGGACCGCCAGGCCTGCCTAACAGTCTAGCGATAAACCGCAAGGAGAAGGACCCCAGAAAATCGAGCCTGCTCTCGGGAATGGCATGCGATTGCCACTTGACCGCTAGGAAGATCTTAACAGTCTATCAAAAGACCGCAAGGGAGCAAAAATAGAGAAACCTTAGCGTTCAGGTTCTCGGGTGAGGAAAATGGTCTTCGCGTGACCGCTAGAAAGGATTAACGGTCTACCAAAAGATCACAAGGGATAAGAGATAGACAAACTTGTGAGCCTTGAATCTTGGGCAATGGAACATGTGTCTGCACACACTAAAATAAGATAACAAGTCAGATCCGTTCTTAGGCTCAACCCCTTGCCTACAGTAAGTTAGAAGATGACAAATCCTTGATATTTGGTCAAGGGGTGGAGCCTTATTAAATAGGCGAGAATGTAATCAAAATATGAAATGCAATGCATGCTATGGAAGGATGATGATATTTTTGTTGGATTTTTGAAAATATCGGATTTTTGTTAGATTTTGAGAGTATCTATATTTTTTTTGGATTTTGAGAATATCTATTTTTTTCTTTTTTTCAGACCAGTTCCACCCTGGCAACGAGGGTCCTCTCTATTCCATTAAGAGCCTCCCCCGAGGTTGGCGTGTAATGAGGGTGACAAACCCTGGCCAAGTCTATCTCACCCATATAACGGTGCCACTCCAAGGGCCATACTATGGGTATATTCTAGTCCCTTAAGGAAGAGAGAGAAGAATTATTGGGGGTACGCCTAGCATAGGGATAGAAGCTTTTAGGGCTCGAATTCCTCCCATGATGACCTGTTTGGAGATTTGGTCTGTTGCGCCGGGGCTTTGCATCCGCCATCGAACCTTCATCCATTCTAGGCATGCATACGACCGGGCTCATGACGTCCCGCGGGGAAACTGTACTGCCACTCTTGCCATGCCTAGTTTGATTTTATTTTCATGGAGCAATTTGACGTTGTAATTTGTGCTTTTGATAGAAGTGGTGGCTTTTACCTTGATTCATGCTCTTTTCTTTTTTGACTGATTTTTCTTTTTCCCTTCTTTTGTTGATTCAGATCATAGCGGAATGCCCATATTTGGGACTTCCTCTCGTTAGGGTGTCTAAATCGGTCATCTCCCCCTTATTCACCCCTTGCACCTACGCGTGGCCGAAGAGAGAAAAGTAGGGGCCTTTACTTCCCCCTAGGCATGGCCAAAGGAGAGACGGTGTCACCTAGTAAAGGGAAAACCGGACCAGAGTCGTCGTGTAGTGTGTGATTGCCATGCTCGGGGTCCTCCTTCGTGGTAAGGGGAGAGACATCTCGCTACCGAGTTGGCACTGGCTTGACTCTAAGGAAAAAAATGCTTAAGATACAACCTATTCCAATCGTGAGATAGCTCCTCACCTTCCGCGTTGACTAGACGATATGCGTTCCCTGGATATGCCTCTCTAAAGACCAACGGCCCTTCCCAGTTAGGTTGCAATTTAGACCTAGGACCTCCAGATCTAATGAATTTACGTTTCAAAATCATATCACCTACTTTAAATTTACGTTCATATACCTTCTTTTGAAAATAACGCGAGACTCTCTTTTGATAAATAGACACGTGATCGGCCGCATTTAGCCTCTTCTCATCCAAGAGTTCTAGCTAGACGAGCAACGCCTCTCGACGTTCATCAAGATTAAGTTCCTTATCGAGTTGTACCCTTAGGGAAAGGATCAAGATCTCATATGGGAGCACCGCCTCCATCCCATAAGTAAGAGCATAGGGGGTTTGGCCCGTTGGAGTACGAACGGAGGTGCGGTAAGCCCATAGAGCTTCCACTAATCGTTCAGGCCAATCAGTAAATTTATGAGATTCACATGTTTTCTTGATGATTTTAAGAAGGGTTTTATTAGTGGCTTCAGCTTGACCGTTGTCTTGAGGGTAGTATGGAGATGAATGATGTAATGTAATATTGAACTTCTTATAGAGGTCCTGAAGCTCTTGAGAGACGAACTGGGGTCCATTGTCAGTGACGATGCTGCTTGGCACTCCGAACCGTGAGATGATGATCTTTATGATGAAGCGGCACACCGTGGTGGCTTTGATCTCTGTGTATGCTTCTTCTTCGGGCCATTTGGTGAAGTACTCAGTGGCGATAAGATTGAAAGATTTCTGCTTGATCTGGGAGTTGGGATCACCGAGCGGGCCAACAATGTCAAAAGTCTACATGGAGAATGGCCAAGGAGCAGAGAGAGGATGAAGATATGAAGTAGGAGCATGGATTTTATCAGCGTGGAGTTGGCATTTAAGACACCTCCGAACATAGAGGGAGCAATCTTCCTCTAGAGTGGGCCAATAATAACCCTGCCTAAGGATCTTCTTCGCTAAAGCCTGGCCATTGACATGACTTCCACACTCACTTGAATGGGCTGCTTCGGCCACCTTCCAAGCTTCATCATCATCAAGACACCTCATGAGCATTCCATTGAGAGCGCGCATGTACAATTCTCCAGCTATGATAGTGTACCTTGAAGTGGCTCTTCTAATAGCCTTATGATGTTCGGCACTTGCCCCATCTGAGAACGACCCATCCCTGCAATATAGCTCGATTTCATGGTACCATGGTAATTCTTCTTCTTCCAAGATCTCTTCTAACTCTGTTAAAGAGACTTCCTTTAAATCTTCCTGTCACGCCCCGAGCCTTTAATTATAGCGGAAGACTCGCTCGGGGAGCGCGAACAGCCGGCATGGTAAGCCTCTTGCAAGCAAGAATCAATCAGAGTGCAAGACAATCACACAAGTAAATGCAATTGCACAAGATTTAATCAAACTTCAACTTTATTTCATAATGCTCAATATTCAAGATACAATAACTAATTTGATTTCCATTCTACTAGACTCAAGAAATAGGAAAATTACATTGACTCAATCTAGACACTTTAACTTCCTAAGTCTTCACTCTCATCTTTATAACACTTTCACTCGCTTCCGGACCCGCTACTAGTATAACCCGAATCCGAATCTGAACTATTTCCATCTCCTGAAAAATATTAGAAAATAGGTCATGAGCACACTTGCCCAGTAGGTATCTTCGCATCAACATGAAGGCACTATTTAAGTAATTATCATTTTAGCTCTAAAGAAATAAGGTAAGACCATGCGAATGCGAATCAATCATGCGATCAAATCAATAGAAACAAGATAACCATGTAAGATAGAATGATCAAGAATGAACTAGCAAGAATATAACAAGAACATGATATTGGCCTTCCATGAACAAGAATGTAACGAGATTGTACTAGCAATCCACATATTCCTCACTTTAGCATCTTATGCTTAAGAGCAAGTGCTTCGTGAATTTCTGTGGAATATCAAGCAAGAATGTCATGTTGTGCCGTGGATCTTCACTTATTTATAGAAATAGTACTCCCAGCGCAATACGACGCCAGTAGCATCATACCCCATGGTTTATAAAATAGTATGTTTCCGACAATCAGCCGAGGGGACTAGCATAGAGCCCTTGAACACAATCAGTGCTCGATCGCATCTTCAGTTATAAATTAAGCTACTTCCACGCAGTATAACAGTAACGTATGGCCAAGAATATAGCACTTCCAATAATTCCATGATAACTAAAATCAATGAATGAATGCTTCAATTTTGAATATATGAGATCAAGAATGATATTTAACTAAGTTATGCTTATTGAATAAATCGACAGCATAACGGTACTTTCCTTAACTTCCATTCCTTTTAGATCCATTTAAGCAATATGACAAGTTCTAGATCATCAAGGTTTGTCTAGAATCAATGGAATATCAACCCTTGGTCAAACCTTGGGTTAACATAAACAAGCTATGTAACGGTCATTGGCTGGGACGTTACATTATGTAACGCGCCAGTAATAGGCCGTTACAGTGATCCGAGTCCAGAAGGATAAAAATAGATCCAGAGGAATGTGCCGGTCTGGCACTGGGCCGTTACATGAGCCTGACGGTCCAGTTCAAGGCCGTTACATTTCAAAAATCAAAAACCACGATAGAGTGTTCTAATTAATGGGCTTTCATTGGTACAACCAACTCGGCGTCCTAGTGGGAATCCCAGGCTCGCAGAGAATTACGGAGGCCTTGAAACAATGATTTCCTAGTCCATTGGAAGGATTATCCAATAGAGAGGTCCTCATGTCCAAGATAGTGTTCCTATAGTGCAATGTGTGAACTAATGACATCATATCGGAGTAAGTGCCATGTACTTATAGAATTGACTCTATTGACAGGTAGTGACATGTATAATAAATGTGAAAACCATGATGAAAACTCCGTCAATACAATGCTAACAAGTCATGCTTTTATAATCATGCTTTAATAGTACAAAACTATAGGTTTTAGCTTCATGAAATTAGCATAGCTTAAAAATAAAAGTGATACCAAAACATGCAATACCTGCTATGAACGATCAAATAACCTTAAAACATGAGATCAGGTTATAACTTAGATAACTAGGCTTAAACAATGGTAATATACAGTACACATGATATAACAGTCTGGAGATGGGGCGTCACAGTGAAAGTGACGGTCAGGACCCAGCCGTTACATGATTGTAACGCGTCTGTCCAAGCGTGTTAGAAACAACAGTGCAATTCAAATATCACACAGTGTGTAACGGTCTGTCGTAGGGCCGTTACTTGGAAGCGACGGTCCTATGCTAATGCGTTACAGTATCTGTTAACAGATAACAATCATAGAAACTAAGAGATCAACTCACATCATGTCTTTTATCAAAACATGATGAGTTTCTAGTCATGTTAACGAAGTAAGGCCATCTACATGCATAGGTAATCATGAATAGATGAATAGTCATGTTTTAATTTCTTAATTTGGCTAAGAGGTGCATGATGTGCATAGAACAAATAAAACATGAAATCAATGCTCTACAATGCATGGAATTCAATCAAACCAGAGGGCTTTTAGTCCTATTCTGCTGTTTTTGCCGTTCATGAGATAACCTACCTCTTACTTAGACTGTAGTTTCTGAATTTGGTTGAGAACCGTGCCCTAGATCCCTTCCTTCTCTTGTGACTTTTTCAGCCACTTGTTTAGGCTCTAACTCCACGCCCTCTTGACCTAAAGATGTGAAATTCGGAGGGGAGTTAGTCTAAAGTATTGTAAACAAATTATTCTAAAGAACTTACCTGCGATAATGACTCCTTACCTTGCTTCCTTATGCCCAAAAAGTAAGGGTCGCACAGTTCAGAACTATGCCATATTTATAGAGTTTAGGCTAGGTTTTGAGGATTAGATCAAGTTTAGAGTCCTTATTTCATCAAATCCTGATCTCTAAGAGTCCTTAGAGTTTTTACAATCCTTCCCAAGTCGATCCATAGTGGATAGGAACATCAAGTTCCAATCTTTTCATGAGTCCCTTCACTTACGGAACTAACAGGAATGTAACGGTCGAGTGACCATGCATTACATGGCTGTGGCGGTCTTACGATAGACCGTTGCAGTCATCGTAGCTTAGAGTTTCAATTTATGAAAACTCTCTTGTTAATTATCCAAATCATTATCTTATAGTATTAGTATTTATCCTTAATATCCGTGGATAGACTTAATTACCTTCTAGAATGTGGGCCTAACTTAATGGGCCTGAGTTAAAAACCTTTTGGACTTTAATTAAGTGGTTTGGGTTAATTGATTAACACCACTTGGCCTCATAATAACCATTTATAAATTTATTTAGGCCTTTATAATTTCTTGAAAATTATTTTTAAAATTTCTGGGGCACTACACCCTCCCCCACTTAGAAAGAATTTGGTCCCCAAATTCAAAACATGTATTGAGGAGAGTGTACTTACAATTAAATAATTCCGGGAATCTTTTCTTCATAGCTGATTCGATTTCCCATGTTGCTTCATAAGGCCATGCTTTCTTCCCTTGAATCTTAACTATAGGAATGACCTTATTTCTGAGTTGATGCACTTCCCGATCCAGAATCTTTATCGGTGTTTGTTCGTATGTCAAGTCTTTCTGAATCTCCAGATTGTCATAAGTGATGATGTGATCTGGATCATACACATACTTTTTTAGCATCGAGACATAAAATACGTCATGAACTCCTGCTAACTGTGGTGGCAAAGCCAATTTATAGGCCACTTCACCGATCCTTTCGAGGATTTCAAATGGACCGATAAATCTTGGAGTTAGCTTTCCTTTAATGCCAAATCTTCGAATACCACGACCCGAGAAACCTTTAGATATACATGTTCTCCTAGTTGAAATTCCAAGTCGCGCCTTCGATTGTCAGCATAAGATTTCTACCTATCTTGTGCCATTTTCATCCTTTCCTGAATGAGCTTGATTTTCTCTGTAGAATCCCTGATTAAATCAGGGCCTAGAAATTGCCTTTCCCCTATTTCATTCCAACATATTGGTGATCGATAACTTTTCCCATATAGAGCTTCGAAAGGTGCCATTTGTATGCTTGCTTGATAGCTGTTATTATATGCAAATTCTACCAAAGGCAAGTGATCATGCCAACTTCCTCCAAAATCAATGACACAAGCCCTGAGCATATCTTCTACCACTTGATTTGTCCTTTCTGTTTGACCATCAGTTTGTGGATGGAAAGCGGTGCTAAAATTCAATCTAGTCCCAAGTGAATGTTGTAGGCTCTTCCAAAATTATGATGTGAATCGGGGATCTCTATCTGATACAATAGCGATAGGGACTCCATGTAACTTGACAATTTCTTTTATGTATAGTGCTGCTAGAATATCTACAGACCATCGACTTTTTATTGGTATGAAATGTGCAAATTTAGTCAATCGGTCTATAATTACCCATATTCCATCGTGTCCACATCTTGTCTTAGGTAGTCCCATAATAAAAACCATTCCTATGCTCTCCCATTTCCATTCCGGGATACTTAAGGGATGTAATTTACCTGCGGGTCTGAAATGTTCCGCCTTCACTTGTTGACATGTGAGACACTGAGATACGAAGTCAGCTACTTCCCTCTTCATATTAGGCCACCAAAAGCTTCTTTTGAGGTCCTGATACATTTTTGTACCTCCTGGATGAATGGTATACTTTGATTTATGTGCTTCTTCTAAGATTAATTTCTTTGTATCTTCATGATCGGGTATACACATTCGGCCCTTGAATAGCATTTTTCCATCTTCGATATAGAAAAATCCGGTCTTCGTTCAATATTGGCCTTAATTTCCAGTAAAATTGGGTCATCCTCTTGTAACTTGGCCAAATCCTCAATCAATGTTGGTTGAGCTCAGATATTTGCCATGAAACAATTATCTTCCTTAATGTCCACATCTAGATTTAATTGAGCAAATTGAGGAACAAGGTTAGTCATACTAATCATGAGACTTGATAACATACCAATTGGTTTTCTGCTAAGTGCATCTGCTACAGCATTTGCCTTGCCAGGGTGATATTAAATAGCGAAATCGAAGTCTTTAAGATATTCCAACCATCTCATCTGCCTCATGTTAAGCTCTTTTTGAGAAAATAAATATTTCAAACTCTTATGGTCCAAATAGATAGTGAACTTTTCTCCATAAAGATAATGACGTCAAATTTTCAAGGCGAAAATAACTGCTGCTAATTCCAAATCATGTACAGGATAATTTTCTTCGTGACGTTTCAATTGTCTTGAAGAATAGCAAATCACATTTCCATCTTGCATAAGGACACACCCTAAGCCAATTCCAGATGCATCCGTATATACTTCAAATCCAGCACCCTCTATTGGTAGTGACAAAACAGGGGCTGTTGTAAGATGATTCTTAAGATTTTGAAAACTCTTTTCATAGTCCTTCGACTAGATAAAAGGATTTTCTTTTCTGGTAAGTCTAGTTAAAGGAACCGCGATCTTTGAAAAGTCCTTTATGAATCTTCTATAATAACCTGCTAGACCCAAAAAGCTTCTAACTTCAGATATAGTCGTTGGTCGGCTCCAATCTCTGACAGCTTCTACCTTAGAAGGGTCCACAGCAATTCCTTCTTTTGAAATAATGTGGCCTAGGAATGAGACTTCCTTGAGCCAGAATTCACACTTATTGAGTTTGGCATATAGCTTGTATTCTCTAAGTGTTTGCAAGGCTATCCTTAGATGTTCTTCATGTTCTTCTTTTGTCTTGGAGTATATCAGGATATCATCGATGAAGACGACGATGAACTGATCTAAAGATGGCTGAAAGACACTATTCATAAGTTGCATGAATGCTGCTGGGGCATTAGTTAACCCAAACGGCATTACCACGAATTCATAGTGGCCATAACGACTTCGAAAAGCCGATTTGTAGATGTCCTCTTCTTTGATTCTAAGCTGATGATAACCTGATCTTAGGTCAATCTTAGAAAAATATTCTACTCCCGAAAGCTGATCGAAGAGCTCATCAATACGCGGCAATGGGTACTTGTTCTTGATTGTAAGTTGATTCAATCGCCGGTAGTCAGTGCATAACCTGTGAGAACCATCCTTCTTCTTGACAAATAGAACCGGCGCACCCCAAGGGGATGTGCTAGGTCTGATAAAACCCTTGTCTAGAAGTTCCTGTAATTGCTTCTTTAATTCCTTGACCTCTGTGGGGGACATCCTGTAAGGGGCTATAGAAACAGGTGCTGCACCTGGAATGAGTTCAATGGTAAAATTTACTTCCCTCTCGGACGGTGAACTAGGTAGTTTGGATGGGAACACGTCAGGGAATTCATTTGCAATAGGAATGTTTGCTAGGATAATTTCCTTAGATTCGGTGACAATGACTGAAGCAAGAAAAACTTCACATCCTTTCGAGATAAGTTTGCAGGCGTGTAGAGAAGATATAATGGTAGGATGCTTCTTGTATTTGATGCCAAGAAAGGAAAATCTTGGAAGACCGGGCTTTCGGAAAGATATAATTCTATTTCGGCAGTTGATGTAAGCATCATGGTCTACAAGCCAATCTACCCCTAAAATGACATCATATCCTTTCATGTCAAGGCATACTAAGTTTGCGGAGAGATTGTGTCCTTCTACCACTACCTCACAATCAGGATAATAGTTGGTAAGCTTAGTTCCAGATCCTAAAGGGGTAGTAATAGCGAGATCTGAAGGTAAGGGAACTGATGCAGTTGGTAAGGTTTTTGCAAAAGTGGTGGAGATAAAAGAATGAGAAGCACCAGTATCAAATAGCACGAATGCAGGACGAGAACAGATTTGAAGAGTACCTTCCATGAGCCCATCATTTTGATCCCTGGGTGCTTCTTCTTCATCTATAACTACATTGAGGAGAGCCTACCTCCTACGTCCTCCGTTATTTGGTTGGTCTTTCATAAGGGGGTAATCTGGCACACGATGCTCCCTACTCCCACAACGCAAACAAGCACCTAGGCGCTTCCAGCATTCTTCAGCCGAGTGGCCGAATTTCTCACAAAAGGTGCACGCCGAGGCGACTTGCTCATTTTCTTCCTTCACCTTTTTAATACTCTTTTGAGAACTTCCACCGTTCCCATTCCTTGATCTTTTCTTATTATCACAGCTTTTGTATGGTTCCGTGATGCTGAGCTTCTCCTTCTTATAATGCCGATCAGAGCGCCGGCTAGATTCTTCTCCCTTTCCTTTCAACCTTTCGACCTTCTCTAAGGTCCTCTCGCATAAATATGCCCTTTGAACCATCTCCGCATAAGTGCGGATATTCTGTGTCCCCAGTTGTTGAATGAAACCGGGCCGTAACCCATCCATAAATCGGTTTGCTTTTAATAAGTCTGTACTAATCAAATGTGGTGCATACGGTGCCAGTCTTGAAAACTGCAACTCATATTCTGCCACGGACATGAATATTGGAATAAGTAAAATCATTCTTAAACTAATTAGCTATCTTATCCCGGGTTCTACCCAATCCTCACATGGGTGTGGAATTTTTCCTTAGTTCATAGGTATGGGTCCTTAACCTTGGACTTATCCTATGACATGACTCTTCTCCTTAAGTCCTGAGACTTAGGCTCTGATACCTACTTAACTGTCACGCCCCGAGCCTTTAATTACAGCGGAAGACTCGCTCGGGGAGCGCGAACAGCCGGCATGGTAAGCCTCTTGCAAGTAAGAATCAATGAGAGCGCAAGACAATCACACAAGTAAATGCAATTGCAAAAGATTTAATCAAACTTCAACTTTATTTCATAATGCTCAATATTCAAGATACAATCACTAATTTGATTTCCATTCTACTAGACTCAAGAAATAGAAAAATTACATTGACTCAATCTAGACACTTTAACTTCCTAAGTCTTCACTCTCATCTTTATAACACTTTCACTCGCTTCCGGACCCGCTACTAGTATAGCCTGAATCCAAATCCGAACTGGAGAGGGGGATTTCTGTAGCCCACCCAAAGAGCAGCCCAACAAGACTCAACAGGGTCCAACGAGGCAAGCTCACCCGAGTGATACCCCACGGGGCCCACTCAGGGAAGAAAAGCCCAATAAATAGACACTCGAGGAACCAACCCTCCCCGGCGGCCCCTAGGCTCGGAGGGCCCGAGTGATGGTCAGGTCACAAGGAAGGTCCGGCCCAGGCCATTTTTCCGCTCGGGAGAGACAGGCGCCAGCCGACCTATCCGACCCCTCCTTTGACCGAGCTATCCTCCTCGCCCAAACAGGGCTGGCGTTTCAGGAGCTCGGACCGGACGCTAGCCGTTCGCGCTGCCTTTAAGAGTCCCCAACGGATAGGGGAATCAACCAGCCACCGGGTTTCAAGGCGATAACGCCCCCACGATAAAGGCCATGAAAGCCCACGTTGAGGACGTAACTCCCGCCGAAGACCCCCCAGCTGACAGGACTCCTGAAGGCGGCACACTACTTAAAACCAGGGCTACCCTCCGGTGGAAGGAAAGAGAAAAAAGGAAGGTAAAACTCCTGAGCAATCCGCTTCACCCCCCCCCCCTTTTTGGTGGAGAGGAGTCTCGCGCATCAGCTTTTCTCCTCCCTTCATTGCTTCCACCACAGCTCTACTGACTTAGCCATCGGAGGGTTTCGCCCCAGGGAAATCCCCCGGGCCCTCTGACGCGTTTCCCTGTCTTACAGTTCATCTCCTGGTGATCCACGGCCCGCTCAGGACGCAGCGCGAGATTTCGCCTCTTCATCTGGCGCCGTCTGTGGGAAACGCACGAAGAGCCGAGATGGTGAGAAGAAGCTCGGGGAGGAGATCCGCCGTCGAGAAGGGTAAGGCCGTGGTGACGGCGGGAGAAGACCCCTCTAGGGCCTCACAGAGCCCTCCCTCCAACACCAGCGTCCCCACCAACGGGCCGCCGCCCCTTCCGACGGCAACGGGGGTAGCCCCCAACGGCGGCGTCGAGATCTTCCAGGCCCTCAGTAAGAAGCTTGACATTCTCGTGGAGCTTATGAGGGCCCAGGCGGTGAGGGATGCCAGGTCTCGCGCCCCGTCCGGGAGCCCCCCCCATCGAAGTGCGTCCCAGCACACCGCTGGAGGCCGCTTCACCCTCCGCGGTCAGCAGCTCATCCGCAACCACGCGGGAGGACCCTCGCAAGCTCCACCCCCGGAGCAAGAGGCTTCCTCCATGCCCAGGAAAGGGAAACAGGGGGCGAGGCCTCCACGCCCGAGCGCCGGCGGTCCTGAGGATCGCCACGACGCTCCCCCCAGCCCCACGGCACGACCGTTGCCGGAACTATCCCTTCGGCTGAGGGATTTCGAAAGACGCTTCGCAGAGCAAGAGCGCGCCCTCCGCGCCCTGCAGAAGACCTCCCTCCCGGAGGAGGAGGAGAAATCCCCGTTCTCCGAGCACATCTTGAAGGCAGATGTATCTCCTAGGACCTCCATTCCTACCTTCAAATTCTATGATGGACAGGGCGACCCAGCCGACCACTACGACAACTTCGATGCCCTGGTGACTCTGCATGGAACACCGGATCCCATTAAATGCCGAGCCTTTGCGGCCACCCTGGTCCAAGGCGCTCAGGCGTGGTTCCGGGCCCTCGCCCCTGGGTCCATCCAGGACTTCAGGCAATTCGGGTGAGTCTTCAAGGAGAGCTTCGCCGGAAGCGCCCCCCCGAGGTCAGTAGCGGGGCTCCTGGCCCTCAAACAGGCACAAGGGGAAAGGCTCCGGGCTTATGTCCACCGATTTAAATCGGAAGCCCTCAGAATTCCCCGCCTGGATGTGGCCTCAGCCATGACCGCTCTGTCCAGGGGCACCCGGGATGAAAATCTCCGCCGCGAACTGGTCCTCCACCCTCCCTCGACCCTTGCCGAGCTAGTGACTCTGGCTCTGCGCCACGCCGAGTGCGAAGAGCTGCTCAGCGCCTACCGAGACACAACCGGCTCGGGTCGGGAGGGGGACAAGAAGCGGGCCCCCGAGTCAAACCCTGGCTCGGGCAAGAAGCGTGATCGGGAAGGAGAGCGCAAACAGAGGTACGAGCGGTACACCCCGTTGACCACGCCAGTCTACGAGATCTATGAAGACATCAAAGACTCGGGACTCCTCCGCCAGCCCGAACCAATGAGATCGAAGAACCGCAAGCGCGACAGACATTGCTTGTTCCACGGCGACCACGGGCACCACGCCGGCGACTGTCACCAGCTCCAGGACGAGATCGAACGCCTCATCCGTCAGGGGCACCTAGCCCGGTTCGCAGCTGGGCACAAAGAAGACAAAGACGCCGCCGAGGAGATCGACAACGCCCCCCGAGGGGTCCACATCAACGTCATCTCCGGAGGAACGGCATCGGGCGGCGACACCAGCCGAGGAAGGAAGCGCCATGCCGAGCGGGCCAGTCGGGCCTCAGAGCCCTCAGGGGGCCCGCCGAGGGAGCCCCAGGTCATAGTCTTCTCTGACCAAGACCTGGAAGGGCTAAGCACCCGGCATGATGATGCCCTCATCATCTTGGCCACAATAAACCATTGCAACGTAGATAGAATTCTGGTTGACAATGGAAGCGCCCCCGATGTATTATCTTATGACTGTTTCCTCAAGATGGGGGAAGACCCATCCAAGCTCCGCCCGATCCGAACCCCCCTTTGCGGGTTTAACGGCCTGGCCGCCTACCCCGAGGGAGCCCTAAGCCTGCTGGTCACCATCGGCACCCCACCCAAAACCGTTACAGTCATGGTGGACTTCATTGTGATCAAGGGTATGATAGCGTACAACGCCATTTTCGGCCGGAAAATTCTCAGCCGAATGAAGGCCGTACCATCTACCTATCACCAAAAAATGAAGTTTCCCACCAAAAACGGGTTGGGGGAAGCCCGAGGTAACCAGGCCACGGCTAGAAGGTGCTACAACATCTCGGTGGAAGTCTCAAGGCCGGACGGAGGGGATAAGGGCCCCAAGGGAATCGAAGGGAAGACCGTAACCACCGAGCCCGGTGGCGAGTTGCTAACGGTGTTCCTAAACGATGACCCGGCCCTCGGAGTAAGGATCGGAGCCGACCTACCACCTAAGGAACAGCAACAATACAAGAAATTTCTTTCTGAGTACGCTCAGGTCTTCGCTTGGGCCGATGATCAACTCCCTGGCATACCAGGGGAGACCGTGATGCACAAGCTCAGCCTTGACCCCACCGTCAGGCCCGTACAGCAACGGAGAAGGAAGCATGCGCCCGAGAAACAGGCGGTCATCAAGGTGCAGGTCACCAAGGGACAAGAGACAGGCCTCTTCAGGCCAGTCCTGTACCCTACGTGGCTAGCCAATGTCGTCCTGGTGCCAAAAACCACAGGCAAGTGGCGAATGTGTGTGGACTTCACCGATCTGAATAAGGCTACCCCCAAGGACTGCTATCCGCTACCGAGCATCGACCAATTGGTTGATTCAACCTCGGGCAACGAGATACTCAGTTTCCTGGATGCCTATTCAGGTTATCACCAGATCAGAATGAATCCAGAAGACGTCGATAAGACAGCCTTCATCACTGACTGCGGCGTGTACTGCTACACCCGGATGCCCTTCGGATTAAAGAACGCCGGAGCCACATATCAGCGGCTGGTAAACCACATGTTCGAGGGACAGCTAGGCCGGAACATCGAGGCTTACATCGATGACATGCTCGTCAAGACTCCCAAGGCCCAAGACCACTTCGCCGACCTTGCTGAAACCTTCGGCACCCTCCTGAAGTACAACATGAAGCTCAACCCCGCCAAGTGCGCCTTCGGAGTAAAATCCGGGAAGTTCCTGGGTTTCCTAGTCACTCAGCGCAGGATCGAGGCCAACCCCGACAAAGTCCAGGCCATCCTGGACATGCGCCCGCCCACGTGCATTAAAGACGTCCAGCGTCTGACGGGGCGTGTCGCCGCTCTCAGCCGTTTCCTGTCCCGTGCGACCGAACGATGCTTGCCCTTCTTCAAATTAATGAGGGGGCCCAAGCTGGCATCTGCTACGTTCGCATGGGATGAGGAGTGCCAGGCAGCATTCGTCGAGCTTAAGGAGTTCCTGGCTTCGCCACCGGTGCTCTCCAAGCCCGTCCTAGGCGAAGTCCTGCTGCTCTACCTCTCGGCGACGCCATCCACGGTCAGCTCGGTCCTGGTCAGAAATGACTCGGGAATCGAAAGACCGGTCTACTACACCAGCAAGGTGCTCAGTGGGGCCGAACGGAGGTACCCCGCAACCGAGAAACTCGTGCTAGCGTTGGTCACCTCCACGAAGCGCCTCCGCCCCTACTTCCAGGGGCACCCCATCACCGTGCTAACCGGCGAGCCGCTGAAGAAGATTTTGGCCCACCCCGAGGCCTCGGGGCGACTCGTCAAATGGGCCATCATGCTCAGGGCCTACGACATCTCATACCAGCCACGATCAGCAATCAAAGGCCAAGCGCTCACCGACTTCATTGCCGAAAGCACCATCCCTGCCGAGGACAGGCCTCCGACCGCGACCGAGCCAGCCTGGGAACTGTTCGTTGATGGGTCGTCCAATTCGGCAGGCAGTGGTGCGGGGATCCTCCTAAGGTCCCCCGAAGGGATAGAGCTACAGTACGCCTTAAAATTCAACTTTCAGGCGTCCAACAACGCTTCCGAGTATGAGGCCCTTATCTTAGGAGCACGCATGGCCCGACGGCTGGGGGTCGAGCGAGTCAGGATCCACACTGACTCTCAACTAGTCGCAGGTCAGGTCAACGGTGAGTATGAGGCTCGGGAGGTACCCATGATCAAATACCTTCAGCTGGTCCGGAGCCTGGCCCAACAGTTCGAGGGATTTGAGGTAGTCCGGATAGCTCGGGAGCGAAACTCCCAGGCGGACGCCCTCTCTCGATTGGCCTCCTCCCTAGACCCGGAAGGTATACGATCGGTCCTCCTAGAAGAGCTAGAGCGCCCGAGCATCGACACGGAGCTCCTCGCTGTTGACTCGGCCACCCCAAGTGACTGGCGCTCCCCCTACCTGTCCTGGCTACAAGACTCCCAAGAGCCCTCCGACCCTCGGGAAGCCCGCCGAATGAAGTATCAAGCCCGGCGCTTCGTCATCCTCGACAACGCCCTCTACCGAAGATCGTTCTCCGGTCCCCTCCTGAAGTGCCTCGGTCCCGACGAGGCAGGCCGAGCCGTCCAAGAGATTCATGAAGGCCTGTGCGGAGCGCACTCAGGGGCCCGGTCGCTAGCCCGAATCCTGTTACGACAGGGGTGCTGGTGGCCCACCCTACAGCGTGACTGCTCAGCCTATGTTCAACAGTGCGACCGATGCCAGCGGTTCGACCACTTGGTCCATCAGCCGGCAACGGAACTTGTCACCCTAACCGAGCCCTACCCTTTCGCTCGGTGGGGAATCGATATCCTTGGGCCATTCCCAACGGCCCAGTCCCAGAAGAAGTTCATCATCATCACCATCGACTACTTCACCAAGTGGATCGAGGCCGAGGCTACGACAAGGATCACCGAGACAGTCGTTTGGGGCTTCGTTTGGAAATCGATCATTTGCCGCTTTGGCATCCCCTGAGTGATAGTAAGCGATAACGGTCAGCAATTCAACTCTCGGTACTTCCGAGACAGATGCGCCGACCTAAATATCCGCAACCACTTCACTTCGGTCGCCCACCCTCAGGCCAACGGGCTGGTTGAAAATGCCAACAAGACTATCTTGAAAGGCATAAAAACCAGACTCGGCAAGGCTAAGGGTAGCTAGCTCGAGGAATTGCCTAGCGTACTGTGGTCGCACCGAACAACCCCCAGGACGGCAACCGGTGAAAGCCCCTTTCAGTTGGTATATGGCACCGAGGCCGTCGTTCCGTTGGAGATCGCCAACCCGTCTCTCCGAGTGGTCAGCTTCTCACCCGAGGCCAACGGGCAAAAATTGCTCGAGAACCTCGACCTGACAAGCGAACTCCGAGAGATCGCGAACGTCCGGGAAACGGAGTACCAGCGCCGCCTCACTCGATACTACAACGCCAAGGTCCGAGACAAACGTTTCCAACCGGGGAACTTCGTCCTCAGGAAAGCCGAAGCCTCTCGACCACTGGAGGTGGCGGGCAAGCTATCCCCCAACTGGGAAGGTCCCTACCGAGTGGTCGAGACGCTCGGGAAAGGTGCGTACAGGTTAGCGACAATGGAAGGGGAGCCTATTCCTCGGACGTGGAACGCAGCCGCACTACGCAGATTCTACTTTTGAAATTGTACAACGAGATGGACAGAATAAAATTCCTATTCTTTTCATTCCAAACCGTTGGTACATCAGGTAGGCAAATGCCAGTACATCACATAGCAAAAACAAAGCAAAAGTCCGTCTAACATCGTTTCAAGGGGTCATCGCTTGACTGACTCGGTCTTGATCTCCTCGCATCCAGCCACTGACTCTGCCTCGTGCAGAAACTGGCTCGGACAAGAGGTGGTCGAGCCAGTTGGCTCGGATGGCCCGTGACAAAGGTGACAGAGGGACTTCAGGAGGAAGGCCACCTTTAAACGTTGAGGAAGGCTACCTCCCAAGTTGGCAACAACCGGGAAAAAGGAGCGCCGGGAAGGCCCCCCCTCTTCCAAACTGCCAACTCCTTGGAAGGAAGGAGAGAGCAAGCAGCCCCCGAAGAGTGAAAGAAATGAAGAGCAGAAGAGGGAAAAAGAGGCTGCAGACGGAGGAAGGCCTCGGTGAGGAGGGAGCCGGATACGCCTCCTCCCCTCACACGGAGGGAAGTGACGGCAGACTCCCCTGATGCCCCCATCCGTCCTCCGCCTCGGCGTCCACCCAGAAGCCTCACCGGAGCCAAGAAGAGGCCAACGGCGTGCTTCCACAAGCCAAAGTCCTCCCCAGATCC
Source organism: Amorphophallus konjac (assembly GCA_022559845.1). NCBI lineage: Eukaryota > Viridiplantae > Streptophyta > Magnoliopsida > Alismatales > Araceae > Amorphophallus > Amorphophallus konjac. The sequence goes on from CM040128.1 coordinate 211,883,760, forward strand.
GCGCGGCGACCGTAGGACCCGTCTCGTACACGCGCGGCGACCGTGGGATCCATTCAACCTCACAAGACAGCAGGAGCCCACCGCTCCCCGTCGTCGGTGGCATCGCCCTCCTAAGGATCCTCCATGCTCCGGATGCAAAGGCACAACGCGAAGTGAAAAGGAAGGAGCAAGGAAAGACTGTTAGAGACAATCCCAAGCGGTGGAGAGGAAAGGTTGCCTTCCGGTCCTTCTTATAGGCCAAAGAAGGCTACATGCCTTAAATGCCCCCCTCGGAAACACGCCGAAGGATTTCTCCCCTGAACAGTCACCTCCAACTCCTCGTTTCCCGCCCTCGCGGGATTCACGAAGCGGCCTGACATTCAAAGCGTGAGGGGACGGAGGAACGCCCCGTCAGAAGCCTACCAAAACAGCGTGCGAAAATCGTGCAGGACATATCGGCACCTCTCAACTACCCAAGATTCGCCAACCAAATCACGGCAAGGATAGTACCCAAACAGAGCAAGTCATTTATTATCGTACCAAAAGGAAACCCTCTAAAAAGAGGAAAGAGGGACAAAAAGGGAAAGAGGCACAATACATCAGGCCTTGGGCCCACTTTAATGCTCGAGACCGACGGAAGGAGACGCGTCACCCCCGGCGCCTTCGGTGACGGCTGGCTCGGACACTGACCTCGCCTGTGCGAGAACTGTCTCAGTCGTGAGCCCTCCAGAGAAGCCCGGAGCCGGTGACCCCGACGGAGGCGATCCCTCCGAATCTTCTCCGACCGACGAAGAAGAGCTGGAAACTGACTCATCCGAATCATAACGCTGGCCAAAGGGGAACTCGATCGCGGAGTTTTGTTCATGGGCGTAGCCTACCGCCCGGCGATAGCCATGCTTGAACCCCTTTCGAGCACCTCGGCGTAGCGCTACCTCGTAGTAAGGTAGGGCGGCTTCCAACAGGTCGGCCGAGTAAGCATCCGAGCTCCTGTAGCGCTCGATTGCCTCCGCCTCGATCTGTCCCGCCCTACCGACGAACTCGACCCGCGCCCGCTCCGCCTCGGACACACGTTCCTCTGCCCGGGCCCGGTCCACCTCAGCCTCAGCTCGGAGACGCTCCGCCATCTCCACCCGATCTAGCAGCTTGGCACGCTCGAGCCCCCAGCAATTGTCCAGATCGAGGCGACGCAGACGCTCCTCCTCCAAGGATCGGCTTGCCCTCTCAAGAGACTCTCGGGTCTTGGCGAGTTGTTCGGTCAGCACCTCAGCCTCCAGTCGGCTTGCCCGCGCCACCTCTCGGAACGCGGAGAACTCCTGCCGGAGTCCCTCATGCTCCCCCTTGAGTCGGGCCAGCTTCCTCTCGCATCCCCCGAGGGTCCAGGCAAGGTTCGACCGCTCCGTTTCCGTCCGCGCGTGCGCCTCCGCCATCAAAGCCGCCGACCGAGCTATGACCAGGCCGCCTTCCATCAGAACATCGAGGAGCCTGGGGGGGGTATTGCGCCTTTCTCCCCCCTTCGTCGTCGCGGCAATCGATCGGCAGACCCGATATAGGTCGCCCGTAATGCCGAGACTTTCCAAGGGCTCCGGCAAAGGAGACCGCTCCGCCCGGGGCACTCCGCCAGAGGGCTCTGCTCAAGCAACGGGACCGGCCACCTCGCGCGCCACGGTCGGTTGGGGTTGCGACGCCTCCCCGGGTGAACCCCCAACCTCGACCGATGCCGCAGGTCCAACCGCATCAAGAAGCTCCGAAAGCCAAGAAACTAAGGAAAGCCCGAAACCCTGGAAGCCTAGAACGACGAACAAGTGCCCAACGCCTATAAAACCCTGGAGGGAGGCGGCGCGTCGTTCCGTGCTCCGAGAAAAAGGGGGGCCCCTTCAGTTCAAATCCGTCAGGATCATTATTACGGGCCCAGGCGACCACTCCACGTGGCACCATAAACGCCAATGGAATTCCACCCACCTGAGCCACGCCGATCCAAAGCCTCAAAAACTACTCAACCGAGCCTCCATGGCTTGGGAGTAGGAGGGGGACAAGTGGAGAGGGGGATTTCTGTAGCCCACCCAAAGAGCAGCCCAACAAGACTCAACAGGGTCCAACGAGGCAAGCTCACCCGAGTGATAGCCCACGGGGCCCACTCAGGAAAGAAAAGCCCAATAAACAGACACTCGAGGAACCAACCCTCCCCGGCGGCCCCTAGGCTCGGAGGGCCGGAGTGATGGTCAGGTCACAAGGAAGGTCCAGCCCAGGCCATTTTTCCGCTCGGGAGAGACAGGCGCCAGCCGACCTATCCGACCCCTCCTTTGACCGAGCTATCCTCCTCGCCCGGGCAGGGCTGGCATTTCAGGAGCTCGGACCGGTCGCTAGCCATTCGCGCTGCCTTTAAGAGTCCCCAACGGACAGGGGAATCAACCAGCCATCGGGTTTCAAGGCGATAACGCCCCCACGATAAAGGCCATGAAAGCCCACGTTGAGGACGTAACTCCCGCCGAAGACCCCCCAGCTGATAGGACTCCTGAAGGCGGCACACTACTTAAAACCAGGGCTACCCTCTGGTGGAAGGAAAGAGAAAAAAGGAAGGTAAAACTTCTGAGCAATCCGCTTCACCCCCCCCCCCTTTTTGGTGGAGAGGAGTCTCGCGCATCAGCTTTCCTCCTCCCTTCATTGCTTCCACCACAGCTCTACTGACTTAGCCATCGGAGGGTTTCGCCCCACGGAAATCCCCTGGGCCCTCTGACGTGTTTCCCTGTCTTACAGTTCATCTCCTGGTGATCCACGGCCCGCTCAGGATGCAGCGCGAGATTTCGCCTCTTCACGAACTATTTCCATCTCCTGAAAAACATTAGAAAATAGGTCATGAGCACACTTGCCCAGTAGGTATCTTCGCATCAACATGAAGGCACTATTTAAGTAATTATCATTTTAGCTCTAAAGAAATAAGATAAGACCATGCGAATGCGAATCAATCATGCCATCAAATCAATAGAAACAAGATAACCATGTAAGATAGAATGATCAAGAATGAACTAGCAAGAATATAACAAGAACATGATATTGGCCTTCCATGAACAAGAATGTAACGAGATTGTACTAGCAAGCCACATATTCCTCACTTTAGCATCTTATGCTTAAGAGCAAGTGCTTCGTGAATTTCTGTGGAATATCAAGCAAGAATGTCATGTTGTGCCGTAGATCTTCACTTATTTATAGAAATAGTACTCCCAGCGCAATGCGACGCCAGTAGCATCATACCCCATGGTTTATAAAATAGTATGTTTCCGGCAATCAGTCGAGGGGACTAGCATAGAGCCCTTGAACACAATCAGTGCTCGATCGCATCTTCAGTTATAAATTAAGCTACTTCCACGCAGTATAACAGTAACGTATGGCCAAGAATATAGCACTTCCAATAATTCCATGATAACTAAAATCAATGAATGAATGCTTCAATTTTGAATATATGAGATCAAGAATGATATTTAACTAAGTTATGCTTATTGAATAAATCGACAGCATAACGGTACTTTCCTTAACTTCCATTCATTTTAGATCCATTTAAGCAATATGACAAGTTCTAGATCATCAAGGTTTGTCTAGAATCAATGGAATATCAACCCTTGGTCAAACCTTGGGTTAACATAAACAAGCTATGTAACGGTCATTGGCTGGGCCGTTACATTATGTAACGCGCCAGTAATAGGCCGTTACAGTGATCCGAGTCCAGAAGGATAAAAGTAGACCCAGAGGAATGTGACGGTCTGGCACTGGGCCGTTACATGAGCCTGACGGTCCAGTTCAAGGCCGTTACATTTCAAAAATCAAAAACCACGATAGAGTGTTCTAATTAATGAGCTTTCATTGGTACAACCAACTCGGCGTCCTAGTGGGAATCTCAGGCTCGCGGAGAATTACGGAGGCCTTGAAACAATGATTTCCTAGTCCATTGGAAGGATTATCCAATAGAGAGGTCCTCATGTCCAAGATAGTGTTCCTATAGTGCAATGTGTGAACTAATGACATCATACCGGAGTAAGTGCCATGTACTTATAGAATTGACTCTATTGACAGGTAGTGACATGTATAATAAATGTGAAAACCATGATGAAAACTCCGTCAATACAATGCTAACAAGTCATGCTTTTATAATCATGCTTTAATAGTACAAAACTATAGGTTTTAGCTTCATGAAATTAGCATAGCTTAAAAATAAAAGTGATACCAAAACATGCAATACCTGTTATGAACGATCAACTAACCTTAAAACATGAGATATGGTTATAACTTAGATAACTAGGCTTAAACAATGGTAATATTGGCAAGTTATAATCTGTCAAAGGTTGACAGTACACATGATATAACGGTCTGGAGATGGGGCGTCACAGTGAAAGTGACGGTCAGGACCAGCCGTTACATGATTGTAACGCGTCTGTCCAAGCGCGTTAGAAACAACAGTGCAATTCAAATATCACAGAGTGTGTAACAGTCTGTCGTAGGGCCGTTACTTGGAAGCGACGGTCCTATGCTAATGCGTTATAGTATCTGTTAATAGATAACAATCATAGAAACTAAGAGATCAACTCACATCATGTCTTTTATCAAAACATGATGAGTTTCTAGTCATGTTAACGAAGTAAGGCCATCTACATGCATAGGTAATCATGAATAGATGAATAGTCATGTTTTAATTTCTTAATTTGGCTAAGAGGTGCATGATGTGCATAGAACAAATAAAACATGAAATCAATGCTCTACAATGCATGGAATTCAATCAAACCAAAGGGCTTTTAGTCCTATCCTGCTGTTTTTGCCGTTCATGAGATAACCTACCTCTTACTTAGACTGTAGTTTCTGAATTTGGTTGAGAACCGTGCCCTAGATCCCTTCCTTCTCTTGTGACTTTTTCAGCCACTTGTTTAGGCTCTAACTCCACGCCCTCTTGACCTAAAGATGTGAAATTCGGAGGGGAGTTACTCTAAAGTATTGTAAACAAATTATTCTAAAGAACTTACCTGCGATAATGACTCCTTACCTTGCTTCCTTATGCCCAAAAAGTAAGGGTCGCACAGTTCAGAACTATGCCCTATTTATAGAGTTTAGGCTAGGTTTTGAGGATTAGATCGAGTTTAGAGTCCTTATTTCATCAAATCCTAATCTCTAAGAGTCCTTAAAGTTTTTACAATCCTTCCCAAGTCGATCCATGGTGGATAGGAACATCAAGTTCCAATCTTTTCATGAGTCCCTTCACTTACGGAACTAACAGGAATGTAACGGTCGAGTGACCATGTGTTACATGGCTGTGGAGGTCTTACGATAGACCGTTGCAGTCATCGTATCTTAGAGTTTCAATTTATGAAAACACTCTTGTTAATTATCCAAATCATTATCTTATAGTATTAGTATTTATCCTTAATATCCGTGGATAAACTTAATTACCATCTAGAATGTGGGCCTAACTTAATGGGCCTGAGTTAAAAACCTTTTGGACTTTAATTAAGTGGTTTGGGTTAATTGATTAACACCACTTGGCCTCATAATAACCATTTATAAATTTATTTAGGCCTTTATAATTTCTTGAAAATTATTTGTAAAATTTCTGGGGCACTACACTTCCTTCTCAACCCTCGCCTCTACAGTTTTCCTAAGGTTGTCGTACCAAGGATCTTGAAAAGACGGGGGCGTCCAGTCTTTAGACGACGATAGTCTCATTGCTCCGACTGAGAGGGAAAGATAAGGAGGAAGCGAGTGATGCTAGTGCATTGGCGAGGATATTCTGAGATCGAGGAGTGTGAATGTAGATTAATTTGCGGAATTGCCTAGACAAGAGAGAGACCAAATCTTGATATGGCTTGAGCTTCGGGTCACGAGTGCCGTAAGTAGACAGAACTTGCCGCAGCACGAGCTGAGAGTCTCCCACAATGTTCAAATAGTACGCGCCTAAGAGGTAGGCGTGCTTCAATCCAGCCAATAGAGCTTCATTGTCATGCCCCGACGCGGAATATCGGGACAGGCAGTAGAAACAAGTAATAATAATATGTTGATTTATAGACATGATATGCTAAAGCTAAAAGATCACACATCACCCTAAATAGAAACACTTCATTCATTAAATAACATACAATTAATCCATGTTCCAAACCACAATAATCTCACTTAACATATCCTTCGACAACATCCACTTAACACTATTACATTTACGGAATTCAAATTTACAACTCTTCCAAAACACTCTAAAACACAAATAGACTCCATAACTAGAACTAGCTTCGCAGGTTTCTAACTGGTTCGCTCCACGGTCGTCACTCTTGCCCGTCTCCATCAGTTTGTGAGTCCTCACCTTAGCTACCTGAAAGGGGGGAAACAACTGGGTGAGCGAACGCTCAGTAGGTAATAATAGGCAAGTTTAAGTAATTAACCAATTAATTGCATGTTTGACCGAGTAAATAAAGAACGAAAGAAAATGACTATGTAACAAAATAATGAAAGGAAGGCAAGAACATGATATAACTGGAAATTGGCCAACAAGCAAGAACTAACCAAGTCAAGAGAAATTCAAGTATTAGATTATTGTCATAGACATCACGCTAGTCATGCACTCGGTGCAATGCCTCACCATGTCATTCAAACTCCTCGGGGCACAAGTACTTTTCGGACGCTCCTCCCAGGACCAGACCGGGCCCTTACGATGCGTTGGCATTGATTTGTTGGATCCAAGATCCCAAGTTATGTCTAGACATTAATCAAGTTAATGGCCAATGATGTCAAGGTATAGCTCACCTTGGAGGATTCCAAGGGTAAGTTGAAGAGATACTTGACCAGAAAGTTCAAGTTATCAAGAACCAATCAGGTCCTTAGATACACACGAATAATCACGGAAATAACTTCTGGATGATAAGCGGTCAGAACTGGGCCGCTCGAGCATTACACGGTATGTACTGGACCGTTCAGAATAGAAAGGGGCTGAGGATCAGCCTCACTGAAGTCAAGGATACACGGTCCATCCTGGGCCGTTCAAAGGATTGGACAGTCAATAATGGGCCGCTCACGGCTAACAGAGCTAAAGCCAAAGAACAACATAAACGGTCCTTATAGGGCCGCTCAATAGATAGACGGTCCAATAAGATCTGCTTTATACAGTGGGCGGTTCTAATCGGTCCGTTGAATTTAATCAACTAGAAATCTACCCAAATGGGCTCCGGGTTGCCGTAAGTGGGGCAGAACTGAACCAGGGTCCAGCCCACTCACCACTAGTCAACCTAGGGCTTATTGGGTCGATCCAAACATGATTTGGTCGAAGATAGATCAAGGTTAAATGACCAATATAAATGGCACTTGGCCAGGGATGCACGGTTCATTATTGGCCGCCCAATGAGATAAACAGTCCCTTTCGGGCTGCACAATTTCTCAGGGGGTCCAAGTCAAGCCGTGACTCACAATACGATAATCCAAGCGATTCGATCACCTACACAGGTTCAGGTCTTGATGGTACAATATGCCCGACGTCCTAGTGGGAATCCCAGGCTCGCGGGGGCTTACGGAGGTCCCGTAATGAAGGTCCTAATCCGACGGAAGGAATATCCGGCGGAGAGTCCCAAACATTACAAGGAATTGAGCTAATAGAACCATGGAAACCAGTATGACGGTCAGTCAATCCTACCAGAGTAGAACGACTGTCAAACAATCCTAATAGCATTTAAGATGTCATGTTTGAATTTACATAATGAAATAACTAAGGCCATGATGAAACAAGATCAAGTAAAAGAAACTAGTAAAATTCGAGATTTATTTACTTCAATATGTTCCAATTATCATGTGGTTGCTAGCTTATCAAATTATACATCAATCTATTAAGAGAAATCATGCCAAACCAATTCTGAAGGGTTGGGCGGTTCTGTTAGAGCCGCTCAATCACCTCGGTGGTCGCATGACAAGCCGTTCATCCCACTTTCAGCCCGAAGGCCTGCTAGGGTTGAGCGGTCTGTAATGTGCCACTAGAGATCATGCACGGTCTAGAACCAGCCGCTTAAAGAGAAGGGCGGTTTGGTATCTGTCGCTTAAAAATGATCGAAGGTACAACATATGGGCGGTCAACAACTGGCCGTCCATCCATTATGAGCGGTCTATCGTGAGGCCGCGTAAGTCAACAAACTTACAGTTCTTACGCGCCCTGCCCGCCTCCGGCGGGTTGGCTAGGGTTTCAATAAAGGATTAAATTCTATAAATACAACACATGAAAATTGGGGCTTTCGGACTTAAAAGAAAGAGCATGAAAAACTCTATGAGATAACATCAATAATTTAAGATTTGCGCCTGTAATCCCTACTTAAAACAATATGGAACAGGTATAACCCTAGATGTAACATGCTTCCACTAAACGCCAAAATTCTAACAGGATACTAAACAACTTTTAGGGCTTTTGTAGTCAAAAGAGAGAGTACTCGATGCTGGTTCTAACCATATAGGGTACTTAAGGTTTGGCTCGTTATAACCTACCTTAAACGAAGGAACAAGGAAGAAGAGGGGATGACGACGCGCTAAAGACACCCTGCCGGTGATCGCCGGAATGCTCCCTCCACCTGAGTTCTCGTCGACCGCCACAGCACCCAAACGAAAATAGGGTTTCTAAGGATCATTTATATAGGTCACACAAGGTCTAGAGTCTTCTATTCATAGAGATAGAGTCCAATAAAGTTGGACGTGCGCGAACCGCGCGGATAGGGTTAGTCGCCGCCTTCTAATCCAAAATTTGCTCTCTAGGGTTAGGGTTTTGAGGAAAACTAAGAGGGGAAACGATCCTCTCATCCTAGCCTTTCATTTGGATCCGATCTCAGCCTAAATGATTAGGTAATGGGCTCCAATTTCGCGTTTTAGGGTCCAATTAGGTTTAAGTGTGATTTGGGCCTTAATCAGTTAATTCGGCTTGTTTACGAATTTTATTTGGGCCGGTCATAGAAGACACTATTGTTAAACATTTTATCCTCTACAAGATTCTAAATTTTCCATGTTTTTACAAAATGGTCAAAATTTTCACTTATCCTATTTCTTAAGGAATTTCTTATTAATTTTCACATAATTTTTATTATTTAATAACTCGGGGTATTACACCCTCCCCCACTTCAAAGAATTTGGTCCTTCAAATTCACTGCACTTAACACGATGGAGAGTGGAAACTCACCTAGAACAAATCGGGATACTACTTTCGCATAGCATCTTCCGACTCCCAAGTAGCTTCTTCGGTTCCACGCCAACTCCATTGCACTTTAACCAGAGGTATAGAACGATTCCTGAGCTGTTGTTGCTTACGATCCAGAATCTTAACAGGTCTCTCTTCATAAGTCAGGTCTTCCCTTAACTCCAGATCCGCATGATGAATGACATGAGTGGGGTCATACACATATTTTCTCAACATCGACACATGGAAGACATTGTGTACTCCAGATAACTGAGGTGGTAGTGCAAGACGGTACGCAACCTCCCCCACTCTTTCCATAATCTCAAATGGGCCAACATATCTTGGACTCAGCTTGCCTCGAATGCCAAATCTTCGGATTCCTTTTATCGGAGAAACCTTTAGTTCTGTCACATTAGGTATACAAGTCCTTCCCTGAAACAACAATCTGCCATCACCAGCGAGCATGAAGTCAGGTCTACTACCCAAGCTCTCCTTGATTTCTACCAACTCTGGATCATTGTCTTGCAAAAACTTGATTTCTGCCAATAATTCTGGTTTAAGCTGAATCTGAGCAATCATAACTCGGTCCTTGTCAACATTAATATCCAAACTGGCTAATTGCTCCAACAGTTTCCATTCTTGCAACATGAGGCTTGACACCTTAGCCATTGGCTTGCGACTTAAGGCATCAGCCACCACATTACCCTTCCCAGGATGATATTCTATGGAGAAGTCAAAATCCTTTAAATATTCTAACCATCTTCTCTGCCTCGTATTGAGCTCTTTCTGAGAAAATAAATACTTCAAACTTTTATGGTCTAAAAATACTATGAATGTCTCTTCATATAAGTAGTGCCTCCATATCTTCAAGGCAAACACTACTACTGCTAGTTCCAAATCATGGACAGGATAATTCTCATCATGCTTTCTCAACTGCCTAGAAGAATAGGCTATCACTTTCTCGTTCTACATCAGCACACAACCCAGACCAATTCCCGAAGCATCTGTGTACACCACGAAGCCTCCTTCTCCAGAGGGTAAAGCTAAAATAGGGGCAGTCGTTAAACACTCCTTCAAAGTCTGGAAGCTTCTCTCACAATCCTCTGACCAATCAAACTTATTCTCCTTGCAGGTTAATCTTGTTAAGGGTACCACAATCTTGGAGAAATCCTTAATAAACCTTCGATAATATCCTGCCAAGCCTAGGAAGCTTCTAACTTCTGTTACACTAGTAGGCCGATCCCAATTCTTTACTGCCTCTACCTTAGACAGATCAACAGAAATACCTTCTTTTGTAATGATATGCCCTAGAAAGGACACCTCCTGCAGCCAAATTTCACACTTGCTAAACTTGGCGTATAACTGATGATCCCTCAATATCTGCAACACCATCCCAAGATGTTCGGCATGCTCTTCCTCATTCTTAGAATAAATCAGAATGTCATCAATAAACACCACGACCCATTGATCAAGATAGGGCCGGAATACATCGTTCATCAACTGCATGAAAGCTGCATGTGCGTTTGTTAGTCCAAAATGCATTACAACAAATTCAAAGTGCCCATACCTACTACGAAAAGCTGTCTTATAAATATCCTCCTCCTTAATCCGCAACTGATGATAGCCTGATCGAAGATCAATCTTAGAGAAATACTGAGCTCCTGTTATGTGATCAAATAACTCGTCAATCCTCGGCAATGGATATTTATTCTTGATAGTCAGCTGGTTCAATTGCCGATAATCAATACACAACCTCATCGAACCATCCTTCTTCCGGACGAACAATACTGGGGCTCCCCACGGGGATATACTTAGATGAATAAACCCCTTCTCAAGTAATTCCATTAACTACTGCTTCAATTCCTTCAGTTCTGCAGGAGACAAATGATAAGGAGCCTTAGAAATAGGGGTCGCGCCAGGAATTAAATCAATAGAAAATACAACTTCCCTCTCTGTTGGAAGTCCTGGCAATTCCTCAGGAAAAACATCCAAAAAATTTCGGACGACAAGAATGTCCTTAATCTCAATCTTCTTCTCAGGGGTCACATAAACAAAGGCTAGAAACGCCTGACATCCTTTCCTTATCAACTTATCGGCTCGGATGGCCAAAATAAGTGGCACAGACTTATGGTGCCTAACCCCTATGAAAGAAAGTCACGAGTGTCTAGAAAAAGACACAGAACTGGAACTACAATGGACATTGGCCTCATGCTTATCCAACCAATCCGCTCCTAGAATTACATCATAGTCATTCATATCCATGCAAACCAGATCGACCAGAAAATTCTGTTCGTTAACCATAACCTTGCTAGAATGATAAAAATACTTAATCACTGATCTAGGACCAATAGGAGTTGATATCTTTAATAGGGAATCCATCAAAACCGGCTTCACAGCTAATGTCTTAGCGAATTTCTGAGAGACAAATGAATGAGTAGCACCGGTATCGAAAAGAACAAAAGCTGGCTTTCCATGAACAATAAGGGTACCTTCAACGAGTCCACCCTCCTCGGTGGTGCCTGTATCATCTTCCTGTAGGGCCTGGAGCTTGCCCTAGTTCTTCTTGCTACCATGAGGTTTCGTCGGGGTAGCTTGCTCGGATAAAAGAGGACACTCTGGAATGCGGTGATCCCTACTTCCGCAATGTAAACAGGCGCCCAGCTTGCGCCAGCATTCTTCCATCTTGTGACCAGGACGGTCACAATACTTACATACGCCCTTGAAAGGAACAAGAGGGCCAGGCTTCTTGTCTTCATTCTTTGACATTTTCCCCTTCCATAAACCAGACCCGCCATTCGGCCTCTTCTTGCTATTCCCGGGTTTAGCACTCCCGAAACCAGTAGGTTGCTCCTTCTTGACATTCATCCCACGGATTTTCTTCGTCATCTCCAGGGTATCTTCTAGAACTTCGGCCTTCCTTACCATCTCCGCATAGGTCTAAATCTCCATCGGCGCCAACTGGTTAATATAATGCAACTTCAGCCCATTAAGAAAATGATTCACCTTCATCTTCTCTGTGGAAATCAAATGAGTAGCATAACGAGAGAGTCTAGAAAACTGGGCTTCGTACTCCGCTACAGATAGACTTCACTGCTTCAAGGTAGCAAACTCTACCGCTTTCTTCTCTTGGACTCTGTCGGAAACGTACTTGTTATTGAAAAATTCTTCGAATTCCTTCCACGAAATTTGCCTATTACCGAGGGTCACCTTTACTGACTCCCACCAAGTCCTAGCATCTCGTTCTAGCTGGAAGGTTGTTAAAAGCACACGCTCGTGGTCGCTGCATTGCATAACTTCAAAAATTCTCTCCATCTCCTTAAGCCAGTGCTCGGCTTCATCGGGATCAGTCGAGCCTCCAAAACTTGGGGGATTCATCTCACGAAAACTCCTGTGTAGATCACCAGCACCATGATTTGCTGCTCCACCTTGGGCCACTTGTTGCAAAGCTCGCATAAGTCCTTGGACAGTTCCCGGCATGTCCGGCCACTGCGTACGCTCAGCTGCCATCGAAACGTCATGCACGAAAATAATTTATCTTAAGTTCCTTTACGAGAAAGAGTTCAGAGTTGATTATTAACTCAACCCAAGTCTCTACCCAAATTCTCACTGGGTTTGGTCCTTAGACTCATAACAAGGGTATAGGTTCTACGATAAACACTTAGAATCCTAGAACTTAGATAACCTAGGAATATTAGGAAACCTAGGCTCTGATACCACCTAACTGTCACACCCCGACGCGGAATATCGGGACAGGCAGTAGAAACAAGTAATAATAATATGTTGATTTATAGACATGATATGCTAAAGCTAAAAGATCACACATCACCCTAAATAGAAACACTCCATTCATTAAATAACATACAATTAATCCATGTTCCAAACCACAATAATCCCACTTAACATATCATTCGACAACATCCACTTAACACTATTACATTTACGAAATTCAAATTTACAACTCTTCCAAAACACTCTAAAACACAAATAGACTCCACAACTAGAACTAGCTTCACAGGCTTCTAACTGGTTCGCTCCACGGTCGTCACTCTTGCCCATCCCCATCAGTCTGTGAGTCCTCACCTTAGCTACCTGAAAGGGGGGAAAGAATTGGGTGAGGGAACGCTCAGTAGGTAATAACATGCAAGTTTAAGTAATTAACCAATTAATTGCATGTCTGAGGGCGTAAATAAAGAACGAAAGGAAATGACTATGTAACAAAATAATGAAAGGAAGGCAAGAACATGATATAACTGGAAATTGGCCAACAAGCAAGAACTAACCAAGTCAAGAAAATTCAAGTATTAGATTATTGTCATAGACATCACGCTAGTCATGCACTCGGTGCAATACCTCACCATGTCATTCAAACTCCCCGGGGCACAAGTACTTTTCGGGCCCTCCTCCTAGGACCAGACCGGGCCCTTACGATGCGTTGGCATTGATTTGTTAGATCCAAGATCCCAAGTTATGTCTAGACATTAATCAAGTTAATGGCCAATGATGTCAAGGTATAGCTCACCTTGGAGGATTCCAAGGGTAAGTTGAAGAGATACTTGACCAGAAAGTTCAAGTTATCAAGAACCAATCAGGTCCTTGGATTCACACACGAATAATCACGGAAATCACTTCTGGCTGATAAGCTGTCAGAACTGGGCCGCTCGAGTATTACACGGTCTGCACTGGACCGTTCAGAATAGAAAGGGGGTGAGGATCAGCCTCACTGAAGTCAAGGATACACGGTCCATCCTAGGCCGTTCAAAGGATTGGACGGTCAATAATGGGCCGCTCACGGCTAATAGAGCTAAAGCCAAAGAACAACATAAACGATCCTTACAAGGCCGCTCAATAGACAGACGGTCCAATAAGATCTACTCTATACAGTGGGTGGTTCTAATTGGTCCGTTCAATTTAATTAACTAGAAATCTACCCAAATGGGCTCCGGGCTGCTGTAAGTGGGGCAGAACTGAACCAGGGTCCTGCCCACTCACCATTAGTCAACCTGGGGCTTATTGGGTCGATCCAAACATGATTTGGTCGAAGATAGATCAAGGTTAAACGACCAATATAAATGGCACTTGGCCAGGGATGCACGGTTCATTATGGGCCGCCCAATGAGATAAACAGTCCCTTTCGGGCTGCATAATTTCTCAGGGGGTCCAAGTCGAGCCGTGACTCACAATACGATAATCCAAGCAATTCGATCACCTACACAGGTTCAGGTCTTGATGGTACAACCTGCCCGACGTCCTAGTGGAAATCCTAGGCTCGCGGGGGCTTACGGAGGTCCCGTAATGAAGGTCCTAGTCCGACGGAAGGAATATCCGGCGGAGAGTCCCAAACATTACAAGGAATTGAGCTAATAGAACCACGGAAACCAGTATGACGGTTAGTCAATCCTACCGGAGTAGAACGACTGTCAAACAATCCTAATAGCATTTAAGATGTCATGTTTGAATTTACATAATGAAATAACTAAGGCCATGATGAAACAAGATCAAGTAAAAAAAACTATTAAAATTTGAGATTTATTTACTTCAATATGTTCCAATTATCATGTGGTTGCTAGCTTATCAAATTATCCATCAATCTATTAAGAGAAATCATGCCAAACCAATTATGAAGGGTTGGGCGGTTCTGTCAGAGCCGCTCAATCACCTCGGCGGTCGCATGACAGGCCGTTCATCCCTCCTTCAGCCCGAAGGCCCACTAGGGTTGAGCGGTCTGTAATGTGCCGCTGGGGATCATGCACGGTCTAGAACCGGTCGCTTAAAGAGAAGGGTGGTTAGGTATCTGCCGCTCAAAAATGATCGAAGGTACAACATATGGGCAGTCAACAACTGGCCATCCATCCATTATGAGCGGCCTATTGCGAGGCCGCGCAAGTCAACAAAGTTACAGTTCTTACGCGCCCTGCCCGGCTCCGACGGGTTGGCTTGGGTTTCAATAAAGGATTAAATTCTCTAAATACAACACATGAAAATTGGGGCTTTCGGACTTAAAAGAAAGAGCACGAAAAACTCTATGAGTTAACATAAACAATTTAAGATTTGCGCATGTAATCCCTACTTAAAACGAGATGGAACAGGTATAACCCTAGATGTAACATGCTTCCACTAAACGCCAAAATTCTAACAGGATACTAAACAACTTTTAGGGCTTTTGCATTCAAAAGAGAGAGTACTTGATGCTGGTTCTAACCATATAGGGTACTTAAGGTTTGACTCGTTATAACCTACCTTAAACGAAGGAACAAGGAAGAAGAGGGGATGACGACGCGCTAAGGACACCCTTCCGATGATCGCCGGAATGCTCCCTCCACCTGAGTAATCATCGGCCGCCACAGCACCCAAATGAAAATAGGGTTCCTAAGGATCATTTATATAGGTTACATAAGGTCTAGAGTCTTCTATTCGCAGAGATAGAGTCCAATCAAGTTGGACGTGCGCGAACCGCGCGGATAGGGTTAGCCGCCGCCTTCTAATCCAAAATTCACTCTCTAGGGTTAGGGTTTTAGGGAAAACTAAGAGGGGAAACGATCCTCTCATCCTAGCCTTTCATTTGGATCGGATCTCAGCCTAAATGATTAGGTAATGGGCTCCAATTTCGCGTTTTAGGGTCCAATTAGGTTTAAGTGTGATTTGGGCCTTACTCAGTTAATTCGGTTTGTTTACGAATTTTATTTGGGCCGGTCATAGAAGACACTATTGTTAAACGTTTTATCCTCTACAAGATTCTAAAATTTTCAGGTTTTTATAAAATGGTCAAAAATTTCACTTATCCTATTTCTTAAAGAATTTCTTATTAATTTTCACATAATTTTTTTTATTTAATAACTCGGGGTATTACATTCATACTCAGCGATGTTGTTGGTAGCAGGAAACAGAGCTGATAAGTGAGAGGAATCGTCACCCCTTCCAGAGTGAGGAGAATGGCACCTATCTCTCGGCCCTGGGAATTGAGCGCACCATCAAAGTGCAGAGACCAAAAGGGATGATGGGTAAGGACTGAGAGATGCTCATCATGGAAATCATCCTGAATAGAGTCGGTGCAGGGGATAGGAAGGTGGGCGAGATGCTCAACGATGGCATATCCTTTGATTGCCTTCTGAATGATGAATGTGATATCAAATTGAGAGAGGAAGCTCTGCCAGTGAGATAACCTGCTAGAAAGGACAGGCTTTTCTAGGAGATAACGAATCGGGTCCATTCTAGAGATCAACCTAACTGGGTGGGCTAGGAAGTAGTGCTTCAGCTTCTGAGCTACCCAAACTAATGCGGCACAAGTCTTCTCCATGGCAGTATACGTGGCCACTGCCGGGTTAAATAATCTAGAGAGGTAATAAGATGCCCGCTCTTTGCCTTCATCATTCACTTGTGCCAGGACAGCTCCTAGGGAGTCCTCAATGACCGAAATATACAAGATTAGGGGTTTCCCAGGGACAGGAGGTTGCAAAATTGGGGGATTAGATAACTAAACTTTCAAATCCCCATAGGCCTTTTGGCAATCTTGATTCCATTCAAATTTGACCCCGCCTTTAGCAGTTCATAGAACGAGCGGCACCTCTGAGAATGCTGGGATATGAATCTTCTAATGAACTGCAAGTGTCAAATTAATCCTCGAAGTTCCGTGATATTCCTTGGCGGAGGCATGTCCATGACGGCCTTAGCTTTGCTAGGATCAATCTGGATCCCCCGTTTGCTAACTATGAAGCCTAGCAATTTCCCTGAAAACACTCCAAATACACACTTCTTGGGATTCATTTTCAACTAGTACTCCCTAGCTCTCTGAAGCACCTTAGCCAGAACAGTGGGGTGTTCCTCTTTAGTCCTTGACCTCACCAAAATATCATCCACGTAAGCTTCCATGTAAACATGCATCATATCATGGAATATAGCCATCATCGCCCTTTGATAGGTGGCATCTGCGTTCTTCAACCCAAACAACATTACCATATAGCAATACGTTCCCCGGGGTGTAGTGAAGGAAGTTTTCTCTTGATCCTCGGGAGCGAGACGGATTTGGTTATAACCGGAATAACCATCCATGAATGACAAGGCTTCGTACCCGACCGTGTTGTCAACCAATACATCTATATGAGGTAGCGGAAAATCATCCTTGGGACATGCCTTGTTCAGATCCCTGAAATCGATACAAATACTCACCTTCCCATCCTTCTTGGTGACAGGGACTATGTTCGCCACCCACTGAGGATATAAGACAACTCTAATGAACCTGGGCTTATGCAATTTATCAACTTCTTCTTTCATCCTCAAGGCCATGTGGGGGTGAAATCTCCTCAATTTTTGTTTCACGAGCGTTGCCCCTGGCTTAAGTACTAGTCGGTGTTCCACCAAGGAGGGGTCAAGACCCGGCATGTCCTCGTAAGACAAGGCAAAAGAATCGCTATACTCCCTTAGTACCTTGATTAAGTCTTCTTCTATTTCTGAAGGGAGTTTAGCAGCAATAATGATGGGCCTGGGATCCTCATTAGTTCCTAAATTAATTTCCTTCGTAGGTTCATCCACTGCCGATGATGGCCCATCAAATCTCTTCAAACCTTGCTCATACAAGTCGGCAGTGTCATCTACATTGTTGTCCTCAAGATCGACCGGGTCTTTCTCATCCACGACTTCATAGACACCTAATCCATCATTGCTCCACACCCCGCCTTGCTCCTCGTCTTCTTCCAGCACAATTGCCGTAGCTATGAACTCTGGGCATTTGAGAAGAGCATGACATCTCTGAGCTAGATCTTGCAAGAACCTATCAGGAATGTGTTGAGTATATTCAGGTGATTTTGATAATAACAAAACCTAGGACGTACGTTCTATCACATGCTATCTATTAACAATCAAGTTCTTCTTTCATATGCATTCAAAGCCTAAGTTCATCATACACTATGTTCAAATGGTTAATCCCTTCCAAATGCATAAATCCATTTTGGTTTCTAAACCGCCCATGCTAAGCTTAAACCCACTCACCTTGATTGGAACAAGGTAGCCATAAACTGATTCGTTCATGTATTATTTTGCATTGGCTAACTTCTTTATTTTTTGCAGGAATTCCAGCTAGCGATCGACCGCCAGCCAGGGCCGGTCGACCGGTTTACCCAGAAATGAACGGCCCATTTTTTGTAAAATTCTGGTCGACCGCCCTATATACCGGTCGACCGCCAGTCTCGAAAGCCTTCATTTTTGACTTTGTATTCTCAATGTGGGAAGCCCTTCTTGTTGGAGTTGTTTAATCCCAAAGCCACCAAACTTTCCATGATTTGTGGATCTGGTTCCAGGGTTGTCTCTTGACCATTCAAGAGTTATAAAAACATCTCTTTGGGGCTTGTAACCCTAATCAATCCAAGGAGGCTATCAAGGGGAGATTCAAGTGCTGGTGCTGTAGCCGTGAACAGTGGTCTGGGGAGGAAGTTCTTCATCTTCAAGTGATTCAAGCCACATATGGAGCTGATCAACCCCAAGCCAAGTGGAGATCAAACTGCATCCAAAACCTTCTTCATCAACTAAGGGGGAGCTTGAATATGAAGTTTTCTCTTTGTGTCTTCCATTCAATTTTTGTTTCAGATTCAAGTGTGTGTTCTTGTAATTTCTTAATACTTGTGTGTGTGTGGATCTACGCAGATCTGTGTGTGTGTGTGTTTATTTCTTCACATCTCTTTGTGATTTGGTGCTTGTGCACCTTCATGGGAGTTCTGAACTCACACGAGTGTGTGTGTGTGCTTTGATCTTGTAACCTTCTACAAGATAGTATGTGAATCCTCACATTCGGTGAGGGGTGGACGTAGGTTGCAGTTGTTGCATCCGAACCACCTAAAAATCATGGTCTTCTGTGTGGTTTGCTCCTTATCTTCTACCTCCAATTATGCTCTAACTCTTTTGCATATTGCATCATCATCTAGTTTCTTTATTTAGATCTAGCTTTATTAACCTCTTTACGGGAGATCTCTGGTATATCAAAAGGTAGTTTCTGATCGATAAGGTTAGTCCTGTCGGGAGAAAAATACCTTGTGTGAGAGAATCTACAGATTCCCGGACTCCGCTTGGTACCAAAGAACTGCTGTAGGGGTTGATTTAGCCAGATTCTTTTTGTAATCCATCAGATCTATACTTGTTTGTTGCCTGCTCTTAATACGTGTTTTAAATCGGGTAAAAGTTTTTAAAATCTGTAATCACCCAATTCACCCCCCCTCTTGGGTGTCATTGATCGCGGGACTTCTATTGGTATCAGAGCTAAGACTCTATTTCTTTCAGATCTAATGATCTAGAGTAAGATCCAGATCAATGGCAAACAAGGGTATGATGCCTGAGGGTCACTCCATTCATCATCCTTCATACTTCGATGGCTCAAATTACTCCTTTTCGAAAAATAGAATGCATGTTTTTTTGAGAGCCCAGGAGTATGAGATCTGGAGAGTTGTGGACAAGGGTCCTTACAAACTCTCTGACGATGAAGAGAAATGGACACCCGAGGAAATTAAGAAATGCACTGTTGATTTTAATGCTATGAACATCATGCAATGTGCTATACACCCTAATGAGTTTTCTCGTGTATCCATGTGCAGTTCAGCGAAGGAAATGTGGGACAAGTTGTGTCTCGTATACGAGGGAACCTCCGAGGTCAAGGAGACCAAGGCCAACCTACTCGTTAGAGACCACGAGCTATTCAAGATGAAAACTGAAGAATCTATCTCTGAAATGTTCGCAAGGTTAATTGAGATTACCAATGGTCTCAAGAGTCTCGGAAAAGAATACACCAATTCCGAGCTCGTAAGGAAAGTGTTGAGATCACTTCCATCGGCGTGGCATACAAAAGCCACAGTAATTGAGGATTCAAAAAATCTGTCCACACTCACTTTGGACGAGCTCATAGGGTCACTCATGACCTATGAGATAAACATGAAGAGAACAGCCGAGGAAGACACGAAGAAGAAGAAAGTGATTGGATTGAAAGCTCATCAATCTGATGAAGACTTTCAGGAAGAAGAATCTGATAAGTACAATATGAAGTGATCTAGAAGGGGAGGGGATGAATAGATCACTGTTTTTAAAGATTAAAAAAAAATTCTGCAGAGTATATTACTAAATGCAAATAACCTTGAGCTCAGGCTAACGAATATGATGCAGTGCAGTTAATAGCTCAAGCAAATAGAAGGCATATCATGATAGTACCACAATCGATCGCACAAGGGCTCAGAGGATTTTAAGGTGGTTCGGTCCTTCAGACCTACATCCACCCCACACTCAAACCGAGTGTGGCTTCACTAAAGGCTGGGCAATACAGCTTGCCAGACAACTGCTGATACACAGCTTCCCAGGAGAACAACCTCTCCTCTTCCTCCTACCCGGAGGGAACCTCTAGCGACCTGCAGTCACTAGAACCCAGAGACTTACGTCTCTCTTCCTCTTTACCAAGAGGGAATCCCACTAGTAGCAACCCTGCTACTAGTGAACCAGAGGTCGAAGACCCCTCTTCCTCCCAACCCGGAGGGAACCTACAAGCAGCTCACCTGCTGCTTGCAAACAGGAGAATGAATCTCCCTTCTCCTGATCTCATAGGAGGACCCCGACCTCAATCCAGAGGATCGGAAACACAAACAAGGACAGTAGAAGAAAGATAAGAACAATAAACGGAAAAATACGAACGAAGAAAATCAAATGCCAGAAAATGGAAACAATGTAGCTCAACACAGAGCAATAGACTTCGGATTTGATCCGCAAGTCAGAACAACTCTTCTGATCACTCTTCTGCTCTCTCTCTCTCTCTTTTTCTTTCTCTGCTATTCTTTCTTCTTTCTTTTCTTCTCCTGGATCGAAGGGCTCTCAATTTTCCTATTTTTTTTTTCTTCTATGCCTCTCTTCTTCGACCACCTTCATCTGAGGACGAAGGATTCTATTTATAGCTGAACAGCAGGTGGATAGGGCACAAAATGCGTGTGCCTCCCACGCTCGACCCAGAATCTTCCTGCCACGTGCCTTTATCAGATTGGTTCCTCTTGTCTCGGATCACGTGCAGCCCTGGAGTGTGGAATGTTCTTCCTCGGACCTGTAATGAGATTAAGTCCTTTAATACGCTGCATGGCCATTAAAACCAAAACTGCATGAGGTATAGTAACAACACGACGTGACTATTACTCGAGATGACACAAGAACGACACGAGATACTCTGTAACAGGTCAGATACACAGAAGAAAATGACACGAGGAGAGGTTATAAGCAAAAGAGACACGAGGTCACGAATGCAAAAACAACACGAGGACAACACGGGCTAACGACAGAGACCGACATGAAGACTAAAGCGAGAAACCAACACGAGGACAGAATATAACGAAACGACTCGAGGTGAAAACAACACGAGGTGAAGTTTGACACGAAGTAAAAAGCAACGACACGAAGTATAGTGGTGACAAACACACACTATATATATAGAAAATGACACGAAGCCAGTAAGACCAGCACGAGATGAAAACAGGACGGGCTGATAACGACACGAAGTCGAAACAGTAAATAACACGGGATCAGACTGCACGAGGTAAAACTACACGAAGACTTAAGACGACACGAGGTGGCAATAAGGAGAACGACATGAAAACAACATGGACTAGCAACCGAAACCGACACGAAGTCAAACAGTACAACACGAGGTGTTGTAACCAAGAAGAAGTGCCAATCAACACGAAGACAGTATGCAGAGAAACGACTCGAAGTGAGATGAGAACAGAATGAAACAAAGAAGACGACACGGAGTGCATAAAACCAACACGAAGATGTGGACTATAGTAACCGTCACGAAGTGTGGTTACTAAGTAGGAACGACACGAGGTCTACAGGAAAACTACTCGAAGTTCATCAGAACTTTTAGAGCAGCTTCAGGAACACGACACGAAGTCATGAGAAGAGAAAACAATCACAAAGTGAAATGAACACTTGAACTTAGACTGACTTAGAGACTCAGCGAATGGACTCGAAGACAGGAATACAAAGGATGACATGGAACCAACACAGTAAACAAATACTGCACGAGGTGAAAGACAACACTCAATCAGACGACAACATGGCTAGCTCGACACGAGGTGAAAACGCGAAGCAAGAACTACATGATGTGTGAGGAAAACAGCACGAAGACAGAACATGAACGAACACACGCAATGTTACCTCTTAGCAGCTATTTCATATAAGACCATGGATAACTCAAGTGCAAGATATCTGAAAAAAATAACAAGAACAATTAACATAGTGTTGCTCATCATCAAAACACTTAGGGAAGACACACAAACCAACAATCTCCCCCTTTTTGATGATGGCAACACTATATTAAATATGAGAGATAAGCTCAAAAGAGATCAATTCAGGATATATGATGCAGACAACTTAAAGCATACTTGCTTCCTTACCACCCCTGAGAAACCTGAACACTCCCCCTGAACACAGCAACAGTTTACCTCAAACTTGATAACTAACTCCCCCTCAACAAACTAACTCCCCCTCAACACTACTCTGAACCCCCGACACAATTCTCTCCCCCTTTGACATCATCAAAACTAGGGGCAAATCTGAAGATACAGAGAAAGGAAAATTGCTGACTATAGAGAGAAAAACAGGACAGAGTAAGGCAGATAAATGGAGACTATTGAGATGTTTAGTCAATTAAGAAAGTCATTAATTTTATGTGAGGATTTTTGAGGATCAGTTAGTCAGACTGTGCAAAAACTATGAATAAGGATTCGCTCCATACACAGAACCAGATTCTAAGCAAGTGAGGTACAAGATACCAGTTTGATCAAAATAAGTCTTTACTGAGAGAGTATTATGTAAGACAGTCAGAAGACAAAGACCTGTGGTATTGAGAACAAACAAATCAAAAGCTATACTTCAAGTGAGCAGGATCTTTAAAGATGGTCAAGATCAAAGGTAAGTCTGTCAAGTACACCTTTGACATTAGGGAGACACCTTGTTTAGAGGCAAGAATCCCCAGTTACTCGGTGGCAGGACCACATTACCCCTTCAGATAAGACGACAGAGATAGTATTCTAGCTGGTGTTGACATTAAGGTGACACCTTTATCTGAGGCCAGACACCCCAGTTACTAACCAGATATGTACCATAGCTCTGTATGATCAAGACAACTACTAAGACCAGATAATTACTGCCATCTCATGACATGGGAAACATTCACTTCATTGATGAAAATCCCAGTTTCTCAATGAGCAGTTAACAAAGTTGATAACAATTTTATGAAATTTGTTTTTATTAACCAGCTCTTAAAACCTTGTTAATGAAGCTTGAGTCCGTTTGAGAACAATACACCAGATCCAAGGTGATACAGACTAAAGCACAAAATACCTCATTTCGGACTCAACATTGACTAAGTAGGTATGCAGTACTGACTAGATCAGAAGACAGTTACCGTGTAGGAAGATAATCTTTGAATTCAGATTTTGATCTCAGTGGGACTAACAGCTGAAATTCCAACAAGAAATTAGATGAACAGTCTTAAAGGATAAAGCATCCAACTCTATCTTTTATACACCTCATCAACCTGATTCTCTTTTGATGTCAGCAAAATGTCGTTCGGAGTATGTTCAAATTAGGTCAAGGATCAAAACACTTATTATAAATCAGCTCCCCCTGAGACCTTGACCCCAACACAAACTTAACCAAGACAACCCTCAAAATACTTCAAAGAGAACACCATGAAGTTTGGACAGACTATTCAATCAAAACGGAGTGAGTCACCAAACACTCATAATGAAGTTATTTCTTCAGCAACAGATGATGAATATGATAAGCATAATAACACATGACATGGTATTCAGAAATCAATTTTTCAATCAAGAAATTCTGTAAATACCTAGTTCTCTGCGCAGAGTGCTAAATTTTTCAGTATCCAATGGCTTAGTAAAGATATCTGCAATTTGTGAGTTAGTGCCAACATGGATCAACTCAAAAGTCCTCCTAGCTACTTCATCTCGAATAAAATGATGCCTGATTTCAATATGTTTGGTTCGGGAATGAAGTACAGGATTCTTTGCAATATTTATTGCACTAGTATTGTCACAAAAGATAGAAGTACAACCTAGCTCAACCGAGTAGTCCAGAAGCTGGTGTTTTATCCATATAACCTGTGTGCCACAGCTCCCTGCTGCCACATACTCAGCTTCAGCAGTAGAGAGAGCCACAGAGTGTTGCTTCTTGGATCCCCAAGAGACTAAGCACCCTCCTAGAAATTCGCAGTGACCACTAGTGCTCTTCCTGTCCCATTTACATCCTGCATAATCTGCATCAGTGTATGCAATGAGATCTAAACTACATGATGCAGGATACTAGAGACCAAGATCATGGGTGGCAGATAAGTATCTAAAAATTCTCTTTACAGCTGCCAGATGCAATTCAATAGGCCTAGCCTGGTATCTGGCACACATCCCTACACTAAATTGAATGTCGGGCCTGGATGCAGTTAAGTAGAGGAGTGAACCGATCATACCTCTATATAGTTTAGCATCCACCTCTTTACCTTTTTCGTCTGAATCCAGTGAGGAGCTGGTACCCATGGGTGTTGAGATTGTCTTGAGGTTGGTCATTCCAAACCTTTTCAGCATCTCCAGAGTATACTTGGTTTGATTTATGAAACAACCATCCTCCATTTGTTTGACCTGCAGCCCAAGAAAGTATTTTAGTTCGCCAACTAGACTCATTTCAAATTCTTGGGACATAGACTCAGAAAAATCTTTACATAATTTTGAATTGTTAGATCCGAAAATGATATCATCAACATATACCTGGACTACAATTAACTCCTTTCCGAGACTTTTAGTGAAGAGGGTTTGGTCAACCTTACCTCGAATGTAGCCCTTGCTCACAAGGAACTCAGAAAGTCTCTCATACCAGGCTCGGGGAGCCTGCTTCAATCCATAAAGGGCTTTATTCAACCTAAAAACCATGTTAGGCTGAACAGAGAAATTAAACCCAGGAGGTTGTTCAACATATACCTCTTCCTTCAATAACCCATTTAGGAATGCGCTTTTGACATCCATTTGCTGTAGCCGAATGTTTCTAGAGCATGCAAATGCAAACAGAATTCTTATAGCTTCCATCCTAGCTACTGGTGCATAGGATTCATCAAAATCCACACCAAATTCCTGACTGTAGCCTTGAGCTACAAGTCTTGCTTTGTTTCTAGAGATAGCTCCATTTTCATCAATCTTATTTTTGAAAACCCATTTAGTGCCAATGACATGAGTGTTTTCAGGTCTAGGAACTAGTTTCCATACATTATTTTTCTCAAATTGATTTAATTCCTCACCCATGGAGGATACCCAAGAGTCATGCTTTAAAGCCTCTTCCACAGTCTTGGGTTCTACCTGAGATGTCAAGGCAGCTAAGTCCTGTTCTTGGACATTTCTAAAATGAGACCTTGTCCTAGTGGGGTCATGCAAATTACCTATGACATTTTCACTAGGGTGGTCTTTGTGAAAGATTACCTCACCTGAGGGTTCACCTACCTCAGTTGCTTCTTCTTGTTGTAAGTTTTCTGGTTGAGCAGTTTGCTGCATCTCTTCTTCTTCAATTTTCTCCAAGAAATCTCCCTCATCAGATGGCTCCCTGTCATCATTTATCTTTTTGTCAGATAGAACATTCTCATCAAACACTACATGAGGTGTTTCTTCAACAGTTTGCTCATCTTTATTGAAGACTCTGTAAGCCCTAGAGGTTTCTGAATATCCGAGAAAGATTCCAGGAGAGCTTCTTGCTTCAAACTTATCCAAACCATTCTTACCATTATTGTGGATGAAACATTTGGAACCAAAGATTTTAAAGTAAGAAATGTTTGGCAGCTTACCCTTGAGGAGTTCATAAGGAGTTTTCTTATGAGTAGGTCTTACCAAGGCTCTATTTAAAATGTAGCATGCTGTATTTGTAGCTTCTGCCCAAAATCTCCTTGGAAGTCCACTCTCAATCAGCATAGTCCTGGCCATTTCAATTATTGACCTGTTTCTTCTCTCAACAATTCCATTCTGCTCCGGTGTCCTGGGAGAAGAAAATCTGTGAGTCACTCCCTCTCTTGAGCAAAATTCAGAGAATGAAGAGTTTTCAAATTCTCCTCCATGGTCAGACTGAATTGTAATGATATTATGTTCACCTTGCAGTTTGATTTTATTAAAAAGTTCTTCAAAGTGAACAAAAGCATCATTTTTATTTGCTAAACAGAACAACCAAGAAAATCTAGTGAAGTCATCAACTATGACTAGACCATATCTCTTACCTGACAGGCTTTGTATTCGAGTAGGACCAAAGAGATCCATGTGCAAGTGCTGTAGTGGTTTAGATGAGAGACCCTCAGTTCTCAACTTAAAAACTGCACGAGTCTGTTTACCTTGAGCACAAGCATCACAGAGCTTGGACCCTAACAGGAATTTTATTTTGGGCAAACCTCTGACTAGGTTATAATTAGACAGTTTATTCAAAGTAGACACACTAGCATGGCCTAGACGCCTATGCCAGTCAAAAGCAACCTGTTCAGAATTAGCAGACAGACACAAGTTTGTTTCAGAATTATCATCTAGATCAACGATGTACACATTATTTACTCTATGACCTTTGAACATGATGTTATCAGAATTCAGCTCAAAGACAGTGCAAGAGTTGTGGTCAAAGAGTACCTTGTGTCCTTTGTCACAAAGCTGACTTATACTTACCAAGTTGTGCTGAAGTCCTTCTACAAGATACACATCTTCAATGGAGTTAGTAGAGGACTTACCAACCGTACCAATTCCAATTATTCTTCCTCTGTTATTTCCTCCGAATTTGACCAAGCCCCCAAGCTTCATTTTTAGTTTGCTGAATTTGGACCGGTCTCCTGTCATGTGCCTGCTACAGCCGCTGTCAAGATACCACTTGTTATGCTCAGCTGCCAGGCTGACCTGCAAAAATTCAGACAGAGTAATGTGGGACCCAATTCAAATTGGGTCCAAAGCCAGTTTTCAGATTATGCAAAAAGCACTTGGGAACCCATATCTGTTTTACTGTTTTCTTCAGTGGTTTTATGTGGGTTGATTCTTCCCTTTTGGCATTTCTTGGTGGGTGTTGAACGAACTTATTCCCATTTGAACTATGCTGTTTCTGAACACAAACATTGTTGGTTGGCCTCTTAGAGGATACGCGTGTGTGTTGAGCATAATTCAGGTAAGCATTTTTACTCCAATAAAATTTGTGCTGAAACTGGTGAACGTTGCCATGCTCTACTTGATAATTAGCATGATGAGCTTTCTTAACAAAATTTTTCACTCTTTTTGTGACATCAATAGGACTGGTTCTGTGAGAACCTTTGTTCCCCACCTGTTGCACATGAGCAGTTCTTGTTTCAGGGTTTCCCGACTTAGGTTGCTGACCAATGGATTGAATGAATTTGTCGGTCAAAAACTTCATTGTAGAAATAGATTTGGAACTGGATGGTGTTTCCAGTTTCTCTTTGCCTTTGGCGGGGCAGAACGTGGTAGTCTTAAATTCAAAGGGTTTTTTACTAGTAGGATTGTATCCTAATCCCTCCCTATTGAAGTTTACCCTCGACCCCAGAAGGACATTCAGGTTGTTTCACCCCTCTGTAAACTTCTCAAGCACTTTTTCTTTGTCCTCAATCTCCTTCTTAAATTCATTGCATTGGTCCTGAAGTTCCTGATTAACTTTTCTAACTGCCTCATATTTTTCAGCCATCAGTCTAATCTCTCCTTTACACTCTTCAACTTTACACTTCAGCTCATCTATTCTAGCTAGACTCTCCTCTCTTTCCATTCTCAACCTCTCAATCTCACCTTTAACCTGGTCTAGCTCAATGACCATCTCCTTGGTTTTCATGCTATCAGTGACAATAGAAGAGTGTTCTTCAGACAATGAATGAAACTTACGTCTAAGCATTCTGTGCTCCTTGTTTAAACAATTATATTTACTTAACAGGTCGCCATAGGCGTCCTCCCAATCATCCAAAGTAAAATTCTCAAACAGGTTTGTTACCTCTTTCTCATGATCGGCCATGAGGCAGGTCTTCTCTTCATTTTCACTAGACGAAGTGGCTTCTGGGTCCTCCTCCTCATCGCTCCATGTGCACAGCATGGCCTTCTTCTTCTTGTGCACCATCTTCTTCTGGTGTCCTGGAGCCTTAGCTTGTAGCTCTGGACATTCACTTTTCATGTGACCGGGTTTCTGACAATGATAGCAAGTGATCTTCTTAGCAGACCGGTTCTTCTCAAATCCTCGCTCAGGAGACTTCATTGCACCATTAAATTTCTTCCTCCTGTAGAATTTTCCTTTAGTTCTCAGGAACTTTCTGAATTACCTGGTGAGCATAGCTCGCTCGTCCTTGTCCAGGTCTGAGAATCCATCAGAGCCTTCGCTGCTATCATCACTGCTGCTGCTGCTGCTGTTGTTCTTCTTAGCATGTCGTGAGACCTTCAGAGCAACATTCTTTCCCTTTCTGTCATGCCCATCGTTTCCATGTCTGAAATTGATTTCATGGGTCATGAGGGATCCAATCAGCTAGGTCACTGTCATGATGGATAAATTTCTTGATTCCTCTATTACAGTCACCTTGGTTTCCCAGACGGGAGTTAGAGACCTAAGGATCTTCCTGACTATGTCTTCTTGTTGAATATCCTTTCCAAGGCCTTTCAGACTGTTGATGATCACGGATAGTCTGGCATACATTTCTGTGATCGGCTCCTCTGGCTTCATCTTAAATAACTCATATTGAGTTGTAAGTATGTTGATCTTGGTAGCCTTCACCTGAGATGTGCCCTCATGAATTAACTGTAAATCATCCCACATTTCCTTTGCAGTCTTGCACGCTGAGATCCTTGAATACTCTTCCGGGTGAACGGCGCACTGTATGATGTTAACAGCTATCCAATTCAGTGCGGAGAGTTTGACCTGATCTTCTGTCCACATATCTTCATTTGGTGGAAGGGTGTATGGACCATTTGTGATAACTTTCCATAGCTTGTGGCTTTGGGCCCTGATAAAGACTTCCATCCTGTTCTTCCAGAAGAAGTAATTATTACCATCAAAGAAGGGGGGACGGTTGATAGACTGCCCATCAGCTATGAAACTGCGAGGACCAGTGGATCCGTTTCCCTGGCCGTTAGACCACATTCTGGGAAAAAACCTGCTCTGATACCAACTGATAAGTACAATATGAAGTGATCTAGAAGGGGAGGGGATGAATAGATCACTGTTTTTAAAGATTAAAAAAAAATTCTGCAGAGTATATTGCTAAATGCAAATAACCTTGAGCTCAGGCTAACGAATATGATGCAGTGCAGTTAATAGCTCAAGCAAATAGAAGGCATATCATGATAGTACCACAATCGATCGCACAAGGGCTCAGAGGATTTTAAGGTGGTTCGGTCCTTCAGACCTACATCCACCCCACACTCAAACCGAGTGTGGCTTCACTAAAGGCTGGGCAACACAGCTTGCCAGACAACTGCTGATACACAGCTTCCCAGGAGAACAACCTCTCCTCTTCCTCCTACCCGGAGGGAACCTCTAGCGACCTGCAGTCACTAGAACCCAGAGACTTACGTCTCTCTTCTTCTTTACCAAGAGGGAACCCCACTAGTAGCAACCCTGCTACTAGTGAACCAGAGGTCGAAGACCCCTCTTCCTCCCAACCCGGAGGGAACCTACAAGCAGCTCACCTGCTGCTTGCAAACAGGAGAATGAATCTCCCTTCTCCTGATCTCACAGGAGGACCCCGACCTCAATCCAGAGGATCGGAAACACAAACAAGGACAGTAGAAGAAAGATAAGAACAATAAACGGAAAAATACGAACGAAGAAAATCAAATGCCAGAAAATGGAAACAATGTAGCTCAACACAGAGCAATAGACTTCGGATTTGATCCGCAAGTCAGAACAACTCTTCTGATCACTCTTCTGCTCTCTCTCTCTCTTTTTCTTTCTCTGCTATTCTTTCTTCTTTCTTTTCTTCTCCTGGATCGAAGGGCTCTCAATTTTCCTGTTTTTTTTTCTTCTATGCCTCTCTTCTTCGACCACCTTCATCTGAGGACGAAGGATTCTATTTATAGCTGAACAGCAGGTGGATAGGGCACAAAATGCGTGTGCCTCCCACGCTCGACCCAGAATCTTCCTGCCACGTGCCTTTATCAGATTGGTTCCTCTTGTCTCGGATCACGTGCAGCCCTGGAGTGTGGAATGTTCTTCCTCGGACCTGTAATGAGATTAAGTCCTTTAATACGCTGCATGGCCATTAAAACCAAAACTGCATGAGGTATAGTAACAACACGACGTGACTATTACTCGAGATGACACAAGAACGACACGAGATACTCTGTAACAGGTCAGATACACAGAAGAAAATGACACGAGGAGAGGTTATAAGCAAAAGAGACACGAGGTCACGAATGCAAAAACAACACGAGGACAACACGGGCTAACGACAGAGACCGACATGAAGACTAAAGCGAGAAACCAACACGAGGACGGAATATAACGAAACGACTCGAGGTGAAAACAACACGAGGTGAAGTTTGACACGAAGTAAAAAGCAACGACACGAAGTATAGTGGTGACAAACACACACTATATATATAGAAAACGACACGAAGCCAGTAAGACCAGCACGAGATGAAAATAGGACGGGCTGATAACGACACGAAGTCGAAACAGTAAATAACACGGGATCAGACTGCACGAGGTAAAACTACACGAAGACTTAAGACGACACGAGGTGGCAATAAGGAGAACGACATGAAAACAACATGGACTAGCAACCGAAATCGACATGAAGTCAAACAGTACAACACGAGGTGTTGTAACCAAGAAGAAGTGCCAATCAACACGAAGACAGTATGCAGAGAAACGACTCGAAGTGAGATGAGAATAGAATGAAACAAAGAAGACGACACGGAGTGCATAAAACCAACACGAAGACGTGGACTATAGTAACCGTCACGAAGTGTGGTTACTAAGTAGGAACGACACGAGGTCTACAGGAAAACTACTCGAAGTTCATCAGAACTTTTAGAGCAGCTTCAGGAACACGACACGAAGTCATGAGAAGAGAAAACAATCACAAAGTGAAACGAACACTTGAACTTAGACTGACTTAGAGACTCAGCGAATGGACTCGAAGACAGGAATACAAAGGATGACATGGAACCAACACAGTAAACAAATACTGCACGAGGTGAAAGACAACCCTCAATCAGACGACAACATGGCTAGCTCGACACGAGGTGAAAACGCGAAGCAAGAACTACATGATGTGTGAGGAAAACAGCACGAAGACAGAACATGAACGAACACACGCAATGTTACCTCTTAGCAGCTATTTCATATAAGACCATGGATAACTCAAGTGCAAGATATCTGAAAAAAATAACAATAACAATTAACATAGTGTTGCTCATCATCAAAACACTTAGGGAAGACACACAAACCAACAGAATCCAGCAAGGGAAGCAATGAAGAAGAAGACTTGGCCATGATAACTCACCAAGTA
Source organism: Amorphophallus konjac (assembly GCA_022559845.1). Taxonomy (NCBI): domain Eukaryota; kingdom Viridiplantae; phylum Streptophyta; class Magnoliopsida; order Alismatales; family Araceae; genus Amorphophallus; species Amorphophallus konjac. The sequence continues at coordinate 211,915,430 of CM040128.1, forward strand.
AGGAGATTTCTGAGAAAGAAGAGGAATTTCCAAGGTAACTTCAAAAAGGGGCAAAGGAAGCCCATTCAAACCAAGGGCAAGTCAAGCAAGCCCAACAACGTCATTTGCTATGAATGCAAGAAGCTCGGACACATGAGAGGAGAGTGTCCAGATCTGAAGAAGAAGTTCAAGAAGGAGAAATTCAGAAAGTCAAAAGTAATGGTCGCTACATGGAGCGACAAAGAGGAAGAGATGTCCGAAGAAGAGCTCGGAGAGCTCATGGAGAGCATGTGCCTCATGGCACATGAAGATGATGCGACGGAGGTAAATTTTGATCCTGATTTTATTTCCAATGAACAATGGGAGTCGGAATATGAGAAATTGTATACAAAATATAAGAAAATCAGATCTGAAAATAAAACTCTCAAAAAGAAAATTGATGATTTGTCACATGAAGATATTTTTGTTAAGTTTGAAAAGGTGGAACAAGAATGGTTTGAGCTAACTGAAGAAAAAGAAACCATTCTTCAAATGATTTCAGATCTTGAAAAAGCAAAAGAGTAGCTATCATGTAAAATGTCTGAAATTGAAAAAGTCTGTGAAAAGCTCAAGAATGAAAAATAAATTCTGACCTCATCCATTTCAGAAATTGAAAACAAACATGTGAGTTTGAATAAAGAATTGACTGACTTGCAATTCACTCTCTCCAGGTTTGTCAAGGGTAAATAAAATCTAGATAACTTGTTGGGAGTTAAAGTCAATTTTTAAAAGGAAGGATTGGGATACACTCCCCAAAATAAAAAATCTTTTGAGCATAAGATCACCACATCCTTTGTTCATGAAAAAGAAAACAACCATGATTCATGTTCCAACTCTAAGCCAAAGCATGTCCAACCCAAACCACGATAATTCCAAAGAAAGTTTGCACCTGTTAATTGCTATCATTGTGGTAGATTTTGTCATGTTGTTGCCAATTGCTGGTTCAAACAAAGCCCACCAAGAAATAATACTTTTTGGACCAAGAAAAGATATGCACAGAATTGGACTAACTCCTACAGACCCAAACTAGCTTGGGTACCAAAATCAATTGCATGAGAATGTTATTTTTACAGATATGTCTTGAAGCCAGGGGGAGCAAATGGTACTTGGATAGCGGCTGTTCAAGACATATGACAAGGGACAAGAAGGTGTTCTCTACACTGTAAGACAATGATGGAGGTTCGATTACATTTGGAGGCAAGGACAAAGGTAAAATCATTAGAATTGGTAATATAGGTAAGAATTCTGAAATTATTATCGAGAATGTGCTTTTGGTGAAAGACTTAAATCACAATCTCTTGAGCATAAGCCAATTGTGTGACAAGGGTTTTAAAATTATTTTTGATGAAACCCACTGCCTTGTCATAAATAAAACTTCCAATGAAATCAGAATCATCGGCAAGAGAAGCAACAATGTCTATAGTATTGATCTAGATGATGTTTCCCGTGATGATGTGTGCTTGGTAGCAAACAATCATGATAATGCATGGCTATGGCACCGAAGACTAGGTCATGCTAGTTTTGGAGTAATCTCCAAGTTGTCTAAACATGACTTGGTGAATGGTTTGCCAAAATTAAAGTTTGAAAGTGATAAAATTTGTGAGGCTTGCACCAAAGGCAAGCAAACACTCATATCTTTCAAAAATAAAAATATTGTTTCCACCTCACGGCCTTTGGAACTGTTGCATCTTGATTTGTTTGGCCCAACTAGGACATCCAGCCTAGGAGGGAAATCCTATGGTTTTACGATTGTTGATGATTATTCCAGATTTACATGGGTGTTATTCCTATCCAATAAAAATGATGCATTGATGGAGTTTCAAGTGTTTTGCAGAAAAATCCAAAATGATAGAGGCTACCTTATCACCACCATCCAAAGTGATCATGGTGGTGAATTTGAAAATCATAAATTCAACAATTTCTGTGAAGAGCACGGGTATACGCACAACTTCTCATCACCAAGGACGCCCCAACAAAATGGAGTGGTGGAGAGGAAAAATAGAACATTGATAGACATGGCACGGACCATGGTAAGTGAAAACTCTCTACCAAAATACTTTTAGGCTGAGGCGGAAAGTACAGCGTGTTACATCATCAACAGGGCAATAGTAAGGCCCATCTTGAAGAAAACTCCCTATGAGCTATACAAGGGTAAGAAACCGAATATTTCCCATCTTAAACCCTTTGGATATTCATGTTTTATTTTGAACAATGGTAAGTCCAACCTAGGTAAGTTTGTTGAGAAAAGTGACAAGGGAACTTTCCTAAGCTATGCACTTAACTCTAGAGCTTATCGAGTGTTTAATAAACGGACTTAGGTTGTTGAAGAAAGTCCTCATGTGATTTTTGATGAATCTGAACTAAAACTGACTATGCAAATTATGGATGCAGGAGAAGCCCCCAAAAATTCAACTAATGCTGGAACATCTAAAGCCAAGGATGAACCAAAGGAAGGTATACCCAGTAAGAGTGAAGAAGATGAAGATCCTTCAATTGAAACACTGCAAGAGCAGCAAGAGCAGCACCCCGACTTGCCCAGCACCTCTACGTTCTTAAGGGATCATCCAGCTGAAAACATAATCGGTAATCCTCAAGATGGGATAAGAACTAGATGATCTCTAAGGCAAGTAGAAGAAGAGGATTTGATAGTCTTAATCTCACAGGAAGAGCCCAAGGATATCCATGAAGCTCTTCAAAATGAATCCTGGATCCAGGCTATGCATGAAGAGTTGCACCAGTTCGAAAGAAACCGGGTGTGGATTCCAGTGCCATGACCTAAGAATCTATCTATAATTGGAACCCGATGGGTTTTCAGAAATAAGTTATATGATACGGGATTAGTTGTTAGGAACAAGGCCTAGCTTGTGGCCAAAGGGTATAGCCAGGAGATGGGTATTGATTTTGATGAGTCATTTGCACCGATTACTCGTCTAGAAGCAGTGTGGATTTTATTGTCTTATGCTTGCTCATCTAACTTCAAATTGATTCAAATGGATGTTAAATCTGCGTTTCTAAATGACTATATCAAAGAGGATATTTTTGTAGAATAACCTCTAGGTTTTGAAGACCCCAAACATCCATAACATGTGTACAAGCTCCAGAAGGCCTTGTACGGACTGAAGCAAGCACCAAGGGCATGGTATGAACGGCTCACCTCATTTCTGATTGAAAATGCTTTCAAGAGAGGTAAGGTTTTTTGGGCATGTATGTAACATGCTTTAATTCTATTGTTTTGATGATGTCTGACTATGACTCATTAATATGTTTGATCTGCATTTGATAAATGTCAACATTCGTGCATTTCAGGTCAAGCCAGCTTTGGCAACAAAGAAAGACAGAAATTAAGAAAGGCACAGAAAATGAGGCATGTGGCTACACAAGAATCAAGGCAGAATCCAAGATTCATGTTTACACAAAAACCAAGGCACATGCAACACAAGGCAAATGGTTTCTGAAAAATCCATGCAGATAAGGTCAGTGCAACTGCTGAAGTTGATGCACATGCTGAAGAGAGAAGCGTCGACACATACTACTAAAACTGTCGACACCAACCACAGTAGTGTCGACACCACAACCATTTCTCAGCCAACTAAGGTCAGTGCACAGCACTGCTCACATGCATGCAAGGTCGGTGCATCTTCTGGCAACATCAGGTCGGTGCACATTTATCTCATGCCTTATAAGGTCTACACGCATGCAACAAACCAAGTCAGTACACACTTGCAAGTAAGGTCAGTGCAGTCCCTCTCTAGAGCAGAGCAAGGTCAGTGCAATCCTTCTCAAGTGCAAAGGAAGGTCGGTGCACATCTAAACTAAGGTCGATGCAATCCTTTTCTAAAGTATAGTAGGGTCAGTGCACATCTGCTACAAGGTCAGTGCATGCTTCGTCAGCATAACATACAAGTTCGGTGCACAACCTAAACTCGCACGAACCAAGGTCGGTGCATGTCCTGCCTCAGTGCAAGACCAGGTCGGGGCAAGTCCTACCTCCAACACAAGACCAGGTCGGGGCAAGTTCTGCCTTCAACACAAGACCTAGTCGGTGCAGGTTTTCTCAGCAAGGTCAGTGCCAGTATTTGCATTGGGTCGGTGCTAGCTCGATCAAGGTCCGTGCAACCTCTGGCCAGCAGATAACCAGGTCTGTGCATATTCACTATGTGATAAATCAAGGTCTTCAACACTAACACAAGACCAGGTCGGGGCAAGTTCTGCCTTCAACACAAGACCTAGTCGGTGTAGGTTTTCTCAGCAAGGTTAGTGCCAGTATGTGCATTGGGTCGGTGCTAGCTCGATCAAGGTCCGTGCAACCTCTGGCCAGCAGATAACCAGGTCTGTGCATATTCACTATGTGATAAATCAAGGTCTTCAACACTAGAAGGTCCGTGCACATATGAAGACAAAGTCTAAGCACGATGATGAAGGTCTTTGCAATGCTTCCTTCATAGATCAAGTTTGTGCATGTTTATCTTCGGGCAAGACAAGGTCCGTGTAAGCTACAAAAGGTTCCAGCTCAAATCAAGTCCTAGCACATTTCAAGGACCAAACATCAAGGTCTATGCATACTCTAGTCAAAGTCGGTGCACGCAGTTCCCAATCATCCTCTATCCAAAGAAGGCCAAAGGAATGTGTCAGCCTGTCTCTCTCAAGAGGTCAACCTGTGACCATTCTAGAGAACATTGTAAGGGTTGTCTCACTAAGTAGTGTCGACACTTACATGTCAGGAGGTCGACACCTTTGCTCTTCCAGAAGATCTCAAGCCTAAAGTCTGTTAGATCAAGATGGACATCCAGAGAGAGAAAAATGTACTACAACTGCCCAAATTCATGAATTTCGAGGTCCGAATGAGGTACCTAGGTTTGACTTATGTCCCTGTCAACATGTCACCTTCCTGGAGACGCTTATGATAGAAATCCAGCTTGAGAAGGACATTTTTATGTCTGCCACTGGGAAAAGTAAATCATTACAGTCTGCCACTGGGAGTAGGACACTTGACAGTTTGCCAACTATCTTGCAGTCAACCAATGGGCTGTCTGACCAGGCAGAATTTGCATAAAAGTACACTTCAAGCAGAATGAGAAGACTACTTGTCTGAAGGGGATTTAATGTGAAGATCTGAGACTGACCAAAGGGAGATTTAGTCTGCCTCTTCACACAAGTCTCTCATCGTACTATTCTTGTACTAAAAGCAATTTAAGTCACGCCAAATCTTGCAGAGCATCTTCTTCAAAGTAAAGAAAGCACTTGGCGGAAAATCTTGGCGGGAAAAGGTTCCTCACCAAGTGATCGCATGGCATGCTGTATATATGTATAATATCTAGCTTCCCTTGAAGATGCTGCTGCTACTGCTGCCGTCCACAAGTGCCACGCTCTTGACTATCTACCAAGAAAATCTCTTAGAAGCGTGAGAGCAACCTTAGTACTTGTCTGACTTAGTCCAGCATTACTAGAGAAGAAGAAAAGACGAGAAGCCCTGAGAGATAGAGAGAGTAGCCCTGCAGTCTACCAGTATTTTGAAGAAAGAGATCCCTGGATCTAATCTTGTAGCGCAACCACCAGCTCCCATGTCTTGATCTATTCCTTCAGCTGGTGTCTACATTGTCAATATTGTTTCTCCACTGCACTTGCAATATTTCCTTTTGTTTGTTTCGGTTCGTCTATCATCTTTTCATCTTAATCGTCTGATTCCCTATTTAGGGATTGGGTTCCCTCTGTGGTTTCAGAGGAAGAAAGGATCTGTTCCTCTGGGTGATTGGCAAGCTGTTAGTCAGCGGTTCAAGATGTTAGTCAACAGATAGCAAGTTATGTTGCTCAGCCGTGTAAGCAAGCTATGTTGCTCAGCGGAGCAAGCTGTGTGTCAGCATGAAAGCCTCACCGGGTTTGGTGAGGGGTGGATGTAGGTTGTGGGCTTACAACCAAACCACCTTAAATATCATGTGTATTGGGGTGTATATTTGTGTGATTGATCCATCTCCTCTACCTCCCATTCACAGGTCCGTGTGCTTCCTTTAACGTATGCAATATTGGCTTTTCCATCGCACACTCTTGCCTTCAGATCCGTACAATATGTTTTATCCTTATACTAATTGGTTTTCCAGCCTCTTGCACTTCCCTTGCTTCCTGCTGCATTCTTGCACTCAGGTATTAAGAAGTATACTCAAGCCAAGGGTGTTCAACCTCGTTCACACTCGCTCACACCTTTGGTTGATCTCTAATGTATACACACTAAAGCTGGTATATCTATACTCCGTTAAGTGTGTTTTTGGTCTTGTTGCCTTCTCGTTTGTCCTATTCTAAGTAGAGTCGTTGGCATCACTACTTGATGCATCGACACCTCGCATAGCCTCGTCTACCTGCTCACTTAGATGTATTGACTGGGTAACTTAAGTACGTCGATGGTTCTTTGCAGCATGTGCCTTGTGCCTTCCCGTCTCCATCTAAACCATACCTATTTTATTCCGCTGTGCATTGTGTCTAAATATGTTATTTGCATTGTAGGAGTGGTTTGTGCTATTTGTTTCTAAGAGTTTTAAATTGGGCAAAGTTTTTCATAAGATCAATTCAACCCCCCCTTCTAGATCCTATTGCACCAAGTGGGACCTTACAATCGGTATCACAGCATACCATTGTTCCCACCAATTGGTATCAGAGCCTAGCTCTACTATTCCTATAACCTACGATCTACAGGGAAAGATCCCAGTGCATTATGAGAAAATGGCTTCATCTTCTACACATGCTTCGAAGGGTTCTCCACCTATTTTTGATGGTTCAGATTTTTCAATATGGTTGAGAGGAATGTACGTCTATGTCAAACTCACAGATCCACAATTGTGGAACCTTATATACATTGGTCCAAATGAGCTGCCATCAGATTCAAATGTATGGTCAGCTGAACATAAGACCAAACATGACAATAACCTTGCTGCACTCAATTTAATCAAAGCTGTGGTTGATGACAGATTACTTGATCTTGTGTCTACCTGCAACACAGCTAAGCAAGTTCTGGAGGTGTTGATGAACATCCATGAGAAAGAAGATCAAGAGCATCAATGCCTTATGGCTGACCGATTAGAGCAGTCAAGCAATCCATCCTCATCTCAGGTAAGCTCTGATTCTGAAGACTTTACTTTTGAAGAGCTTATGGGTGCATATGATCAGTTGATCGAGCAATACAAAAAGATGAAATCTGAAAACAAAAGATTGAAAAAGGATTTGAAGAAAAATAGTCAAGGTTAGAGTCGTGCTTGTGAAAATTGTTCCAACCTTGAAGAGCTCAACAATACTCTTGCTTTTGACTTGGATCTAAACAAACAAACCATCGTGTGTCTAAATGATGAAATTAGAATCCTTCAGGAAGAAATCATAAGGTTGGAAGAGACTATTTGAAAACTTAAAATCCAACCAATCCGTCAGAATGAAAGTCCTTTCTGTAACAATTGTTCAACTTTTGAAGAGCTAAATGACACTCTTACCTCTAACTTGGATGCGAATAAGCAAACCATTACATGCCTAACAGATGAAAATGGAATCCTTCAAGCTGAAATCACTAGGTTGGAAGAAATCATAAGATAACTTCAAAACTAACCTAAATCAATCTCTAATGAACAAACCATGTCGGACAAGCTAATCCCCGATACAAGGTTGATTGAAGAAATAAAAATGGTAAAAGAACAAAATGACATGTTGCTTGAAAAACTGTCCATTTATGAGAAGGGCAAGGGTATTGCCCATGACAGTTCTGAAAAACTGAATGAACTTCAAATGGAGATTGAAAATTACAAGGGGGTTAATGCTATGCTCAATGAGCAATTGGCTGTGTGTGAGGAGGACCTCGCTGAAATCGAGCTGCACGTCTCCTCACTGGAGAATGAAATCAAAGATTTAAATGACTCTATGTCTAAGTGTATGTAGGATAAGGAAAGCATGAACATACTCTTAGAAACAATAGTAAGTCATTATGAGGGAGATTTGGGTTACAAACTTGAAAACCAATGATTCTTTAGAAGTAAGGCCTACATCACTTCTGTCAAGGGTAAGAATGAAGCCAGCACTTCTTACCACCTCCCTATACCGCATGCTGCTCAGAAAAACCAAAAACGCATTGATAAGCAGAAAGAGAAGGCTCTCATGCAAAAATAGAAACCTAAGTCTGCTAGTCTTGACATGCACAACAGGAAAAGCCATGATGACTACCATGTCTCTCATAAAGTGAATGTTTATTACTTTCATTGGGACATGCTTGGTCACACTGTACATTACTGTCTCACCTCGAAAAATGATGAACTAAGAGCAGGAAAGGATTCAAGAATTACTCCTAAAATCAAGGGCATAAGACAGGTCAACTCTGGCAGAGGAAGTATGCAGCAGAACTCTGCACTGAACTGCATGGGGAATCAGAAGAGTCGACACTTACATTCGGATAGGTTGACACTCACCCAGGGTCTTCAACAGAAATCACCTTCCTTGCTGCTACCACTGTGGAAAGATTGGCCACACAGTCCAGGACTGCTGGCGACTGAGAGGTAGGAGCTACTTTCAAAATCAACATAACAGTATACATACTCACTCGCAATGGAACAATGCACATGTGCACAGAAAAAATGGTAAACACCCTGTGCGTTGCTTCTACTATGGTGAATATGGACATACATCCAATTATTGTCCCTGGATGAGAGTGGGTGACCAGAAGGTAGCAAAGAAAAGAAGATAAATTGCTAGAACTGCTGGTAACCAACAAGGACCCAAGCAAGCTTGGATACCTAAAAATTTCAAATGAGAATTTTGAATGTAGGGTGCCTTGGAGCTAAACAATGGATGGTCAAAAGAATAAATGCTCAAGGCACAGGTATGTAAATAATTTTTATGTGTTCAACCTTTGCATGATAGGTTTGCATCGTAGTCATCGCATTGTAAAGTGATCTCGTTATCAATAAATCATGCAAGAAATTATCTCCCTGAACTGTTGAAAAATCCCCCATGGTGTGAGATGAACATCTCAGCTAGATTACCTGCTTTCACCGGTTGAATGGTGTTTGTACCATAGATCAGTTAATTCAGATTTGTAATCCATGAAAAATTTGTCATATTGATAAAATTGATGATTGAGTTGCTTATTGATCCTCTCTATCTTTTAACAGCCATGTGAACCTCTTGCTTAGCATTCATGATCATTATTACTAATGATGCCTTCCATGGCTGCATATATCTCAAATCATCATTCTCATGAACAAATGACATGCTGATTGTTTGCCTCAACTTCCATGAGCACTGGACCGAGGGGGAGTTTAAGAGTTTGCACCTAAGAGAAGAAATGCATTGCATGTGGACGTGTTGTGGTCCATGAGCATCAACTTGAAATTTCATGCCACATCATGCATTTTATGATCAAGGGACCCAACTCTGCATGACCTCTTGGTATATAAAATGGTAAGCTGGGAGAAGGATAAATCACTTCTGTCTGGAAACTCACATCATGCGTGAGGTGGTCTTAAGACTTCAGTTCTCCGCCAGGTACCAAAGGTCAACTCATCATTAGAACAGTCTAGATGTTCAAATGAATAAATCATCAAATTTCCTGCATTGATTCCATTACATGTGATGCACTCAGTATTTAGACACTCTATGCACAAAGTCAGGGGGAGTTCTTGCATTTCATGGTTTACCAACTTGCATGTCTATTCAGAATGCATTTCAGAAAATTCATGATTGCATCATATTGTGGTCTCATTCATGCCAATACAAACCATGTTAAAAGGGACCCAACAGTGGTATCATTTTTGATGCATCATGTGCTCACTTTAGTCGTAGGTTGCATATTCTATTGTAAACTCATGCACATGTTTAGTGGGAGCATGTTCAACTTTTGAAAATCCTTGAAAATTCTTTTATGTTGGCCTCAGACCTTTTATGGTCAAACACTCTGCTAGTTCAGTTTGTTAACTGCTCTCTGTCTGAGCATAGTGTGTTGACACCATGACAGCAAGTGTCGACACCATCCAAGGTAAGTGTCGTCACTTCCTTGCACATGATTGAATAAATCTCATCCAATCCAGTCTGAGCTCAATCGATCACCTCAGGGGGAGTGTTCACCATCCATTCTGGATTTATAATCAAACAGCACTCTTTTCTTCAACCAAGCCACTGCTCGATATTGCTTATATCCGTCTGTGGTTCAACTTGAAATTGAATTGCCTTGAACTTCTTGGAGGATCATCTATCTGTTGTTAAGTTTGCTTATCAGAGTGCATCTTCAATAAGAATCTTCTTTTATAAAGTTTTGTGGCTGCCTTGAACATGAAAGCTGTTGGTTTAAAACTAATGAGTCTTCAAGCCTTATTGATTAACGATCTTGAAAATGTTTATGTTCAGGCTTAATAGACTTAAACTATCCGTTCATGTTTTGATATATTGTGTCTTCTTAAATCTGAAAGTTTATTTTAAGTACAAAGGCATTTCTTGATTGAGAACCTTCTGACTAAGTATTATTTTTAAATATCTAATTTTGTGAAATTCATAATGGCTAAAATTGTGTCAGAGCAATGACATTGGTTCACTGAGAAATATGTCTCCTCATAAATGAATTGAGGTAAGATATGTCATGAAGTGCCCTTGTTAACTCTGTAGTGTTATAAAAGAAAAATCAAGGCAGAGCAATGGCAAAGTTGCTGAGAAATGTATCCCCTCATAAACAATATGAGGTACCATATGTCATGAGGTGACAATGCCATCTCTATTCTATTTGAGGCATGACAGTCAGTCTTACCGAGTACCTAGGTGATGGGGACATCACATGCAGCTCTTGTTCCCACTACTCGTCACATCACCCCGGCAACAATCGGCATGAATTTTCGGCTTGATTTTCAAAAAAGTATCATGTATTTTTTACTTTGTTTGGGTCTTATTACTGTAATTTTCTTTATTTGAGTCAGTTGAGTAAGTTATTGGGTCAATTAGATAGCATATTAGGCTTAATGGGCCTAATTGTAAGGGCTAGCCCATGGGCGCCCCCTTTTGGATAGCTTTGGTCATTTTGTGTTATGTCAAGGGTAAAATGGTCATGTAAAGAGTTGAGCTCCTATAAATAGGACCCAACTCCCTCATTTGAAGCTAATGAATTATTGAATGAAAATTTTAAATTTAGTATTCCACAAAGAAATTGTGAGAATCCCTCTCTCTCTAGCTCTCATTCTCCCTCTCTCTCTAAAAGGGGGCGGCCTCCCCTCTCTCTCTCTCTCTCTTCCCCTCTCTCTCCTCAATTCGCAGCCCCCTCTCTCTCCTCTCTCCTTGCCACCTCATCCTCCACATCAGCCCAACCTTTCACCTTCCCAAGACCCATCAACTCCTCCATTAATCTCACCAAACCCCAAGCACCCTTTCACCTCCCAAAGCAACCTTTCCTCTCCCCCAAACACCCTTTCCCTCTCCCAAGGGAGAATCCCATCTCCCAAGCACCCCTTCACATTCCCAAGACAACCCTTCCCATCCCCAAGACCAAAATTAATCCCTCCATTAACCACCCATTCAAACCAAGGCAGAGAATTCCCCCCCCTCTCCCTCTCCACCTAGGCAACCTGCGCACCCCACCTCTCCCCCCTGCTAGCTCCGTCCCCCAGCCCTTCCTCCCACCCCCACAGCCTGGAGAACAACCCCATCCCTCACCCCACACACCTAGGAGTACCTCCCACCCCTCTCCCACACGCCATCCTCTCCATTCCCTTCCATTTGATCACCATCTCTCTCTACTACCAGTCTGGAACCTGTAGCAGCAGATTGCCATGAGGTTGCAGAGGCTGCAACATCTTCATCACACATTTTCCGGTGGTCTATCCTATATTTCCAGAAAGCTCTTCGAAGCGGCTTCGCAGGCGAGGTGATCCCGCCTCAATTCGAGTTCGGAGCTGTCCAAGAGGGTCATTCTCATCAGACCGCGCGTTCGACATCCGGGTGGAGATCAGAGCTGTAGTGCAGAAGCCACCGCAGCCATCTCCTTGTTCTTCTTGGTGCGCCATTTGGCTGGGGCAAGGTGCTAGCAGTCCTCTATCCAACTCTGCAAGCGGAACATCGTTCGGAGCTCGGAGCGTCCCGTTCCATTTTATCTCCCCCAAGTGCGCAGGTCAGTCCCATCAGAGCCAACCCAGACACCCTTCCACTCTATGGGCTCTTTCTCTCTGCTCCGACCTCCCCTGGTGACCATCCTGATTGCTGCTCGAAGAAGACTTGGCCACGCTCGTAACCGTTCTGGTCCCGCATCATTCAGACCTCGGGAGTGTTCGTGGCGGCTTCATCTTCTTGCTGTAGTGTTCTGGAGTCAGTCCGAGCCAGAATGAAGCCGCCCAGTTCCAGCGCCTGCTCCGACCGTCGGTGAAGACTAGAACTTCCAAGAAAATTCAAGAGTCCTCCCGGGCCAATCAGAGAGGATTCGGCACAGGTTTCGATGATTTCTGAGTCTGGTAGAGCCCATGGCGGTGTCAACATTGACCACCTATCCAGCAGTTCCAGAAGTGGGTAGAATCGGCGAAGTCTTCATCCGACGCCTTCTTTAGCTCTCCTCCCGATCTCGCCTGGTCGGCTTAGCGCCCCTCCCTGCATGGAGGTAGTGTTTTTAATGTAACCGCTACTTCCCCGCCCTTAGTCCAACCCTCCTGCGTGAGGAGTAGTTCTTGTAATCATTTAAACAGGGAGAAGCTACACCGATGTAGTGTGCGGGGAACCCACGCTTCCCCGCTCGCCCTCGTCTCCGACTCGAAATCGGTGTCCTCACGCCGATCAGGTATAAGCTGAACCCTCCCTAGATAATTTTGTTCAACTAGTATCACTTCTAAGTTCAGCCGGAGAGAAAGTGAGTGCCCGGCCAAGTGGTTTCCCGATCACGAGCGGCCACCACGGATCGAGTGAGGAGAGATCCCGTGCCCTCAAGGCGCGATGTCCGCCCCGCTGATGTGGGTGTACCGATCCTAAGGAGGGAAACATATTTGGCATTGCCATCACCCCAACCTGCAGGGTTTAGACCCTCGAACCCACCCTATCATCACTTAGTCACCACGGGAAAGGGTTGTGATGCGATATCGGTCCGCCAACATCGAGTCCGCCAAGTTGTGAGTGTTCTTGCAAGTTTAGGTCCAAGGCTCGCCCAGTCGGTCCATCAATGCATCCTTAGGTCGTTTCACATCAATTTGGTATCAGAGCAAGTTTTAGACTTGTCTCTACGAGTCTAGTCCTTGGGCATTGGTATTCGGGTCTCCCTTGCATTGTGTTTTCCATCGCTCCTTTGCATGACCACCCTAGGGAGACACCCCAAGTATCCATGGACCAATTTGACGCTGCCGTCAACAACATTCTTGATCAGCTAGATACCATCACCACCCGACTTGACCGGTTTGAAGCAAAAAGGAACTACGGACCTAGAGCTCGGTCACCACGGGATGAATTTGGATGGGAAGTCAATGAACCACCACCTAGGAACCATGGCCTTAGAGCTCGATCTCCATGGGATGGGTTTGACACAGACGGAATGGACTATGATCCTTATTATGACTATGAGAGGCCCCGACATTACGGGCATGAGGAAAGGCATCCCCGGATAACCTGGATAACCATCCCTTAAGAATAATGCGGTTCTCTAGGCCTCCTAGGTTCACTCCACGATCGGATGGTCCCAAGGACATAGGACCCCGTCCCAACCCAGCCCCTCTCTTAAAGACCCCCACACCATGTCCAAGTGGAAGCACCCCATTTCGGACCACTAATCTTCCTCCCACCCCCCATCCGACAAGAGTCACCCCTAGTCAACCTATACACCGGCAAGAAGGGAGTTCCAATGGGCCAATTGTGGGTGGGGACACTCCGAGAAATAGACAACAATGCTTTAAGTGTAAAGGCTTTCGACACTTCATCAATCAATGCCCTTCACGAGAGATGTCCAACATACTAATTGAAGAAATAGCTATCCCTACCCAAGGGGAACTTGAGGAAGTGACCGAAGTGCATGAGGCTCCCCTAGATTGGGAAGAGGAATATGAAGCACAATGCCAAGAGTTGGGTCAAGAGAACTCATCCCTACCCAAAGAAACCCCATTGAGCCTAACTGGGTGCATCCTCCCCCGAGAGTTACAAGATGACCAACCAAGTCCCCCCACCCATCCCTCCATGAGAATTGTGATATTAGGGGAACCTCTCATTGAGTGGCTTGAACAAAGCCTCTTTCCCCACGTCTTGCACCCCCCTATGGAAAATCATTACCCAATCGTGCCCACCCCACCATTCCACACAGCCTACCAATCGTCCTGCTTTGTAGGAACCCTGAGGGACTTGATTAAGGGAATACTAAGGCAAATAGAGGTGACAAACTTGCTGGCCTTAGGAGCAAGCGGCACGGGGTATCTTAGTTTATCACACCCTTCCATCGGGTCCATCATCTCCATCTACACCAAGGGCCCTTGCATGAGTAAGCTCTTATTGTTTCTACCCGAGCCCGACGAGTTTTGCCAAGGCCAGCCCTTTGACCCCCACCCACCACGAGGAAAGGGCACTCCACCTAGGGAATCCACTTTGGTGCTTACCCCATTAGGAGACAAGTACCTAGGCCACACTAGGGAGTGTATGTTTCGGAGTGCTCAAGGTCTAGGATGGGAAGAAGCCACATTCCCCACAACCCAAGTCCTCCTAGATCCACATGATCCCTCCTTTTGGGAACCCCTCAACCCACAACCCACACCCCAATTCATCAAAGAACACCACTACCTTATTCCCTTACAAGTCAATCATCCTAGGGTCCATCAAGAACATAAGAGGTTGGAGTCACATGCATCATTTTATCTGGGGTCATTTAGGGTAAGTGAACTCGGGCACATGGACCCTCCTTTACTCACCCACTTTGATAGAGGGTCTACACATGTTAGAACCACATTTGGATACTCTGGTCCTCCAACCATCAATAGGAAAGCTATGCATGATAGGGCTACATTTGGAAGTCCCGGCCCTCCCGTTCTCACCAACTTTCATAGAGAGTCTAAACATACTAGATCCACATTTGGGTGCCCAGGACTCCCAACATCCAATAGAGTGCTAGCCTTCACAAATTCCTATGTCCGACATGTCACAGGGTTGCATGCTTGCAAGCACATCATCAAAGGCAATAGGATTTGTCAAAGGCGAACTGATACCCGCAAAGGAACCCAAGACTTCCAAGAGGGTGACTATCTGATGGTCAGGACAAAGAGGCTCTTTCCTAGAGTTGCCTCTAAACTTAGGGCTCGAGGAACTGGACCCTTTAAGGACCTGGGGCGATTGAGCATACATGCCACTGAGTTGGCCCTTCTAAAGGAACACGGGGACAACCCTCATTGTAGTGTGGTGGACCTTGTGCCCTACAAGGGCCCCGCGGTGGCACCTAGTAAGGATGTTGAGCCTATACCCTCTTTTGAGAGTGATCCCACCAATGAGAGCCCACTTTTAACCTGGAGAGCCCGGCATGAACACAACGATTTGATACTGGTTGAACAGAAGGATACCACCAGGGGTGGGGCAATCCAGCAATACCTTGTGAGGTGGAAGGGCCGACCCCATCGGTGGACATATGGGCAAGCTAGGAAGGACCCTTATTCGACGGGGTCGAATTTTCCGCACCCGAGGGGTATGATGGGGATATCACATGCAGCTCATGTTCCCACTACTCGCCACATCACCCCGGCAACAATCGGCATGAATTTTCGGCTTGATTTTCAAAGAAGTATCATATATTTTTCACTTTGTTTGGATCCTATTACTGTAGGTCAATTAGATCGCATATTAGGCTTAATGGGCCCAATTGTAAGGGCTAGCCTATGGGTTCCCCCTTTTGGATAGCTTTGGTCATTTTGTGTTATGTCAAGGGTAAAATGGTCATGTAAAGAGTTGAGCTCATATAAATAGGACCCAACTCCCTCATTTGAAGCTAATGAATTATTGAATGAAAATTTTGAATTTAGTATTCCACAAAGAAATTGTGAGAATCCCTCTCTCTCTAGCTCTCATTCTCCCTCTCTCTCTAAAAGGGGGCGGACCCCCCTCTCTCTCTCTTCCACTCTCTCTCCTCAATTCGCAGCCCCCTCTCTCTCCTCTCTTCATGCCACCTCATCCTCCACATCAGCCCAACCTTTCACCTTCTCATGACCCATCAACTCCTCCATTAATCTCACCAAACCCCAAGCACCCTTTCACCTCCCAAAGCAACCTTTCCTCTCCCCCAAACACCCTTTCCCTCTCCCAAGGGAGAATCCCATCTCCCAAGCACCCCTTCACATTCCCAAGACAACCCTTCCCATCTCCAAGACCAAAATTAATCCCTCCATTAACCACCCATTCAAACCAATGGAGAGAATTTCCCCGCCCCCTCTCCCTCTCCACCTAGGCAACCTGCGCACCCCACCTCTCCCCCCTGCTAGCTCCGCCCCCCAGCCCTTCCTCCCACCCCCACAGCCTGGAGAACAACCCCATCCCTCACCCCACACACCTAGGAGTACCTCCCATCCCTCTCCCCCACGTCATCCTCTCCATTCCCTTCCATTTGATCACCATCTCTCTCTACTACTAGTCTGGAACCTGTAGCAGCAGAGTGCCACGAGGTTGCAGAGACTGCAACGTCTTCATCACACATTTTCCGGTGGTCTATCCTATATTTCCGGAAAGATCATTGAAGCGGCTTTGCAGGCGAGGTGATCCCGCCTCAATCCGAGTTTGGAGCTATCCAGGAGGGTCGTTCTCGTCAGACCACGCGTCTGACATCCGGGTGGAGATCAGAGCTGTAGTGCAGAAGCCACCGCAGCCACCTCCTTGTTCTTCTTGGTGCGCCATTTGGCTGGGGCAAGGTGCTAGCAGTCCTCTGTCCAACGCTACAAGCGGAACATCGTTCAGAGCTTGGAGCATCCCGTTCCATTTTATCTCCCTAGGTGCGCAAGTCAGTCCCGTCAGAGCCAGCCCAGATACCCTTCCACTCTATGGGCTCTTTCTCTCTGCTCCGACCTCCCCTTGTGACCATCCTGATTGCTGCTCAAAGAAGACTCGGCCACGCTCGCAACCGTTCTGGTCCCACATCATTTGGACCTCGGGAGTGTTCATGGCTGCTTCATCTTCCTGCTGCAGTGTTTTGGAGTCAATCCGAGCCAGAACGAAGCCGCCCAGTTCCAGCCCCTGCTCCGGCCGTCGACGATGACTAGAACTTCCAAGAAAATTCAGGAGTCCTCCCGGGCCAATCAGAGAGGATTTGGCACAGGTTTCGGTGATTTCTGAGTTCGGTAGAGCCCGTGGTGGCGTCAACATTGACCACCTATCCAGCAGTTCCAGAAGTGGGTAGAATCGGTGAAGTCTTCATTCGGCGCCTTCTTTAGCTCTCCTCCTGATCTCACCTGGCCGGCTTAGCGCCCCTCCTTGCATGGAGGTAGTGTTTTGAATGTAACCGCTACTTCCCCGCCCCTAGTCCAACCCTCCTGCGTGAGGAGTAGTTCTTGTAATCATTTAAACAGGGAGAAGCTACACCGACGCAGTGTGCGGGGAACCCACACTTCCCTGCTCGCCCTCGTCTCCGACTCGGGATCGGTGTCCTCACGGCGATCAGGTATAAGCTGAACCCTCCCTGGATTATTTTGTTCAACTAGTATCACTTCTAAGTTCAGCCGAAGAGAAAGTGAGTGCCCGGCCAAGTGGTTTCCCGATCATGAGCGGCCACCGCGGATTGAGTGAGGAGAGATCCCGTGCCCTCAAGGCGCGATGTCCGCCCCATTGATGTGGGTGTACTGATCCTAGGGAGGGAAACATATTTGGCTTAGCCATCACCCCAACCTACAGGGTTTAGACCCTCGAACCCACCCTATCATCACTTAGTCACCACGGGAAAGGGTTGTGATGCGATATCGGTCCGCCAACATCGAGTCCGCCAAGTTGTGAGTGTGCTTGCAAGTCTAGGTCCAAGGCTCACCCAGTCGGTCCATCAATGCATCCTTAGGTCGTTTCACATCACTAGAGATACTTGCGTCTAAACAACGTGTGTCCTTACGGATATAAGGCATGTACTAGACTTAAATGCTCGTAAAATTTCTCTTGTGCTCAATGAAAGTTATGAGTGAGATAGCAAAAGGTTAAATGCATATCTATTGAAATTCTAAAAATCCATTTGGTCTACATGTCTGTTTAATCTCAATACTTTTTAGAGTATCTCTCAAAGGAGCCATTGGAATTGAATAAGTAAGATGTGAGGAGGTCAAACATATTTCAAGTATGCATTTCTGGTTCACTTCTATTAATATTGAATGCAGATGTCTTTGAGATGGTTTGTTGAGAGGCTTAGAACTCATAACTGTTAAACCAATCCGAAAATAAGGGCTGCATCATTAGAATTTTATAACTGGAGATTCTGAAACATCTATAACTCTACTTTTATGAACTTGGTTTCAGATTTAAGAACCTCCATCTCTTGTAAAGACAAACTATCTTTTGATGTCCCTGGACATTTGCCCTCACTATACAAATAGTATCATTGCCCTCCTATTCATGTATATCAGGATATCTCTGCTCCATGCTCTCCATGCAACTAGCTTGAGTCTGCACATACATGGTGATGTGACACAAAATGCAGCGGAGACTTTGATTCCTTGGACCTAATTCGCAATCACAATTACAAGGCGCCGAGAATATGTTAAAGCTACCAACGCACCGTGCGCACACGATTCCCGTGGTGACCCGGTGATGCCGAGTCGAGGTGATGGAGATAGCCCCTGACTGGTTAGAGGACCAGCACCACTTTAGTTAGCCCTCCCGAAGGTTTGAAAGCCCACAAACAAGGGCGGCCGGATGCCTTAAGGGCACGGGGTCACTCGCTCACTTATGGCCACGGTAACCACACTGAAAGGTGGCGCCGGGATCGGGCACTCGCTCTCCTACCGGCCGATATGTTTCACGGATATTAAATAAACAGGTATAAGGAGGCAAGGGCAGGAGGCTCACCTGGTTGGTTTGAGGAAACCAACCCCAGTCGGAGACGAGGGCGGACGGGGAAGTGTGGGTTCCCCGCACACTGCGCCGATGAAGCTTCGAACCTGTTTAAGTGTACACTCACTACACCTCACGCAGGAGGGTGATCTCGGGGGGTGGGAATTGATGGGTTACAACAAACACTACCTCCCGCAGGGAGGGGCGGTAAGCCGGCCAAGCGAGAGGGGGAGAGATAAGCTTAGTAGCCCACGAGGAGGGACCGCTTCCGAATTGGACCCCTGGCTGTGGACGTTGATAGGCAGTCGGTGTAGTCCCTGTAGATCTCGGTCAGGAATTTTTCCGATGACGACCCTAGGGGGGATCTTCTCGTAACAGGAACCCAAACGCCTCTGATTTATATCAATTTATTCTGACATTGTCGATGGCTGCAGTGGAGGTCTGAGTAGAGCAACAGATTCTGGGACGGGTGACTCCCTGTTTCTGTCTGCAACTTGCAGAAGTTGCCCCGGCCGCTCCTGGATGCCGAATCATGAACCGTCAGAGTTTCTGGAACCTTGGACAAAGCCTCTACACATCAAAACTGACAGCAACACCTTCTGAGGTCGGGGTGGACAGGGGGACGCCGACAAGTGGGAACTGGTCGCTGCAGACTGCATGAGGCAGACCCGCGCGACTGAGGGAGAAAATTCGGAACTCTGGCTCCAGGTTGCCGAAAGAGGTCCCGTTTCTTGCTCCGGATCGGGGACAGGGGGAGGAAGAACTTTGGTGATGAACCTTTGGTCCGATTTCTTCTCCGTTGGTCGTGAAGTTGCTTCCAACCGGGCTCAGGCTCTCTGCAGAGGATGTCTGGCGCAGTTGGGGGAGAACAGCTCTCCCGGTCGGCCATGAACTTGGAACTGGACGATTCCACCTCGCTTGCGAAGTGGACTCGTAGAACTTTCCGTCGGTGTAGGCCACGCCCCCAGCAGGACCAGGATGGAGTCGTGGACGGTGCTGCAACTTGGTGCTGGTCTGTAGGTCTTCTCTGCACACGGGTTGGAGATTGAGTGGTGGGCAGGATGGCTCCTTGGTGGAGGAATAGGGTACAAGGGTGCCTTGGTGATGATGGGGGATCTTGTGGGGAGATGGGATGAGGGGTACTGGAGGTGGAGGGGAGGGCGGAGCTAGCAGGGAAAGGAGGTGGGAGTACTGGCTGCGATTTGGTCAAGAGGGGGGGTGGGGTTGTGCTAGATGGAGGGGTGCGCACCAAGTGGAGGAGGGGAGAGGGCTTGGGTCGCACTAGGGCTTTGAATGGAGTGTGGGGAAGGGGAGTGGTTGCTTAGGGGAGGGGGAAGGTTGCCTTGAAGGTAGGAAGTTGTATGGGGAAGGGGAAGGGTTGTCTAGGAAAGGTGAAAGGTTGCTTGGGAAGTGGAGGGAATTGAAGGGAATTAAGGCCTTGGGAATATGAAAGGGTGGAGGGGGTGAGGTGGCAGCTGAGGTGGCAGGGGGAGGGGAAGGTGAAGGGGCTGTTGCGCCCAAGGGAGGGGAGGAGAGAGAAGTGGGGTTCGCCCCTTGAAGAAAGAGAGAGAGAGGGAGAGTTAGAGAGAGAGGGAGAGATGCACTTAAGTGGCTCAAATTTGCTTAATACTTCATTACCTCAAAAGAGGGGGTTTGGGGTCCTATATATAGGAAAACCCAATTTACAAAAAGTCCTCATGAAATGGACAAATGACGGAAGATCAAGGGGTGGGGAGAGGGGCGCCCATGGGCCAGACCAAAGAAATGGCCCAATAAGACCTACTAGCCCCATTAGCCCACTAGCCTACATACAAACATAAGTAAATAACATGATAACCTAGTAACATGACTCAAAACATAAGAAAATACATCAAAATGACTCAAGACAATAGGAAAATGTAATAGGATGATAAGCACCAATGTTCCGTCTGAAGAAGGGCTGCTCCCTAGCTACCTCCGGGAGGTAGAGAAGTGCCAAGCCAGAGGGTATGTGGTGTGATGCCCTCATCAATTCTCCCGGGCGGCGAAGAGCTCGACTCTGTCGAGTAAAGGCCCTCCCTGCTGCGGTACTGCTCTAGGAGATCGGGGGACAGCTGCTGGAGATCCTCCCGGCTCACCCAGGTATCGTCCGAGGGTGGTCGTCCCTTCCACCTGACCAGGTAGCGCTCATACGCCTTGCTCCTTGTGATGGTAACCTGTTCATCTAATATCTGCTCCACTTCATCGCGCCGGTTTCTCAAATGGGGTTGAGCTCTCTGGGGTGTGGGGGCGCTCTCAAAGGAGGGAGTAGGCTGGATTTCCTCACCGGGTATCACCGTGGGGCCCTTGTAGGGCACCAGGTCAACCACATTGAATGTGGGGCTTACTCCGTACTCTTCAGGGAGGTCCAACACGTAAGCATTGGTGCCAAGGCGTCTCAGCACTGGAAGGGGCCAGCTCCACGCGACCTCAACTTCGAAGTATTCCCAGGGAACAACCTCTCAGTTCTCACCATCACAAAATCACCAATCTGGAATTCTTGGTGGCGGCGGTGGGAGTCAGCAGACTTCTTGTAAATCTCGTTGCTCTTGTTGATGTTTTTGCGAATGTTTCCATGCAACTCTGTGAATGTTGATTCACTAGTGGATAATGGGGGTCCTGGACAACCAAATGGGGACCTAGCATGCAGTGGCGCTACATAGACTTCGATGGACCTAGGAGGACCGGGACATCCATAGATGAGACTATCATGCAAAGGGGTGTTTGATGCCGGGGGTCCGGGACATCCATGAATGCTTTCTTCATGTTTTGACTTCACTTGGATTGACCTAGGGGGGCCTGGACATCCAGATGTAAACCTATCATGCTTAGGAGTCATGTGGACCTTGATGCACTTAGGTGGTCCGGGGCAGCCACAAGTGGCCCTATCATGAATGAGATGGATGAAGAGTGGGGGAGGACCCGCTTGTTCAAATGTAATCCTGTCGTGCACTGGACCTAGTGTGTATGTGACACAAATGACATGACTAGCCTTACCACATGATGCAGAATGTTGTGACATATGTATTTCTATCAAGATGGTCCCATCTTTGGGTGGGGGATGATTTGGGGGTTTCCACTCATGGGGGTCGAAGGGGTCCAAGAACGTGGACATCATGGGATGGGTCAATTCCTCCTTTCCTAGGTAGATGTCACCCATGGTCATGGCTCTCATAGTGTGGGCTAAGTTTTGGAATGGGTGGGTTAGGTTCGACATGGCGGGTGAGGGTAGGAGGGAGTGGGTGGTGGGTGATGAATACTCGGAAGCCCATAGGGAGTGGCCACAAGGCTCGAGATGGGTCAAGGGGTGGGTGAAGTGGAGGTGGGTTTTAATCCAAGTGATCATCCTAGTACACGTAGGGAAGTGAGAATCATGAACCTGGTGGGACCTACTGTAAAGCTCCTCGCAAAGGGACGAGGGGTGGGGAAGGATGTAGGAGGGCAAGGAGGTGGGTTGGCAAAGAAGGGCTAGTGGGAAGGGATCATGTGGATCTAGGGGGACTTGGGTTGAGGGGATTGAGGCTTCTTCCCATCCTAGACCTGGAGCTCTCCAAAGCATACACTCCCTAGTGTGGGCCAGGCACTCGTCTCCTAATGGGGTAAGAACTAAAGTGGATTCCCTAGGTTGAGTGCCCTTTTCTTGTGGTAGGGGGGTGGTGTGAAACTCATCGGGCTCAGGTAGAAACAATACAAGCTCACTTATGCAAGGACCCTTGGTGTAAATGGAGATGATGGACCTGATAGAGGGGTGTGAGAAACTAAGGTACCCTGTATCACTCACTCCTAAGGCCAACATGTTTGTCACCTCTATTTGCCTTAGTATGCCTTTAATCAAGTCCCTCATAGCTCCCACAAAGTAAAACGAAGGATAGGTTGTGTGGAATGGTATGGTGGCCACAATTGGGTTATGGTTATCCATGGTGGGGCGCATGATGTGGAGGATGAGGTCTTGTTTAAGCCACTCAATGAGGGGTTCCCCAAGAATCACAATTCTCATGGAGGGAGGGGTGGGAGGACTTGGCTGATCATCATGTAACTCATGAGGGAGGGTGTACCCAGTTAGGCTCAATGGGTTTTCTTTGGGTAGGGATGAGTTCTCTTGATCCAACTCTTGGCATTGGGCTTCATATTCTTCCTCCCAATCTAGGGAAGCCTCATATTCTTCGATCACCTCCTTAAGTTCTTTTTGGAAAGGGGTGGGAGGGGGGTTTGTGGGCTGGATTGGGATACTTCCGTTTGGACTTGGCATGGGTGTCTTTGGGAGAGGGTCTAGGTTGGGACGGGGTCCCAGGTTAATGGAATCATCCGGTCATGGAGTGGACCTAGAAGACCTAGAGAATTGTATCATTCTTGAGGATTGGTTATCTAGGTCATCCCAGGGGTGTCTCTCCTCACGCCCAAAGTGTTGGGACCCCTCATAGTAAGGATCATAGCCTAACCTTTCCCTACCAAACTCATTCCGGGGAGGCAAGACTCTAAGGCCATTGCTCCTAAGTGGGGGGGACTTGGACTGACTGGGAGAGAAAGGAGGAGTGGGAGTGCTCATTGGGCTATGGGTGCTTGAGTTGGAAGAGTGGTGAGGTTTTGGAATGAGGATATTCCTAAGTTCTACCTTCATCTCTTCCCATGAGTGAATGGGCTCTTGTCTCTCAATTTCCCTTCGAATCTCAAGCTTTCTCCATTCTGTCTCGCCGAAGGGACCAAGGGTCTTCTTGGCGATGCGCACTTTTCTTTCCTCGGTCATGTAGTAGTGGTGGAAGTATCTATCCATGGAGGTCTCCCATTTCCTATATGTGTGAGGGTTTCGGGACCCATTGAAGCGGGGTAACTCCGGCCCGATAATGAAGTAGTCATCGGGGTGCCTGGTGAGGTACATGGTTTGGATGACCGGATGACCTCAATGCAATATGCCCTAGGACCTAGGCTTGTAGAGACAAGTCTAAAAACTTGCTCTGATACCACTTGATGTGACACAAAATGCAGCAGAGACTTTGATTCCTTGGACCTAATTCGCAATCACAATTACAAGGCGCCGAGAATATGTTAAAGCTACCAACGCACCGTGCGCACACGATTCCCGTGGTGACCCGGTGATGCCGAGTCGAGGTGATGGAGATAGCCCCTGACTGGTTAGAGGACCAGCACCACTTTAGTTAGCCCTCCCGAAGGTTTGAAAGCCCACAAACAAGGGCGGCCGGATGCCTTAAGGGCACGGGGTCACTCGCTCACTTATGGCCACGGTAACCACACTGAAAGGTGGCGCCGGGATCGGGCACTCGCTCTCCTACCGGCCGATATGTTTCACGGATATTAAATAAACAGGTATAAGGAGGCAAGGGCAGGAGGCTCACCTGGTTGGTTTGAGGAAACCAACCTCGGTCGGAGACGAGGGCGGGCGGGGAAGTGTGGGTTCCCCGCACACTGCGCCGATGAAGCTTCGAACCTGTTTAAGTGTACACTCACTACACCTCACGCAGGAGGGTGATCTCGGGGGTGGGAATTGATGGGTTATAACAAACACTACCTCCCGCAGGGAGGGGCGGTAAGTCGGCCAGGCGAGAGGGGGAGAGATAAGCTTAGTAGCCCACGAGGAGGGACCGCTTCCGAATTGGACCGCTGGCTGTGGACGTTGATAGGCAGTCGGTGTAGTCCCTGTAGATCTCGATCAGGAATTTTTCCGATGACGAGCCCAGTGGAGATCTTCTCGTAAGAGGAACCCAAACGCCTCTGATTTATATCAATTTATTCTGACGTCGGCGATGGCTGCAGTGGAGGTCTGAGTAGAGCAACAGATTCTGGGGCGGGTGGCTCCCTGTTTCTGTCTGCAACTTGCAGAAGTTGCCCCGGCCGTTCCTGGACGCCGAATCACAAACCGTCGGAGTCGCTGGAACCGTGGACAAAGCCCCTACACAGAAAAACTGACAGCAACACCTTCTGAGGTCGGGGTGGACAGAGGGACGCCAACGAGTGGGAACTGGTCGCTGCAGACTGCAGGAGGCAGACCCGCGCGACTGAGGGAGAAAATTCGGAACTCTGGCTCCAGGTTGCCGAAAGAGGTCCCGTTTCTTGCTCCTGATCGGGGACAGGGGGAGAAAGAACTTTGATGAAGAACTTTCGGTCTGATTCCTTTTCCGTTGGTCGTGAAGTTGCTTCCAACCGGGCTCAGGCTCTCTGCAGAGGATGTCTGGTGCAGTTGGGGGAGAACAGCTCTCCCGGTCGGCCACGAACTTGGAACTGGACGATTCCACCTCGCTTGCGAAGTGGACTCGTAGACCTTTCCGTCGGTGTAGGCCACGTCCCCAGCAGGACCAGGATGGAGTCGTGGACGGTGCTGCAACTTGGTGCTGGTCTGCAGGTCTTCTCTGCACACGGGTTGGAGATTGAGTGGTGGGCAGGATGGCTCCTTGGTGGAGGAATAGGGTACAAGGGTGCCTTGGTGATGATGGGGGATCTTGTGGGGAGATGGGATGAGGGGTAATGGAGGTGGAGGGGAGGGCGGAGCTAGCAGGGAAAGGAGGTGGGAGTACTGGCTGTGATTTGGTCAAGAGGGGGGGTGGGGTTGTGCTAGATGGAGGGGTGCGCACCAAGTGGAGGAGGGGAGAGGGCTTGGATCGCACTAGGGCTTTGAATGGAGTGTGGGGAAGGGGAGTGGTTGCTTAGGGGAGGGGGAAGGTTGCCTTGGAGGTGGGAAGTTGTATGGGGAAGGGGAAGGGTTGTCTAGGGAAGGTGAAAGGTTGCTTGGGAAGTGGAGGGAATTGAAGGGAATTAAGGCCTTGGGAATATGAAAGGGTGGAGGGGGTGAGGTGGCAGCTGAGGTGGCAGGGGGAGGGGAAGGTGAAGGGGCTGTTGCGCCCAAGGGAGGGGAGGAGAGAGAAGTGGGGTTCGCCCCTTGAAGAAAGAGAGAGAGAGGGAGAGTTAGAGAGAGAGGGAGAGATGCACTTAAGTGGCTCAAATTTGCTTAATACTTCATTACCTCAAAAGAGGGGGTTTGGGGTCCTATATATAGGAAAACCCAATTTACAAAAAGTCCTCATGAAATAGACAAATGACGGAAGACCAAGGGGTGGGGAGAGGGGCGCCCATGGACCAGACCAAAGAAATGGCCCAATAAGACCTACTAGCCCCATTAGCCCACTAGCCTACATACAAACATAAGTAAATAACATGATAACCTAGTAACATGACTCAAAACATAGGCAAATACATCAAAATGACTCAAGAAAATAGGAAAATGTAATAGGATGATAAGCACCAATGTTCCGTCTGAAGAAGGGCTACTCCCTAGCTGCCTCCGGGAGGGAGAGAAGTGCCAAGCCAGAGGGTATGTGGTGTGATGCCCTCATCACATGGGTGGTCTGCATTCTTCATGCATTGCATAGAAAATCTTAAAAATCTGAAAAATAGAAAACACCAGAAAATGGCTGAAAAATATGAAAAGCCTAAGCATCTGAAAAATTAGAAAACCAAGTCTGTTGTGTGGCTGCTGTATTATTCTTAAAACTGGATCATGGTGCATGATTAATCTTCTTGCATGATTGAGTTATTGTTGCATTTATAACTGTTAACGGCCATTTGTTTCCTGTTTGGCCATGAAACCCAACAATTGGTATTCATTTTTGGTCAAGAAACCCAACATCAACTTGGACCACAACAGATCTACTCTTGTACATGGTTGCTCTATGTATCTTGTACTGCACCATATTGCCATGATTAAATGTTATGCATACATTTGTCTCTCATGGCTCAGTCAGGTTGTCTTGCTATCATTATGTAGCCATTAACAATTGGTATCACTTGCTTACTGAACATTGATCATCACTCACTAACAAGTGGTATCAAATCCTCATTTGCGTGATCTTCTCTCTGTATTACTTTTGTCCTACTTTCATTTGCGGGAGACCATGCATCACCTTGAGGACTCAACAGTTGACATAATAAGTGTACAAGCATTGGTATGTATTTCCACATCAATTTCTGAGAAGATGTCTCAGGTTGACTGCACTTAGTTGTACCCTCCAGGTAAATACTCATTTTTCTATTATACATCCTGTACTAATAATCTCTCTTACTCCCACCTTCCTAATTATGCCATATATACTCTCACTAGTATTTTTTGATGATGTCAAAGGGGGAGAGATTATATGTGTCATTAACTAGGGCATGCATAAGGGGGAGAGACTTGATCATTTGCATGAAGGGGAGAGAATTATCTGGGGAGAAAATGTCATTGAAAGTCTTTGTGCTTCAAATTCATGATTACATTTCATGGCACCTTGACTTACAATGTATTCTTAATGACTCATAGTTGCCATCATCAAAAAGGGGGAGAATGTTGGGCATGTATGTAACATGCTTTAATTCTATTGTTTTGATGATGTCTGACTATGACTCATTAATATGTTTGACCTGCATTTGATAAATGTCAACATTCGTGCATTTCAGGTCAAGCCAGCTTTGGCAACAAAGAAAGAAAGAAATTAAGTAAGGCACAGAAAATGAGGCATGTGACTACACAGAATCAAGGCAGAATTCAAGATTCATGATTGCACAAAAACCAAGGCACGGGCAACACAAGGCAAATGGTTTCTCAGAAATCCATGCAGATAAGGTCAGTGCAACTGCTAAAGTTGATGCACATGCTGAAGAGAGAAGCGTCGACACATACTACTAAAAGTGTCGACACCAACCACAGTAGTGTCGACACCACAGCCATTTCTCAGCCAACTAAGGTCAGTGCACAGCACTACTCACATGCATGCAAGGTCGGTGCATCTTCTGGCAACATCAGGTCGGTGCACATTTCTCTCATGCCTTATAAGGTCTACACGCATGCAACAAACCAAGTCCGTACACATCTGCAAGTAAGGTCGGTGCAGTCCCTCTCTAGAGTAGAGCAAGGTCGGGGCAATCCTTCTCAAGTGCAAAGGAAGGTCGATGCACAGCTGAACTAAGGTTGGTGCAATACTTTTCTAAAGTATAGTTGGGTCAGTGCACATCTTCTACAATGTCAGTGCACGCTTCGTCAGCGTAACATACAAGTACGGTGCACAACCTAGACTCGCACGAACCAAGGTCGGTGCATGTACTGCCTCAGTGCAAGACCAGGTCGGGGCAAGTCCTACCTCCAAGACAAGACCAGGTCGGTGCAAGTTCTACCTTCAACACAAGACCAGGTCGGTGCAGGTTTTCTCAGCAAGGTCAGTGCCAGTATGTGCATTGGGTCGGTGCTAGCTCGATCAAGGTCCGTGCAACCTCTGGCCAACAGATAACCAGGTCTGTGCACATTCACTATGTGATAAATCAAGGTCTTCAACACTAGAAGGTCCGTGCACATATGAAGACAAAGTCTAAGCACGATGATGAAGGTCTTTGCAATGCTTCCTTCATACATCAAGTCTGTGCATGTTTATCTTCTGGCAAGACAAGGTCCGTGCAAGCAGCAAAAGGTTCCAGCTCAAATCAAGTCCGAGCACATTTCAAGGACCAAGCATTAAGCTCTGTGCATACTCTAGTCAAAGTCGGTGCACGCAGTTCCCAATCATCCTCTATCCAAAGAAGGCCAAAGGAACGTGTCGACCTGTCTCTCTCAAGAGGTCGACCTGTGACCATTCCAGAGAACATTGTAAGGGTTGTCTCACTAAGCAGTGTCGACACTTACATGTCAGGAGGTCGACACCTTTGCTCTTCCAGAAGCTCTCAAGCCTAAAGTCTGTTAGATCAAGATGGACATCCAGAGAGAGAAAAAGGTACAGCAAGTGCCCAAATTCATGGATTTCGAGGTCCGGATGAGGTACCCAAGTTTGACTTATGTCCCTATCAACATGTCACCTTCCTGGTGACGCTTATGACAGAAATCCAGCTTGAGAAGGGCACTTTTCTATCTGCCACTGGGAAAAGTAAATCATTACAGTCTACTACTGGGAGTAGGACACTTGACAGTCTGCCAACTATCTTGCAGTCAACCAATGGGCTGTCTGACTAGGCAGAATTTGCATAAAAGTACACTTCAAGCAAAATGAGAAGACTACTTGTCTGAAGGGGATTTAATGTGAAGATCTGAGACTGGCCAAAGGGAGATTTAGTCTGCCTCTTCACACAAGTCTCTCATCGTACTATTCGTGTACTAAAAGCAATTTAACTCACGCCAAATATTGTAGAGCATCTTCTTCAAAGTAAAGAAAGCACTTGGCGGGAAATCTTGGCGGGAAAAGGTTCCTCACCAAGTGACCGCGTGGCACGCTGTATATATGTATAATATCTAGCTTCCCATGAAGCTGCTGCTGCTGCTGCTACTGCCGTCCACAAGCGCCACGCTCTAGACTATCTACCAAGAAGATCCCGCAGAAGCGTGAGAGCAGCCTTAGTACTTGTCTGACTTAGTCCAGCATTACTAGAGAAGAAGAAATGACGAGAAGCCCTGAGAGATAGAGAGAGCAGCCCTGCAGTCTACCAGTATTTTGAAGAAAGAGATCCCTGGATCTAATCTTATAGCTGCAACCACCAGCTCCCATGTCTTGATCTATTCCTTTAGCTGGTGTCTACATTGTCAATATTGTTTCTCCACTGCACTTGCAGTATTTCCTTTCTTTTGTTTCGGTTCGTCTATCATCTTTTCATGTTGATCATCTGATCCCCTGTTTAGGGATCGGGTTCCCTCTGTGGCTTCAGAGGAAGAAAGGATATGTTCCTCTATGTGATTGGCAAGCTGTTAGTCAGCAGTTCAAGCTGTTAGTCAACACATAGCAAGCTATGTTGCTCAGCTATGTAAGCAAGCTATGTTGCTCAGCGGAGCAAGCTGTGTGTCAGTCGGAAAGCCTCACCGGGTTTGGTGAGGGGTGGATGTAGGTTGTGGGCTTACAACCGAACCACCTTAAATATCCTATGTATTAGGGTGTATATTTGTATGATTGATCCATCTCCTCTACCTCCCATTCACAGGTCCGTGTGCTTCCTTTAACGTATGCAATATTGGCTTTTCCATCGCACACTCTTGCCTTCAGATCCGTACAATCTGTTTTATCCTTATACTAATTAGTTTTCTAGCCTCTTGCACTTCCCTTGCTACCTGCTACATTCTTGCACTCAGGTATTAAGAAGTATACTCAGGCCAAGGGTGTTCAACCTCGTTCACACTCGCTCACACCTTTGGTTGATCTCTAATGTATACACACTAAAGCTGGTATATCTATACTCCGTTAACTGTGTTTTTGGTCTTGTTGCCTTCTCGTTTGTCCTGTTCTAAGTAGAGTCGTTGGCATCACTACTTGATGCATCGACGCCTCGCATAGCCTCGTCTACCTGCTCACTTAGATGTATTGACTTGGTAACTTAAGTACGTCGATGGTTCTTTGCAGCATGTGCCTTGTGCCTTCCCGTCTCCATCTAAACCATACCTATTTTATTCCGATGTGCATTGTGTCTAAATATGTTATTTGCATTGTAGGAGTGGTTTGTGTTGTTTGTTTCTAAGAGTTTTTAATTGGGCAAAGTTTGTGATAGGATCTATTCAACCCCCCCTTCTAGATCCTATTGCACCAAGTGGGACCTTACAATCGGTATCACAACATACCATTGTTCCCAACAAGGTTGATCAAACACTTTTCACAAGAAAATCTGGTAAAGATATA
Organism: Amorphophallus konjac; assembly: GCA_022559845.1. NCBI lineage: Eukaryota > Viridiplantae > Streptophyta > Magnoliopsida > Alismatales > Araceae > Amorphophallus > Amorphophallus konjac. The sequence continues at coordinate 211,946,050 of CM040128.1, forward strand.
TTAGTAGTTCAAGTGTATGTGGATGACATAATTTTTGGAGCTACTAATAATGTGTTATGTGATGAATTTGCAAAAATTATGCAAGGAGAATTTGTGTCACGCCCCGAGCGCGGAGGAACCCGGGGAGAACGTGACGAGTTTATATCAATAATGTCAATCAGAGCATGTAGAATTTTGACATCAAAATAGAGTGCGCAATAAGATGAAAATTTTAAAACATAACCAAATACTGATACCATTGATAACAACTTAATCCATTAAACAAAGTCACCTAACTCCAAGACTTAACAATTCTAATCAGGTCCACAAGCCTTAAATGTAACAACTCTTGACATAACAAAATATCTAACGACAAGTCTCCAAGGAATAAACTAAAGACGACTCGACACGATAAGGTGTAGTAGCATGGCGCTTGCAGATTCTACGCTCGTCACTCTTGCTCCTGCCCATCCGAGTCCGAGTCAGGGTCCATATTACCTGAAAAGTTTGGGGACAAGAACTTGATGAGCGAAAGCTCAGTAGGAATTATATCTCAAGACCTAGCAATTGGTTTAAGTAATTACCTCTTCCAAATGAAAATGCAAGCCTAGCATATCAATCATGTAAAATAGAACGATACGGAATTGAACATGATAACGAGAGGAAATAACATGTATTGTTGATCCAAGATAGGGAATTTCAAGTATTCAAGATTTCAAGTATTTGAACGAGTACCAAGTATATCAATGAAGTCTTTCATGTCATGAGATAATGACTATTAACAAGCAAGTACTTTGCCCATTCCGGGCCACACAAGTCATGTCAAGTCAATCAAGTCAAGCACGCGAGAGAGAGATAGTGGAGTGTCATAGATTCAAGCAAGTACTTCGGTGCAATGCCACACCGTGATCAATATAACTCCCATGGGCATAAATACTTTCAGGTGCTCCTCCAAGGACCAGATCGGGCCCTATATGCCCGGACATTGTTACATGTAATATCTAGACAACCACTTTAATGATAGCCATGGAATTCCAAGAACAAACTCATGTAGGATATCAAGGTAGATTCGTAGATAGGTTCCACAGAATTCAAGGAAGAACATTAGATGGACAATGATAAAACCAACGAGAACCATGACATGTCGATAACCTGGGTAGAATCGGTACCTTAACTAGGTAGCCGTGATAACTTGAGTGGATGACTAAACCTGTCACCAATCAAGGGACATGAATCAAGTTGAGAGATTGACCCCATCTATAAGGGACTCAATCCAAGACACCGCCTAGTGGAATATCATCATTCCACCGGCAAGGATTATTCTCTCATGGACCAAGATGGCACCATGAGAGGGCCTGGTTTACCACAAGACGTGGTAATCAAAAGGTACAAGGTGTTTAAGGTACAACCAGCTCAGTCGGCCTTGAGGGAATCCAATGCTACGAGGAGACTTACGGAGGTCCCAATGACTAACTTGCCAGTCCGAAGGAACGGAATGTCCAACGGAGGGCTCGTATGTCATCGAGAGTTGAGGTGTATACGTGAACCAATCATGAAATAGGGACTCCATCTACGGACGTGAGATGAGAGTGCCAGAAGACCCGCGGTATGGGTCAAAATCGGAAGAAAACGGTGAGAACATGAATGCGTTAATTATAGAATTCATGTCCATCCAATTCTATAATTAAATAAACTTATATTATTTGACGCCCATGGGTGGCGTCATTTATTAATTAGCGTCCTCTTGGAGTGACGTTAATTTTATGATTTTTAACTTAATTTATTTAACAAAAATTCACATTTATATCTATTTAATTGAATAATTTCAAAAACATACATTCAAAGACATATTGATTTATTTAAAATAATTTAAGGAAATAGAATATATGATAATTAGGAGAAAAATATAAGGATTCTAAATATATATTTTTTATAATTTTATGTTACATATTTTAATAAATATGGATTTTCAAAGATATACTTACATGATATATGTATGTATATATATATATATATATATTAGTTAATTTGACGCCATTGTACAGTGGCGTCCAAAATGAATTTGACGACCTTTAGTTGGTCGTCATTTCAAAAAAAGTCTATTTTCAAACCTCTCGTTTCTCGACGTAACCATGTCGGAATCGAGCTTATAATATACCGAAATGACGGGCTCGAAAAACTCTATCTAACCAGACATTCAAAATAATTTTTCGTTGAGAGATGGGGGATCTTGAGATAGGGGGTATGAAAAATGGTGCAACCACTTCCACTACCTCGGTCTTCACCCCAATAGTACGCCCATAAATTTTCATGGCCAAAGGAGACTCTGATACCCATGAACAAACTATTAATGCGAAAACTCCATAACTAACATATATATAATTGACGACTGGTCGTTGAACTAAAATGATCAAAATTTCAGGATTTATTAAATGGCGACTTGGTAGCTGTCACCTTCTATGCATATAGCGCCCTTGACAGTGGCGTCATATGCAGAAGAAACGACATACTTCAAGTCGTCATTTCCTTTTTTCCAGAATTCCATTATGAACAGTAGCACTTTTCCAATATAAACATTTCTATGACAACATGTATATGGATAGGTCAAGAAAAATAGCAGGATTCCAAAACTATATTCATGCATTAAATCAGATAATCAGTTACATATATATTAAATTTTCAAGCTGTGTAATTATTAATTCATAAGGGAATTGACAACCGTTTACGAGGGCATCAAAAAGAATTAGCGCCTTAGGTTGGGTTGTCATTTACAAAATTTTCCAGAACTGTCAAAACTCAGCGAAAAACTATATGCATGAACTATTATATACAACATAATCATGTTTTATGTTCGTTTGGGCTACGAAACTTGAGAAAACCTACCTTTGTTGAAGATTAAACGGTGAACATGACGAAGAATCGATACTCTGTTTTGAACAGAGTATGGCGATGGCTTGTAGGTGGTTCACAGGAGGAAGAAGATGACGAGGACGATGAATATAGTGGCTTCCCCTCTTCTCGTCTGTCAACAAAATGAAGAAGAGGACGCTCGCCCCTTCTCGTTGCGGTCAGTAGCAGGAAGAGGAAGCAGCACCAGGAGGAAGAAACGGATGCAGGGTGTCCTCTTCGGCTAGCTCGACAGTAGGAGGAAGATGATGCAGCAGGATGAAGACGCCCACCCTTCGAACAGCAACCAACATTGGCACGTTCGAGGGTATGCTTATGTATATATAGGAGTACGGGGTTTGAAAGCTATCAACGGAAGGGTCTAAAAGGGCGATGGCCATCAAAGAGAAACCCTTCCGTGCACTGCCATTCCTTCCTATATTAATAGCCACCTTCTCTATTTTCATATGAAAATCCTAAGGCTATCTCTACACTTTCGAACAGGCATATGGGTTGGCCATTTTAACGTGGCCTCCTTTATGTATATTTGGGTTGGCTTATTTGAAGGTGGTTGGCCTTTTAATATATAGGCCTACGTGGGTTTGGGCCAAGTGTTGAGATGCACAAGGCTTTTTACATATAAAAGGGTTGGTTCTTCTTATACCGATATATGTAGGCTTGGCCCATTTAAATAAAAATATATATATATATATATATATGGATATGTGTTATTTATTCATAATATAACATATACCCCTTTATATCTACAGATATATATACATATACATATATGTATATATATGGGTTATTCATTTGCCATGGTATAATATATATATATATACATATGGGTTTATGGGTTTATAGGTTTTGTATTAATGGTAGGAGATAATAATGAGTTAAGGCCCATTAATGTCCTGCATTTATCTTGACTTGTTTTATATATGCGTTAAAGCTCATTAAGTACCTATATATATATATATAGCTTAATTATTTTTATTTATCCTTTTCACACACGTTTAATTCATTTAGAATATATTTGTTCCTTATTATTTATCCGAGGTCTTACAATTTGAGATGAGCTTAATGGGTGAATTAACATTCTTTCTTAGACTGCAGGTGAAACAAACATCTGAGGGCATTTTCAGAAGTCAAGCCAAGTACACAATGGAGCTGTTGAAGAAATATGGGATGGCTGAAGCAAAACATTTGTCAACTCCAATGGCCACAACCTCGAAGTTAGACAAAGATGAAAATGGTAAAATAGTAGATCCTACATTGTTTCGAGGTATGATCGGGTCACTATTGTATCTTACAGCATGCCGCCCTGACATTCAATTCAGTGTATGTCTTTGTGCCCGTTTTCAGTCATGTCCTAAAGAATCTCATTTATCGGCTGTTAAACGCATTTTTAGATACTTACTTGGCACAATAGACTTTGACTTGCAGTTTCCCATCGGTAGTTCTTTTGATTTGATTGCATACACCGATGCCGATTATGCCGGATGTATTGTAGATCGTAAAAGTACTAGTGGGTACTGTAAGTTTCCTGGTGGGTGCCTAGTCTCATGGGCCTCCAAGAAACAACATTCAGTAGCTCTCTCAAAGGCCGAGGCTGAATATGTAGCCGCCGGAAGTTGTGGAGCTCAAGTACTTTGGATCAAAAATCAATTGCTTGATTTAGATATTGAAATGAAATGTGTACCAATCTTATGTGATAATACTAGTGCAATCAGCTTGTCAAAAAATCCTGTTCAACATTCTAGAACCAAGCATATTGATATTCATCATCATTTTCTGAGAGATCATGTAGGAAAAGGGGTCTTTGAATTGAATTCATTGACACACACAATCAGCTAGCTGACATTTTCACCAAACCCCTCAACCAGGATCAATTTAAAAAGATAAGAAGAGAACTTAGGATGTGCAAGGGTGAGAGCATACATGCATAGGTTTGCACTTAAGTTAAGATTTGCATTTATAGAAACTCATATGCATCAAGGGTAGGAAAACATGCATATCGTCTTTATTTACTTTCAATACCTTGTGTGTTCACATACACTCCTGCATGCTTGAATGTATTTATATATATATAGCCCTCCTTGAAAAACATTTCTAAGGCCAGATATTCCTTGGTTAAATAATTGTGGACTCAGTGATGTCGGACCTAAGGAAACTTCTGAGGGGGAGTTAGAAACTTTTCTCAAAACCTGCATCTATTTTCTTCCCTCCACTTCATGACGTTGGCTCAAATCAAAAGGTCGGTTGTTAGTCCCCCCATTTATAAAAAAAATAGAAAAGAAAAGAAAATGAAATACAAAATACAAAATTTGGGGTTTTTAGGCTAGTGGTCGACCGCCAGCCCCGCACCGATCGACCGGTGGCGGCTAACCGGCCCGACCGGGTCACACCCGAGCCAACTTATAAAGGGTCCTAAAACCCCTCATTTTCATTCCATCACTTCCATTCACCCTCCACCACTTTGCCCTAACCATAGAACCTCCAAACTCCACCTCCCAAGCTCCTAAACCTCTTCATTCCTCCACCCGCACAAGATCTGGCGTGTTCGTCACGATTTCGAGACGAACTTCATTTGGCCGTTCGTGCGCTCGTGGAGTTTCCTCCTAGGTTCCAGTGTGTGGAGAAGGTCTTTGCAAGCCCCTAGAGTGTCCGTTGATCTATCTTCATTCCCCGGGACGAGGGTCATCTCTTCAAGGGTTTTTCCCCAGGTTTCTTGTTCGGGATGCCACCTAGACGAAGCTCTCGGTGTTCTGCCCAAGGGGAAGGGAGCGGCCAGACACACGAGGCACCGGCTCCTCCACCACAGTGGGTGCCTGCACCGTGTGGGGCACCTAGGTTGCCTCCTCGTCCCATTATCGACCCTCGACTGGTCGACTTCAACGAGGTGAATGAGCTTTTGCCCGACTTATGTGCAGTCTTTGAGATTCAGCTAGGTTGGACTGATTTCGTCACTAGATACGCCCGTTATTACCCCAGTCTAGTACAGCAGTTCTATGGGAATTTGATTGCAAGAAATGAGCAGTTATTTTCTATTGTTCAAGGGGTTGAGATTCACATTACTCTCGATCTTTTTGAGAGATGTTTAGGAGTTGCGACTAGAGGATCCGACTTGGTTTTTGGTCATGGGGAGGTTGAGGACACATTTCTTGCTATGACTGGATGTTATTTCGTGCGTGGTGTCAGCAATTTGATTGAATTAAATGTGAATCATTTTCCACCACTGCAGTGTGTTTTGCATCATATGTTTACCTCCCTCATTTATCCAAAGAGTGGCAGCAGAAATGAAGTGACAGAAGTTCATAAATTCCTGTTTTACAATGTGATGAATGGTATCCAAATCAACATGGATCGCCTCATGACGACTCTCATTGGAGCTTGCCAAACAAATCTGCGACGATCCTTGCCGTATGCTTCACAGTTGACTGGGGTATTCATTCATGCTGGGATCAATTTAGCAGAAGAACAGTTTATCTATGTTCGCCAGGATGATATTTATAATAAGCATAAGATCTTTACAGATATGGGATATTACTATGGTCCCGATGGTGAGCTACATCGGGATGTGCCTACTTATGGAGAAGAAATTGATAGTGAGGAAGAGTAGGAACAGGAACAACAGCAGGTTCAAGGGTATGTTCCCTCTCCAGTTCATGCCGACGAGTAGCCTCCTCCACCCTCACCTCATCATATGGATCCGGAGATGCCTCCTCCACCTCAGTTCCATCATGGAGAGTCCTCCACTCAGGGGGCCACACAACATTCTTCGGTAGATTATGAGGTTTTTGATGGGTGGTTTACTGGGCTAGAGACACGTGTGGATACTTTAAGGAATCGACTTTCTACTCTCAGGGATCGCGTTGACACTATGGGCAATGTGATTGACACCATGTCAGGTCGCATAGATTCCTTCTCCACTGCTCTGGATTCCCTCTCCACTCAAATGGCCACACTCTCCACTCATATGACTAGCCTCACCGACAGGGTTGTTGATTCCAGCCAGGCCTTCCACATCATGAACATGACGCTTCTTGGCATGGCTCGCTGTGATGCGGCTCGTGACCTCGCCATTGGCCGTATTCGGGATAGTCTTCACACTCAAGTTCATTCTCTTGAAGACATCCACCGTCGCTTTGGATACCAGCCTCCTCCCTCAGAGAATCAGCCTCCTACAGATGCACCATGATGATTTTTCCTTTTTCTCTCTCTACCTTGCTATACTTTGGTCTTGCGTCACTTGGGTCCCCCTTCATCTATCCTACTCCCTTTTGATGATGCCAAAGGGGGAGAAGTAGTAGTGCAGGCTCTATATATTTATGTATGTCAGTGTGTGGTTGTGTGTTTGCATGTTTGATCAATATGAGGATCATGAGTCTGTTCTATTTTTATGTATTTGTTTAATCTCTTTGTTTAGAATGATAGAAATGCATAGCGGCATCTGACGAGCCTCAGGAGGTGCTAGCTCGGTTTCTAAAAATGTGATTGTTGGCCCTTTGGAGATTGCAGCCAAGGCGGTCGGTAAACTGTCCACTGCCATGTCTTCATTGACTATAACCTTCTGCAGAAAGTTTCGAAGTGCATCTTGGTGGAGTGTGGACCTTTTGATCAATTCTAGCATAGAAATTTTGGTGGGCACTTAGTCCAAATGATGTAGCAAGTCATATTGAGTACCCGACAGCGGATTTGCCTCCTCTTGATCGGTAGCCTGTTGTGAGGACTGGGGATTGGGTGCAGGTGCACCAGTGGTAGGATAGTTTCAATGGAACAAATGCCCGCTCCGCAGGGCAAGGTTCTTGGTCGGCACGGCATCAGATGGGCTCACGATAGGTGGTGTAATGGGCCCGACGGGTGGACGAACGGTGTGGGGGTAGGTGTAGTGGAGATAATGGGGGTGATGGGAGTAGTATCGGTGACGGTTCGTAGAGAGAGGATTACTGGTGCAGGGTTGGATGGAGGCGCGGTGATAATAGGCGATGCGGGTACTTGCGGGGGAATGAAGGCGGGCGTAACAGTAGAGGAAGCGGGGGGTAGGATGAGGGTTTTAGCGGATGCGGAGGACGGAGGGGTTTGATGGTTTAGCGGGAGGATGACGGGGATAGAAGGGGGATAAGGGTTACGGTATGTGTAGTGGAGAGCCATGAGCCGCTGAACTGAGGCTTCGTCGTCATAAGACCACCCGGCGTCGGGGGCCGGGCGTTGGACAAGGTTAACCTGAGCCGGCCGGTGCCAGTGGTTGAGGTTGCGAAGCGGGCGATAGTTCGGCATGAGGTTTTGGTGGATCCCTAAATCCTGAACATGCTACTGTTGTTGTGACTATGGCTATGGCTACGGTGCTTGTTGCTGCACTTGCTGCCTTGGCACTTGCCTTCTTTTCTCTTTAATTTCCACAATGGCCTTGTGCATCTCAGCCCAATCAATTCAATGCCCTTCATGTAGATCATACACCAGATCTCTGAACTGAAAACAACCTTCAATAGTGTGCCCGGGTTTCCTATGGAACATGCAATACTTAGACTGATCAACGGTCGGGTTCCAGCTAGGCCGTTCCGGAGGGAGTTGAATTGCATTAATAGACATGAGAGCTGAGAAGATGTCCGAGAGAGACTCGGGCAGAGGGGGGTACTGTGCCCTCTTCGGAGCCGGGCGTTTGTTTGCATAGCCGTTGGACAGAGGGACGTTGTGGTACTGCGACGGTTGTTGCGGCTGCTATGGTGCGGGGAAGGCATTTTGTAGAGCAGGGAAGGTAGGCTGGGTGTTTTGTGGTGGGGCGAAAACGGGTTGGGCATTTTGTGGAGTGGGGAAAATGGGTTAGGCATTTTGTAGAGTGGATAATTGAGGGTTACGGAATGGAGTGGACTGGTTAGGGAAGGGGAAAGCAACGGCTTGAACTTGCTTGTTAGTCTGGACTCCTTCAGTGATGGGCCCCTGATGTTTTCTACTATATTTGGGGTTTTTGGTCTCAAAGAGAGAGTGGATGGGGGAGTCCTTGAATTGTGTTTGAATAAACCTCACCCGACTGTATAGTTGGTGCATGTTGGCAATATCATTCATGGCCAATATGTTACGAAAGGTAGGCGTAGCATTGGAGATGAGCAACTTGACCTTTTCCTCCTTTGGAATATGACCGGACACACGGGTGGCCATCTGCCTCCATCTATCAGCATAAGTAGCAAAGTCCTCGTTGGCCTTCATTTTCTCGGCAACCAGATCTATGAATGAATATTCTGGGCCGACCCGATCCTGGAACCTCTGAATAAATTTTTCTTTAACAACCTTGAAGCTCTCAGCATCTTCTAATGGCAAAGCATAAATCCACTCTAGTGCGACTCCATCTAGCGATCAGCGGAATAAATACGCCATGAGGCGATCATCATATTGGAACTACGCTGATTCATACATGAAATCCCTCATATGAACATAAGGATCATTGTTCCCGTCATACTTGAGGTATGTGGGGAGCTCTGATTGAGGAGAGAATTGAATGTTATGGAAGCTAGGAATTGGAATGTCTGCCAAGGATTGTGGGCCAACCCGCTTTTGAAGGAAGTCAAGTTGTTGCTGCATGGCCGCCCATTTATCAAGGAGTTCCTGCTCCCGAGACGGAGTAGGCGGAGTGAAAGGAGTGAGCTCAAGACGAGGAGCTGAGGGGTAAACGGAAGGAGGGGGAGGCCCATAAGAAGGATATTGGGTCGAAGGATGACCCAAGTTGGAATAGGCATGGGCCACCCCTTGCTAAGGGCGAGCGAAATCGGCCGGGCCAACAAGGACTTGTGGCGCCGATGGAATGGACCGGTAAGGGTCAATCTGGGTAGATGAGGGAAGAGTGGTCTTCCCTTTATCAAGAATTTGAGGGACCGAGCCAGAGGACTGACCCGCCTCCAGATTGGAGAACTGAAGAATTTTGGGCTGGACCAGGGTAAGATCAATAGGAATGGGTGGAACCCTGGGCCCATCAACCCTAGACTGGGAGATGGAAGAGGTGGACAGTCCCTGTGCAATCATGGGAGATGGGGCACTTGACCCCTGCAAGGTCTGGTAAAGGGCCTAAAGTTGGGCCGGATCCAACTGGGCCATCATTTGTAAAATGTGATTGGTGGCATTGTTGGTGGAAAGGGAGGGCTGACTGCCCTTTATGGAAGCAGAGGATGGAGGAGGGACGGACCCTTCTCCAGACTGAAGTGGGGTGACCCTGGGCGGGTCCTCTAGGAGTCCCTGAGGGAGAGATTCCTCATGGGAACGGGGGAAATCATAAGAAGACATGGTGGAGTCGAACAAAGGATTGAAATAAGAAGTGAGCGAGGAATTGCCCTTAGGAGATGAACCTATGGATCAGAAGCAAGTCCACATGCAATGTGACACCTAAAAAATGATACAAACAACACAAACAACCACCAATAAGTAACTAGACAAGATGACCCCAAATAAAGAGAAATATGTAAATAAGAAAGGGATGAGAGGCAACCAAAGTCAACCAAGTTATACTGATGCACAAATTTTATTTGTTTCTCCTTTTAGAACCTTAATAATTTCAATAAAATGTTCTCTCCAACAATAGGTTCTTAATGGGGAAGGATATTGGGGACTTGGTTAACTCTAGGTGTAAACTCTCCCTTACTTATGCAACCTAGACACGGGGTGGCAATGGTACAACCGGCCTGGCGTCCATGTGGAAATCCACGGCTCACGGGGGCTTATGGAGGTCCCTGGTGTGGTCACCTATTCGACCCCAAGGAATATAGAGGCGAGAGGATCACACACCAGGGTAGGAATGCAACTATGATATGAAAGATGAATGACCCAATGTGCACCGGGGTGCATGCAATTTCTAGCCTAGAAACTAACAAACAATATGAAAACAATGATATGCATATATGCCACAACAAAGGAGGACACTAGATAACACCTAGGGATAATAAGAATCAACAACAAATGCAGAAATATCAACACCCTCGGGATGCGTACCTGTAACGAAAGAAACGGTCGTCTGGGGACCGCTAAGGAGATAAGACGGTCTATCGCTAGACCGCTTTTAGGCCAGAAACAGCCGGGAGGAGACTGCCAGGGATTAGAGAGTAGAAAACAATAGGAAATGAAACGGGAAAATTGAGGAAAACACAAGGGCAACTGGGAACAGTAAAGAATAGAAGGTCAAACAGTAACTCAACATGATTGGCACTAGATGTCCCATCGTGATCGCCAAAAAATAGAGGTTGTAGATATTTTGTTGGTGGGTGGTGTGATGTGTGATGTGTGATGTGTGAGATATAGATATGATGTGAGTGGGTGATGTGCTAACTCAAGCAATCAATAACATCAAGCATGGAGCATGGGGGCATGTCATCTTAACAGTGCAAAGATAAAGCAAGGAGGAAACTAAACACACGCCGGGGCGTGGAGCAAAGGAATAAAAAGGAAACACACACCGTGGGTGTGGAGCAACTAAACGCAAAGGAAGAAATAGAGAGATGATGGAAGTTGATGACAAATACCGAAGTAAGGAAAGATGTGATCGCCACCAAAGCAAATAATGCAGTGAAACTACACTATGTACCTTGGAAAGAGCCGAGTGAAGCACACTCGCCCACAGGAGAGAACAACCAGGTGCTGCGGAGACAAACAGTCCTCATACGACTGCTAGGAAAATAGAACGGTCCAACGATAGACTGCCAAGTGTCCTCAAATGGTCTGCCAAACAGCCGCTAGACGCACCCAGAACAGTGATGTGGAACTTGGATCTCCACCCCTCCTGGCCGGCCAAAAGAGTTGGGCCTCATGTAGTGAGCTCTGTAAACTTGCAAAAGAGTGTAGACACACAGAAAAAGTAACCCAATTAGCCCTTGGACAAGTGTAGTATCTATAGTGCAATTAAGCTAAGATGCATAAAAGGAAGGGTGAATACCTGGGGGTTGATGCTTTTTTAACCCCTGTGGGGTGTGGAAAAAGTAGGAGGGTGTTTGAAAACGTGATGTGAGTGCAGAAGAACGTGGAAGAAGAAGAGGGAAGATGCTATGATGATGTAAAGGAAGACTAAAACTAAGAGAGGAAAAGACACAAAGAACACTAATGGAACTTGATACTCCTTGGACCAGATGACTTAAGGATGCAGAAATGACTTCTCCCTGGTTGGTACTCGCTCCAGAATGCAGCAGCACTTCGTTGCAAGCTCCAGAAATCTCCTCCTCAATCCATGAAGTCAAGGGTTCCTTTTATAGACTCCCAAACCCTCTAGTTGAGTTGGAGAGATAATGACACGAAAATAGGCCTGAACTTTAGATAAATCTCAAAGATAATACTCCCAAGAGTCCATAGAAACAAACAGAAGCTTCTGAGGATCACTACTTAGAGAGAAAACATCAAATCATAGACTCTAATTCGACCACGGTCGAAGAGAGGAAGAACAGCCAGAGCAGGACTCTCTGTTTCCTCTAACGGTCTTGCGATAGACTGTAAGGCTATTCAAACGATCGACCGATAGACCGCAAGGCTCAGTCATCCATAAAGAGATAAGACCAAAGAAACCCAACAGGACTCTCTGCTGCCTAACGGTCTAGCAAAGGACCGTCAACCGTCACTAAACGGGCGTACGATAGACTGCAAGACTGATAGGCATGGTAAAAGAGATAAAGGCCAATAAATCTCCGTATAAATCTACAAGAAAATCCTTATTAGCCCTTATCCAGGCCCAATAAGCTCAAATGTAGAAAGATAAAAGGAACCAAGCCCCAACCAGGGAGAGCGACCCATAAAATAAGCCCAAAAGTGACCAAAAATGGCCCAATAATCGGTGAATAACTCGGGACATCATAAAAATAGATAAGTAGATGACCCAACTTATTGGTCATAAAACAGGTGTCAACACCTGACTCATTACCAGTTTCTTAACCGCGCAGATCAACACGTTTCCCTCACTTAGGGACGTCTGCGAGCTCATGTCTCTTGTTGAGGACATATCCTCCTCTTTTGGAACTCTGTTGGTGTTGCATTGGTCGCGTCGTTGCTGGTCGTGTCGCGTCGTCACCTAGAGTCTCAGGTTCGCATCCAATCGGTACCGAGTCGCTTGTTGTCCCACATCAAATTGGTATCAGAGCTAAGTTGAGTCTAAGATAGTCTATCATAGCATGGTTTAAGTCTTGGATTGCATGTCATTCCTATATCTGGTATATCCAAAGGTGCTCCTGGAACGATAGGTTACGCCTATTGGGAAGGTAGCACACTTGCGTGAGTTTGATCTTTGGATCATACCTCCGCCACTTACCGGATACTGGTTGAGTCTAGGTTTGTATCCAAGTCTGCATTCCAACTTTGCATTGCTGTTTTAGGGTCATGTCTAGTCCATTAGAGAGTCAGCCTGTTGTGTAACCTTGTGTCTGCATGTCCAACTACCCGCCAGCCCCATGGCGGTTCCTCGAGACCTTGTGTCCAAGTGGTCATCCATGGTGGCCCAATTCGAGGCTCTCATGGCCCGACCCCCGGGTCTCGCCCCTATCATTCAACCACTGGTTGATCCGACCCCTATGCCGACAATTGAGTCATTCCAACGCCCTATAGTATCCACTGCTATTGTACCTAAAGGGTTGCATACGGAGATCAACTTCATCAGTAGGGTGTCGTCTAATTGTGTCTCCCAAGACATTGTTGAGTCTCTCTCTAAGACCGGGGAGATTGTTCTTAACGGTGGCTTAACCTTCATAGAGTTCCAACGAAGCTTCGGTCCCGTTCTGTATCACGATGGAGCATGGTGCAAGATCGACACACTTGCTGGTCCATGCATCATTTTAGGGCAAACTTGGTTGGAAGAGAGGAGAGCGACCTTTGACCGGGACAGGAGGACCTGCACCTTACACCCACCTCACCTACCCGATGAGTTCGTCTTCCACAACGGCATTCAGCCGACCACCTCCATGTCTCTATCCACCCACCCCCAGCGGCCCGCTCCACCTCTAGAATCACACCTGCCACCACTCCTGGAGCCTGCCCATGTGGACCCCTGTAGTGGGAGTAGTCATTTCCCTGACCAGTGTCCTTCACATTCCCCTATCTTAGAGGACACACATTCAGAGGATGCCCCACCCGGGCTTATTCTAGTGAGTTATGAGGCTGACCAAGAGTTGGCCGAGGAGTACCTCGCTAAGGTTGTGGGGTTAGAGAGCGATCCCAAAGAGTGCCTAGTGGGCCAGGGTAAGGCGCCAGCCAACAACTCTATCATGTTTGTCACCCCTATGTCATCAGTCATCCCGGAGCTGTCTGCCCCACCCACCTTGTCCACGGTGGATGTGCCATCCGCCGACCCCGTGTTGTCACCCATCCTAGCTATCCTTGACGGACCTGACCAGCCTGCCACCTCTCTCATGCTAGTCACTCCCGAGCAGTAGTCAGCCGTCCCTCTTTTGCCCATCTCTCCTATAGTGGCGCAGCCGCTAGTGACTACCGTACCACTATCGACGCCCTATGTTGATGCAATATCGTCTGATTTTTGCCACGCGTTCAAGAGGCAACGTTCGGACTTCCCATTTTCCATGTTCACACCAAACGTCCGGATTACCTTCCCGTCACCCGCCTCCTGATCCTCTTACACTTCCGTAACAGAGGACGAGTTTTCTCGAACCGGAGATAGTTGACGAGGGTTGAGACTCACAGCATCAAATTGTGGGTCAACTTATCTTTACACCTGGTGTATGTAGAAGGTATCCATCAACCTTACTGAGTCTTTCTTAGTGTGTCCCTTGTGTTTGTGTCTCTTCTTCTTCAATCATAGTATTACTATGAGTGTCTCAGTTTGTCTAGGGTCATGTGTGAGTTTTTGTTTCGTACAGTCTGTTGGGAGTCTGCATATGTTGAGTCGAGTCAGTCTAATGCAATCTCGCAGTGCTAGTCCCTTTCGAGTGTGAGGCAAGTCGGATCTCATGCGTACGTTGTGGACTTGCCTGACGAATATGGGATCAGCTCTACCTTTCAATGTCTCGGATCTAGTCACCTATAGGGACCTAGCGGTGATTCCCAATGAGTCTTCGAGCCGTCTCCTCCGCTTTAAGAGTGACCCACCCCTGATTGACCACCACTAGCCTCATTCCCACATCAGCGTGAGCATATAGAACATATACAGGATGAGCATGTGACAATTACTAGGAGTGGAGCGTACTCGCGCTACCTGGTACGGTGGAGAGTACGGCCCACATCCGATGACACGTGGATCACCCGAGCAGAGATACAGATCCGCAGGAGCGACACATGAGCAGTCGCACCCCTTACTCGATGGGGTCGAGTTTCTCCCACCCGGGGAGAATTGATGGGGACATCAAAGCAAGGCATCTAACATTTTTGTTTGCATTTTTATTCTTGAGTCAATTGGGTTTTCATTTGTAAGGTAATTATAAGCCAATGGGTTAGTCATTATGAATTAATGGGTTTCTTTGCAAAAGGCCACGTAGGCCCGGCAGGACCCCCACCCTCTCTCCCATTGGGCCACCTGGCTTCTAGGGCCCATAGGGGCTGGTCCATGGTCCAAGGTGGACTTGAACCAAGGTAGAAAATTCCCACTTGGCCACTAGAGGAGGGCGCCCCCCATTTTTCCCTTTTTATATTTTGTTAATTTGACCACATGGGAGAATAATCTTCTATCCCCTAATTGCACCTCCCTAACCCCAGATCTGAGGTTAGTTAAGGTCTTTTAGCTAGGGTTATAAAACACTTGTATTTCATTATTTTCATAGAATTAATAGAAGAAAAAAATATTTTGGTGCAATTGCCCTTGGGCGCCCCTCTCTCTCCCCCTTCTTGCAGTTGTGAGAGTTGCAACGGATCTGGGCGTGGTGACCGTTTTCGTGGAAGCACAAAGATCTGTCCCGTGACAAGCCAACAAGAGCAGTCCACTGAGTAATTCCTCCAAAAATACGCCGACTGCAATTCAGCCGCCGCTGACTTCAGTCATCGAAGAGGAGCCTTCCACCGACATCCCAGCTAGCCGCCTCGACCAGAAGTCGACCAGAAGCTGCCGTCCCACGTGCCGAACTCACATGCTGCCCAGTGAGTTTGAATAGTGTCAAGTCGGACCAACAGCGCGTCTCCGCCCCGAAAGCCCTTCCGCCTTGCTGCCCGTCAACCCGAGATCGGTACTCCCGGGTCTCTATTGTAGCCCTTTATCTCCCTGCGTGGAGTGGGCTATAAAATTCATTGCTGTAATTATTTACATTTACTGTACCGGGAGTTACGGATCTTGGCCAGGATCGTTTTCCCCATACCTGGAGCGTGGAGGTATCGTCTCAATCTCTCTTGGCATTTGCTTATCTCCTATGTGTTTATTTGCCGCTAATTGAGTGATAGGATATCTAGCCCGATCAAATAATATCACCACTGTGAGAGAGCGTTCGTGACCCATTCCGTAACCCGATCCGGGCACGAAGGAGTGTTGACCGCTCTGACTCATTGCCGATTTCTCAACCGCGCAGATCCACACGTTTCCCTCGCTTAAGGACATCCGCGAGCTTGTGTCTCTTGTTGAGGACATATCCTCCTCTTTTGGAACTCTGTTGGTGTCGCATTGGTCGCGTCGTTGCTGGTCATGTCACGTCATCACCTAGAGTCTCAGGTTTGCATCCAATCGATACCGGGTCGCTTGTCGTCCCGCATCACCTTTGTATTATCTTTGTCCCCATATATAATTTACATCCATATCATTGTGTTTGCATAGCTTAATCTTGCCTTGATTTTTCACTTTTATGCTAGATTTCTGCATGGACTCCGGTGCACATAGGGTCATGCATTGCATATCATAGTTGCATTCCTGATAAGTGTGTATTTTTACATGTTAATTAATGTTATAACACACTTTTATGAGCTTTAATATATATCACTATGCATTTATCACACTTAATCACAATATAGATCAAAATATTCAGCTTGATGAAATTAAATAATTATAATAAATAAATTTACTTATTTTACAGGCAGAAAGAAGAAGTTGAAGTCCATTAAGGTTGAAAAGGAAAAAAATGGAAAAAGA
Organism: Amorphophallus konjac; assembly: GCA_022559845.1. Taxonomy (NCBI): domain Eukaryota; kingdom Viridiplantae; phylum Streptophyta; class Magnoliopsida; order Alismatales; family Araceae; genus Amorphophallus; species Amorphophallus konjac. The sequence continues at coordinate 211,962,929 of CM040128.1, forward strand.
AAAAAAGTATAAAATGGGCCAAGGGCCCATGGGCTTGTTAAAATAAAAAAAAAGAAAAAAAGAAAGAGAAAAATATTTAGCAAAGCATATATTTATATATATACTAGCATATATATAGTATATATATATAATGCGCAGGAGGCGGCTTCAACGCGTGAAGCAACATGTGACGTCGACAGCGGCCAAATGGCCAAGGGCGACGCATGGCTTCACGCTGGCGGGGTCAGCAGCGTAGGCTTCGTCGCACGAGGCGTGGCCAACGTGGCTCACGCAGGCGTCTAAAGAACGCTGGCAGGGTTCGACAGTCAACGCACCAGCTTATCACGCGGAGGCGGCTTCTCACGCGAGGGTTTCGACGGGCAATGTGGCTGGCAGATGGCCAACCAACACGGTGGAAGCGGTGTCAAACTGGGCGGCCAACACAGACGTGAAGAAAGGGGGGAAAGAGAGAGCAAAGGCTTGTTTTTGAGCCTATAAAAGGAGATGGGAAGTGGCTCTTCCGGGGGGATCATTAGGATGCACATACGTAGGTACATACGTAGGTGAAGCTTTCATTCTCCTTCACCCTCCATTCTTAGTCCTTAGTGTAGGATTAAGTTTGTCCATTTTATTTCTTTTGTTATTGTTATAGATTTGTTGTAAGTTATTTATTGTAATTTTTATACAGTTGTAAGTTGGTTTCAATTCATGTTTTAATTCCAGTGATGTTGTTATTTTCAATTTTATTTAGCACCAACTCCCTCCATCTCTCTAATCTCTTCCTAAATTCTTTATCCTTCACCCTCTAAACTTCTTCCAAAGACGGTCAAGAGAAGCGATTCTGATCCGGTCGAGTGTACGCAGTCGTTCCCAACAACTCCTAAATCAAAGGCTCGGGGAGACGACGCCGTTATCATACCACGACCGCACCAACTATCTCAAATTCGTCTATTTTATTTTGCATTTAATTTTGTTGGATTAGATAGGTTTATTTCATGTTCTTTAAATTATGAAAACCCAAAACATTCATCTATTTTGCTTTAAAAAAAGAAAATCAAAGTTTTCAATCGCAACATTCCTCTCTGTGGATACGACCCGTGCTCACCAATGTATTACAGTTAATTTGTATTGTATCGTGAGTTCGGTATTTAATTTTGATTGATTGCCGCAGGTTTTAACGATGAACGTTTCGGACACATCAATTTTTGGCGCCGTTGCCGGGGAGGTTAGTATGAGTTGAAAATTTTATTTTTCTTTTGTATATATTTCTAAAAAAAGAAAAAAATTGATATTTGTCCTCCCTTTTAAAATCTCTTTAAAAAATTATCAACAAAAATCAAAAAAAATAAAGGACGAGGGATCACGCTCCAAGTAAGTATCTCAACCCTCCCTCTTGTGATTTAATTTATTTTCTGCATTTTGTTATCTTTTATATTTAGAAAATCGAAAAAAAAGTGTGTTGGCTGGGTAGCTTTTCATTAACTAAAAAAATACTTGCACAAAAAAAATAGAAAAATTCTTCATTCCAAGAATAGAAACCACACGTCATGTTTTAGGTCATGCATCATGTAGGTTGCATTAATTTTGTTCCATATTTATGTTTTAGAAAAATAATTGTTCATACATTTGTATCGTAAACCCCTTGTTTGAACCTGTTTGTTGCATCTCATTCTTCAAAACACTCTAAGGGCACTACCCCTAAATAAGATAAGGTGGGGATTTCATCACCCTTTCTTAGCCCACAAATCACTTTTTCCTTGCATCTTTGCATGACCTAAGTCATAAATAAAATTCAGTAGACATTGGCCCTAGGTTCACACTGTGATTTTTGTGCTATTTAGGTTTACCCTCTTGTAAAAACCGGTGCCTAAGGTAAGACGGTCGGACGGTAAACGCCTTAAGCGGGCTAGTGGTTATATAATTAGGTCCCTACAAAAGTAGGGGGAGTCTCCCACTACCCCACCCCTTATCTGGCTGGTGGAAATATTGAGGGTGAACTTAAGTTGTACTTTAGTCATTTTGTGAAACCTCATTTGTAGGTTTAAGGCACATCTAGGTCGTTAGGTAATTTACGTGTTAACTTGTTTGTGTATGTAATAAAAAATAAAACAAAATAAAAATCCTCTTCTTCTCTCTATTCGTCTGATTTAGTGTTATTTTCAAAAAATAATTAAAAGAAAAAAATCAAACCAAAAAACAATAATAATAACATGATAATAATAAAAAATATTGTGGTTTTTTTATCTTCGTCAAAAAAGGAGAATAAAATAAAAAAAGGAGATCAATAAAGGGAAAATAAATTTGAAAATTTGAAAAAAAATTGAAAAAAAAATGAAAAATTGAATATAATTGAAAAAAAATTGAACAAATCTTTCTGGGATCTAACATATTTTTCATGGCCATCAATCTTGGAGGGAAACTCACACCTATGAAGGAACATTTTTTCCTTCTATTTATAAACCCTTAACCTGTATTGAACTACATGACATTCTGGTGGATCATTATGAGATTGACCCTAGTCTCATGCAGATGCTCCCATCTTTTTATGAGAATCTCAATGAAAATCCTTATAGGCATCTAGATGATTTTCTAGAAGTTTGCTTCCTAATCAAAATCTGAAATTTTAGTGATGATGCCCTTAAGTTGATCTTATTTCCATTCTCATTGAAAGAAAAAGTCAAATGTTGGTTAAGGAATTTTGGAACGATCATCGGGACTTGGGAGGTTATGCAGTTAGAATTTTTGAAAAAAAAATTACCTCATAGTCCGGACCAACATTATGAGAAGGGCGATTATGGGATTTACTCAACTTCCAGGAGGGCAACTTCATGAATTTTGGGAGAGGCTGAAGAATTTGTTATGTCAATGCCCACACCATAGGTTGCCCAAATGGCAAATTATGTTTGTATTTTATGAGGGGTTATCTGATTATGATAGGCAAATAGTGGACACATGTTGCGGAGGGGTATTTATGAACAAATGTGAAGATGAGGCTTATGATATGTTTGAAATTTTGAGTGAAAATTGGATGAATCAGGCCTCAATCTCATCTGTAGGATCTTTCACACAGGCTAAAAATCCAATCCAAACTTTCAAGGAAGCCTGTGAGTTCTGTGCCAATCCCACTCACCATGTGAGTGAATGTCCTACGGTAGCCCGGCTCCCCCCAGTCATCCGAGCTCAAGTCCAAAATGCCCTAGGATTCTCTCAGCTCAATTGTGAAATCTTTTCAGATGACTATAATCTAGGCTGGAGGACCCACTCAAATTTGACTTGGATGGATCAAACAATCCCAACTCATTTGTCTAAAGCTTCACCCCAAGCAGCCCATGTGCAATCAACTCCAGCCCAACTCATCTCACCCAACTATCCAAAGCAATATTGATACTAGAGGTGATTCATCGGGTCACTACTTTGAACCTCAAACCGTGTACTCTCAGTCTACTTACCATGGCCCTCCTTCAATATTCAACCAACCCCCTCAATACGTGAATGATGATGATAATGATCTGATGCCTGTCATTTTGGCTCAAGATATCACTATTGGGAGTGAGGGGGAATGCACTCGCAATATTATGATGGAGGAAGGGACGAAATTAGGGGGTGAAGTGAATGATAAAAATGGTCATATTGATATCATCACCTCATTCTATTAATGTTTTGAGATTGAGAATATCACTGTGAAGAATAGTGAGCCAAACAACTCAATTGAGGAAATGCATGAAGAGGAGGATTACTTTGTGAGTAATAATCTTGTTGATTTAATGAAACCAAATTTTGAATATCCTCCTCCCCTTGAAGAACATGATGATGGGGCCTTGTTGGAAAAGTTTACATTTCATCTACTAACCCCATTTTTGGAAAATTTCATTGATAATCTTCAGTTGAGTGATGAGTATGATGAAGGGTCCGTCTTTGAGAAATTCATATTTGATCTTACCCTTGAGCCCTATCTAATTATGTCTGACTCATTAGATGAGTTAGATTCTGCGCTCACGCTTCCTTCCAATTTGATTCCCCCGACAGTACAGCCTCTCCACTATGACATTCTAGGACCTGAGAAGGACGTGCCAGCAATATTCACTTTTGATTTAACTTCCCATCAGGAAAACAAGTTGATTAGTGCCCTTAATAGTCCTGAGGCTGTTATTGAGAGGAATGTGGCACATAATGACACTCTTATTCATAAGCCACCAGTGCCTGACCAAGTTCCAGTGGAGGAAGTAGCCACTAAAGGGTTAGTCAGGCGGGAAGATACAGGACAAGGGGGACAATGGGAAGATGTTATGGAAAGGTTCCACCTCGATCATGAACGATTATTGGCCATTGATCATTTCATGATCCCAAAAGATGAAAACTGGCTCACATATATGGTTAAAGTTACAATCAATAGTGTGCGAGCCCAGCCTATTTCTAGCCCCCGTACGTACATGCTTACTCTTGTCTTCCAATGGCATGAGGGCTAGAATTTGAAGGAGGATAAGATCAGTTGGTGGCTCATTCTGAATGCCACCCGTTAGTTAGTGAGTTACATTGCGTCTGGCTGAAGACGTAAAACTTAGCGCTTCTGGGGAGGCAACCCAACATTTTAGTGATTTACGTGTGCTAATAAATGACTTCTTGGGAGGCAACTCAAGTTTTTATTATGATTTTCTTTTATTTTACGGGGGTGAATAAAGAATAAGTTGGGGGGAGAGATAGATGATTGCTTGCACCTTTTCCCCGACCGGTACCGCCTTTTATTCAAAAGCTGAGCCCGTCGAATTTCAATTCCGTTAGGTTGTCCCGTTCCTTCACAAATTTCATGTCTACATTGTTCTATTATTCCATATTGTTCATACCATTGAAGAAATCATGCCATTGCACATGTTGCATTCATATACGGAAATCATGTCATTGCACATGTTGCATTCATATACAACCTCATTTTTTTCAAAATAAAAATAAAAAAATAAATCCCCACTGAGTTTCATGATTCATGCTTGAATTGAAAGTGATTCTAGACTAGAAAAGACTAAGATAAGGATGATGGAAAATGACTTAATCTAGCCATGGAAAACTGATCTAAGAATCTCTTTAAAGTTCATGTGCACTTTAGAAAAATAAAAATAAAATCACTTTGCACACCAATGAAACAAGCAGGACAAACAATCTACTATTTTAGGTATGTTGCTTAATATTTTACACTTCTTAAAAAATAGATATTTCATAAGCTTTTTGCCAAGTTATCTATCAAAATTAGTGCAAAAACATAATTGAAAAAAAAATTGAGAAAAAGGCACCATGAAAAATGCTCCGAATCTGAGTAACCGGGCCTACTTCGCCTAAGACATGTTGAGGTTCACGTCAAAAGGAGAAGGGAACCGTGATTTGTAAAACCGGGCCTGCTTCGAGATTCGCGTTAAACAGTGAAGGGTAGTGCACATCATGTGTGTAGAAAAATAAAAAGATCCCTAAAGGACGAAGCAATAAGGTAGATAAAAAGCTAATATGTTTAATGCTCTGATTAAGAGGTGCAGGGTTGAAAGGCACTTGTTTAGAATAGTAAATGGGAGACGTAATTGTTCACGCTGTGGATTTAGTGTTTACACATGCACTAGTACTATTGAATTTTGAGTTGAATTCTTGATCATGTACCTTAATTTTCAAATCTAAGGCTAGTGTGTATTAACACTTCCAGATTCCTAATCTTTGGTTATTTCTGTGAAGAAAAAGTTGGATATGATGGTATGAACTTTGTAAACTCTTGTTGGTCCTAAATTTTTAATTGTTTGCATTACTAAGGGACTAACAATGAGTAAGTTGGGGTGTGTGATAAGTGTGTATTTTTACATGTTAATTAATATTATAACACACTTTTATGAGCTTTAATATGCATCACTGTGCATTTATCACACTTAATCATAATATAGATCAAAATATTCAGCTTGATGAAATTAAATAATTTTAATAAATAAATTTACTTATTTTACAGGCACAAAGAAGAAGCCGAAGTCCATTGAGGTTGAAAAGAAAAAAAAGGGGAAAAGAAAAAAAGTATAAAATGGGCCAAGGGCCCATGGGCTTGTTAAAATAAAAAAAAGAAAAAAGAGAAAAAGAATATTTAGCAAAGCATATACTTATATATATATATATATATATATATATATATATATATATATATATATATATATATATATATATATATGCGCAGGAGGCAGCTTCAACGCGTGAAGCAGCATGCGACGTCGGCAGCGGCCAAATGGCCAAGGGCGACGCATGGCTTCACGCTGGCGGGGTCAGCAGCGTAGGCTTCGTCGAACGAGGCGTGGCCAACGTGGCTCACGCAGGCGTCCGAACAACGCTGGCAGGGTTCGGCAGTCAACGCGCCAGCTTATCACCCGGAGGCGGCTTCTCAGGCGAGGGTTTCGGTGGGCAACGTGGCTGGCAGATGGCCAACCAACACGGTGGAAGCGGTGTCAAAATGGGTGGCCAACACAGACGTGAAGAAAGGGGGGAAAGAGAGAGCAAAGGCTTGTTTTTGAGCCTATAAAAGGAGATGGGAAGTGGCTCTTCCGGGGGGATCATTAGGATGCACATACGTAGATGAAGCTTTCATTCTCTTCCACCCTCCATTCTTAGTCCTTAGTGTAGGATTAAGCTTGTCAATTTTATTCCTTTTGTTATTGTTATAGATTTGTTGTAAGTTATTTATTGTAATTTTCATACAATTGTAAGTTGGTTTTAATTCATGTTTTAATTCCAGTGATGTTGTTATTTTCAATTTTATTTAGTACCAACTCCCTCCATCTCTCTAATCTCTTCCTAAATTATTTATCCTTCACCCTCTAAACTTCTTCCAAAGACAGTCAAGAGAAGCGGTTCCGATCCGGTCGAGTGTACGCAGTCGTTCCCGACAACTCGTAAATCAAAGGCTCGAGGAGACGACGCCGTTATCATACCACGACCGCACCAACTGTCTCAAATTTACCTATTTTATTTCGCATTTAATTTTTTTAGATTAGATAGGTTTATTTCATGTTCTTTAAATTATGAAAACCCAAAACATTCATCTATTTTGCTTTAAAAAAAGAAAATCAAAGTTTTCAATCTCAACATTCCTCTCTATGGATTCGATCCGTGCTCACCAATGTATTACAGTTACTTTGTATTGTATTGTGATTTCGGTATTTAATTTTGATTGATTGCCGCAGGTTTTAACGACCAACGTTTCGGGCACATCAATTCCTTCCTTGGTAAGTGATCCTCTCGCCTCCACATTCCTTGGAGTCAACTAGGTGATCTTATCTAGGACCTCCGTAAGTCCCCGTGAGCCGTGAATTCCTACACGGACGCCGGGCCGATTGTACCTTTCCACCCCTTAGGCTCGCATTTGCATACGTGTGAGAGAGTTAACTTAGTCAACCCAAAATATGGAGCTTATTCCTATAGGATTCCTATCTTGAGGGAATTAATCTTAATTCAAATCATTAAAAGGTCCATTAAAACTTTTAAAATATTTTCCATCATATTAACTTGTTTGAATTGGGTGAAAACTCTCACATTGTTTGTATTGTTTGGGCTTGTCCAAGCCCATTTGTGTGTTTTGTGTTGCATCCCTCATAATCCATATAGGCTTTTGTTGATAGGCCCATTTAGATTAGCCTATTTTGTGTGTCCATTATCCTAAGTCGGTCTTGCATTCGTTTTAGTGGGTCGCCCCCCTCCTATTCTTTGGCCCATTATGCCCTTTGCTTCCCTCCCTATATTAAGTCTCCATTTGCCCTCATGGAGCATCGCTTCAACCCCATGTACCCTTCTTCCTTCCAACCTTCTTCCTATTCCCGCATGGAATCTTCTTCTCACACGGGCTCATCTTCCCGTGGTCCCTCTAACCCATCTGAGGAACAGGCTAATCTCATGGCCCACTTATCAAGCCTTGTTCGCCAAATGGACCCGGCCCAGGCGCAAAAATTGATAACAAATCACCTTAATGGGCCTTCCTCTCTTAATGGGCCTCATTCTCCTAATGGGCCTCTTTCTCTTAACGGGCCTAGCTTATTCTTCTAATGGGCCTCATTCTCTTAATAGGCCTTCTCCTTCCTATGTTGCTGGCCCAGTTTATAATGTCCAATCTCATCTTAATGAGCCTCCTCCTTCTTCTCCTTATGCTGCTAGCCCAATGGGTCCTTGCGCTCATGTTCCTTCCAGGACCATGTACCCTTCCACTCTTGGAATGTGCTTCCCTTCTTCTTCTCATCCCGGATCCTCGCATCCGGCCCACTATCATCCTGGTCCAAATTCACATTCTCTTGATCAGGCTGGCTCACTTTCTTTTCAATCTCTCCCTACCCAGGAGATGGTTGCTCAAACCCAATACCAGCTTGATAAACTCCAACGCCGAATCGATCCCAAACCCTCCTTAAGTGTTCCATTGGCATTCTAGAATCTTCGGCTCCCGCCTCCTTTGCAAATTCCTGCATATCACCGTTATGGTGGAGTCGGTGACCCGTATGTGCACATTAAGGAGTTTATTTATGAGTCAGCCCAATTTCGACATGACCAACGTTTGATGACATATCTATTTGGTCTGCCTTTAGAAGGCCCGGCTCGGGATTGGTTCTTCTCATTGGCGCAAGAGCAAGTTGTGAATTTCCAGATTGTTCAAGAGAAATTTCTTCGACAGTATCAAGACCAGGTTGGGCCCAAGTACTCAGTTGTGGATCTGGCCCATGAAGATGAAGCCCAACAAGGAGTTCTGCTCCTTTGCTGACCACTGGCGTCGCCCCACCGCGCAAGTCCCGCGGCATATTCTGGAGGGAGAGCAAGTCAAGATGTTAATATCTAATGCCGCGCGCGAGTACCGGTTCATCTTAGCCCTGTGGACACCAAAAATTGCACACCCAGATATCCTGCCCAGCCTCGCATCAACAACGACGCCGAGTGAAGAAACCCCGGAGAAATCAAGCACAAAAGGCCCCACAGCTCGTGGGCCTCAAAGAGAATCAAACGGGCCATGACTCGTGCCCACAATGGGCTCAGAACAGCCCCGGGTACACACACCCCCTGGAGAGCCCTTCAGCGGCACACCCAGCCCCAAGAGGCCTCAGCGGCACACCCTGGCAAGGCCCCAGCGACACGCCCTGGGGAGCCCTTCAGCGGCACACCCCCTCGGGGTCCCAGCGGCACGGCCCCAAGGCCCCTCAACGGTGCACCCCCCTGGGGGGTTTCAACGGCACACCCCCCTTGGAGGGGGTTTCAACGGCACGCCCCCACGGGGGGTTCAGCGGCAGGCCCCAAAGGGTTTTCAGCGGCACGCCCAGCAAGCCCTCCAGCGGCACACCCCACACGGGGTTTAGCGGCGCGGCCCTTCAGGGCTCCAGCGGTACGCCCTTCAGGGCTCCAGCGGCACGCCCATTCAGGGCTCCAGCGGTACGCCCATTTGGGCTCCCAGCGGTACGCCCTTTTGGCTCCCCCACGGCACGCCTGTTCAGCCCGCCAACGGCACAGCGGAAGGCTTTTTCAACGGCAAACGACGTGAAGCCCATGCCCTACGCATCCTTGGCGCGCAGTGAAGCCGTCTGAGGTGTCAGCCGATCGTTGGGCCACGTAGGCTACCCCACTGACACCCAGGACGGGGAAGGTCAAATGCCATCATCACAAGCCATTTCCCGCCTTCGATGGCCGTGGCCAAAGCCCCCACTGCGGGGGAGTATAAAAGACTCCCGTTTTCGACAGAAGAGGGGGCATCCACACAGACGGACACACAGAGGAAGAAGAGAAGAGAAGAAGAGAAGAAGAAAAGAAGAGAAGAGGAAGAAGAAGAGGGAGAGGCTCCCCCTGCTGCCCCGTCCACCGTCGCCGGAGAAGAGAGAAGAGAAGAAGAAGAGTGAGAGAAGAGAGGAGTGAGGTCTGGGAGGGGAGGAGGAGCCCATGCTCCGTTCCCCTTCCCCCCTTGTATCTTCATTCCCCCCTTTTCCCTTTCCTTTTCGCTGTTGTTCCCTTTTTTTTACCTTTCCCTACGATGTATTGGCCCTCTGTGGCCTTTTCTTTCCATGAATGAGAATCCCTCTTTTGGGGTCTTGCTACCGTGCTTGGTTTGTGCGTCTTAACCATTCACCCTCTGTCTTGGCCCTTTCCATGAGGCCTCTGGCCTTAACCGCTTGTCTTCGCCTGCCTTTGCTTGCCGTTTAACCCCCCCAGGGGGGGTGCACCCCTTTTGGTGCCCCAGCGGCACGCCCCGAACTGCCCCAGCGGCACGCTGCTCGCCCCTCCTTTGACCCTTCGCCGGCACGCCCTGTCGGGCCTTCACCGGCACACCCGGCCTGCCTCCAGTGGCACGCCTTCAGCCGCCCTCAGCGGCACGCCTTCAGCCGCCCTCAGCAGCACGCCTTCAGCTGCTCTCAGCGGCACGCTCCTCGGCCCTCAGCGGCACACCTTCAGCCGCCTATTCGCCGGCACACCCTAGCTAGGCCTTTCGCCGGCACACCACCCTTCCTTCTTGCCCGGTGCATTCCCATCTCAGCCAGTCTTAGGAGTGTCTCCCGCTCGCCGTACCCTCCGAGTTTTCCGAGGTTTATAAAGGTGTTGCCGCTCTCGGGCGCCCACCTCCAGTTGTCGGGTTCCGCCACTCCTTGTGGGCGCGTTCCCTGTATCTCCCTTACGCTCGGGTCAAGGGGAGATGCTGCCGAATTTTTGTTAGAAACGATGACATATTAAAAAGATAAAAGATAGCAACTAGCAAATGGAACAACAACACGTTAAGAAGGACTAAAATAAAGCAACAAACAAATGAAAAGAACAACGGTAAAATGCTTCAACCAATACAATGGAACCGCAACCAATTCAAAGAGAACCAAATCGAACGGCAACTAAACAACTAGAACACTCGTCCTCGTGGGAGAAAGAATGGGAACTGATCAAGAGAAGAAAAGAAGAAACCTCTGCACACTTAATAAAATCAGAGAGGAAGAAAGGAAAAGCCCTAAAAGAACTAGAGGGAGAGTGGGCCTTCACTGGTACACTTAATCCAGCCCTTCGTCGGCACGCCCCTACGGGCCTTCCCCGGCACGCCCTGCCAGGCCTTCGCCGGCACGCTCCAACCACCGCTTCCCTGGCACGCCCCAGCCAGCCCTTCACCGGCACGCCCTGTCAGGCCTTCGGCGGCACGCCCCAGCCAGCCCTTCGCCGGCATGCCCCTACTGGCCTCCCCCGGCACGCCTCCCCTGGCCCTCAGCGGCACGCCCCCAGGCCCTCCAACGGCACACTCCCTTAGCCCTCCAGCGGCACACCCCCAGGCCCTCCAGCGGCACACTCCCTTAGCCCTCCAGCGGCACACCCCCAGGCCCTCCAGCGGCACACTCCCTTAGCCCTCCAGCGGCACACCCCCTGCCGCCAGCAGCACACCCTCCTAGCCCTTCAGCGGCACGCCCTCAGCCCTTCAGCGGTACACCCCCTTAGCCCTCTAATGGCCCATTCTCTCTCCAGAAAATATGAGTAATAATAATAATAATAATAAATAATAAATAATAAACAATAACAGATTCAAAAATGTATAAATAAATAAGGATAATAAAGGAATAAGTAATAATAATAATAATAAGCTTCAAATAAATAATAACAATAATAATAATTAGAACAATAAATGATAGCAAAAATGAATAAATAATAATAACAAACTCAATAAGAATGATGAACAAATAAATGATAACCAAAATAAATAATAATAACAAACTTAACGAAACACGACAAGCAAATGAACGATAATAAAACGAACAAAAATAATAACAAACCTAATAATAACAATAGTAAATGAATAAATCACAAGAAAAACGAATAAATAGTAATAATAAACTCACTCAAAGACACGCACAAATTAACGAATAATAATGATAAAATTTTAAATAACAATAAAATAATGTAATCCACGTGGCAGCCCCGTCTCTCCCGTGACCCGGTGCCGAAGGAACAACAATGCCGCCCTGGCGGGCTGGGCCTGAGTCTTGGGAATTATCCCGAAATGGCCATGACCCGACCTCGCCTCGGGCTAACATTCCGATTAAACCGGACTCATTTCTCCGGCCGGATCCTTTCCGAGCCGCTACTAAAATTGCCGCACGTTCGGCAGACATTTGAACGGATTCACCTCGATTCCTGCCGCATTCTTATTACGGACCTACGTCCGAACATGAAAAGGCCCGTAAGTGACCAACATGGCTGACGGCTCTCGCCCCAATATGGTCGTGAGCCGACATCATTCCGGGCCGATAGCCCGTTAAATCGGATTCATTCTAACGGGATTTGCTCCCGCTCTTTCATTGAAACTATCGTAAACTCGGCATACATTTGCACGGGGTCGCCTCCACCCACGTCGCACTTTCAACATGGGCCCTCGCCCGAACATGGAAAGGTCCGCAAGTGACCGACAGAATCGGAATAGAACGAGACGGCTCTCGCCACCCCTGGACTCCTCCCATGGGGATATCAACAAGACCTCCATGGGCCATACTTGGACCTCGGGCCCGCCCCGATCATGGTCATCGTCCAGCTCATATCCCCCGGTCTACAGCCTGCTCCTTTCGAACACGTTTTCGGTTCTGGAGTCTAATTCCGGGACCCTTCCCTGTTGCCCCCGGGCACCAGGAATATTAATGACGCCCACGCAAGCCCTGTTCGGATCACGGGAGGCGCCCCCAACATGGTCTTGACTCGATCTCGCACCGGGCCAACAGATTCACTGGTTTCCGGCTACAATAACCGAGATTCAACCGAATATTTTCAGTGTCTCGAAATAATAAACTTGCCGTATCTCGGCATGCATATGTTCCAGGTCCCCCGCGTGACAATTACAATATTCTAAGGCCGGACTCCCGTCCGAATATTAAACGGCCTCCCGAATGGCCGATACGTTTCGAACGTCCGCTTCTCCGGACACAGGGCTTTTCAGCCGATTCAAGGGATATTCCCTCGCCGCCCCTTGGCACCGGAAATATTAATGACGCTCATGCAAGTCTTGTTTCGACCGCGGGGGGCCCACCGCAGTATGGTCGCAGCTTGCTCTTACACCGAGCCAACAGATTTACCGGTTTCTGACCGCTCTAACCGAGGTTTAACTGAACGTTCCCCGTTCTTCTGGGTAATAAAATTGCCATATCCTGGCATACATACGCTCCGGTTTTCCCGTGACGACTGCGCTTTTCTCGAGCCGGACATTCGTCCGAACATTAAATGGTCAGCACATGACCGACATGATCTCGAATGGTTTCCTTCTCGCCCTCGCGCGAGGATTTCAATACCTCATAATAGACCTTTCATGCAAGTAATTTCCTGGCCATGAGGCCCTGAATCTCGGCGATTAATCAAGGGTGTTCCCTCGTATGGGGGATGTAAATGACGCCGTAACCTTTATGGCGCGGCGGGTTTTAGTCCCGACACGAACCACACAATCGTCTGACAAAGTCAGATCGAGCGCACCACGGGCTCCTTGGAGCCCAAACAAATTGTCACTCCGGTGACTGGCACGCCCACGCACTCAATAAACGAATAAACAAAAAGGAGAATAATAAGTGAAAAAAGTGCGTCCACAATTCTGGCACGCCCGGTGGGACCAAACCACCCTTCATCTCTTCGCCGGGATTCAGGGCCTCATGGCCCCCCTAATAAACGATGTTTGCCTGCTTTGATGAATTGCAGGTGCTGTCTTCGCCAGTCCTATGGGGAGAAAAGCCTGGCTCGGTGCAGCTGCCTTCGCGGCCTCGAGAACGCTGCTTCGAAGCATATGCAGCTTCCAAGAATCATGGGGGCTGTTATAAGAAAAAAAGGGAAGAGAAGATAAGAGAAAGAGAATAGAAGGGAGGGGAAATCAAGCCCCCCGTTTCCCTCAAGAAGAAAGAGAAGAAAAGAAGAAGAGAAGAAAGGAAGAAAGGAAGAAAGGTAAAGAAAAAAGAAAAAAAAAGAGAGAAAAGAAAGAAGCAAAAAAAGAAGAGAAATAATGAGGGTTGTACGGCCACGTCCGTCGAGACCCGTGCTGAACAAAGATTACCACTGTGGAGTTGATGCGGTGGAGCGAATCACTCATCCCCTCCCTCAGGGGGTGAGCGCTCTCCTGCACCCCCACCCTGGTCAATCATACAAAAAGAAGAGAAGAGAAGAAGGGACAAAAAAAAGAGAGAAGAAGAGAAGAAAAAAAAAAGAGAAGAAAAAGAGAAAGAAGAAAAAAAGAAAAGTCGGCCAGCATCGCCGACTAAAAGAGCAAGAAGAAACCCGGCATCCCGCCCGACTCTAGGAGGCTCCGAGTCTGTGGTGTAATGACCCTGCTTGTTCCTCCTTCCTGCTGCCTCCATCCGGCACAAGACGGCCCCTCGAGTGGCTGTTAAAAGACCCAGCGAGCCATAATCGTAGCTTGGTGAATGGCTGCCCGCTGTGGGGAATGCTTTATAGCAATGAGGCCAAGCACGGCCACCACTCCCGAAGAGATCATGCATATACCCTGCCATGGGGGATAAGAAGAAGATATATACCCTGCTACGGGGGCATAAGAGGCAAAAAAAGAGATACACCCTATTCCCAGGGGCACATGAAGAGAATCCGCCCCGACTGAAGGGCACAAAGCAAAGGCTACACCCCGGCTTCGGGGCATTTGAGGAAGAATCCGCCCTGACCTGGGGACATAAGAAGAAATAGAGTTGCGCCCCAGCTTAGGGGCATCTGAAGAAGAGAAATACACCCCGATATGGGGGCACATGAAGCAAAAGACATACCCCGCCATGGGGGCGTAAGAAGAAAAGAATTCACCCCTACTCGGGGGTACATGAAGCGACAAAGAATACACCCCGCCTTACGGGAAATTGAAGAAAAAAATACACCCCACCGACGGGGGCACAGGAGCCATCAAGAACACACCCCACTTTCGGGGCACAAGAAGCAGACATTCCCCGGCGTGTCGGGGCAGAAGAAGAAGAATCCCCCCCGGGGGGGCATAAAAAGCAAAGATACACCCTCGTGCCGGGGGCACATGAAGCGAATACACTCTATCCTGGGGTCATGAGAAGAAGTAAAATACACCCCGTCTTGGGAGCATATGAAGCCAAGAATCACACCCCCGTCCCGGGGTATTTGAAGAAGAAGCCCACCTCGCCTCGAGGGCCTGGAAGCTATAAAGAACACGCCCTGACTCAGGGGCATGCAAATGAGAAGAACTCACCCCGCCCCGGGTGCACAAGAAGCCAAGCTCACCCCGCATGGGGGCATGTAAGACACAGGTACGCCCCGACTCAGGGGCACTTGAAGATAAGTACACTCCACCTTTGGGGTGCAAAAAGCAACATACCCCACCCCGGGGGCACAAGAAGAAAACACACCCCACCTTGGGGGCGTAAGAAGCCAAGAGATGTACCCCGCCAAGGGGCAGCAGAGGCAAAATGCGTCCCCCCCCAGGGGCACATGAAGCAACATACCCCTCGCCTCGGCAGCATATGAGGCCAAGAAGCTACGTCCCGGCTCGGGGGCATAAGAAACAAAATATATACCCCACGTCCGGGGCATATGAAGCCAAGAAACACACCCCCGTATCGGGGGTATTTGAAGAAGGAGCGTACCTCGCCTCGAGGGCCTGGAAGCTATAAAGAACACGCCCCGACTCAGGGGCATATGAAGAGAATTCACCCCGGCCTAGGGGTATTTGAAGAAGAAGCATACCCCGCCAGGGGACATAGAAGCCATAAAGAATCCGCTCCTGTTTAGGGGTACTGGAAGAAGCTACATCCCGCCTTGGGAGCATGAGAAGAAAAGAGAATCCACCCCGGCTTAGGGACCTTTGGAGGAGCATACCCCAGGCTCGGAGTACATGAAGCAACATTAAGCCCCCGGGGGGGACATCTGAAGCAGAACAAACAACATCCCCCGGCTTTGGGAAGCATATGAAGAGAGGAATACACCCCGATATGGGGGCACATAAACAAAGAAGAAGAATTCACCCCGCCTCGGGTGCATAAAAAGCAAGAACTACACCCCGCATCAAAAGCGGCAATACACTCCACTCTGGGGGCACTAGAAGCGGAATACACCCCGTGTCGGGGGCATATAAAAAAAAGGGGATACCTCGCTCTGGGGCATCAGAAGCAGCAATGCGCCCCACCTTGGGGGCATCAAAAGCAAAAAAATACACCCCACCTTGGGGGCATCAAAAGCAAAAAAATACACCCCACCTTGGGAGCACAAGAAGCAAACATTCCCCCCGGGGTGTCTGAAAAAAAGAATTCACCCCGGCCTGGGGACACTTGAAGAAAGAAGCATATCCCCATTCCCGGGGGCACATGAAGAGAACCCCTCCCGCCTCGAGAGTATAAGAAAGAGAAGAATACACCCTGGTCTGGGGGCTTTTGAAGAAACAACACACACCCCCCTCCATGGGAGACAAAGCTACACCCCTACCCGGGGACACATGCAGAGCATCTACCCCGCTCTGGGGGCACAAAAAAGGAGATACACTCCACCCTTGGCGCATAAGAAGCAGAAGCATCTACCCCGCTCTGGGGGCACAGAAAGAGACGCACTCCGTCCTCGGTGCATAAGAAGCGGAAGCATCTACCCCGATTCGGGGCACAGAAGCGAAGAGACATACATCCCGATTTGGGAGCATAAGAAGAAAGATATACCCTGCCCAAGCGACGTTTGAAGAAACAACATACCCTGCTTCGGGGGCACAGAAGCCGTAAAGAGATGCACCCCGACCTCAGGGGGGCGTAAGAAACAAAAGATACACCCCGGCCTAAGGGGAGGCATAAGAAGTAAAAGATACACCCCCGTCCAGGGGGGCATTTGAAGAGAGCTACACCCCGTACCAGGGGCATACGAAGAAGAAGCATACTTCGCTTCGAGGGCCTAAAAGCTATAAAGAACACGCCCCGACTCAGGGACATATGAAGAGAAGTCCACCCTGGCTTAGGGGTAATTGAAGAAGAAACATACCCCACCTGGGGCAAAGAAGCCGTGAAGGGTATACCCCACCATGGGGGCATTTGAAGAGAGCTACACCCCGCCTCGGGGGCATTAAAAAAAAAACACACCCTGGACTGGGGACATAGAAGCAAAAAAAAACCACCCCGCCTGGGGGCATGGAAGCAGAGAGGCAAAACACACCCCTCAGGGGGGGATGCATACCAAATGAAGCTACACCCCGACCTGGGGGCACAGTAAGAGAAATACACTCCAGCATGGAAGCATTAACGAGAAAAGAAGAGAAGAGTAAAAAAAAAAAAGGACACATGAGGCAGACGTGGTCACTGAACCCGCCTCTTTACACAGAAGAAAAGAAGAAGAGAAAGAGCAATCATGAGGCAAACATGCTCTCTGCACCTGCCTCTCTATAAAAGAAGAATAGAAAAAAAAGACATGAGGCGAACATGGTCTTTGCACCTGCCTCTCTACAAAAGAAGAGAAGAAAAGAAAGAAAAGACATATGAGGCAGACATGGTCCTTGCACCCGCCTCTCCACAAAATAAGAAGAAAAAAAGACACATGAGGCAGACGTGGTCACTGAACCCGCCTCTTTACACAGAAGAAAAGAAGAAGAAAAAGAGCAATCATGAGGCAAACATGGTCTCTGCACCTGCCTCTCTACAAAAGAAGAATAGAAGAAAAAAAAAGAGACATGAGGCGAACATGGTCCCTGCACCTGCCTCTCCATAAAAGAAGAATAGAAGAAGGGTCACGAGGCAGACGCGGTCTTCGCACACGCCTCTCTACACAAAAGAAGAAGAGAAGAAAAGAAAGAAATGATCACGAGGCAAACACGGTCCTTGCACCTGCCTCTCCATAAAAGAAGAAGAGAAGAAGAGAAAGAGCAATCATGAGGCAAACATGGTCTCTGCACCTGCCTCTCTACAAAAGAAGAATAGAAAAAAAAAGACATGAGGCGAACATGGTCTTTGCACCTGCCTCTCTACAAAAGAAGAGAAGAAAAGAAAGAAAAGACATATGAGGCAGACATGGTCCTTGCACCCGCCTCTCCACAAAATAAGAAGAAAAAAAGACACATGAGGCAAACATGGTCTCTGCACCTGCCTCTCTACAAAAGAAGAGAAGAAAAGAAAAAAAGACATATGAGGCAGACGTGGTCACTGAACCCGCCTCTTTACACAGAAGAAAAGAAGAAGAAAAAAGAGCAATTATGAGGCGAACAATGGTCTTTGTACCCGCCTCTCCACACAAAAGGAGAGAAGAAGAGAAAGAACAGCATGAGGCGAACATGGTCTTTGTACCCGCCTCTTCAAAAAATCTTTATGAGGTAAACTTCTACCTCCGACTTCCAACCATCAAACAAATAGAAACCAATCAGCCTTCCGCCGGCGGGGCGTTAAACCGACTAGACCTTCCGCCGACGGGGCGGTAAACCGACCAACTTTCAGCCATCGGAGCTTCAAGCCGACCACTACCCTTTCATCAGCCTTCGGGTCGACACCTTTCAATCATCGGCTCCTAGCCGACAGCTACCTCATCATCGGCTCCTAGCCGACAGCTACCTTATCATCGGCTCTTAGCCGACAGCTACCTCATCATCGGCTCCTAGCCGACAGCTACCTTATCATCGGCTCTTAGCCGACAGCTACCTTATCATCGGCTCTTAGCTGACAGCTATCTCATCATCGGCTCCTAGCCGACAGCTACCTTATCATCGGCTCCTAGCCGACAGCTACCTTATCATCGGCTCTTAGCCGACAGCTATCTCATCATCGGCTCTTAGCCGACAGCTACCTTATCATCGGCTCCTAGTCGACAGCTACCTTATCATCGGCTCTTAGCCGACAGCTATCTCATCATCGGCTCCTAGCCGACAGCTACCTTATCATCGGCTCCTAGCCGACAGCTACCTTATCATCGGCTCCTAGCCGACATCTACCTTATCATCGGCTCTTAGCCGACAGCTATCTCATCATCGGCTCCTAGCCGACAGCTACCTTATCATCGACTCTTAGCCGATGGCTACCTCATCATCGGCTCATGGCCGACAGCTATCTCATCATTGGCCCTTATGGCTCACTCCGGTGAGGTTCCTCGGGTTCTATGGCCCGCCTCCCTAATACCCTTTCAGCCGTTCGTGGTCTGCTTCCCTAATATCTTTACTACCACTACACTTATATGTAACAATAATATTTTCTTATAAAACAAACAAAAACAACAACAAAAAAAGGGAAGAAAACAAAAACAAAACAAAAAAGGAGAATGCATGATTGCCCTGCTTGCATGGTTGCTTAATATAGAATAATACACTTCCTTGAAATTTTCTAGGACCGTGTTTCCTTGCTATAATAATAATATCGCCCCGACTCCAGATGCACGGATGTCACGGCGTACGCTCGAAGGGAACCCAATTATGGCAAGTGCACACGTCAAGAGGAAGAGTCATGGCTGAATCGCTAAGCCCAACTCACAAAATAAACCTGAGGCAACGCTCCCACACTTCGCACTTAATGTGTCCAATAGCCTTCAACTATAGGGATTGCCCGAATTTCTTCTTAGCACTCTACGGATGCTTGAATTCCTGCACTCGCGTGAAAGGTAATCGTGAGGAAAAAGCTGCCTACCCCCACTGTTAAAAAAAAAGAGAGAAAAAAAGAGAGGAAAAAAAAAAGGAGAGACACGTGGATCCTAGTAGCCGGGAATCCCCATTGAGACACATGAGGAGACTCGCGCGAAATGGTGAAGCGAATTATAATAAGGATGAAACCTATTAGCCGGGAATCCCCATTGAGACACATGAGGAGACTCGCGCCGAACGGTAGAATCCGTAATAGAATTATAATAAGGATGAATCCTAGTAGCCGGGAATCTCCATTGAGACACATGAGGAGACTCGCGCCGAACGGTGAAATCTGCTACCAAAATAAACAGATGGGGGCTGTGTGAAGCTACCGAAAGTCGAAAGCCTGGAACTAAGGTGTAGGCGCTAGAGTGATCCTCGAGTATCACCAGGAAAACCTGCATATCCCTATGGTTAGGGCCCTTTGTTCACACATTTGCACTGCCACGCTACAGAGAATTGCCTCAGGTGAAATGCGCGAATTTAGGCTATGCATGCAAGACATGCGATATCCTCTTGACGGGTGCACCACCCCTCGATTGTGCCTCGCGGCCCGCACCGCATCTACGAATTACGGGTGACGTCCTTATCCTATCCCCTATAGAGGGAGCTGTCTTACTTATATTTACGTTATGCCTGCTAATGAATGCTTGCATGCTTTAAAAAAGAAGAAGAAAAAAAATGATGACAAAAAACAACAACATAAAAAATAAAAAAAATATAATAACAATAAAATAACAAGAATGTGCATGTGCAATAAACTCAATTTCGGCCATCGAAGCCTACTTTCCTAGCACCGGCTCGTAGAGCCCAAGCTTGGCCCCCATGGCCTACCTCTTGCCCTCGCGGCTCGTTAATCCCCGACTTTGGCTCTTTAAGCCCGCTCCCAGCCTTGGCTGTTTTGACTTCCCTTATCGGCCCCTGAGCCGACAGCTTTTCAATTATTGGCTCCCATGCCAACAGCTTTCAATTATCGGCCCCTGAGCCGACAGCTTTCAATCATCGGCCTTCGGGTCGACAACTTTTCAATTATTGGCTCCCATGCCAACAGCTTTCAATTATCGGCCCCTGAGCCGACAGCTTTCAATCATCGGCCTTCGGGTCGACAGCTTTTCAATTATTGGCTCCCATGCCAACAGCTTTCAATTATCGGCCCTTGAGCCGACCGCTTTCAATCATCGGCCTTCGGGTCGACAGCTTTTCAATTATTGGCTCCCATGCCAACAGCTCTCAATTATCGGCCCCTGAGCCGACAGCTTTCAATCATCGGCCTTCGGGTCGACAGCTTTTCAATTATTGGCTCCCATGCCAACAGCTCTCAATTATCGGCCCCTGAGCCGACAGCTTTCAATCATCGGCCTTCGGGTCGATAGCTTTTCAATTATTGGCTCCCATGCCAACAGCCTTCAATCATCGGCCTTCGGGTCGACAGCTTTTCAATTATTGGCTCCCATGCCAACAGCTTTCAATTATCGGCCCCTGAGCCGACAGCTTTCAATCATCGGCCTTCGGGTCGATAGCTTTTCAATTATTGGCTCCCATGCCACCAGCTCTCAATTATCGGCCCCTGAGCCGACAGCTTTCAATCATCGGCCTTCGGGTCGACAGCTTTTCAATTATTGGCTCCCATGCCAACAGCTCTCAATTATCGGCCCCTGAGCCGATAGCTTTCAATCATCGGCCTTCGGGTCGATAGCTTTTCAATTATTGGCTCCCATGCCAACAGCCTTCGATTATCGGCCCCTAAGCCGACAGCTTTTCAATTATCGGCCCCCATGTCAACAGCTTTCAACTATCGACCGATGTGCCGACAGCTCTTATATCATTGGCATCCACGCCAGTAGCCACCTGGAGTTCTTCAAAGAAAAAGAAAGAGAAAAAAAAGAAGGGAAGAAGAGAAGAAACAAAAAAACAACAACAAAAAGGACAAAAAAGAGATGACAGAAGAGAAGGAAAAAAAAAGAGAAGAAGAGAAAAGAGAGAAGAAAAGAAAGAGAAGAGATGAAGAGACCGATATACAACTTTAGTCCCCGGCACCCCGTCGGCACTGATGAAGAGACCAATATACAGCTTCAGTTCCCGACATCCCATCGGCGCTGATGAAGAGACAAAGAGACCAACAAACCAGGTCAGCTCCCGACACCCTGTCGGCACTGACGAAGAGACCAAGAGATCAACAAACCAGGTCAGCTCCCGACACCCTGTCGGCACTGACGAAGAGACCAAGAGACAACAAATCATGTCAGCTCCCGACACCCTGTCGGCACTGACGAAGAGACCAAGAGATCAATAAACCAGGTCAGCTCCCGACACCCTGTCGGCACTAACGAAGAGACCAAGAGGCAACAAATCATGTCAGCTCCCGGCACCCCGTCGGCACTGACGAAGAGACCAAGAGATCGACAAACCAGGTCAGCTCCCGACGCTCTGTCGGCACTGATGAAGAGACCAGGAGATCAACAAACCAGGTCAGCTCCCGACATCCCGTCGGCACTGATGAAGAGACAAAGAGACCAACATATCATGGCAGCTCCCGACGCCCCGTCGACGCTGACAAAGAGAAGAAAAGACCAATAAAGCATGTTAGTTCCCGACACCCCGTCGGCACTGATGAAGAGAAGAAGAGATCAACATATCATGGCAGCTCTCAATGTCCTGTTGGCGCTGATGAAGATAAGAAGAAGCAAACATACCAAGTCAGCTCCCGACACCCCGTCGGCACTGATAAAGAGACAAAGAGATCAACGAACCAAGGCAGCTCCCGGCACCCTGTCGTTACTGATGCAAACGAGAAGAAGAGACCAACATGCTACGGCAGCTCCAGACGCCCTATCAGCACTAATGAAGAAGAGAAGAGACCAACATATCATGTCAGTCCCCGACACCCCGTCGGCACTGACGAAGAGAAGAAGAGACAAGCAAACTACGTCAGTCCCCGGCACCCCGTCGGCACCAACGAGGAGAAAAAAGAGACCAGTACACCCGCGGGCACCGCCCGGCTCATCCTTCGCCTGCGCTACCCGTGGGTGGGGGGCATTTGTGGACCCCAAAAATTGCACACCCAGATATCCTGCCCAGCCTCGCATCAACAACGACGCCGAGTGAAGAAACCCCGGAGAAATCAAGCACAAAAGGCCCCACAGCTCGTGGGCCTCAAAGAGAATCAAACGGGCCATGACTCGTGCCCACAATGGGCTCAGAACAGCCCCGGGTACACACACCCCCTGGAGAGCCCTTCAGCGGCACACCCAGCCCCAAGAGGCCTCAGCGGCACACCCTGGCAAGGCCCCAGCGACACGCCCTGGGGAGCCCTTCAGCGGCACACCCCCTCGGGGTCCCAGCGGCACGGCCCCAAGGCCCCTCAACGGTGCACCCCCCTGGGGGGGTTTCAACGGCACACCCCCCTTGGAGGGGGTTTCAACGGCACGCCCCCACGGGGGGTTCAGCGGCAGGCCCCAAAGGGTTTTCAGCGGCACGCCCAGCAAGCCCTCCAGCGGCACACCCCACACGGGGTTTAGCGGCGCGGCCCTTCAGGGCTCCAGCGGTACGCCCTTCAGGGCTCCAGCGGCACGCCCATTCAGGGCTCCAGCGGTACGCCCATTTGGGCTCCCAGCGGTACGCCCTTTTGGCTCCCCCACGGCACGCCTGTTCAGCCCGCCAACGGCACAGCGGAAGGCTTTTTCAACGGCAAACGACGTGAAGCCCATGCCCTACGCATCCTTGGCGCGCAGTGAAGCCGTCTGAGGTGTCAGCCGATCGTTGGGCCACGTAGGCTACCCCACTGACACCCAGGACGGGGAAGGTCAAATGCCATCATCACAAGCCATTTCCCGCCTTCGATGGCCGTGGCCAAAGCCCCCACTGCGGGGGAGTATAAAAGACTCCCGTTTTCGACAGAAGAGGGGGCATCCACACAGACGGACACACAGAGGAAGAAGAGAAGAGAAGAAGAGAAGAAGAAAAGAAGAGAAGAGGAAGAAGAAGAGGGAGAGGCTCCCCCTGCTGCCCCGTCCACCGTCGCCGGAGAAGAGAGAAGAGAAGAAGAAGAGTGAGAGAAGAGAGGAGTGAGGTCTGGGAGGGGAGGAGGAGCCCATGCTCCGTTCCCCTTCCCCCCTTGTATCTTCATTCCCCCCTTTTCCCTTTCCTTTTCGCTGTTGTTCCCTTTTTTTTACCTTTCCCTACGATGTATTGGCCCTCTGTGGCCTTTTCTTTCCATGAATGAGAATCCCTCTTTTGGGGTCTTGCTACCGTGCTTGGTTTGTGCGTCTTAACCATTCACCCTCTGTCTTGGCCCTTTCCATGAGGCCTCTGGCCTTAACCGCTTGTCTTCGCCTGCCTTTGCTTGCCGTTTAACCCCCCCAGGGGGGGTGCACCCCTTTTGGTGCCCCAGCGGCACGCTGCTCGCCCCTCCTTTGACCCTTCGCCGGCACGCCCTACCGGGCCTTCACCGGCACACCCGGCCTGCCTCCAGCGGCACGCCTTCAGCCGCCCTCAGCGGCACGCCTTCAGCTGCTCTCAGCGGCACGCTCCTCGGCCCTCAGCGGCACACCTTCAGCCGCCTGTTCGCCGGCACACCCTAGCTAGGCCTTTCGCCGGCACACCACCCTTCCTTCTTGCCCGGTGCATTCCCATCTCAGCCAGTCTTAGGAGTGTCTCCCGCTCGCCGTACCCTCTGAGTTTTCCGAGGTTTATAAAGGTGTTGCCGCTCTCGGGCGCCCACCTCCAGTTGTCGGGTTCCGCCACTCCTTGTGGGCGCGTTCCCTGTATCTCCCTTACGCTCGGGTCAAGGGGAGATGCTGCCGAATTTTTGTTAGAAACGATGACATATTAAAAAGATAAAAGATAGCAACTAGCAAATGGAACAACAACACGTTAAGAAGGACTAAAATAAAGCAACAAACAAATGAAAAGAACAACGGTAAAATGCTTCAACCAATACAATGGAACCGCAACCAATTCAAAGAGAACCAAATCGAACGGCAACTAAACAACTGGAACACTCGTCCTCGTGGGAGAAAGAAAGGGAACTGATCAAGAGAAGAAAAGAAGAAACCTCTGCACACTTAATAAAATCAGAGAGGAAGAAAGGAAAAGCCCTAAAAGAACTAGAGGGAGAGTGGGCCTTCACTGGTACACTTAATCCAGCCCTTCGTCGGCACGCCCCTACGGGCCTTCCCCGGCACGCCCTGCCAGGCCTTCGCCGGCACGCTCCAACCACCGCTTCCCTGGCACGCCCCAGCCAGCCCTTCACCGGCACGCCCTGTCAGGCCTTCGCCGGCACGCCCCAGCCAGCCCTTCGCCGGCATGCCCCTACTGGCCTCCGCCGGCACGCCTCCCCTGGCCCTCAGCGGCACGCCCCCAGGCCCTCCAGCGGCACACTCCCTTAGCCCTCCAGCGGCACACCCCCAGGCCCTCCAGCGGCACACTCCCTTAGCCCTCCAGCGGCACACCCCCAGGCCCTCCAGCGGCACACTCCCTTAGCCCTCCAGCGGCACACCCCCTGCCCCCAGCGGCACACCCTCCTAGCCCTTCAGCGGCACGCCCTCAGCCCTTCAGCGGTACACCCCCTTAGCCCTCTAATGGCCCATTCTCTCTCCAGAAAATATGAGTAATAATAATAATAATAATAAATAATAATAAATAATAAACAATAACAGATTCAAAAATGTATAAATAAATAAGGATAATAAAGGAATAAGTAATAATAATAATAATAAGCTTCAAATAAATAATAACAATAATAATAATTAGAACAATAAATGATAGCAAAAATGAATAAATAATAATAACAAACTCAATAAGAATGATGAACAAATAAATGAAAACCAAAATAAATAATAATAACAAACTTAACGAAACACGACAAGCAAATGAACGATAATAAAACGAACAAAAATAATAACAAACCTAATAATAACAATAGTAAAGGAATAAATCACAAGAAAAACGAATAAATAGTAATAATAAACTCACTCAAAGACACGCACAAATTAACGAATAATAATGATAAAATTTTAAATAACAATAAAATAATGTAATCCACGTGGCAGCCCCGTCTCTCCCGTGACCCGGTGCCGAAGGAACAACAATGCCGCCCTGGCGGGCTGGGCCTGAGTCTTGGGAATTATCCCGAAATGGCCATGACCCGACCTCGCCTCGGGCTAACATTCCGATTAAACCGGACTCATTTCTCCGGCCGGATCCTTTCCGAGCCGCTACTAAAATTGCCGCACGTTCGGCAGACATTTGAACGGATTCACCTCAATTCCTGCCGCGTTCTTATTACGGACCTACGTCCGAACATGAAAAGGCTCGTAAGTGACCAACATGGCTGACGGCTCTCGCCCCAATATGGTCGTGAGCCGACATCATTCCGGGCCGATAGCCCGTTAAATCGGATTCATTCTAATGGGATTTGCTCCCGCTCTTTCATTGAAACTATCGTAAACTCGGCATACATTTGCACGGGGTCGCCTCCACCCACGTCGCACTTTCAACATGGGCCCTCGCCCGAACATGGAAAGGTCCGCAAGTGACCGACAGAATCGGAATAGAACGAGACGGCTCTCGCCACCCCTGGACTCCTCCCATGGGGATATCAACAAGACCTCCATGGGCCATACTTGGACCTCGGGCCCGCCCCGATCATGGTCATCGTCCAGCTCATATCCCCCGGTCTACAGCCTGCTCCTTTCGAACACGTTTTCGGTTCTGGAGTCTAATTCCGGGACCCTTCCCTGTTGCCCCCGGGCACCGGAATATTAATGACGCCCACGCAAGCCCTGTTCGGATCACGGGAGGCGCCCCCAACATGGTCTTGACTCGATCTCGCACCGGGCCAACAGATTCACTGGTTTCCGGCTACAATAACCGAGATTCAACCGAATATTTTCAGTGTCTCGAAATAATAAACTTGCCGTATCTCGGCATGCATATGTTCCAGGTCCCCCGCGTGACAATTACAATATTCTAAGGCCGGACTCCCGTCCGAATATTAAACGGCCTCCCGAATGGCCGATACGTTTCGAACGTCCGCTTCTCCGGACACAGGGCTTTTCAGCCGATTCAAGGGATATTCCCTCGCCGCCCCTTGGCACCAGAAATATTAATGACGCTCATGCAAGTCTTGTTTCGACCGCGGGGGGCCCACCGCAGTATGGTCGCAGCTTGCTCTTACACCGAGCCAACAGATTTACCGGTTTCTGACCGCTCTAACCGAGGTTTAACCGAACGTTCCCCATTCTTCTGGGTAATAAAATTGCCATATCCTGGCATACATACGCTCCGATTTTCCCGTGACGACTGCACTTTTCTCGAGCCGGACATTCGTCCGAACATTAAATGGTCAGCACATGACCGACATGATCTCGAATGGTTTCCTTCTCGCCCTCGCGCGAGGATTTCAATACCTCATAATAGACCTTTCATGCAAGTAATTTCCTGGCCATGAGGCCCTGAATCTCGGCGATTAATCAAGGGTGTTCCCTCGTATGGGGATGTAAATGACGCCGTAACCTTTATGGCGCGGCGGGTTTTAGTCCCGACACGAACCACACAATCGTCTGATAAAGTCAGATCGAGCGCACCACGGGCTCCTTGGAGCCCAAACAAATTGTCACTCCGGTGACTGGCACGCCCACGCACTCAATAAACGAATAAACAAAAAGGAGAATAATAAGTGAAAAAAGTGCGTCCACAAGCCCTCAATGATATTACCTCCTGGTAATAGCTCCATAGTCGAGCCCGCTTCATTCATTAGCAACTCCAAGGTTCCCTTGACCTTGAGTCTCCTCCACATCCTACGCCCATATACACCTCGCCATCCATGGCTACCCCCTTTGTTCCCTCCATGAGTCAGCCTTCCGCCACATATCCTTCCATGAGTCAGCCTTCCACTCCCTCATATCCTCCTTCCCCGAATCCATACGCTCCATGAGTCAACCTACCGCCATCCACAGTCACCTTTCCGCTTCTTCATATCCCCTGGTGTCTCTGCCAGCATCTTCCCCTCCGGTCAAGAAAACACCAAACTCTGAGCAAGTGGATGTCGTCTACGTACCTTCCCACTCCACTCCACATATGCCTACGCCTAGCCCTTCCGCTAGCCATGCCTCCTTGCCTACGCAATCTCCACTTCCGTCTCCACCACCTTCTCTGTTACCTTCTCATACCCCTCGGTATCCACCTTGCCCGAAGTGGGCTCCTCATCCTCCGTTGCTGGAGTCTTTCACGAATATTTTCAGGGCTTTGATGGCCACCCATTCGTCGCAGCTCCCTCCGGTTATGCCTTATCGACCTGCGGTCGGGAATTTGCTTCAGTTCTGTGATTTTCACCGTCAGCAGGGGCATTTGGTGGAAGATTGTCCCGAATTCCGGGAGTACGTTTATGGCTTGGAAGACCAGAAAAGGATCGATTGGTCCGAGATTCATAAAGTCATCTTATATCTTTGCAACAAGCAACAGCAGTAGCAAGCACCGTCTAGGCAGCCGTCTCCACTACCAGACCAGGGGCACCCCTGCAATTCTTCATCTGGCGTTGCGCCCCCTCCGTCATCTACTCCATCACTCGTTCCCTCACCTAGGCCATCGCCTACCCCATCATCTCCACCTATCCCATCTCCACCAACCTTATTACCTTCGCCATCTCCTACCCCGTCTTCATGACGTCCACAAACCCAAGCCACTGCTCAGGCTAGTGCCACCACTTCTTCTACCCCCGCTTCCATTCCCAATGCCGCCAGACGCGTTGTGTCAATACGTCAACGATGGGCGCCGCGCTCCTCCTCTTCATCTTCTCCATCACCGATACAACGTCCAGTACCCCCATTACCTACACCATCTCCACTACCCCCATTGCCTGCATCACCATCTCCACCATCTTCTCCATCGCTGCCTTTGTTAGAGCCTGAGCAAGCTTCACCTACACCTACGCGTACACCTATACCCCCACCTTTGCCTTTGCCTGAGTAGCGCTTCATGGTCAAGAGCGCTTCAGGATGCTATTTTCACACTATGGATTTGTAAGGTATCTTTATTTTGTGCGAGAATATGCTTTCATTTTTATTGTTTCTGTTATTCCTGCGCATTGTTATGATAATGTTGTTTCCTTAACATGGTTGAGTGGCTTTAGTTGAGTTTACTTAATTTAGTCAAAATGCGTTCGCTTCTGTGGCATTCTTAGGTTAGTGTTAACTGCACGCTGGGAGTCTAGTTCTTTTCCCCGATCGTTGAGGGTGACCTTGAGTGTGGGTTTTTCACACACATCACGGCGAGCCATAGCTGATTTTCCTTTGAGCAACATTGTTGCTGCTTTGGCCATACTTTGCGTATGCACAAAGGCCTTTTCTTTTCTCTCCTCGGCCAAATACTAGGGAAAGAGATGGATGGATGAGATGACCAACCTATGCGCTCCCTAATACGAGAGAGGTCTCAAATAGGGGCAGTCTTGACCCTCAAAGTGAGCTTTATTGTAATATCTAGCCAATAAGGGCTCTCAAATTCAATGAATCAATATGCAAAATTATGAAATCAAAGGCATGGCAAGAGTGGCAGTACAGTTCCCCGCGGGACGTCATGAGCCCGGTCGCATGCGTGACTGATAAATATGGGTCTCAAAATCAAAGACACAAAGTCCCGACGCAACAGACTGTATCTTTGAGGGGTAGTGCCCTAGTCCTGATATCTCTCATCATGCATTAAGCTTATCTCCAATTTTTCTTCTGGTTCTTCCTCTTAAGCTAGGTTGTATCCCAAGTATGGTCTTAGTAGGGGTACCGTTCTTTATAGGCGGTTGGTTGTGGCAAGCTACTCTCAAATGCACGCCCTGCTCAAGGGAAGTCTTTAATGAGAGGGGAGGAATGACGACCCCTGGCCAGTAGTTTGAGCCTGTCTCTGGGTGCTGCAGATTGCTTTGTCAAAATTTTAAAAAAATCAAATATTTTCAAAATCCCAAAAAATCAAATATTGCCAAAAATCCAAAAAAATCAAATATTGCTCAAAATTCCCAAAAAAGTAGATATTTGTCAAAATTCCAAAAAAAATCTAAAAAATCAGATATTACAAAAAAAATAAAAAAATCATCAGAAAATTATCAAAAATCTAAAAATATTTGTCTTTTGTTCCCATCTTCATGTGTTTTCTTCAATTTATTTTGAGGACAGATATAATCTGTTTGCTAAGTGTACAGGTTACAGGTGCTCCAAGCTTCTTTGCTCTGTATTTCTCATCATGTTCATATGTTTTCTGATCTGTCTCTTCGTTAATCTACTCCCTCAATCTGTTCTGAAGCGCATGTCCTTCTCAACTTTTACTTTGCTTCACTTTATCATATCTCCATGAGAGGGCTTTGCCTCATGATTATGAACATAACGGTTTTGCTTCAATCTGATCTTGGGCTTTGATTGAAGAGCGTATTGGTCATGTTGTTTTGTCCCGTCGTGTCCTTGTCACACGTGTTTATGTCCCTCTGTGTCCTTGTCACACATGTTATTTTGTCCCTCCATGTTTGTCATGTCTTCGTCCCACTATGTTTTTGCCCCACTGTGTTGCCATGCCATGTGTTGTTGTTATCATCCCACGCATATGTTGTCGTGTGTTTTTATCTCCCATGGGTTGTTGTCCCACGTGTCTTTTTCCCACCATATCCTTATCCCACCGAGCGTGTTGTCCCACCGCGTTGTGTTGTCTTGCCCCACCATGTTCTTTAGCCCCACGCTAATTATTTGTTCATGTGATGTCTTGCATATGTTGTTCATATGATTTCATCCTTCATTATGTTATATTATGTTATCTTCGTGCTTATTTTGTTGTTTGTGTCTTATATTCAAAATCCAAAAAAATGTCATTTTGCTTGGCAAGTAAGTTAGGTATGGCTCTCTATCCCTGCTCATTGTTGCATTACTATATGTTATCTACATTATTATAGCCTCTCAAGGACCGGCTGGTTGTCCATGTGTTCTGAGATCTGATGTTCCCCTTTAACAAAAATGATGATGATCTAGAAGCATACGGTTAATCGTTGGATAAGCCATTAGTTTGAGTCGGGAAGGGGACGATAGACTCTGTCTCGCACGCCGTGGTTGCAAGAAGACTCTTGACCCCGTCTTGGCTCGGTCTAGCAATATTTTTCTTGAGTACTTTGTATTTTTATCTTTCTTTGCATTCGTTTTGATGATTTCTTTATTTTAGCCTAGCATGCATCTTGTCATTTTGAGCACTCACGCCTCGCAATTCTCGCAAGATTTCTCCTCAGTAATGGTTAATTGCACTTTAGTTCTCTTGGATAAGAGATCCTCATTCCACTCTGAGTTTGAACGATTTCTCTGATCTTCCCACTTGGTCTGGTTGGCCAGCATGATTCCTGTCTAGATTTTATATCAATTATCTCTATATCAATTCTCCTTTTCCAGCTTTTCAGTTGTGCTCTTTCTGATCCCCTCATTGCCCGTGGATTGTGTCCCCGATGAGGCTGGTCGTGTTTTCTCTCCCTCCTTAGTTAGCTCTACAGGCATGTCTCATCCGCGTCATCCATTCCTCGTGGTTAGTTCGGCGCTTTCGGGAGAATTCCTATCGCTTGTTGGTTGTGACGGGTGTCTTTTACCTTGATGCCCGCTTTTTAGTTCTCTCTGCTTCATCTCTATTTCTTGTCGCTGTCACTTTCGCTCCATTTTCATTCTATTTTGCCTCTGCATCGCTTTTGCTCGCTCCCTTGCAAAGCGAACATCAAGGAGGGGCATCTGTTGACACCCGTTTTAAGCCTACAAGTCGAGTTGTTCTCTTATTCACCTTTGAGATGCCCCGAATTACCCATTATTATGGAACTTTCTTGATCTTATTTTGAGCACATTTCTTGATAATTTCTCGACCCCTTTGAGCTTGGAAGCCATTTTCTACAAGTTCCAGACCATTTTCCAGAGTTTCTACAAGTTCCGGGACCATCCCTATCATCCCCATCGACCGGAGCACCTTCGCCAGCAGGGGCCTTTTGGTGGCCATCTGGCTGACCGCCAAAAGGGTTTGGTGGCCTCCAGTGAACCGCCAAACTCCTCTGTTTGGCAGTCCTCCAGTAGGCCGCCATATGGTTTGACGGTCCCTATAAGACCGCCAAACACCTGTCTTCTCCGAAACGTCCTGTTCGATGGCATCGTCGGTTAGATGCTTATGCCATGGCCTAGTTGCGGTCTTCCCTAGACCGTCATACCCTAGTTACGGTCTTGCGACTGACTGCTACTTCGGAACAGAGCCCAGAACCTTCTGCACCCCGATTCCTTCACCCGAGGACTCTCCGGGAGCCTCATCTTGATTCAATTTCAAGGAGAATGATCCTCCACCTCGATTTCCTTCGCTTTGGGACTCTCCCCCCACTATTATCTCAAGTTTAATCACATGTATCTCCTATTTTATGGTGTTTATCTCAGACTTAAACCCATGGGTTCCTGCACTTCTATAAATAGATGCCCGATTCGCAGGTCGCGAAGGGGGGCTCTTTCTTGGTTCGAGGCGAAGCCATGCTGCACCGCCGACTCGTCTCTTCGACCTCAACCTGAAGAGGGAAGTATTAGCTTTCATTTCTATCTCTCTAGGGTTGATTTCGTTCTTCCTACTCTTAGTTCTCTCTTCCTACTTTTCACAAATCATCACAATTGCATAGTTTTTGCTACACATGCATTTTTCCTCGTTTTGCATCTCCTTTTCCCACAGTTGTGCTGCGTGATTTTCCCCTATATTTGTTGCATTCTCATCACAACACACACACCTATCTTTTGCACCCTTCCACAGGGGTTAAAAACCTCCCCCGGTACGTTCTCCCACAATTTCTACCCCTATTTTACCACTGTGGGATTTGATACTACACTTGCATGTTTATAATGGGTTTTTCTCTTGTTTGGCTTTGTCTTGCAAGAGAGTAAGGATAGAACGTGAGACCCTCTTCCTTTGGCCGGCTGGAAGGAGAGGAGGTTGATCCCACATCGTTCCCCGCACCTCATTTGTCAAGCGCGATCAAGTCTTCATCCTTTTCCAAGGTACACGGCATCGTTGCATCATCTCTTCATCCCTTTGGTGTTGTCATCCCTTGGTGGCGGTCACAGTTAGTTCTTCTATCTTTTATCGCCCCTTGTTTGCTCATACTTTCATGCTTGTTCATGCATGTTACTTGCATAGTTTGCGGGCGGGGTAGATAAATCATCTACAGTCTCCACAGCGCATGAATCCTCTCAAATTTTGAATATGATGAAGGGAAAAACCCTAAACGGAGGAAATGTAGGGCGCAGGTATACGAGATATTTATTGGCCCGAGCGGCCCTCAGAGGAGGCGTCGCGACGTTTCGAACTCCAAGATGGGCCTCCCCCGAGCCAACGCAAAGGCATCATCATCACACACATGCCCCCAGGACGGCCGCATTAAATGGCCCCTGAACTATGCAGCTAAAAAGGCCCGCGAACGGACGCTCCCCATCCGAGCCACCAATACGACCCCATTATACTCTACTCTCCGAGCCCAAACGTTGGCTCGGGAGTAAGGGGGCAAGTGGAGAGGGATAAGTCAGCGGCCCAAAAGACATGCAGTATGGAACGGCCCAACTGGGTCTAACCCGACCCAACAAGGTCGAATCCCCGCAAGTGATAGCCCCACCAACAGGCCCACTTATTTTGAAGCCCAAAAAGCTCGGTCCCACTATAAGAAATCTGGCCTATAGCCACAAATTTTACCTACGCTTTTGAAAAATGTAGGTATAAGTGACATATTCTGATGTTTTTAAATTAACGTTGGTAAATTTCCAACATTTTATTATAGCGTATCTATATGGTCATCCTATTCTGATGGTTCGCTGAGAAACGTAGGAAAAGACACTTTATTCTTACATTTTTTTATTAAACGTGAGTGTATATCTTATATATTATTTCACTTTTAATAAAACGTAGGCATAAAGTGTTTTAAAAAAATAAAAAAAATCAAAAACATAACAATTGCATGACCCTAATGTGCAGTATCTTTTGGGCGCCCGATAAATTTTCATTTTCCCCCTATTTTTTCAAATCTCTCTTCACCCTCTCGACCTCCTTCCCCACGAAAACTCCATCCTCCTAAACCTTCCCAAGCTGATCTCCAGGGAAAACCTTCCCTTCTCTCTCCTCTTCTCACTCCCCCTCCCAACAATGGCGGTCCCCCAGCTCGCCACCGTGAAGCCGTTCCCCTTCTCTTTATCTCTCTTTCTATCCCTCTCCTCACCTCCCCGACCCCTCATCTCTCTCATTCTCCCCTCTTTCCCACCGTGGGAAGGGCACTTCGCCATAGCGCCGCCGTCACTCTCCTTTGTGCCCCTCTCACCTTCTCTTGCTGACACTATAGCCGCCGCTCCCTGGCCTCCCTTCCCCGTTGTCGATCTTACCTTCTATCACTACCAACAGAGTCACCGCGGGATGCACCGAATCGAGGGAGAATGTATGTCAAGCTGCCATCATC
The DNA here is from genome assembly GCA_022559845.1 of Amorphophallus konjac. Taxonomy (NCBI): domain Eukaryota; kingdom Viridiplantae; phylum Streptophyta; class Magnoliopsida; order Alismatales; family Araceae; genus Amorphophallus; species Amorphophallus konjac. The sequence continues at coordinate 211,996,930 of CM040128.1, forward strand.
GCCTGCGGGTGCTGTCGCCCTAGACGGTGCCGCCTTCCCCTCTACCTGTTGATACCCCTTCCCTCTTCGAGGGAGAACGTACGCCGATCCTCCATCGAGGGAGAACATACGCCGAGCCGCCATTGCCATCGTTGCCATGCGGGTGATGTCACCCTCAACGGTGCCACCTTCCCTTCCACCTTCCGCAGCCATGGATTCCGCAGCGATTGTCGTCGTCGTAGACTCCATAGGAAGGGGAGGCCTCCGATGCTCTCATTGGCCTTGCCCTCAAAGATAGGCCGCGTCCTCAGCATCCCATACCGTCCAGGTGCACGCCGTGATCTTTTGATCTTCTATTGATGGATGTAGGCCGTGGCTTTCTTGGGTCTGTCTCATCTTGGAGGAAATCAGTTTTTTAGTCAAAAATTTGGCAGTCAGATGGTGTTTCATTTCATATTTTGGCTTACTGGTGACTTATAGTGTTCTATTTTTTTTTGGCATAGTTATGTGATTTTTTCCATTTTTTTGGGGAGGGGGGTGAGGGAACGAACAACCCCCAATTTATATTGATAGCCACGAGCTTCAAAAAATTTAGAAAAATTTGTTAGAATGCCCACAAGAGAGTCAGGATTAACAAACCATCTCTAATGGCTGGTCGAATCCGATGCCTATGATGGTTACTGGAAGCATAAATCAGATTGTATCTTTCTTGATTGAGTTCAGTTGAGCATTTTGAAGTGTCTTTTGGTGATTGGAAATCTATGTTGATATCAAAGGTCAGATTGCAGGTTTGGTAGACCTTATGTGAGCCCATCACAGATTTACTGAGAATTGGTTGCAAAAACCCAGACCATCTAGGTAAGAAAACACACCACAGTTGAATATGTGAGCAAAAGAAAAAGGATATAGAAAGCTCAATAGGATTAATATATGCTAGACTACCGAAGGATAAACAATGCCCCAGGAGAAAAGTGGGGCCCACATGTTTCAAAATCACAAACACCAAAATCTTTTCTTTCTTACCCTTGTTCCCAAAATTGCCTTAGATGGCATCATGCACTCTGATAGATTTCAGATAATATCTTGGTAAAATTTTTGATTTTGAGAACTGTTCTTGTCGGATGTTTTTTTTTCATCATGCAGCACTTTGGAAATAGGTCTGATAAACTTTATCTTCACGAGTAAATCAATTTTCTTCTGGACTTACCCTTTGATGCATGGGGTTCATCTGTATATCAACTTAGAAGTTATAGTGTTCTAATATCCTGCCTTTCATCATCTTTTTTATTTTTTCAACATGTCTGTTTAATTAGAATTGGACTAAATTATCAGAGGAGGTGTTAAATATGTGCACATGTTCCTTGATCAATTAAAAAACACCTTAAACTATATGAAAATGTTTACCATGGATAATGCATGGATTGTGTCATTATGTTGTTTTATGTTGGTTTCGGGTACTAAAAGATGGACTTCAAGCTATGCATGTGCCTACATATGGCTTTGCCATTATCTTGCTCACAGTCATTGTTAAAGTGGCAACATTTCCTTTGACAAAGAAGCAGGTAAAGAATTCTTTTACTAGTTAATGAAAATCACAGTGGCAAATGAGAATAAAATTCCCAGCTTCCTTTCCAACATGGACACTACATACAAACAACTAACCATATATTATTGCTTTCAGCTGATTGTTTTTTTCTTTCCTAGGTCGAGTCAACACTGGCAATGCAAAATCTTCAGCCAAGGATCAAGGCCATCCAAGAAAGACATGTAGGCAATCAGGTAATGTTCTCTTAATAATTTTGTTACTTGTGATGCATATATGTTTTAACAATCCAAGCATCCTTATGACATAAATTCTATAAAGCCCTGATTTTATTAGCCTTTCTGGTGATGGATTTCTTCATGGAAATTCCATGAAGATTTTATTGTCTTTAAGATGAAATTTCTGATATCTCCTGGGCATATCTTAATTCATGCATGCAAGGGCTTTTGAATTGCAACTAACAGCAAGTTTTTGTTTGGATTTATTCCATCTTGTAAACTTCTCTTAACGCATGAGCAAATCATGGGTATATGCATGTACATAAGCACATGACCACATGGGAGAAGCAATCATATCCAAGACTCATGGAATTTCAATGATTCTGCAGGGAGAGCATGACTGCTTGAGTGAGAAATTCAATGGGGGTCTGCATGACCCTACCATTCAGAGCGGGACATGGGCAAGGGAGGTTGCTCACTGCTAGGGGAAATTAGCAGGCATGGGGTCTGTTGATCTGCCCAGGCAACAGGCTTTCTCCAGCCACCTTGATTTTCATACTTTGACTTCTATTTGGCTCTGGACATCATTTTTTTATGATGGATCAATTTGTCCACTGCATTTTTCCCAGGGCAAGTATGACAGCCCTATTTCAGTTAAAGGGGTATCAAAACGTTCACATATGATTCAAGCGTGGACATGCACGGGACTCCAGTGGGAATCATGAGTAACTTCAAGATATTTAGTTGAGATGCTTATGAAGTTTTCTTTTTTTTTTGGGTCTGGAACCCGTGCATGCAAGGGTGCATGTGTATGTGATCTCAGTAGAATATGCATACAAGTTCTCTCCTGGTTTTTTTTTTTGACCTTGGCTTTGGTTTGTTGTTTCATCTTGGTTCCTTGATTTACCTGCTCATCTCTTCTTCATCACTTCATTTCCTTGTGTCCTTCATGGATCATTTGTCTTCCATCTCCTTTTGTTTGTTTGTTGTTACTTCTTTGGGATTGTGCAGAGTTCATACAGACCCGTGCGAGGTGGGACCCTATCATGGGCATCTCGGGGCGGTGTACTTCAATAATTTTGATATTGCCTGCATCAATGATGACGCCATCCATGAAGCGATCAGGAGATGACTTGGTCCCACTGGACGCTGAATGGCCATTAGGAGAGCATGAAAAATGCTTTTCATTTGCAGAAACACCTTCGGACACAGTGCACCTAACTTTCAGGTTATTTCCAAAGTTTGCATTTGTGCAATTGAACACAGTTTCATTCCGACAGTTTGTTTTAGTTTTCTTCTTCATTGAACTTTTGTCAGGACTCTCATAATTTGACGACTTTAGCAGGAAAGCCTTTTGGTCTTGCAACTGATGGCTGATTTTTAGAAGGGCATGACATGTCCTCCCTGTATGCAGAAGTGATCACATAGCCTAAAAACATTTTGGCAGATTTCACAAACTTGCTTGGTTCAACAACCTGAACATCCTTGATGGTTTATTTATTTTCTTCTTACGGCCTTCATGTGCAGCTGCCGCATCATTCCCAAAGGCACCCTTTGTACTAGCCATGAAAGAAGTACTCTATTTTACGGCCTTCAGTTGAAGCTCCTCCTCAGTTTCCATGGGGAACTTCTGAATATCCTTTAGTTGATTTATTTCATCACTACATCCAGTAGTTCCCTGGGGTACATTAAGATTTTCCTTACTATCTTTCCAGTCATGCATGTCCAGCGGTGTTCTCTATTCATTCACATTTGCTGCCCATTCAAATGCCTGATTAGCTAAGTTTGATATGTTTCTTTTATATTGTCCAGAGAAGAAGCTAGCTTCTTTTGGCTCAATTTCCTGACCTTCAGGAAAACAACCATGTTCATCTATATTAAGACATAACTTTTGATTTTCAAATTCATGATCTGTGCTGATAGTCTTCGGATGCACATCCTTTGCAGAGACATTTGGTACATGGATCACATTTGCTTCCATCTTGTTTCCATCCAGCTCAGACAATTTACCCAGAACTACGTTATCTTCCTCATGACATTCGAAGTACTCACCTGCTCTGTTTATTTCCTTTTCAGTTTCTTCACATCCAGAAGTCTCATGTACCTCTCTGTATCTTCTCTTGACCTTGACATCCATTAGCTGGTTTACATTAGAAAGCATCATTATTTACTCTCAGATTCTTTTGACTTAACTAACATATAAAAGCTTCTTCAGATGTCCTCCATTAGGTTTCCTGTTCAATTTTTTTTAGTAGTTCCTGAGACTTCCCTGGCTGTCTCTCTTGGTGATGAGCATCTATTGCAATATTCTGGCATGGTGGGTTCTAGAGAGGCCCCCTGTGATTCTTTAATTTGCTCTTTACCTGATACAAAATTTTGCAGTCTAGTACTGTCGCCTTCTCCTCCAGGTATATTAGAAGTTGCCATCCCTCCAATTTTTTTTTACTCTTTTTAAGTTCATAGGCATTTAATTCTTCCCCAACAATGCCAATTCTTGTATCTGATCCTTCCTCCACGTCAGGCCAGGCATGTGGTCAATGGATTTCATTACCTTCACACAGGTGCAGACCTTGAGGTGAGATCACAATGTTACTCTAGGGTTAGGGGTTCAAGTTTGTTAGTACAAATTCCTGACATGGCTTATGGCTCATAGTTTGCATTTCCAAGATATTTCTCCAAATTCCTCACATGGGGATTTACCAATACAAATGGGGCCATAGAATGGTGAAGCATCTCCGTTAGGAACAAAAAAAAGTGAGGATCCTTCTGCTATGTAGGATATTGCTAGTTATCAGGTACTTCAAGTAAATTTTTAATCCTCTTCTCACTGATGCATTTTGAAATGGTACCTAACACCATTTGTAGTCTCACTGATGGGAGGATTGTTTCCCTTTGGTAGCATCTTCATTGAGTTGTACTGTGTCTTCACATCATTTTGAAATTACAAGGTGCACAAAAAGAACTAGATACTACTTTTCCTTGTATTTATTACTCTACATTGTTTGTAAGTAACTGATTTTGCATTTATTATTATTGTTTGGGTCGACCCCTTTGTTGTCTGTGGTGCATATTCAATTTATGACTTGCTTTCAGAAGCCCCCCTCTTTTTTTTTCTCATGTATCTCTTTGTTAAGATATGCATATGCTATACATGAAGCTGCCCAAAGCATGATGGATGGCAATGGGAATGATGGTCTTGTTGTTGATGGAAGAAGGCTTTTCTTTGAATATAGGTATGCACTGAAGGAAAAATGGATTTTACTCTGTTAAAATGTATTTTTGATTTGCCCACAAATGGAACCTAGTTGTTTTTAAGTGTAGAGTTTTCGAGGATTCTTCTGCTATGCAGGATATTGCTAGTTATCAGGTACTTCAAGTAAATTTTTAATCCTCCTCTCACTGATGCATTTTGAAATGGTACCTAACACCATTTGTAGTCTCACTGATGGGAGGACTGCTTCCCTTTGGTAGCATCTTCATTGAGATGTACTGTGTCTTCACATCATTTTAAAATTACAAGGTGCACAAAAAGAACTAGATACTACTTTTCCTTGTATTTATTACTCTGCATTGTTTGTAAGTAACTGATTTTGCATTTATTATTGCTATTTAGGTCGACCCCTTTGTTGTCTGTGGTGCATATTCAATTTATGACTTGCTTTCAGAAGCCCCCCTCTTTTTTTTTCTCATGTATCTCTTTGGCTGAAGATTTTGCTTGATGGTCTTGTTGTCTGTACATGAAGCTACCCAAAGCATGATGGATGGCAATGGGAATGATGGTCTTGTTGTTGATGGAAGAAGGCTTTTCTTTGAATATAGGTATGCACTGAAGGAAAAATGGATTTTGCTTTGTTAAAATGTATTTTTGATTTGCCCACACATGGAACCTAGTTGTTTTTAAGTGTAGAGTTTTGGAGTTTGAGCAATGCATTGTACATTGAGAAATTTAGGCAGTTAAATACTTTTCCCTATTTAGTTGTTGTTTCCCTACACATGTATTTTTTACTTTACCTCTTCTCAGAGCAGATTTGGGGAAGATGGTTTGCTTTGATGTGTATAAGGTGGTACTAGCCCATTAGGCTTGAGGGGGAGCAAGTGAACTGATTTTTCACCACTGAACCGTATGCATGTGAGCCATCAAGTCTTCCATAGTATCCTAAAACTTGGAAAGGCATTTGCACTCATGAGTTAGGCATTTGCACTCATGACAGAGGTAAAAAATTGGCTTTTATTTTTTTTTTTTTATAATCACAAATGTTCATATATATATATTGCACTAGTCACTTTTCTCCAAACACTTCTTTTTCTTTCTTTACCTGTAATTGCTGGTTTTCTATTGCGGCATGGTTTGTATATATTGTGTTTGCATGTGGCTTTTCATTCAGTTATTTCCATTCGTCGGAATTATGAACTAAGTGGATGTTCTTCTCATGTGCCCTTCTAAGTGCAGTTACCATCCAATTCCCATGGTATTTCCTTAAGCAAAGGGTTCCTGTGTGTGGGATCCTAAGGGGAACAAGTACACAGACTTACTTTCTGCTTACTCTACAGTCAACCAGGTTCGTGTAATCTTCTTTGGGTACACAGCGATGCTGACAGTGACACAATCTTGAACCATGTTGAGAAATCATTTCTGGGGGACTTGCGCTTTTGGTTTTTAATGTTGCATATGCTCAAATGAGTTAATCAGCATGTCTTTTAATCTGCCTGGATGATAATGTTATGTACATGGCTTCTGTTTTGCAGGGTCATTGCCATCCCAAGGTTATGAAAGCTTTGGTTGAGCAGGCAGGAAGGTTGTCTCCTGGGTGCTAGATCAATTTCCCAAATGGTCTCCTACTAATATAGAGACATACATTGGCAGATTGTCCTCAAGGTATGCATCTAAACCTGCTTATCAATGGGAGATTAATCAAAACCATTTTAGTGATATGTATCTCATTTGTTGGAACATGCATGGCATCATTGCATTCTTAGGTAAAAGTATGTTTTCCTGTGGTGTATGAGAATAAGTTTATAAAAATTCATAGTTATAAATAATTTCTTCTCCTTGCAGAAGGATCCGGCGAAACGATTGCATTTACTTTTGACTGTGAAGGATTCTGCAACAAATATACCCAAAAACTTAGAAGCACAGAGAAGATTGGAATTTTTCACCAATTCACTTTTCATGGACATGTCCCCTGCAAATCTTGTTTCTGAAATGCTCCCATTCAGGTTGTTTTTGTTTGGAGTTTTTTCAGCTTATTGGTCTTTCCAATGATACATATCTAAAATAGTTTCACTCCCTCTGTAGTGTATTCACTTCCTACTATAGTGAGACTATACTCTATAGTTCTGTTGAGCTTCGGGCTAAAAACGAGGATGGGATCTCTATTCTTTTCTATCTCTAGAAGATCTTCCCTAGTAATAATGGCTTTCATTTACTTTTTACTTTTTACTTTTTACTCTCTATATATGGCTTCTTTAGATTGGAGGACCTTTTGAGGATGGCCATTGTCTCCTAAAACAGATTCCAGAGTACTGGAGGATCTTGGACTGAACCTTTTTCTTTCAGTTGTTCATCCAAAAAATTGAAAAAGATTAGCAATGTAGTTTTTTGCCTCCTACCTCCTAGAGGCATATAGCTTGACACTATTTTTCATAGATTATGTACTTATCACTAATATGTTTCTGTTTCAGTAGAAGGTTGAGTTCATGAATTTTAAGTTCAAGCTCCTTTGCATCTAGACCATGTGCATTAAAAATTTATGCTTGTCAGTGGGTAAATGAACCAATCACATCTTAATGCCCAAAGTTTCAACAGAAAAAGTAAATAGTTGTCAGGTTGTAGAATTGTGCCTTGCATATGGAAAATTTACCTTTTCTGAAAGTGGATGGTACATGTATGGAGAAAAGAGGACTACACAAGGTTAACCAAAAAACACACACAAAAATAAACTCAGAAACCAACCCTTTACAAAGGCACCAAGATGGTGACTCAATCAATCAATACTCATCCCAAAAGAGACAAAAAGGAAGAGGTACAAGCTTTCACATTACAAAGTGCCATTGCCCAATCCCGGACCCTAGAAGAAACAGAAGACAAACCTGTCAAACACCAAAGTTTGATTCTGAAAAATTCTCCTATTCCTTTCACCCCAAATGGTCCACAGGTTTGCATGAGAAAATTTTCTTGCTAAGATGTTAACATTGGGTAGTCGATGTCAGGGGGGTGGAGTAGATTTGTTGAATAGAGGACTTACTCCAGATCTTGTAGCTCTTGAGGATTAGGATAGACTATGTGGGGTTATTTCTCACAAATATTCCATGACAAAATGTTTGTTTTGCAATCTGATTTTTCTGAGGAAAAGAAATTCTTTCAGCCCGATTGCCTTTCATGTATATTCCAACTTTTACCCCACTCTTATGCCAGCCTTTGTTTTTAAACTTGAAATACTGATATTTTCCTTTGACTGCATCAGCAAGCAAGAAACAACCTTGTGACCTTTGATTAGTCGTACACTCTTTTCCTTACAATGTTTTCACACACTTTTTTATTAATTAAGTTCTACTGGTTGGTTGTCTCATATACATGACATTTAGAACTGAGTTGACACAGCAGATCATTAACTTTAAGATAGCATAAGTAGCCGGATTTAGCTTATGCCATATGTTAGCCGATGATTCATGCTTGAACCCAATCAATTACCTCTATCAGTACTCTCTGCTCAAGTGACGTCTGTTTCATTAGGCTTGTTTTTTAGAAGGCTGGTCGTGTTGGTGTGTGTAATACTTTCTACTTTTCTACAGGGGAAAGGTAGCAGAAGGTATAAATTTTGATCAACATTATAGAAGACTTGTGATCATGTTTGGAATGCCCTTCCAATATACACTCAGCAAGTAAACCAAACGGTATGCTATAGGGGTGAAAAATGTGTATTTGCAATTTTCAATGTATGTACCTATGGGGAATCATAATATGCTCATGTCTGCCATCTCTGTTTATGAAATGTTAAGAATTATGTGCAATTTCTTCCTCCTTAGGCTAGTTTATTTTTTACTGTGTTAATTTCTATTCACAGGATATTGCGGGCCAGGTTGGAATATTTACAAGAGACATTTCAAATAAAGGAAGGTGATTTTCTGACATTGGATGCAGTGGTATGATTTCTCTATTGGCTCATTCTGGAACTAAGCAGTCACTTTATGGTGCATGTTGCTTATGACTATGAGTTGAACAATTGACATGCATGTTGATGTAGAGGCAAGCTGCATAATGGGTTGGTCGAGTGATACGCTCAAAGGTAGATTATGGAATGATGATTTTTGATGACAAGAGGTATGCCATTTTCTTGTCTTCCAGATAAGGTTACTAAAAGCTAGTGGACAATTCATTCTTACAGCCATTATCTCAAACTTCTTCAGGTCCATGAGTTTGTAGGGCTAACATAACTCTATTATGCTAGTAGTCATGGAAATTAATGACATAATCAGCCTTGCCAGAGTGTCAGAGTTTGTTGATGGCCATCCAAATTGCATTAGGGCCACTGATAAGTAGGTTGGTATATGCCAGTATCTCACTTCCTTGACATTAGAGCTTCAGGAAGAAGTGTGTGGTTTGTGTATGCCACAGTTCTGGAGGAGATGTTATAAATGAAAAAACAAATAGCAGTCCTTCTGCAGGGTCTAAATTTGGGCCTGAGGAGGGTAAATCCGGTTTGGCCCACGAGCAGCCCAATGGCGGCAGGCCCAAATCGGAACCGTCTCCTTAATTGCACCCAAGAGGCGCTCGAAGTAAATGGCCCGCTAAGGCGTGGCCCAACTGATGTGACACCACTTTGGGGTGATGGTCACAAGACCAATGCTTCCTCGGACCTAAGTATGCAAGCACAACCACAAGGCTAAGAAGCCTACGTAAGCGGACCTTCGTATGGCACACACACTTAACCCGGGGGTAACTCGGGGATGCCGAGTCGAGGAAATGGGACAAGCCCCTTGCGGGTAGAGGGCCAGCAAAGTCTAAGGCAAACCTCCTCTTGAGGGGCGGATACTCAACTCAAGGTGTTGGCCTTGGCCAAAGGACGCGGATCACTCACTCACCTACGGTGGTCACACAAAGTGCGGTGGAACCTTAAGATCGGGCGCTCTCTTCCTTACCGACGGCGCAATTGGAGAATATTAAATGAACAAGGATAATTGAGAGCAAGGGTCGAGATTTTACCTAGCCGGTTTGAAGAAACCGGCTCCGGTCGGAGACGTGGGCGAGCGGGGAAGCGTGTGTTCTCCACACGCCGCGCCGATGAAGCTTCGAACCTGAAATTTAAGATTTACATGCACTACGCCCCTTGCAAGGGGGTTGGACTACGGGTGGGGGTTCAAATTACAACCAAAAATATTCCTCCACGTAGGGAGGGGCCTTCATCCGGCCAAGCGGGGAGGGGAGAAACGGAGAAAGTATGCCGAATGAAGACCGAGAACGGTTCAGTCTTCTCTCTGCGAGTGCTGACAGTCGGTCGAAGATGTTGCTGCTGTGACTTCTCCCGAATTTTGTTGGGGACAAAACCACTTGGAGAATCTTTGTATCTAGAATAGGGTGACTCCAGAATTTTGTAAATTTCTTCAGGCACCGCTGTTGGTCGGGGTGGGGGATTGAACAGGGTGGCTGACCCTCGGATCTGATAGTTTCAGGTTCCCAACAGCAGGAAGAAGAAGGTGCCACGACCGCTCCCGAGCTCAGAATCAGGTGCCGCTGGAGTCGTTGGAACCTTTGACAAGTCCTCTTCGAAGCAAGACTGACGGGGATGCCAGCTGATGTCAGGGTCGACCGGTAGGCTCTGAACACTGAGGAGGGGTCAGTGCAGACTGAGTGGAGGTAGATCCGAGCGACTGGAGGAAGAAATTAATAACTCTTGCGAACGGATGCCGATTGGAGTTCCGCCTCTTGATTCTGAAAGTAGACAGGTCGAAGAAGATCTTTGCAGAAGAACGTTTGTCTTGATTCACGCTGGATTTGTCGTGGCAGAGCTTCCAATCACGTTCAGGTGCTCTGTCAGGAGAGCTTCGCGCAGTCGAGGGAGAACAGCTCTCTCGGGCAGCTCGGTGCTCCGACGACAACGAAACCACCGCCGTTGCGAAGAAGACAGGCAGACGCTTCCGTGGGTACCTCTTGGGCCTTCAGATTCGTGGGGAGGTGGTCGGGGTGGCCGCTGCTAGCAGGTGATCTTCTGCAGGTCGCTAGTCTAGATGGTGGAAGGTGGGGGTGATGGAGAAGAACAATGGGAGAGTGGAGGAGATGAGAGAGAGGGGAGGCGACCTAGGGCTATGGAGGGAAGAGGGATTTCGAAATTCAAAGGCCTAGGGAGGTGGAGGGGTGCTTGGGGTAGTGGGAAGGGTGCTTGGGAAAGTGGGAGGGGTAGTTGGGGGTTGGGTGGTGAGGAGAGGATTGGTGGAGGGGGTCTTGGGAAGGGGGGAGTATTGATGAGGGTTGTGGGGAATGGGAAGAGGCTTTAATGGGGTAGGTGGGGAGTGGAGGTGGTTGGGAAGGGAGGAGAGAGAAAATTTTCAAAATTGGGGTGGGGAGGAGAGAGAATGGGGTTCGCCCCCTTTAGAGAGAGAGAGAAGAGAGAGAGAGAGAGAGGGGAATCCACCCCTTAGAGAGAGAGAGAGAGATATTCTCACAATTGTAGTGGAATTTCAAATTTTCTTTCAATCATTCATTACCTCAAAATGGAGAGAGTGGGGTCCTATTTATAGGGATCCCACAATTTACAATAAGGCCCTGACTTTTGACACATTGACTAATAACCAACAAGATAGGGGCGCCCATGGGCCAAGCCCATTGAATTGGGCCCAATAGCTAACTAATAAACCTAATGACACTCAAACCTAGGGAAATAAGCACAAGACCTAGGGACATGACTCAAATAAAGGGGAAATTACAATGATATGACTCAAATAAAATAAAGAAACATACATAGGACTCAAAATAAATGACTAGACCATGATGTACGCCTCCGGGGTGACGAAAATGGTCGAGCGTGTCAAGACGGATGGTGATGACCCCATCATACTCCCGGGGTGCGGAGAACTCGACTCCATCGAGTAAGAGGTGGTACCGCTCACATGTCTTCCGAAAGAAGCTGATTCTTCCACCTAGCGAGGTAGAGCCCGTTCACCTTGCTCCGAGTGATGATTACCTGTTCATCCAATATTCTCTCAAGTTGCTTACGTCGGGCTCTCTGGGCTGATGGTGCTCACATGGGGAGGGGTGGGTGCTCTCTCAAGGGAGGAATGGGCTTGAAATTCTCACTTGGTACCACCGTGGGTCCCTTGTGTGGCACAAGGCTTTCCACATTGAAACTGAAGTTAACTCTGTATCCCTTGAGGAGGCCTATCTTAGTAGTGGGGCTAATGCACCTCAAAACCTGGAAGGGGCTGATCCCACAAAACCTCAATCTTGAATTGTCTCTATGTGAGAGCCTCTCATTCCTCACCATCCCAGAATCACCCATTTGGATTTCTTGGTGACGCCATTGAGTCGGTCGGCCTTTTGTAGATTTCATGACTCTTGTTGATGCGCTTGCAAGGTTATCATGTAATTTTGTGAATGCTTTCCTTTTAGTGGTTATGGGTGGACCTGGACAACCATAGATGGACCTATCATGCCATGATGTCATATGGACCTTGATGAACCTTGGTGGGCCGGGGCAACCATATGTGGACCTATCATGCAATGTTGTTATGTAGACTTTGGTGGGCCTAGGTGGGCCGGGGCAACCATATGTGAACCTATCATGTAAAGTGGTGATGAATGTCAGGGAACCCGGACATCTGTAGATGCTTTTGACATGCTTAAGACCCATGATGAATGGGGGTGGACCAATACATCCGAATATGGACCACTCATGCTTTCTACTTGACATGTGGGTGATATGAATGAATGGACCCAACATAGTGTTCATGCCAAGTGGTGTGGTAAGCCTAGACACATGCATGTTTTCCTATGGGTGACTTCCATGTGTATAGGTGTGGGACAACCTTTGAACTCCCATTGGAAAGGGTCGAATGGATCTAAGAAGGTGGTCATCATGGGGTGAAGCACAACCTCAATACCTAGGGATATGTGGCCCAAGGTCATAGCTCCCAAGGTGTAACCCGGGTCTAAGATGGAGTGAATTGGGTCAAACATGGTGAGTTGGTGTAGGGAAAGGTGGGTGGTGGATAAAGTGTTTGGGTCACACGAGTCTCTTGACTCCCATTGGAATGGATCATATGGACCATAAAATGGGTTACCTAAGGGGAGGAACTCCATGTCCTCAAGATCCTCAAAAGGTGCTAAGTCATCCTTCTCCATGATAGTTGGGCCAATGTTCTTGGCAAGTTGGTCGGCCATGAGTGGAGGGCTTGGCTTTCTACCCAAGATAAGAAGCTCTAAATCAAGGAGAAGGTAGGGCTCATTGGGTGTAGGGAGGAATAGAAGGAGGTCGCTAGTGTAGTAACCAATGGTGCAAACCGAGGTGATAGACCCTATGCATAGGTGTAGGAGGCTAAGGCTCCTAGGTTGTTCGACCATAGGGGTCAACATGCTAGTCATCTCTAATTGTCATGCTATGCCCTTGAGAAGGTCCTCTAAGGTCTCCACTTGATAGGATGCTTGGATTGTGATGTGATAGGAGAAGAAGGGCACTATGGGAAGGTCTTGTTCTATGGGAGGAAAAACTTGGGCCGGGATCTCTCTAATTGGGCTCTCCTTTAGCCAACTAACAATGGGTCCTCCTAAGATGAGCTCCGCCCCAACTAGAGAGGGTGGTGTAAGATATAGACCACCGTGTGAGGTTTCTTCTTCAATTTGGACTTGGGTTTCCTCCAAGGTGGGGGGTGGGTTTGGAGTGCTCACAACTATTGGATCGGGTATGAGTTCTTCTACTAAGGAGGTGAGGGGGTCTTTTGGGGTGATGAGGGTTGGTGTGTGGTGCTCCAGGGGTGGAGGGTAAAGGGAAACTTGGATTGGGATTGATAGAGTGGGGTTTGGGAGTGGAAGTAGTGGAGGTCTAGGTTGGGGTAGGATTGCGGTTGGAAGTGGAAGGTGGGTTGGGTGACAAGATTTGGGTTGATGGGTTTTGGGAGATGTGTCCCTTTTTGGGGACGATGGTGAGGTTGCGGTGGTGGCCAAGGGGGCTTGTGGGGTACGGGTTTGGTGAGGGGATTTAGATTTGGGGGTGGTGGCCATTATGGGCCTAGGTGGAGGGGTGGACATGGGGTCCAATTGGGTATGTGGACATATGGTTGTGGTAAGGACTTGGATGTAGGATGTAGATGTTGTGGTTGGAGTAGGAGAGGTGGGAAATGGTGGGGAATGCGTGATTAGGGTCTTGGGTTGGCCAAGGAGAAATGAAGGAGTTGAAATGCTCTTTGGGCTTTGGTGTCCGAAATGGGAGGGAAAAATATATCTAGCCCTAAGTTGTTCCTTCATGTCCCCCCATGTTGTGAGGGGAGCTTCCCTTCTAATTATCTTTAAGCCTTCAATTTTCAACCAATGAGTGTGGGCCCGTTTGGTAAGTTGCAAGTTGGCAAATCGGACTTTCTCATCCTCGGACATGGGATACCAAGTGAAGTAATGGTCCATCGAGACTTCCCACTCTAAATAGTCACTAGGTTGAGTTCCATCAAAAGTGGGAGGTCGGGGACATGTCCTTCTATCATCCGTCCTTGGGGCTGGCCCATTTTCTCCAAGTTGGTTAGTCGACCCGATATGTTATCAAGCCGCTCATTGGCATAGGTCAAGGCCTTCATGAGGTAGTTGACATGGCCAGGGAGGTTATGTGTGTTAGTGGTAGGCATCCTTTGGTGGTTTGGACTTATGAAGAGCGCCGATTGGTAAGGTCGGTAAGAGGTGGCCATACTAGTGGACAAGATATGCAACCGAGGACTCTAAATGCATAAACATGCCCTAGGACCAACTTAATAGAGATATGTTGTGAACTTGCTCTGATACCACTTGATGTGACACCACTTTGGGGTGATGGTCACAAGACCAATGCTTCCTCGGACCTAAGTATGCAAGCAAAACCACAAGGCTAAGAAGCCTACGTAAGCGGACCTTCGTATGGCGCACACACTTAACCCGGGGGTAACTCGGGGATGCCGAGTCGAGGAAATGGGACAAGCCCCTTGCTGGTAGAGGGCCAGCAAAGTCTAAGGCAAACCTCCTCTTGAGGGGCGGATACTCAACTCAAGGTGTTGGCCTTGGCCGAGGGACGTGGATCACTCACTCACACCCACGGTGGTCACACAAAGTGCGGTGGAGCCTTAAGATCGGGTGCTCTCTTCCTTACCGACGGCGCAATTGGAGAATATTAAATGAACAAGGATAATTGAGAGCAAGGGTCGAGATTTTACCTAGCCAGTTTGAAGAAACCGGCTCCGGTCGGAGACGTGGGCGAGCGGGGAAGCATGTGTTCTCCACACGCCGCGCCGATGAAGCTTCGAACCTGAAATTTAAGATTTACATGCACTACGCCCCTTGCAAGGGGGTTGGACTAGGGGTGGGGGTTCAAATTACAACCAAAAATATTCCTCCACGCAGGGAGGGGCCTTCAGCCGGCCAAGCGGGGAGGGGAGAAACGGGGAAAGTATGCCGAATGAAGACCGAGATCGGTTCAATCTTCTCTCTGCGAGTGCTGACAGTCGGTCGAAGATGTTGCTGCTGTGACTTCTCCTGAATTTTTTTGGGGACAAAACAACTTGGAGAATCTTTGTATCTGGAATAGGGTGACTCCAGAATTTTGTAAATTTCTTCAGGCACCGCTGCTGGTCGGGGTGGGGGCTTGAACAGGGTGGCCGACCCTCGGATCTGATAGTTTCAGGTTCCCAACAGCAGGAAGAAGAAGGTGCCACGACCGCTCCCGAGCTCAAAATCAGGTGCCGCTGAAGTCGTTGGAACCTTTGACAAGTCGTCTTCGAAGCAAGACTGACGGGGATGCCAGCTGATGTCGGGGTCGACTGGTAGGCGCTGAACACTGAGGAGGGGTCAGTGTAGACTGAGTGGAGGTAGATCTGAGCGCCGGGAGGAAGAAATTAATAACTCTTGCAAACGGATGCCGATTGGAGTTCCGCCTCTTGATTCTGAAAGTAGATAGGTCGAAGAAGATCTTTGCAGAAGAACGTTTGTCTTGATTCATGCTGGATTTGTCGTGGCAGAGCTTCCAATCACGTTCAGGTGCTCTGTCAGGAGAGCTTCGCATAGTCGAGGGAGAACAGCTCTCCCGGGCAGCTCGGTGCTAGGACGATAACGAAACCACCGCCGTTGCGAAGAAGACAGGCAGACGCTTCCGTGGGTACCTCTTGAGCCTTCAGATTCGTGGGGAGGTGGTCGGGGTGGCCGCTGCTAGCAGGTGATCCTCTGCAGGTCGCCAGTCTAGATGGTGGAAGGTGGGGGTGATGGAGAAGAACAATGGGAGAGTGGAGGAGATGAGAGAGAGGGGTGGGTGACCTAGGGCTGTGGAGGGAAGGGGGATTTCGAAATTCAAAGGCCTAGGGAGGTGGAGTGGTGCTTGGGGTAGTGGGAAGGGTGCTTGGGAAAGTGGGAGGGGTAGTTGGGGGTTGGGTGGTGAGGAGAGGATTTGTGGAGGGGGTCTTGGGAAGGGGGGAGTATTGATGAGGGTTGTGGGGAATGGGAAGAGGCTTTAATGGGGTAGGTGGGGAGTGGAGGTGGTTGGGAAGGGAGGAGAGAGAAAAATTTCGAAATTGGGGTGGGGAGGAGAGAGAATGGGGTTCGCCCCCTTTAGAGAGAGAGAGAAGAGAGAGAGAGAGAGAGAGAGAGAGAGAGAGGAATCCACCCCTTAGAGAGAGATATATATATTCTCACAATTGTAGTGGAATTTCAAATTTTCTTTCAATCATTCATTACCTCAAAATGGAGAGAGTGGGGTCCTATTTATAGGGATCCCACAACTTACAATAAGGCCCTGACTTTTGACACATTGACTAATAACCAACAAGATAGGGGCGCCCATGGGCCAAGCCCAATGAATTGGGCCCAATAGCTAACTAATAAACCTAATGACACTCAAACCTAGGGAAATAAGCACAAGACCTAGGGACATGACTCAAAGAAAAGGGAAATTACAATGATACGACTCAAATAAAATAAAGAAACATACATAGGACTCAAAATAAATGACTAGACCATGATGTACGCCTCCGGGGTGACAAGAATGGTCGAGAGTGTCAAGACGGATGGTGATGACCCCATCACCAACCCAGCCTCGCCATCAGATTCTACAGCACGGGAAAGCACGTTAGTCACTGGAGGACCCTCCGGCGATCGACCGTTACCCCCTACCACGTCGGCCCAGATCCCATAACGGGCGAGCACGCCCCATGAGCGCCGTAAGACTCGCCCAAGGACCAGCCGACGCCGGGGTATTCGTCCTCCAACGGAAAAATCCCACCGCTATAGCGAAGGGAGTTACTCCACTTTCTACGCCTTCCCTGTCAAGGGATAAGGCTCCTCGCTCCCGGACAATCCCTATAAGAAGGGGAGCGACTGAGAAGAGAGACACGGTGGATGATTCTGCCAAAACCTACTACACCAGAGAATAGAGCTACTTGCCCTGCAGTGCTGCTAGAGGGAAGCACCGATGATCTACGCTGAAGGAAAGATTCTCCTCCGGCGACCTTACCACCCAGCGAGCACTCACCGAGTGAACACTGGGAGCGGCGAGCACTCGTTCTGAGGATCTACACGGCCCTTCAGCTCTCGACTGCGATTTCCTTCTCTCTCTCTCTCTCTCCCTCGGTCTTCTCTATTCCTTATTAATCCGTTGCTGACTTAAGCATCGGAGGGTTGTCTCTTGGGGTAATACCCAGGACTCCTTTTGACACCTTTCTGGTTTTTGGTGATTGCAGGCCTCCACGGGTGCAGGATGATTTCTCCAACAAATAAATAGAGAAGGTGGTACGTGGCCTAGGAACCATTTTCCTGCCTCTACACTTCATGGCGTCGTCTGTGAGAACCTGAGCAAAAGGCCATGGCACCCTGTGGAAGCCTCCGCAACGCTAGCAACCGGGGGCGTGGTTCCCATTAGGGACCCAACTCCCGCCGGGGGTCACAGGAAGCTTCTTCCACTCACCCCCGACGCGAGGTCACCCCAGGTGATCTCGATGAAATTTGCCAGCAGATCCGAGCCCTGACAGAGTTTTGCCAGGAGCTGCGGAACCAGCGGGAGGACGATAGAGGCCAAACTGGGGAGAACCCCCGCCGAGCGCAAGAGGCCTCTCATGCCTCGGTCGCGAGGACCCGACTGTCGCGTAGCCAGCCCCCGCCAAGGGTACGCAGCCCACTACACTCCAACCCAGAGATGGATCACAGGCTCCAGCGCTTCAACGAGATAGAAGACAAGGTCCGCTATCTGGATGACGTCCTCCTGGTCGCCAAGAATAGTGGCCTGATCGACGATGACCTGGACTTCCACGCTCCCTTCTCTAAGGAGATCATGGAAGCCCCCATCCCGCCAAAGCTTCAGTTGCCGTCGTTCACCTCCTACAACGGTACCACCGACCCAGCCGACCACATGCACAGCTTCGAGTCCAACCTGGTGTTCCACCGGGCCTCGGACACTGTGAAGTGCCTGGCATTCGTCACGACCCTCCCGGAGAATGCCCAAGCCTAGTTTGAGTCCCTATCGGTCGAGACTATCTCCTCCTTTCAACAGCTCAAGAAGCTGTTCAAGGAGATCTTCTTCAGGTGCAGAAAGGTGGCCAAGTCAGCGATAACCCTGCTCGCTCTGAGGCAGGAAAAAGAAGAAATGATGTGGGACTTCGTCTCTCGCTTCCGCACGGAGGTGCTCCACATCCCGTACCTCGACATCGGCATCGTGACCACTGCGCTCACCCAAGGGATGTGGGACCACATCCTTTGATGGGCACTCGGAGTGGAGGCCCCCATGACCCTCCCTGACCTCCTCGCCCTCGCACAGAATCACGCGCGTTGCGAGGAGAACACTGCGGTGCTACGCCATGCGACCAGAACCGACTGGTCCGACCGGAAGAGATCTGCCGACTCACCGCAAGAGGAGCGGAGCAAGAGGGAGCGACGTGACAGAGATCACCGCGATCGCCCCGAAAGAGAAAGGGGGAACTGTCGCAACTACACACCCCTGAAGGCTCCACCCCACCAGATTCTGATAGAGATCCGTGAGGAGCCATTCTTCAAATGGCCTCCTCAGATGAAGTCGGACCTGCGTTCGAGGAGCAAGAAGAAGTATTGTCACTACCACCGCTACCACGGCTACGACACCGCCGATTGCATCAACCTAAGGGATGCCATCGAGGAGTTGGTCCGCAAAGGACTCCTCGATAAGTTCCTCGTCAAAGCCACGGAGAGGCGAGAGAAGACGCCCCCGCCAATCGACAACCGACCCAACGGAAAAGAGATCATAATGATCTCTGGGGGGGCGGCCGTGGGAGGAGATAGCGCAAGTAGGCGGTGGCGATACACCTCGGCCGTCCACATCGTGGAGCAGGGCAAAGACACACGACCGGAAGCTACCACCCAAGGCCGTCTGAGAGACCCTATCGTCTCCTCAGAAGATGACCTAGAAGGTGTGACCACTCCCCATTCCGATGCACTCATGGTCTCGGCCACCATAAACCAATGTACCGTGCGTCGTATTTTAGTAGATAATGGAAGCGGACCGGATGTCATCGCATACGACTGTCTCGTGCTTATGGGTGTTGACGTATCTCGGATCGCACCTCTACATACACCAATGTACGGGTTCTCCGGCACTACTGTCCATCCGAAGAGACAACCTTCCTCGCCGATTTCACAGTTGTTCGCGCAATGACCAAGTATAACGCTATCATCGGACGAGGGATTCTCGGTATGCTTCGTGGCGTCCCCTCTTCCTACCATCAGAAGCTCAAATTCCCCACCCCTCGAGGGGTAGGGGAGGTCCGGGGAGAGCAGAGGGGGTCCAGGAGGTGCAACCTCATCTCGACTAGCGACCGACATCCAGAAGAAGTACCCCCTGAGAAGAAAGCAAGAACTGAAGACCCAGGTCCAAGCACAAGTGAGCCAGCCGAGGACTTGTACCTCATCCAAGTGGGAGATGACCCAAGCAAGACACTGAGGATCGGCGCCACGCTGTCCGAGCAAGACAAGTAGGCCAACGCGACTTTCCTCGCATCCCATCAGGATGTGTTCGCATGGTCTAAAGACGAGCTTCCCGGGATTCCTCCGAAAGTCATTACGCATCAACTGAGATTGGAGCCCGCTTGCCGCCTAGCCCAGTAGCGCCGAAGGCGTTGCAACCCCAAGTGACAAGCCATCATCAGGAAACAGGTAAGTGAGAAGCTGCGCTCGGGGCTACTCAGACCCACGAGGTACCCAGACTGGGTGGCCAATGTGGTCTTGGTCCCCAAGAGCAACGAAAAGTGGCGGATGTGTGTGGACTTCACCGACCTCAATAGAGCTACACCTAGGGATAGCTTCCCCATGCCACGAATCGACCAGTTGGTTGACGCCGCGACCGGGCACGAAATGTTGAGTTCCTTGGATGCCTACTACGGGTATCATCAGATCAGCATGCACAACCCCGACCAGGACAAAATGACCTTCGTCACTGACCATGGCCTCTATTGCTACACCCGCATGACATTTGGATTGAAGAATGCGGGAGCAACGTACCTGCGCCTCGTCAACCACATGTTCGGCTCACAGATCGGCCGCAACATGGAGGTCTACATCGACGACATGCTCGTAAAGAGCCTCCAGGCCACAGAACACTTGGGAGAGTTGGCGGAGACCTTCACTGTGCTCAGAAGGTACAACATGAAGCTCAACCTGGCCACACGTGCATTCGGAGTACGGTCAGGAAAGTTCCTCGGTTTCCTCGTCACCCACCGAGGGATCGAAGCGAATCCCGACCAGATCCGAGCAGTGCTAGAGATGAAGCGGCCAGGGTGAGTAAGGGATGTACAGTGCCTCACCGGGCCCGTTGTCGCCCTTGCTCGGTTCTTATCTAGAGCCACCGAGCGGTGTCTCCCCTTCTTCCGACTAATCAAGCAAGCCAATCAAGCGCCAGAAAAGAAAGGCCAGATAGACTGGGACCAAGAATGCGGGTAGGCGTTTGAAGAACTAAAGCGCTACCTGATGACCACTCCTGTCCTCACCAAACTGCAACATGGAGAACAGCTGCTCCTGTACCTATCTGTCACGCCAAACATGATAAGCGTCGTACTCACACAGGAAGAGGCCGGTGTCATGAAGCCCATCTACTACGTTATCTGAGCATTGCAAGGACCAGAATTTTGGTACTCGCGAACTGAAAAGTTTGCCCTAGCCCTCATTACTGCCGCTCGTAAGCTGCTTCCATACTTCTTGGCTCACCCAATTGCCGTTCTCACCGACCAGCCGCTCCGGCAAATCCTCCAGAACTCGAGCGCCTCAGGAAGGCTGGTCAAATGGGCGATCACGTTAGGGGAGTTCGACGTCAAGTTCCACCCGAGGACCACGATCAAAGCTCAGGCCCTCGCCGACTTCATCGCCGAATGCACCATACCCGCCGAGGACTCACCCGGGCAACCTTCAACACCAGTGGGAGCTATACGTCGACGGATCATCCTGCGCGGCAGGTAGCGGTGCAGGATTGGTCTTACTTTCACCGGAAGGATTAGAGCTTTAGTATGCCCTGCGCTTCAATTTCCCGACCACGAATAATGTCGTCAAATATGAGGCACTCCTCTCTGGGCTACGCATGGAGAAACACTTGGGGGCGTCCAGCGTGCGGGCATACAGCAACTCCATGCTCATCGCCAACCAAGTTAGAGGAGAATTCGAGGCATGCAAGCCCTCCATGATCATGTACCTCTAGAAAGCCAAAGCTACGGCAAAGGAGTTCTCCTACTTCGAGGTGGTTCACATTCCACAGGAGGAGAACGTTCAAGCAGACACCCTGTCTCGCTTGGCATCCTCTACCATTGTCTCCGGCTTGAGGTCGATTCTAGTAGAATAATTGCTAGCGCCAAGCATAGAAGAGTCGGTGCCTCAAGTAAATGCCATCGACTACGAGCCTTCTTGGATGGATCCCCTGCTGGATTTTCTCCTACGGTAACAACTCCCGAACGATCGTGCTGAAGCCCGACGCACGCGAGCACGAGCAGCCCACTTCACAATAGTGAACGGCCGATTATACCGCCGGTCCCTTTCGGCTCCCATGTTGAAGTTCTTGTTCCTAACGGAAGCCGGCCAAGCCATCCAAGAAGTTCATGAAGGACTTTGCAGAAGCCACGTAGTGGGGTGAGCACTCGCACGGACGCTGATTCGACAAGGATACTGGTGGCCCACCCTACAGCAAGACTGCCTCGAGTACGTCCGGAGGTGCCCCAGGTGCCAGAGATTCTCCCACCTGCATCATCAGCCGGCTGTGCAGCTTCACACCTTGATGGAGCCTCACCCATTTGCTCGATGGGGGGTGGACACACTAGGTCCCTTTCCCAAGGCACATGGGAGGAAGAATATCCTCATAGTCACCATTGACTACTTCACCAAATGGTCGAAGTTAAGCCATTGGGAAAGATTATGTGTGAAGTGACATGGAAGTTCATGCTGCGAAGTATTATCTGTCGGTTTGGGATCCCGTGAGTTCTCACAATCGACAATAGTAGGCAATTCGCGGGCACCGCCTTCCAAGAGAAGTGCTCCAAACTAGGGATTTGGAACCACTACACATCAGTGGGACATCCCCAGGCCAACGGGCTGGTGGAAAACGCCAACAGGACGCTTCTCCATGGCATCAAGACACGGATAGACCAAGCTGGCGACTCATGGGTCGACTCAGTCCCGAGCATCCTATGGGCCCACCGTACCACTGCCAGGGCGGCCACCAGAGAGACACCGTTCCATCTAGCATACGACGCAGAAGCGGTAATACCGGTGGAAGTAGCCAACCCCTCGTTGCGAGTGGGACATTTCAACGAGGCCAGGAACAGCCAGGCAATGCGGGAAAACTTAGATTTGCTCGAAGAGGATAGAGCAAGCGCGCAAATAGGGCTCATAGCATACCAACAAAAGCTGGCTCAATATTACAACGCCCGAGTCAAAGAACGACACTTCTTCCTTGAAGATTTGGTACTACGGCGAGCAAGCGTGTCTGACCCAAAGGGGGCCGCGGGGAAGCTCGAACTAAATTGGGAAGGCCCGTACAGGGTAACGGAAGTACTCGGCAAGGGATCGTACAGGCTAGCAACGCTGGGGGGGAAGAGGTACCCAGGACGTGGAACTCCGCAAACCTTAGGAAATTCTTCCAGTGAATCGTTGCCAGCCATACTCCATAAAGGTAACCAAAGGGTTTCCTGGAGGCGAGCACTGCTCCCCTTGAAAACAAGAAGGTAACCTAAGGGTTTCCTAGAGGCGAGCACCGCTCTCCTTGAAAACGAGAAGGTAACCTAAGGGTTTCCTAAAGGTGAGCACTGCTCCCCTTAAAAATAAAGGGGTAACCTAAGGGTTCCCTCGTTGCGAGCTCGGCTCTCCTTGAAAACGAGGAGGTAACTTAAGGGTTCCCTAGAGGCGAGCACTGCTCCCCTTGAAAATGAAGAGGTAACCTAAGGGTTCCGTAGAGGCGAGTGTTGACATGTTTTCCTACCTTCCCCTTTTAATTCTCCTTCCAACCCCTTCTTCACTATGCTATTGTAAAGAACTAAACACTGTATAACGAACAAGGGGAAAGGATGTAGAGTGTGTGTGTGATCGCCACCAAGGTGCCGAATGTAAGCAAATACACCCGTACCTTGGAAAAGGGAGACACTCGCCAATGGTCAGCACTGTAGAGATAAACGGCTCGTAGTGAACCGCCCTGTGAATGAGCGGTCGATCGACAGACCGCGCAACAGTGCTGGGACAAACACGGGATGAAGCCTGGCTTGACGATGGAACGGTCCGGAGAAAGCCGTCGAAGGATGCAGGATGGTGAAGAGACGTCCGCTCTATGCCTCAAACGGGCAGGGAGATGACCGTTCAATGCCACCATGTTTTAAGTTGTAGAATCTAAACCTTCACCCCTTTCGGCCGGCCAGAGGGAGTGGGCCTCGGGTTGGGATGATGCTGACCTGCAAAAGGATAGAGAGACCACACAATGGAAGACCAGATTAGAGCTTATGATGTGTAGTAATTACTAGAAATAGAAAGAAATAAGCATGGCTAAGATGGAATAGGGGATACCTGGAGATTTTTAAACCCCTAAGGGCGTCAAAAACATAGGAGGGTGCCTGTAAATGATGTATGAGTAAGAAAACGTGGAAGAAATATAGAAGAAGCGATGCATGTAAATAAAAGAGAACGGTGGGACTAAATGAAATAATGACTCGAAATACGACTACTCCCTGAATCGGAGGCCTATGCGGACGTAGAAGGCCCCCCTCCCTGGTGGTAGGTTGCTCAAAGATTCGGCAGGGCTTCGCCGTCGACCCAAAAATCTCCCCCCCTTTTTCAAAGCTTGACCTTAGGATCTATTTATAGAGCCTCAAAAGCCAACCCCAAAATTAGGGTTTCCAGTGAAAATCTGCTCGAGATATCAACATAAAATCCTTAGATAATATAATTATCTTCCAACCCGTTCAAATGGCACCCCATCTGGTTGAGAAACCACGGAGAAATGGTTGGAACAAATCAAGGATAAAACCACGGATAGAGAGAGAAAAACCCTTAACTTCTTCAGTAATCGGACCATTGCGCGGTCGTGCGATAGACCGCCCAATCCATTGCTCGGCCTGTCACCAGATCGTCCAATGCTATTGGTGGAAATTAAGTAAATAAGCAATATTATCCAAATATCCATCGAATTGCCCGATCATTTCGCCGTTGGACTCTCATTGATTGAACGGTCTACTTCAGACCGCTCAACTTATGGGGTGGTCCAACACGAACCGTTCTAGGCCTGTCGGTGATAAATCTAAATAGATTAGATAAATAGATCATTATCTAGAAAGTCAACGACATGGGACTCTGGGAACAGGACGGCCATGTTCATACCGTTCAATGACATTGGACGGCTACAAACGGACCGTTTGAAAGCTTGTCAGTGAAGATTCAGAAATTTGTCTTAATATCTAATAAATAGTCAAAGGGTTCAGAATCAACCGCTCAATGACTGAATGGCCAAGCGATAGACCATGCAAAGGCTGAACGTTTGAAAATTCATGAAATGTGATAAATCAAGCAAAATCAAGGTCCATTAAGCCCTGAACTGAAGCAGACCGAGTCAGGGAGGGAGGTACCCCAAAATTAGGCCCAATAAGCTGTCTGGAAATAGCCCAATGAGTAATGGATAACTCGAGGTATCAATAAATGAGAGTAAGAGAAATGACTCAACTTATCGGTAAAAAATGGATGTCAACAGATGTCTCTCCTTAACGTCCTCTTTATAGGGGAGCGAGCGGAGGTAGAGCGAAAGCGAAATGGAACATGGAGATGAAGCGAAAATGCAGCGGAGCGGACTGAAAAGCGGGTGTTAAGGTAAAACGACACTCGTTTTGTCAACAAGCGATAGGAATCTTCCGAAAACTCTGAATCACTCACAAGGAATAGTTGGACCAAAAGTGACACCAATCTGGAGGGATTAACTAACAAAAGGGAACATAAGATCAACCTCATGGGGGACACAATCCCGCGGACCAATGAGGAGACCAAAATAAGCGAAAGTAAAGAGACCGACTAAAACTCCAGACGGGGACCTCTTAATCAACCAAACCGAGTGAAAAAACTAGAGAGAACCTTCCAACTCAAAGTGGAATTGCTCCTCTTACCCAAACACTGAACACACAGCTATCCATCATTGGTGAGACACTATCAGGTAAACCATGGGTCATGAATGCTCAAAAGATGCGTATGATGCATGTTGGGCTAAAATAAAAGAAATTATCAAAATAAATGCAAAGAAAGGATAAAATATAAAATACTCAAGAATAGTATTGCTAAGCTGGGAGAATCAGAGTCAAGACACTATCTGCAACCACAGCATGCAGGATAGAACCATCCTCCCCATGTTTTCCCAACCTAACGGCCTATCCGATGGTTAAACACGTGAACCTGGATCATCATCGTTTATGTTAAAGGGGAACGTCAGATCCTGGAACACATGAATGACCAGCCGGTTCTCGAGATAATATAACAATATAGATACCATATAGTAATGCAACAATGAGTAGGGATAGAGAGCCATACCTGACTTACCTGCGCAGGTGAAATGGCATTTTTTTATTTTAATTTTCTGATTTTTATAGATTTTCATGTATAAGACAAATATGATAAACAAGCAAGTATAAACATAGCGTAGATAACATAACGATTAACTGAACGACAAACAATACGACATAACATAATGATCAAATGAAATGGGAGACAATGCGACATAACATAACAAGGGCAAACGAGCACATATGCAATGGCATGAACAGATAACATGCATGCATGAACACGGTGTGACAAGACAACAACGCGGTGGGACAACACACGATTGAGACAAGAACATGACGGATGACCACACGGCTGGGACAAGAACATGGGACATAAAGGGGTGACTAACAACATGTGCAAGATAACTAACACCACTCGGTGAGGGACAAAACAACATGTGTGGGACAACACAGTGGGACTTAAACTCGTGACAAGGACAAGGCGGGACAAAAGACATAAACAAATACGCCCTTCAATCAAAACTCAAGATCAGAATGAAGCATAACCGCCAGGTTCATAATCGTGAGGCAAAACCCTCTCATAAAGATATGATCATTGCAAACAAAAGCTGAGAAGGACATGAGCTTCAGAACAGATCGAGAGAGTGGATCGAAGAAGGAAAGAACAGATCAAAATTGTGGACAGGAAGCAGAGCACAAAGATATAGCAAGGAATGCCTAAGTACTTACAACCTGCACACTTAGCAAACGGATTACGTATCTGTCCTTAAAACAAATGCAAATGCATGAAAAAGACACATTTTTTATATTTTTGTATTTTTTTAGATTTTTTTTAGATTTTCAATAGTATTTCATTTTTTCTAGATTTTTTAAAGTATTTGATTTTTTAGGTTTTTAAATTATTTGATTTTTTTTGAAAGTTTGAAATATTTGATTTTTTAGATTTTTGACAATATTTGATTTTTTAGATTTTTGAAGTATTTGATTTTTTTAGACTTTTGGTAATATTTGATTTTTTTTAGATTTTGACATAGCAATCCGCAACACCTAAAGACGGGCTCAAACTACTGGCCAGGGATCGTCGTTCCTATCCCTTTCATTAAAGGCTTCCCTTAAGCAGGGCGTGCATGTGAGGGTGGCTTACCACAACCAACCACTTCTAAAGAACGGTGCCCCTACTAAGGCCATACCTGGAATACAACCTAACCTAAGAGGGAGAAGAAGAAGAAAAATTAGAGACAAGCTTCGTGCAGGATGGGAGATATCAAGGCTCGAATTCCTTTCAGGGCACTACCCCTCAAAGAGATAGCCTATTGCGCCGGGGCTTTGTGTCTTTGATTTTTAGACCTATATTTATCAGGCACGCATGCGACCGGGCTGATGCGGGACTAGACCACGGACACGACAAGCTCGTGAATGCCCCTTAATGAGGGAAGCGTCGGATGTGCGCGGTTGAGAAATCGGCAATGAGGTAGGGTGATCGGCTCTCTTTTGTGCCCGGATCGGGTCACGAGACGGTCACGTACTCTCTCGCAGCAGCGGTAATGAACATATAAAGTGAGCTAGATATCCCTACACATGCTCTCTAGCAGCGGCATAAACAAGTATATATGAAATTAAGTAAAATGCCAAGTAAGGAGCGAGGACGATACCTCCACGCGCTCGGCGTGGGGACGACGGACCCAGCCTTGCCTGATTATGAACATACTGCCTTGCTGGGGCGGTGTGAACGTCAAAAAATGATGATGATCATACGACATGCACGTCTCAGCACTCGAGAGCGAGTCGAAGATGGAAAGGCTGAATAAACCCTGTGCCTCCTCCAAGCAGGACGAATACCTACCCGGTGCTCCACCACCCGACAAAGAATCCCCTCGTGTTGAAGAGACAGCCCCGGCTCTCCAGTCGGCATTGCCAAAGGCTGAATCAAAAGAAACTCGAGAATTTGAACACGTGTTCGGCACGCCCCGGGGATCACTCGAAGTTCCAAATCGGGATGCAGAGGCCCTGAAATAAACACCCCGACGGCAGTGCATTACGACTAAAGCAATACAGGAGGATAAGCATCCATCCGAATAGCCGCGAAGCCGAGACGAAGTCTAAACCGGCGCGCCCTTATATGGTCTTTAAACCGGCGCGCCCCTTCCAATAGCCTTAAATCGGCGCGCCCCTAAGGGGGCCTTAAACCGGCGCGCCCTTTACAAGATGCTAGTCCGGCGCGCCCCGTGAACTCCCTTGCTTTATGTTAAAATGGCATGCTCCCGTTGAAGGGTCACCCCTTTGAATGCACTAAACCGGCGCGCCCATCTTGGAGTGCTAATACGGCACGCTTAGTTTAGAAACAAGCTTTTCTCTGAGGCCTTTATCCGGCGTGCAGTGAAGCCATCCCGTCATCAATGCGGTCCCCTGTTTCCTGGGAACGGCATGATGACGAACAAGCCCAAAATGGTTAAAGCTCCCACTTCGATCCGGCGGGCAAACGAGCATATGCCATGAATGGAAGTCCTCGAGCCCCATCCCGCCGAACGCTCATTCCGTCGATCGGCCGGCCATTCTTCAGAAAATGATGATAGCAACGTGGCTCGCGGTGGACGTGCCAGCGGAGCCCCCCTCCCGATCACACCATAGCCTCGCCGGAGGCGACGTCGACAGCAGCAGCAGGGCAACGTCACCAACGTCAGCAGCTGCAGTGGTGGTTGCGGGAAACAAGGAACCAACGGGAGGAAGAAGAATCCAGAGGGCATCCCTCCAAAACAGGGCCTCCGGCCCCTATAAAAGGAGCGCCCAGGCGAAGCTTAAATGGGTTGGAAGGTTGGAAGGGTTAAACAACTCTTGGAAGCCTGAAAAGTGGAAGTCTTCTTCTGAGAGAAACCCCTTGAAGCCCGAAGCCAACGTTCCTGTGAGAGCGAAGTGAAGTGAGAAAAGAGAAGGAGATAGCAGAGAGTGAGGTGAGGGAGATACAGATCTCCCCTCCCCCCCTTGTTTCTTTTTCTTTCCTCCGATGTATTCTTCCCTTTGGTTCCTTGCTTTAGATGCATGAAGAGCCCATGTATTTGCACCCCTTCGTGGTGAAATGAAAACGATCCTTCGGGAGATCCTCTTTTCTTGATATGTTGCATCTTCTTCTCCCCCTTCGGAATACGTTCAGGCTATAGCCCCTCCCTTTCCACTTGGCCTCCAGCGTTTCTGATCTCACTCCCCACTCGTTCTCCTTCGAGGGATCATTACCCATGAGTCGTGAGAGCTCTGGAAGGCTAGTCCTCGAGCTTTTCCACACTCACAGTTGGGTTATCGGACCGCATAAGGTCTACATTTTGAGGTTCACCCTGGAGCAATCCACTTGGTGTTCCTCTATTTTCTCTGGCAATCGTCAGTCCGGGGGAGGTGCTGCCCAAATTTTGCCGGAGGAAGAACATGTAAGAACAGAGAATGCATAGGAATAGACAGACAAACACACTAAACCACTGAGACAAACTAAACTTCCATGTTCCTGCACAGAAAACTGTTCTAATAAAACACTTGAATCATCATGACAATCCACCTGAACAAACACTTAAAACACTTAAATCTTCTTTCCACAAACATAATTCACCAATAAGATGAACAAACCAATCAATAAATCAACTTGCAGTTGAAGGAAAGAAGAAACAGAGCACAAACGGGTTGAAAGAAGATATACAATGCTTAATCCGGCGCGGGTTAACCCGGCGCGGTACCCCCCCGCACCGGTTTAACCCCACACTCAAAACCCATTTTTTTTCCTTGCAGCAATCCGGCGCGCCCCCTTGTACTAGTCCATTTAACCGGCGCGCCCCCCTTCCTGGACCTTAACCGGCGCGCCCCCCTTGAACTCCCTTAAACCGGCGCACCCCCCTTCAGCCCCCTTGTAGTGTCCTTAAACCGGCGCGCCCTTCCCCTTGTGGCATCCTTAACCGGCACGCCCCCCTTCAATATCACTTAATCCGGCGTGCCTGGAAGAGAGAAGGTGATCAAGAAAATAAAAGAAAACATGCAATTCAAGCTAATAGAAAACCCCGCGACCTGACCGCGTAGGTCGATCCGCGTGCGAGGGCGCACGTTGCCGAGTTTTGGCTTTACACTTAACAACCCGCTCCCCCGGACTGTGCGTGAAGAGAAAAGCAATGATGCCCCGTGGTATCGGACGTGGACCTCGGGATCCCTGACATGGTCATGATCCGTGCACCTCTTGGGCCGATAGTTCATCAGCTTGACCCACTTCTTCCAGGATCCGATCCCGCACCCACATGAAGCGTGCCGTACCTACGGCAGATATCCGAATGTCTTTGTTGTTACCTTCGATGCTTCGAATATGGACTCTCGATAGAATACTGGAATTGCCTGTTAGTGGCTGATGTATATATACCGGGATCTAATCCCGCACCTTCATTAAATTCGCCGCACTCGCGGCAAGTATTTATATGGTTTTGAACACCGTTTTGCATACCGATGCGGAGGGTTTGAATCATGTCAACCCAACTCGCATGCTTTAATGAAAAATGATCTCTAGGTCATTTGACCCCTTTTCTTGGTGATTAATCAGAGGTCTTCCCCTCTCCGAGGGGATGTAATTAACGTCGCGGCCTTTATGGCGCGGCGGGTCTCCAGTCCCGACCCGATATCCACAATCGTCTGATCAGTCAGATGGAGCGCACCCCGGGCTTCGGACCACTCCAGTCTCGAAGCCCGAACACATTGTCACCTAGGTGACTGGCACGCCCTCGCACTAGATAAACCGATAAAAAGACCACCGATATCCCACGATATTTCGAACCACACGAAACTCAGTGCGTTCCACAAGCGGTTGCCCCTAGTCGTGCGGTGCTAACCATAGAAGGACATCCCAGAACAGTCAACTCCGTGTGTTTTTTATTAGGAAAATGGGGAGCTATGTTGCTTGGCATCAACAGCATAAGATTCGGCGTCTCCTGTCGGTAATTAGACATGAAGCATAACTCCCTCGTCAGAAATGCAGGACGGAATTGAGGGAGGGCGATGCACGGCGTTGACGTGGCCGCCTCACCGATAAATCGAGGAAGATTAACTAACAAGTGCAGAATGCCCCTGGTCAATCCTGAAGGTACGGCCAATTGCCCCTTGAATAGGGAATCCATCAGGCTCCTGGCGGCCGCATGGGTTAGCACGATCCGAGTAGAGGACCCCTCTCGGTCAGTGAACTGAACAGCAATCGAGCGAGGAGTAATAACGGCATTAATAGTGAATCCCCCAGCGAGCAATGAGATTGCCACCAGCCTCGCTTGTAAAGAAACTAACACCAGTGCATGGGAACTCTTCTTAGCAACCGTCTCCAGAGGAAATATAGGCTCATCATCCCCAAAACAGCAGGGACTCGGACCGGCATGCGGTAAATGAAATCTTGAGTCTTGAAACACATGATCGGCACCGAACTGTCCTGGCTTGGCTCATCATCTCCCTGGAGACCAAACTCAAGGGGCATCGTAGGTAGCGGGCACCTGCTCCGTGGGGTGGAAATAGGTGGAGAAAGGGGTGGATAAAGTTTGGAAGGCGTGGGTGAAAGTGTAGAGAGGGTAGGTGAGGGTAAAGGTGAAGGTGGAGGCATAGGAGGGGGTTCCGCCTGCTCAAGCTCAGACGATGAAGGTGAAAGGAGTGGCATCGGTAGCGGGGATGGTTGTGGTGAGATGGGGGTCTTCGCGAGGGAAGGTGACAAAGGTAATGGTGATGATGATGAGAGTAATAGGGGTGGCAATGGTAGAGAGGGTGAAAGTGGTGATGGAGATGGAGATGATAGTGATAGCAATGGAGGTGGTGAGTATGGTTGATGGGGGCATCTCTCGCCCTTCACATTTTTTCACAGCTTCGATTGCTCGCCAGCATAGCTCCATTGTGTCAGTCATATTTTTCTGAGTCGAGTCATGTAATTTTCATCCTTTATTTGAGTCATGTCATTGTAATTTTCTCTTTATTTGAGTCATGTAACTAGGTTAGTTGATGAGAATCGACGCCGAGCATGTACATTTACTTTTGCATTTATGTCCTTTTAGTTTGTGTTATATCCTTGGGAAAGTATATGCGCAATTGTACAGCTTTATAAGCCAATGCGTCATTCCCATGGATTGTGTGGGTTTTTATGCAATTATACAGTAGGACTAGCAAGGGGGCCCTCAGCCCTTTCCCATTGGTCCATGTCACCTATGTGGGGCTGGTCAACCATCCTAGGTGGCCATCTAGAAGGGTTGAATGTCAAATGCCACATGGGTAGACAAAGGGAGTAAAAAGTCTAAGGTAGGCTACCTACCATGTCAAGCTTGTCTCCCACTTGGGTTATTTTATTTTTTGTGTGTGTGTTGGTCACATTTAATCTAGGCCATTCATCCCCCATCCCTAGATCCAATGGTAGAGATTGGATTAGATTGGAGGCATATAAATACTTGTATTTTCCATTTGAATATTAATGAAAGTGAAAAAATCATTATGCAAGAACCCCTCTCTTGGAGAATTTCGACCTCCCCTCTCTCTCCCCCTGGTTTCTTCATCCCCAACCCCATTCTAGAGTTATATCTCCTTCCCCCCACCTCCGGTGATCATCGGTGCCGCCGCCGCCGCCGTTCGTGCCGCCATCACGCCGCCGCGGAGCCGCCTTCGGTGCTCTATCTATCCTGGATAGAGGCTTCTTGTCCAAATATCTGCTCTCCACCACGTGAAGATCTCAAGCTCCAATTTTTATGGTGTGTTCTACCCTTTTTTTTTTTTTTTTAAATAGAAAAACCTTACCTAGGGCTCAGTGGGAGAGTGCACCCCTAACCAGAGGTTGGGAGAAGCCACTCCACCATTGGACACTAGGAGGCAATTTTATATCATAAGAGGTAAAGAGTATTACATCAATCTGATACTAGGCAAGCCTAGATAGTCCAGTCGAGCTGCACCTTTTATAATGGAAGGCAGCTCACTGTTTGAATAGAAAGAATTACATTGATTGGAGCATGCTAAAGATGCAAGTAAATCAGCAACAGTGTTGGCTTCTCTGAAGATGTGAGAGATCTTGTCTTGCTGTGATGTGATGCTCCAGATAGCCCTGGCATAGCTTAGAATGGACCAAGGACAACATAATTCTTTATTAATAATCCTAACAAGGGTGAGTGAATCACATTCAATCAGAGTTGGATTTGCATTCACTGTCTTCAAGTATTTAATGCCATCCAAGAGAGCTCGAGCTTCTGCAATTAAGCTATTTGAGTGGCCATAGAAATGAGAGAATGCAAGAATTATTTTCCCTCTATGGTCCCTGATAATTCCTCCTCCTCCAGTGACTGTAGAATTCTTACATGCACCATCTGTATTAAGTTTAAGAAATGGCCAAGGGGGACATATCCATCTTACTAATTTCACCTGGCTTTTACAAGCATTTTTATAAGATATGCCCCACTGATCCAAGATGTTTCTGAAATTAGATTTGTATTCTTTGAGAGGAGCTGCCGAACAAAGCCTCTTAATCTGGAAAAGAAGTTGATGAATACACCTGTTTTTGGAAAACATTTTTCCTTCAAGTTTAACCTTATTCCTGGCTGTCCATATTTCCCACATCCCATATCCAATGGAGGCTAGGGTGAGGACTGCAAAAGCTGAGCCTGGCTGGGCAGTACAGATGGAATTTAGAATGAATTCCTTAATGGTGCGCCCTTGAAAAAATAATCCAGCTGCTTTAAGTGAAGTCCAAATAGAGACTGCTATATCACTGTGAATGAATAAGTGATTGATGTCTTCTACCTGCGATATTCTGCAGCAGCAACATTTGGAGCATAAAACAATACCTGCTCTTTGTATATTAGCATCAGTCGGCAGACAATTATTCATTATCTTCCATAAATGAATGGAGATTTTAATGGGAACCCAATTAGACCATAGCCGACTCCATGAGATAACAGCAGTTGACTGATTATTAACAATATAACCATTGGTGGATGCCACTGAACACTGACCAGAGGAGGAGAGACTCCAAACACCCAGGTCCACTTCCTGAGTCAAAGTAACAGAGCTGATGGCTTTCTGAATTCTATTTGGCAGTAATGCATGTATGAGAGCAGATTCTTCAGCTGAAGGATTCAGTATAACATCTTTGACTGTTGCTTTCAGGTTGGGGATCTGATCATCAGATATAAATTCACTTAGGCAGTGTTGGCCCATCCAATTGTCAAACCAGAAGCTAGTGTTTTCCCCATTACCAATGATAACCTTCTTAAATTGAGTTATGTAATCCTTGGCCTTCAACCAACTTCTTCTAGTAAAACCTTTCATATTCCTGAAGTTGACATCTCTGATATGTTTTTGATGCATATATTTAGCTCTAAAGTAAGAGGCCCATAATGACTCACTGTGAAGTGCATTCCAAAGCATTTTTACCCGCAGTGCAGTCTCCATATTCCTAAGGGACTTGATGCCAAGACCCCCTACTGACTGAGGCCTACATAGTACCTGCCAAGACTTCCAATGTCTCTTGTTGCCATAAGAAGAGGATCCCCAAAAAAAATTTGCAAAGGCCTGTTCAATCAGCTTGTGCGTGCCACAGTGCAGAGGAGTGGAAGACAGGGAGTAAATTGGCAAGGAGGTGAGCACATGTTTAATAAGGACTAATCTGGCCCCTTGAGATAAAAGATTTACCTTCCACCCTGCTACTCTCTTGTGAATGGAATTGACAATCCCTGCAAAGTAGATCTTTTTTGTTCTACCAATCACTAAAGGCATACCAAGATATTTATGAGGAAAGGACAGTTTTGTGAATCCTGTTAGTCTCTGAATTCTCTGTGTAACTGATGAAGGCTGCCTCGGATGAATGAGAAATCCACTTTTACTGACATTGATTAGCTGCCCTGAAGCTTGCTCATACAAATGGAGAATACTGAGGAGATTTCTGATTGAAGAAGAAGAGGCTTTACTGAGAATTAAAGTATCATCTGCAAATAGTAAATGGGAAATTTTTGGACATCTCTGAAACCCTGCAAACCATTCCACCTGACCATTGTTGAAAGCTTCTCTAAGAGTTCTGCTCAATGCTTCTTCCGCTATGACAAATAAGGAAGGTGCAATTGGGTCACCTTGACGGATGCCTCTAGTGGATTTAAAAAATCCAGCAGTGTCTCCATTCAACAAAATTGAGAACCAGCAGTTATTGATCATTCTTTCAATAAGGCTAATGAATTTATTGTTGAAACCAAACCTGAGCATTACTGAAAAGAGGAAGTCCCATTCTAGCCTGTCATAGGCTTTTGCCATATCAAGTTTGAACATTACATTCGATCCTCTTGTTTTTCTGCCCAGTTCTTGAGATAGCTCTTGAGCAAGAGCTATATTTTCAATAATCTTTCTCCCCTTTACAAAAGCTGATTGCTCAGGTGAAATAATTTTGGCCAGGGTTAATGCCAATCTTCTATTGATAATAGAGGAAATTATTTTATAGAAGAAGTTACAAAGACTAATAGGCCTGTAATCAGAAATTTCCACAGCATTTAAATTTTTTGGGATTAGGGCAATCAATGTTGAAGTTACATATCTGGGAAGAGGATCCCTGGAAGAGAAGACTTCTTGCACAGCACTAATTACCAGAGGCGCAATGATGTCCCAAGTTTTGTGGAAAAAAGTACCAGAAAATCCATCGGGTCCAGGTGCACTGTCAGCTGAGAGATTGAAGACTGCTTCTTTGATTTCAGCTTCGGTAGGAAGAGCACACAAGCAGTCATTGTCCTCCTGATTTAATAAGCAGGGAATGCAATTCAGGAAGGAATTGTCAATGAGGTGATCTTGAGAAGAGAAGGCCTGCTGAAAATGGGAAACAACTATTTTTTTCATATCCTCATGATCAGAAGACAAATTACCAGCATGGTCTTTCAGAGAATGTATCTTATGTTTCTTTCTCTTTGCCAAAGTAGATATATGGAAAAACTTTGTGTTTCTGTCCCCCTCCAGCAGCCATCTAATACCAGATTTTTGTCTCCAAAAGTACTCCTGCTGTAGCAGTCTTTCTGATAATTTTGTTTTTGCTTCTTCTAAAACTGTCAGGTTAGCATTACTAGGCTGCACATCATAGAGATGCTCAGCTTGGAGAACAGCATCCTCAGCATTAGACAGATTTACATGAACATTGCCAAATGTTTGTTTATTCCAAATCCGCAGCATCCTTTTCAAAGAGTTCAGTTTGAGATACAAACAATGCATAGGAGAAGAAGCAACTGGGCTTGATAACCAGCAAGCCTTAACACTATCAAAGTAATTCTCATGCAAAATCCACATTTTCTGAAAACAAAACCTGCTGAATCTTCGATCATGGGACAGCATTTTCACAAGCAGTGGGGCATGGTCAGAAGCCTCCCTGGATAGATGCTCAATAGATATGGGCATAGCAGTAAGCCAATCTGTGTTGATGAGAACCCTATCCAATCTGGCCCAGATTCCTCTGCTTCCAGATTGGTTATTGTGCCAGGTATATTTTGAACCAGTGTAACCACCATCTAATAAAGCACAATCAGATAAACAGTTTTTGAAGTCTGTCATTGCAGAAAGGTTTGGAGAGTTGCCTCCTAGCTTTTCATCCACATTAGTAATACAATTGAAATCCCCAGCTAC
Source organism: Amorphophallus konjac (assembly GCA_022559845.1). Lineage (NCBI taxonomy): Eukaryota > Viridiplantae > Streptophyta > Magnoliopsida > Alismatales > Araceae > Amorphophallus > Amorphophallus konjac. The sequence continues at coordinate 212,033,461 of CM040128.1, forward strand.
AATCCAAGGTCCTGATATCCTTGATTGAATGGTTAATAAAGATGTCCACAGAGATTGCCTTTCATTGACATTGCATTTGGCATATACAAAAGTTGAATAGAAATCCGAAGAATTTGCATTAGTGTGTAAGACTGTGATCTGTTGCTCATCCCTGCAAACAACTGAAAAATTCAAATTATCTCTCCAGAGAATCCAGATATGAGCTATCCCATCAGTATTAGCAACTGCTTTATCCATGCCCAGACGTCTGCATATGTTATCCATTTTTCCAATATGTATCTTTGGTTCCAAGAGCACAATACAGTCAAGATGATGTGTTCTAATTAAGAATTTAACTCTGCCAATAGATACATCATTCCCTATTCCTCTGATATTCCAGATGATGCAGTTCATGATAAATGTGTGGAATCAGGGATATTTCCTGTGGAACCAGTCCTTAACATTGATCTGGTGGTTACACCTGAGCGTTCATGATGCAAAACCATAGCATTTTGAGCTTCCGCTTGGAGGGCTATTTCTTGTCTTTTTGAATTAACCTCTTCAGCCAAATGAGGGATTTTCTCTTGCAGAACAGTTTGAGCAGCATGGCCTGGGTAAGTAGGGCCGGGGACAGAATCACAAATAACATTTTGGTTTGAAGGGAGCTCCAGATGAGGACAGACCAATTCAGCAACAGTTGATGCTGGCTCAGTCACTAGCTGATTGGTCATTTTTTCAGGAACCCCTGGTTCCAATTCATTAACAATTGGTGAATTAACTCGACAGGAAGCAATCAATGCTGAATTCTGATTGGAGCATTCACCAATTATTAAGTTCCTGATAGAGCTCAATTCAGTACAGTTAGGCTGAAAAGATAAGTCATTAGCATCCCTAGCTTGGGGAACAATAGTATCTTCTTCAACTGAATCTGTCGAATTGGGACCTACATTAACATCAGGAACCTGGGAAGCATTTATATTAACTGCAACTGAAGTCTTATGGTTGTTAACTGGTTGCCATATAGCTTTACCTTTTGATTCAGCTATAGTCGGAGCAGGCTTCACTGATACAGTAGGATTTCTTAAGCCCTTACATTCAGCCACCATATGGCCAATACGAGAACAAGCAGAGCAATAGGATGGAAGGTCCGGGTACACAACATCCTGCCAGGCACCTCCACCTGGACATCCAATCCAGACTCGGGGTGGGCGGGGTTTGGATATATCCAACTCTATGCAGGCCCGGGCAGCAGTTGTTTGAGACAGGTTCAGAGTACAAGGATCAACTTTCAAGACCCGACCCACATTACCAGCTATAGAGCGAATCAAATGCTCAATGTAGAAATTCACCGGAATGCCTGGGAAAGAAATCCATACCGGAAGGATTGGCGAATCCGTTGATGGCGAAAAGTCCATAGTCCATTTGAAAAATCGGAATAGCCGTCCATGAACATACAACGTCTCCTTCAACAACAGAGAAAGGTAATCCTCATAGTTCCGAAATCTTAATAGAAGATGTCTTTTGTCCAGGGCGCTAATCATGAAGTCATCCTTGAATCTGCATCTACCGTTCAAATGGGCTCTGATGTCCGAGAAGGGAGGCCTGCCCTGAGGCGTACGAGCAACCAAAGAGAAGGCTAGGGGATCCAGGGACGCTGAAATCTCCTCCTGGGTAAAGAAAACTGCGGGCTCCCCTTTATCAGTTCGCGCCGGAGCATGGACAGAGCCTGGGACTACAGGGGGCGCCATGGAAGAAGAAAGGACCTCGGCAAAAGTCCTGGAGCCGTTTGCCGTTGGAAGGCCTAGACCTGCATGGGGAGTCAGAGAAGCTCGTTGCAGGGGAACCACGGGGGGACCAGCCACCAAGGGGGCCGCGGGTGGCCCCCCGGGGTCAACCATCGGGGAAGACGACAAAGGAGACTACGCCGGCATGAGGGTTTCGTACCTCCTCCCCAAGACCTAGAGAACCAGCTTTACAACGATCTGGAAGACTGGTGTGTTCTACCCTTGCATTCCAAGTGCCACCTAAATGTTCAGGCCCAAAATCCACCGTTTAGAATTTTTACATTTTCGTCCAACCCGTCATCCCAGATCTGCCAGGTTTCTGTCTACAGTGACAGAACCTCTGAGTTCTCCCCCTCCGACCATCTTTTTGATTTTTCCATACCCTCCCAATTTTACTGGGAGTTCTGTCCATCACCCCCTACCTCCAAACATTTTCTTAATGTTTTATCAGCCTTCTATCTATTTTTAGAAATTCGTGTTCTTCCTCTGCTACAGTGTTTTCAGTCAGATCCTAGATCCGACCACCCTCCACTTCCAAAATCCGAACAAATCACCATTACCTCCAAATTCATATCCAAAAATAGTCATGGTTTCCTTACTTAATTTCCTAGAACTTTTATGAAGAGTTCAAGGGCTGAATCTGAGGTCTTCATAGCGGTCAAAGGTAGTTCTCAGGAAAGTTCTCTGTAGATCTGAGAATCAGGTTACTGTACAATAGCAAATTGAAAATTCATTAAGGCTCAGATCGGTGCAGATCCAGGCCAGATCTTTAGGCCTAGTTTGAAGTACTTCAAAGCAGCTTTCCAACGGCGCTAGTTTCGTGCCGATCCGACATCGGGGTTGATCACAGCGTCCGTTCCCGTCCGAGCGCGCGTTGAAAATCAGAAAGTGCAGGTCCGAGGCCGGTTACTCCGACCGGTGCCGAACGGAGCCGCCCGACCTCTGACCGGCGTTCCAGTGCGCCTCCACCCCAAGGAGCAATCCTCCGGGCATCCACCACTACAGCGGTGCCACCGGGTCCCATACGGCTCCTCCGGACAGCGCGTGGGTCCCACCGTCACTAGTTCGGGCGCTGCCGAAGCTACACGGAAAGCCACCCGTCAACCCGAAATCTGTCCTCCCAGACCCCATTGTGTAGCCCTTTACCTCCCTGTGTGGAGTGGGCAGCGACGTGTATTGCTGTATTATTGTGTATCATTGTTCCGAGAGTACGAGTTTCGGCCGGGTCCGTCGTCCCCACGCCGAGCGCGTGGAGGTATCGCCTTCACTCCTTTCTTGGCATTTTGCTTAATTTCATATATGCTTGTAAGACCCCAAATTCTTTAGAAATTTATTTAGAAAGTTATTTGTAATTATTTGGAATTTATTTGAAGTTATTCGAATTAATGAGAATTATCCAAATTAATTAGATTAATTAATTAATTAATAGAATAAGTCATTTTTCTACTATTTTCTAAAAATCCCCAAAAATCAGATCTTGTAGAATTAATTTTGTTTATCAACTTTATCTTCTACAATTAAGCCTAATAAAATCGTTTATTAAGCCGAATTAGCGAACTAAGTCTTCCGAACTTAATATTTAATTAATTACGGAATAGTAGAAGTGGAATTTTATCTACCATATAAAAATTCATAAAAATAGTAATTAAATAATAGATACTTCGACTAACACTTTTATCTTCTTGGAGTAAGCCTAATTAAATCATTATCTAGACCTAATCAGTGGATTAAGCCTGACTTACAACCCACCTAACCCAAATTCGTATTCACTATTCACCCAAACTTTGAACATCAAATTCGAGCTTGTTTCTCAACCAAATGGGGTGATTCCAGAGGAAAATGAAAGGTATTACATAAAGGAACATTTACCCTCAATCAATTTGAGGTAAACTTAGTCCCAAAACGTGCTGCCGACATAGTTTGGTCAAGTCAAGGATTTCGGCGCCGTTTCTAAACACGTAGCTTGCAGCAGCGAATACTCCCAATTCAGAAGGCTCCAGAAGCTCTATGAGCTATCAAAATGAAGCCCTACGAGTCTTCTTTCATTTGGCTGCTGTGGGGTTCGCTAAAATTTTGGATCTAGAGAGATCTAGTTCGATTTGTGGAGGTGGGTCAGCAGGCCGTTGGCTTCCCTTCATCCTTCTTTGATCCATCGATTGAGGTAGGAATTCTCAACCAAATCTTGATCATGAGTATAGCAAATTGTTCCTCTCATCGAGATCTATCCATTGGTGGCAAAAGCCCCAATTTTCATTAGGTGTCCGTGGAGAAATCGAGCTTTTTGTGAGGTGCTGTCCAAGTGTTCTTCATCCTAGGGTTTGAGTTTTCTCTCTCCGATTTGAGGTAGGATCTAACAACCAAACTCTAATTAACTTACATGAAGTAATAAGCATGTTATTATCTTTCATTTAACGTAGAAAGCCCCAAATTCCATTAAGCATGCATCGTGAATTTCGATTTTTAGTAAGAGCATGTCTAGAATTTGATGTATATTATGTTCTTCAAGTAGAAGCTTGATTTTCGGGCTATTTTTGGATTAGATAACTTGATCCACATATGGCTTATAGTATATGGTTGGATTCATCATTAAGTTAGCTTTCTTTTGATATAAAAAGCCCCAAATTCCGTTGTGTATATTGAGAGAAATTTACGTTTTAGTAGACGCATGTCAAGAACTAGGTTCTTCATGTATTCATCATAAATAGGTTGTGATTCGATTGAGTTTTCAGCAAATTTCTTGTTTCAATCTCTTGTTTTATGACCTTAGTATGTATATTAAGAATCCTAGAGCATTTGGTTAAAATCCCAACTCATTTAGACCCCAAATCATTGAGTTTTCATGGTTTACGGAATCAACCGTCGCTTCTGGAAGTGCAGGGGTCGACCCATGGGGTCGACCCATGCACCCAGTGAAGGGGGTCGACCCAATGGGTCGACCCATGAAGCTTTTTTTTTGAGGGGTCGACCCACACCCAGGAAGGCTCCTGGAATGCCAGGGGTCGACCCATGCCCTGTATGACCCCATTAATGATGTTTTTGACCCGGGGATCAATCCGGATCATTGGGGAATCAATCCATTCAACCTAATCACATTGAAAACTACATTTTTGAGGAACTAATGACCTATTTATGTACCCTTTTTAGTTTCAATTAACATTGGTCCATACATGCAAACTTAGTGTAAAAACACACCGTTTATCATCTTCATTTCAATGCATACAAGATTAAATAGAAACCCACATAATTAGTGGTTAATGGTGTAACTAAATCTCTGTTAATGCATTCTATTTCACTCCTGTGGGAGTTGTTCTTTGCCTTATCATCTTGAATCAGCTTATTGGCAATTGTCTTAATGCAAATGATAATGGTTAATCATGATATCTTAACTTGGTGATTAGGATTAATATGTTGATTAGCTTGATTGATTGCTGCTGTTTTACAGTAGCGCAGCACGATTAACTCTTGTTGTGACTTGGTTTTGATCTCCTTGATGATTATACTTACCTTGAAATTCTGGAAATGAATCTCTTTCCTATGTGAAGTTGTTATTGCTACTTAGTTTAAACCTTGGAATTCTGGCCATAAACTGTGGAAGTCTAGATTCGTGGGATCTTTGATCCAAAGAAATCAATGCCTGACAAACAATTAAGGGCTCGGTCTGGTCCTGGGAAGAGCGCCCGAACACTACGTGTACCCCCGGGGAGGTGAATGACTAGGTGTGGCATTTGGCACCAGTACTTGACATGTGTTAAATCTAGGACTGTCCACTACTCACTACTCTCTCCACTACTCTCTACATTACTTTCTACTACTTTTCACTTTCCACTCTTCACTGTTCTATACTCTACTTGTGGTTACTTTACTTGCTTATTACTTGGACGTGGAAATGAAATTACATACGTGCTTGACATGACTTGAATTGTCTTGATATGGCCAACTTTTTATCGTTATCTCCTGTATTAAATTCTTGTCTTACTATTCTATTCATTATATTTCTTGACCTTGCAAGATTTTGAATTCTGTTTCGTGATATCACCGTTATCTTTTTATTGTTTTTATCATTTGTAGCATGACATTTTGAAAATGTAATTAAACTGTTAATCACTTATACATGTCTGTTATTTCCTACTGAGCGTTAGCTCACACCCCGTTGTTTACCACTTTCCAGGCTTCTCAGGTGACGCGCTTACCGACGGGGAAGGGCAGGAGTGATGTCTTGAGTGTATCAGTTCTAGTGTGTTAGTAGTGTGTTATCTTTCTTTAGTTGTGTTTTGGAGAGCTTTTAGTCTCAGTCATGTTATTGAGTTTTAGTGGTTGATTATTCCAGTTGTATTAAGATGAACTTGAGGTTATTGTATCAGTTGTGGTTTGTTAATGATCATTTAGTATTTCCTTTCCATCTTGTAGCACTTGTGTATCATTTTAGATTTAGTTCCCTCTCTTGCCAGCTTGTCCCTAACTATACGTCCCGATATTTCCACCTTGTTCGGGGCGTGACAATGCTTGTTTATGCCGCTGCTAGAGAGCATGTGTAGGGATATCTAGCTCGCTTTATCTATTCATTACCGCTGCTGCGAGAGAGTGCGACACCGTCCCGTGACCCGATCCGGGCACACGGGAGAGCCGATCACCCTAGCTCATTGCCGGTTTCTCAACCGCGCATGTCCGACGCTTCCCTCGTTAAGGGGCAGTCACGAGCTTGTCGTGTCCGTGGTCTCGTCCCGCATCAATTTGGTATCAGAGCGAGTTGAGTCTAGGGTGTCCAAAACAAAAAAAAAGTGTGTCATTTATGTCTATTCATTAGTCATTTACATCTAAGTCGTGTTTAGGGTCATCATTATTTTAAAAGAAACAAAAAAAGTGTCTTTTGCATTGCATCCCAATAACCCGGTATATCAAAAGGTGTTGTCCGAACGTTAGGCTATGTCTATCGGGAAGGCCGCACACTTGCGCAAGTGATCTTCGGATCAGTTATCTCCGCCACGTACCGAGTCTTGGTCGTCATGTCTAGAGTTGTAGTCCCTTGTCTAGTTGGTTTATCTACTAGTGTCGACATGTCCACCCACTAGTCCCCAATCACCCATGGACTCCCAAACGCCCGGATGGTGGCGATACTATCTCAAATGAAAGGACCACCCAAACCACCCCACGAGGCCCGAGACCCGGGACTTCTACGGGTCCGATGACCCGAGTGTCTATCTAGAATGGGAAGCCATCATGGACGATTACTTCGAGGTGTACATCATGTACGGGCCCATGCAAGTCGATGTTGCCAAAAGGTGACTTTTTGGTGAAGCCGCCACAACTTGGAGGAACATCAAATATTGGAGGGAGGATAGGAATCTAAGGCCCATCGAGTCATGGTGGGAAATGAAGAGAGCGCTTAGGAGGGCCTATGTTCCCCGCCCACCTACCTCCAACCACGGAGGTCATACCACTCACCAACCCCACCAACTCACCCACAATCAAGTTGGCCACACCTCTACCCAATCCCACCCCTTCACAGCCATCCAATCCCACCAAGGCGACCCCAATCTAGTGGCCCGCCCAGTCACCTCCAACCAGCCTCCCCTTGGCACCCCCATCCTAACCCACTCAAGTACCTCCAACCGAGTGGAAGCCCCGCTTATAGCCGAGCCTAGGACCACACCTAGGCCGAGGGAGGAGGAGCGAGTCCACCCCAAGGTCCCTACTCCAACCCGTTCCTTTGAGGAATGCAAGAAAATGATTTCAGATTTGTTGGAAAGGATAAGTGCTTCTTCACCTCTCGTAGGTGCTCCCTCACCACCCGCTCCTTCCGAGCTCTATTCGGAACCTTCTTCTTTGGAGCTACCAAAGCCCGAGCCACCCGTGTTTCTTACGGGAACACTTTACATAGCCGAGCCACTTCTTAGTTGGCTCAAGGATGGCTTGGTCCCACATCCCTTCCCGTCCATGGACCCCACCTTACCTTTAGTGTCAGTCAACTCATTCCATACCACATTTCGATCTCGTCACCATGTTGATACATTGGATGCTCTTGTCATGGGATTAGATTCACAATGGGAGTTGACGCATCTTTTGGCCCGAGGCTTTGACCAACCCGCTAGTCTTAGCTTCACCCATCCGGCCTTCGGGTCCATTACCTCCGAGTGCATCGTGGGTTGTGTCACCACGGAGGTTCTTCTAGTTCTCCCGCTATCGGACGAGCCCGAATTCATACCCTTTTGTCCGAGGGAGGAATCATACTTCTTGCCTATGATCCCCGTCCCACCCGTCACAATTCAAGAAGGTGACTATCCACATCTTCAAAACTTCTACACATGGGATCGTGACTTGTGGGAACCCACCATAAGGGGTCATACCTTCTTTGATCCCTTTGACCCACTCCCTAGTGGATCCTTAGACCCTCCACATTCACTTCACTTCTTCGAGGGAGTCCGCTACCACACCCCTTCCCCACGGGCCGGGTCGTCTATGCCCACCAAGCCCGTACCCTTACAAGATACACCATCATCTAGGGGAGATACTCTTGGCCCTCCCACATCCACATCCCATATGCATGCATGGCCCACCTTAGGAGGTCTAGGATTTCCGCATGATGTCAACCACCGGTTACGTCAGATGCATGCATGGCACACATTCGGGTGTCCTGGTCTGCCGTCACCCATGTACGGGTCGGACTAACATTAGGTATGTCTAGGGTCATATATGAGTCGGTATTGTCTCTTCTTTGTGTGGTTTGTTTGCATGGTTTGTGTGTCGTTTATTTGTCTGCATGTGTCTTGTGCAAGCTCGTTGTCGTTCTCTTATGAGTAAGAGGCGAGTGGACTCATTCGATGAGTATGGGATCGGTTCTATATCTACACCCGGATCTAGTCACCTACAGGGACTCAGCGGTGATTCCTAGTGAGTCTTCGAGCCGCCACCTCCCCCTTTGAGAGTGCCCCACCCGGAGTGTCCACCACTAGCCCATGGCAGCTTGCGCATATCGAGTATATATGGAATGAGCAGGTGACGATCACTTGGAGTGGAGCGTACCCGCGTTACTTGGCCCGGTGACGGATCTGTCGGAGTACCCGAGCATCCATACCCCTACTCGACGGGGTCGAGTTCCTCCCACCCGGGGAGAGTTGATGGGAATCGACGCCAAGCATGTACATTTACTTTTGCATTTATGTCCTTTTAGTTTGTGTTATATCCTTGGGAAAGTATATGCGCAATCGTACGGCTTTATAAGCCAATGCGTCATTCCCATGGATTGTGTGGGTTTTTATGCAATTATACAGTAGGACCAGCAAGGGGGCCCTCAGCCCTTTCCCATTGGTCCATGTCACCTATGTGGGGCTGGTCAACCATCCTAGGTGGCCATCTAGAAAGGTTGAATGTCAAATGCCACATGGGTAGACAAAGGGAGTAAAAAGTCTAAGGTAGGCTACCTACCATGTCAAGCTTGTCTCCCACTTGGGTTATTTTTTTTTTTTTGTGTGTGTGTTGGTCACATTTAATCTAGGCCATTCATCCCCCATCCCTAGATCCAATGGTAGAGATTGGATTAGATTGGAGGCATATAAATACTTGTATTTTCCATTTGAATATTAATGAAAGTGAAAAAATCATTGTGCAAGAACCCCTCTCTTGGAGAATTTCGACCTCCCCTCTCTCTCCCCCTGGTTTCTTCATCCCCAACCCCCATTCTAGAGTGATATCTCCTTCCCCCCACCTCCGGTGATCATCGGTGCCGCCGCCGTTCGTGCCGCCATCACGCCGCCGCGGAGCCGCCTTCGGTGTTCTGTCCATCCTGGATAGAGGCTTCTTGTCCGAATATCTGCTCTCCACCACGTGAAGATCTCAAGCTCCAATTTTTATGGTGTGTTCTACCCTTGCATCCCAAGTGCCACCTAAATTCTCACGCCCAAAATCCACCGTTTAGTATTTTTACATTTTCGTCCAACCCGTCATCCCAGATCTGCCAGGTTTCTGTCTACAGTGACAGAACCTCTGAGTTCTCCCCCTCCGACCATCTTTTTGATTTGTCCAAACCCTCCCAATTTTACTGGGCGTTCTGTCCATCACCCCCTACCTCCAAAAATTTTCTTAATTTTTTATCATCCTTCTATCTATTTTTAGAAATTCGTGTTCTTCCTCTGCTACAGTGTTTTCAGTCAGATCCCAGATCCGACCACCCTCCACTACCAAAATCAGAACAAATCACCATTACATCCAAATCCATATCCACAAATAGTCCTGATTTCCTTACTTAATTTCCTAGAACTTTTATGAAGAGTTTAAGGGCTGAATTCGAGGTCTTCATAGCGGTCAAAGGCAGTTCTCAGGAAAGTTCTCTGTAGATCTGAGAATCAGGTTACTATACAACAGCAAATTGAAAATTCATTAAGGCTAAGATCCGTGCAGATCCAGGCCAGATCTTTAGGCCTAGTTTGAAGTACTTCAAAGCAGCTTTCCAACGGCGCTAGTTTCGTGTCGATCCGACATCGGGGCTGATCATAACGTCCATTCCCGTCCGAGCACGCGCTGAAAATCAGAAAGTGCAGGTCCGAGGCCAGTTACTCCGACCGGTGCCGAACGGAGCCGCCCGACCTCCGACCGGCGTTCTAGTGCGCCGCCACCCCAAGGAGCAATCCTCCGGGCATCCACCACTACAGCGGTGCCACTGGGTCCCACACGGCTCCTCCGGACAGCGCGTGGGTCCCACCGTCACTAGTTCGGGCGCTGCCGAAGCTACACAGAAAGCCGCCCGTCAACCCAAAATCGGTCCTCCCAGACCCCATTGTGTAGCCCTTTACCTCCCTGCGTGGAGTGGGCAGCGACGTGTATTGTTGTATTATTGTGTATCATTGTTCCGGGAGTACGAGTTTCGGCCGGGTCCGTCGTCCCCACGCCGAGCGCATGGTGGTATCGCCTTCACTCCTTACTTGGCATTTTGCTTAATTTCATATATGCTTGTTTATGCCGCTGCTAGAGAGCATGGTTAGGGATATCTAGCTCGCTTTATCTATTCATTACCGCTGCTGCGAGAGAGTGCGACACCGTCCCGTGACTCGATCCGGGCACACGAGAGAGCCGATCACCCTGGCTCATTGCCGGTTTCTCAACCGCGCACGTCCGACGCTTCCCTCGTTAAGGGGCAGTCACGAGCTTGTCGTGTCCGTGGTCTCGTCCCGCATCATTAGTGAGTCATTTTCCTAAGTTAGTTGTCATATGGTTGGTTTGATAGGCTAATGGGCCCAACTAATGGGCTAGGCCCAGGGGCTCCCCTCCCTTGGACTGCTTTGGTCATTTACTTGTTTATCAGGGCTATTTTGGTCTTAGGAAAAGTATGGAGTCTATATATAGTCCCTCCCCTTTCTCATTTGTAACAACCTTTTATGATCAATTTAAATCAAGTGAGTTCTAGTGTCATATTCGAGTGGATTCTCCAAACCTCTCTCTCTCTCTATTGGGGTGGATTCCCCTTCTCTCTCTATCTCACTTCTCTCTCTTCTCTCTCTTCTCTCTCTCTCTCTTTAATGAGGAGGGCGCCACTTTCTCTCTCCTCTCCTCCCTCTCTCTCCTCCACATCATCAATTCTCTCTCTCTCCCCCTGATGCGGGACGGGACCATGGACACGATAAGCTAGCGGTCGTCCCTTAGCGAGGGAAGCGTCGGATGTGCGCGGTTGAACAACCGGCAGTGAGCTAGGGTGGTCGGCTCTCAATTGTGCCCGGATCGGGTCACGGGACGGTCACTCTCTCACTCGCAGCAGTGATATGATAAATTAAAAGCGAGCTAGGTAACCCTACACATGCTCTCTAGCAGCGGCATAAACAAGCATATATAGAAATAAGCGGAATGCCAAGCAAGGAGCGAATACGATACCTCCACGCGCTCGGCGTGGCGAAGATGGCACCCGGCCGAAACTCGTACTCCCGGGAACTTAATACATTAAGATTACAGCAATATAAGTAAGCCCACTCCACGCAGGGAGGTAACGGGCGACACAAGGGGGCCCGGGAGGACCAATTCCGGGTTGACGGGCGGTTTCCGGGCACGGCTTCGGCTTCGCGCGTACTCGTGCTAGTGGGGCCCACGTGTGGACCGGAGGGGTCGTGTGGGACCTGATGCCTCCTCTGGTGTGGGTACACTTGGGAAGCGCTCCCCTAGGATGGCGAGTTGCTGGAACGACCGCCGGACGCCGGGCGGCCCTCGGACGACGCTCGCGGGAAACCGGCCACAAGTCTGCACTTGCTGTCTTCTCGCGCGCTGTCCGGCGAGATCGGCTGCTGTGATCAACCCCGTCATCGGAATGCAACGAGCTCGGCGCCGTTGGAAAGAGGACTCCAAATACTTCGACGTAGGGGCCTTCAGAAAAAATAATCAGATACGTATATCTGACTTATGGAATTTACACCCTTGCTGTAAACAGGCCAGAACTGCAGGGGCAGGTTCTGACTTCTCTGAAAATCACCGTTGACCGGTGGGAGGACCTTGGAATATGGAGATGAGTTCTTCAGAAAAGTTGAAGATCTCTGAGATAGAAAACCGGGACTGTTTTTGGTTTTTGATTTGGATAGGAAATGGATTTTATGGGATTTTTTGAGTGGACCTGGGTCGGATCTGGGACACTGTGGAAAAATTACTCACAGGAACTGGTACGAATTTTTAAAAATACCTAGAGACCTTATCAAAAATTAAGAAAATTCATGGTGGTAGAAATATGTGGACAGAAGTTCAGTAATTTTTAGAGCCCCAACAAAATTCAAAACATGGGTCGAACAAGGTAGACTCAGAACTGATGAACAGTAGACAGAACCTGGACATAACTGAAATTTGAACTTGGACGAAAATCTAAAAATATCTAAAGGACGAATTGTTGCCTGAAATTTTTTGTGGAGGTAAGGGTTCAAGAGGCGAACCAACCCTGAAAATTGGAGCTTCAGAAAATGAGGGAAGAGAGAGGGACAATTCGGAGAAGAGAGGTCTGTCCAGAGTGGACAGAAAACCGAATTCGTTGGTGAAGACGCGTCGGCGGCGAGACGGCGGCGGCGGCGATCACCGGAGCTGCTTCAGAAGTTGGAGGGGATCAAGAGGGGAGGGATCTCACTCTATAACTGGGCTGGAGGTGGAAGAACACCAGGGAGAGAGGGGAGAGGGGCACAAGCTTCAAGGAGGCAAAATGCTAATTTCTTCTTCATTTCTTCATTAATTCTTTCCATAAGAAAATACAAGTATTTATATGAAAGGGTTCTAATCTAATATGAGCCCTTGGATCAAGGGTTGAAGAATGGAGGGTTGAGATGTGGTGTGAACACCACATTAAACCCAAATAAACTAATAGGTCCGCCCCCCCCCTTAAAGAGGACAATTTGGAATTGTCTTCTTTATTTAATTCATGGTCCAAGTCCAAATTTGGACCATGGACCAGCCACCTTGGACCCAAGAGTCCATGTGGACCAATAAGGAGGAGGGAGGGGGCCCCTGCAGGGCCTACAAGCATATTTGCAAAGAAACCCAATGGCCTTTTGTAAATAAACCCACTAAGACCTACTATTGTGTACGCATATATCACAAGGGCGTACATACAAATACAAAAGGACATAAATGCAAACACAAAGTGAGCTGGTTGTCGCTGATGTCCCCATCAATTCTCCCCGGGTGGGAGGAACTCGACCCCGTCGAGTAAAGGGTGCGGCTGCTCAGGTCTCCGGCGGATCCGTCACCGTGCCAAGTAGCGCGGGTATGCTCCACTCCAAGTGATCGGCACCTGCTCATTCCACATATACTCGATATGCGCACTGCTATGGCCAAAGGTGGTCACTCCGAAGGGGCACTCTCAACGGAAGGAAACAGCTCAAAGACTCACTAGGAATCACTGCTGAGTCCCTATAGGTGACTGATCCGGGTATAGAAGTAAACCGATCCCATACTCGTCAAGTGAATCGACTCGCTTCACACTCATTCGGGAACGACACGAGCTTGCACAAGACACATGCAGACTCACCATGCATAGACACACGAATGCAAACCACGCAAACAATCGACTCAAAATCACCACACAAACAAACCACATAAAGAAAACACACAGACTCATATATGACCCTAGACACACCTAATGTTAGGCCGACCCGTACATGGGTGATGGCGGACCAGGACACCCGAATATGTGCCATACATGCATTTGACGTAACTGGAGGTTGACGTCATGGGGAACTCCTAGACATACTACGATGCACCAATCATGGACATTGGGCTTGGATGCGGGAAGTCCGGGAGGTGCGGGTGGTTTAGAGGGATCGGGGAAACCAAAGTCTTCCTTACCCCCGAGGGATGGTTCGGACCTATGGCTATGTGGAGTTTGCTTGGCCCGAATGGAAAAGGTGGGATAGTGAACTCCGCGGAAGAAGGGTAACGAGTATGAAAACTCGGGAGGGTCACTAGTGAAGGGGTCAAAAGGGTCGAAGAAGGTGTGACCCCATGAAGTGGGTTCCAACATGACATGGTCCCAATCGTGAAATTCTTGAAGGTGCGGGTGGTCACCTTCCTCCGTCATGGTAGATGGGACCGTGTATAGGAAATATGACTCCTCCCTCGGAAGCAAAGTCATGAAGTCGGGCTCATCCGGTAGCGGGAGAAGTAGAAGAACCTCCGTGGTGACACAACCCACGGTGCACTCGGAGGTAATGGACCCTATGGCCGGATGGGTGAAGCTAGGACTAGCGGGTTGGTCAAAGCCTCGGGCCAAAAGATGCGTCAACTCCCATTGTGAATCTAATCCCATGACAAGATCATCCAACGTATCAACATGGTGACGAGATCGAAATGTGGTATGGAATGAGTTGACCGGCACTAAAGGTAAGGTGGGGTCCATGGAAGGGAAGGGATGTGGGACCAAGCCATCCTTGAGCCATCTAAGAAGGGGCTCGGCTATGTAAAGTGTTCCCGTAAGAAACACGGGTGGCTCGGGCTTTGGTAGTTCCCACTTTGATGGTTTCGAATGAAGACCGGAGGTAGATAACAATGGAGCATCCATGGGTGGTGGAGTAGCTTGTGTCCTTTCCCACCAATCCGAAATCATTTTCTTTATTTCCTCTAAGGAGCGGGTTGGAGGAGGGACCTTGGGGTGGACTAGCTCCTTAACTCTCGGCTCGGGTGTGGGCCTCGGCTCGGTTATAAGAGGGACTTCCACTCGGTTGGAGGTGCTTGAGTGGGTTGGGATGGGAGTGCCAAGGGGAGGTTGGTTGGTGGTGCATGGGCGGGCCACTAGATTGGGGTCACTTTGGTGGGCTTGGACGGCGGTGAAGGGGTGGGATTGGGTAGAGGTGTGGCCCACTTGATTGTGGGTGAGTTGGTGGGGTTGGTGAGTGGAATGACCTCCGTGGTTGGAGGTAGGTGGGCGGGGAACGTAGGCCCTCCTAAGCACTCTCTTCATTTCCCACCATGACTCGATGGGCCTTAGATTCCTATCCTCCCTCCAATATTTGATGTCCCTCCAAGTTGCAGCGGCTTCACCAAAAAGTCGCCTTTTGGCAACATCGACTTGCATGGGCCCGTACATGATGTACACCTCGAAGTAATCATCCATAATGGCTTCCCATTCTAGATAGACACTCGGGTCATCGGACCCGTAGAAATCCCGGGTTTCGGGTCTCGTGGGGTGGTTCGGGTGGTCCTTCCATTTGAGATAGTATCGCCACCATCCGGGAGTTTGGGACTCCATGGGACACGGGGAAACTAGTGGGTGGCCATGCCGACACTCGGACCAAAACACTAGACACGACACTAAGTAATGCAAAGTTGGAATGCACTAACTAATGCACACTAAGGACCCTAGACGTAAACCAAGACTCGGTACGTGGCGGAGATAACCGATCCGAAGATCACTCGCACAAGTGTGTGGCCTTCCCGATAGGCGTAGCCTAACGTTCGGACAACACCTTTTGAGATACCGAGTAAAGGGATGCAAATGCAACCTAGACTGACTTAGACAATGACTTAAATGACACTTTTTTTTTTGACACCCTAGACTCAAACTCGCTCTGATACCAAATTGATGCGGGACGGGACCATGGACACGATAAGCTAGCGGTCGTCCCTTAGCGAGGGAAGCGTCGGATGTGCGCGGTTGAACAACCGGCAGTGAGCTAGGGTGGTCGGCTCTCAATTGTGCCCGGATCGGGTCACGGGACGGTCACTCTCTCACTCGCAGCAGTGATATGATAAATTAAAAGCGAGCTAGGTAACCCTACACATGCTCTCTAGCAGCGGCATAAACAAGCATATATAGAAATAAGCGGAATGCCAAGCAAGGAGCGAATACGATACCTCCACGCGCTCGGCGTGGCGAAGATGGCACCCGGCCGAAACTCGTACTCCCGGGAACTTAATACATTAAGATTACAGCAATACAAGTAAGCCCACTCCACGCAGGGAGGTAACGGGCGACACAAGGGGGCCCGGGAGGACCAATTCCGGGTTGACGGGCGGTTTCCGGGCACGGCTTCGGCTTCGCGCGTACTCGTGCTAGTGGGGCCCACGTGTGGACCGGAGGGGTCGTGTGGGACCTGATGCCTCCTCTGGTGTGGGTACACTTGGGAAGCGCTCCCCTAGGATGGCGAGTTGCTGGAACGACCGCCGGACGCCGGGCGGCCCTCGGACGACGCTCGCGGGAAACCGGCCACAAGTCTGCACTTGCTGTCTTCTCACGCGCTGTCCGGCGAGATCGGCTGCTGTGATCAACCCCGTCGTCGGAATGCAACGAGCTCGGCGCCGTTGGAAAGAGGACTCCAAATACTTCGACGTAGGGGCCTTCAGAAAAAATAATCAGATACGTATATCTGACTTATGGAATTTACACCCTTGCTGTAAACAGGCCAGAACTGCAGGGGCAGGTTCTGACTTCTCTGAAAATCACCGTTGACCGGTGGGAGGACCTTGGAATATGGAGATGAGTTCTTCAGAAAAGTTGAATATCTCTGAGATAGAAAACCGGGACTGTTTTTGGTTTTTGATTTGGATAGGAAATGGATTTTATGGGATTTTTTGAGTGGACCTGGGTCGGATCTGGGACACTGTGGAAAAATTGCTCACAGGAACTGGTACGAATTTTTAAAAATACCTAGAGACCTTATCAAAAATTAAGAAAATTCATGGTGGTAGAAATATGTGGACAGAAGTTCAGTAATTTTTTAGAGCCCCAACAAAATTCAAAACATGGGTCGAACAAGGTAGACTCAGAACTGATGAACAGTAGACAGAACCTGGACAGAACTGAAATTTGAACTTGGACGAAAATCTAAAAATATCTAAAGGACGAATTGTTGCCTGAAATTTTTTGTGGAGGTAAGGGTTCAAGAGGGGAACCAACCCTGAAAATTGGAGCTTCAGAAGATGAGGGAAGAGAGAGGGACAATTCGGAGAAGAGAGGTCTGTCCAGAGTGGACAGAAAACCGAATTCGTTGGTGAAGACGCGTCGGCGGCGAGACGGCGGCGGCGGCGATCACCGGAGCTGCTTCAGAAGTTGGAGGGGATCAAGAGGGGAGGGATCTCACTCTATAACTGGGCTGGAGGTGGAAGAACACCAGGGAGAGAGGGGAGAGGGGCACAAGCTTCAAGGAGGCAAAATGCTAATTTCTTCTTCATTTCTTCATTAATTCTTTCCATAAGAAAATACAAGTATTTATATGAAAGGGTTCTAATCTAATATGAGCCCTTGGATCAAGGGTTGAAGAATGGAGGGTTGAGATGTGGTGTGAACACCACATTAAACCCAAATAAACTAATAGGTCCGCCCCCCCCTTAAAGAGGACAATTTGGAATTGTCTTCTTTATTTAATTCATGGTCCAAGTCCAAATTTGGACCATGGACCAGCCACCTTGGACCCAAGAGTCCATGTGGACCAATAAGGAGGAGGGAGGGGGCCCCTGCAGGGCCTACAAGCATATTTGCAAAGAAACCCAATGGCCTTTTGCAAATAAACCCACTAAGACCTACTATTGTGTACGCATATATCACAAGGGCGTACATACAAATACAAAAGGACATAAATGCAAACACAAAGTGAGCTGGTTGTCGCTGATGTCCCCATCACCCCCTCATTACTCATCCTCCCAACTACCCCACCATCATTACTCCACCCTAGTTCCAAGAGACCTCCCCCCCAATCCCAACTCCACCACCCAACCACCACCTACTCAACTCCCTTCCCTAAGCACCCTCTCATCTCCCAAGGGAGAATTCCCCACTCCCCAAGCACCCCTTCCCTTTCCCAACACAACCCTTCCCATCCCCAAAGCCCCATTAACCACATTGGTCCATATTCAAATTTTGGAGAGAGATCTCTCCTTCTCTCTCCCCCACCCATCCCAAATTCGCAGCTCCCCTCTCACCCACTGCAAACACCACCTTCCAGACCCCATTCTCCCCCATCCACACCTTGGAACACCCCCTCCTAGACCCCCTCACAGCCAGGGCTCTCCCCACACTCATCCACCCCCACTTCCCCTCCCATATACCCCATTTCCCCCCACCATCTTCAACCAACAGTTTTAAGTCCGCAGGCAGCAGAGGAGTGCCCAGTTGCAGAGGCTACCACGTCTTCACCTAGAAGCTTCAGAGGGCATACCATATATCGTTGGAAGCGTCTCCCAGTCAGCTTTCCAACGGTGGTGGTCCCACCGACTTCCAAGATCGGAGCTGTTCGGAGGAGGCGATCTACCACGACTGCGCAAGACTTCTCAGGCAGATGACTAGAACCATAGTGGAAGATCTACATCGGCCATCCTACTGGGAATTTGAGCAAGAGAGTTATCAATTTTCTCCCCCGGGTGCGTGGTTCTGCTTCCCCATAGTCTGCACCGACCTCTCATCAGAGTTCAGAGCCCACTGGTCTTCTCCGACAACGTTTGGCTTTTCCGCCAGTTTTGCTTCGAAGAGGACTCGTCAACGGTTCCAACGGCTCCGGCGGCACCTGATTCCGAGTTCGGGAGCGGTCGTGGCATCCTCTTCTTCCTGCTGTTGGAAACCTGAAGTAGCCAGTTCTGAGAAGCTACCACCCTATTCGATCCTCCACCCAGACCAGCGTTGGCGCCAGAAGAAATCGGCAAAATTCAGACGTTTTCCCGTTCCAATTACGAAGAATTCCCCACTGGTCCCGTCATCAGCAAAAATCAGGAGAGGTCACAGAGGTTCCGTCTTCAACTGCTGGTCCCTGATTCCAGAACGTGGACAGATTTGGCATCGGCTTCCTTTCATCACTTCTAGCTCGAATTCCCCTCCCCACTTGGCCGGCTGAAGGCCCCTCCCTATGTGGAGGTAGTGTTTGGATGTAATCATTGTCTTCCCTTCCCCACGATCACCCCCTTGTATGGGATGTAGTTTTGTAAACGTTTGAGCAGGTTGAAGCTTCACCGGCGCGGCGTTCGGGTGCATACCCACGCCTCCCCGCTCGCCATCGTCTCCGGCCGGGATCGGCATCTTCACGGTGATCAGGTGAGCTTTTGGACCCCTCCCTTTGTTGGTAGATCTTGCTTAATTAGTATTGCTTCTTAACTCCGTCGGACGGTGAGTGAGCACCCGTTCCAAACTTGCTTATATTTGAGTGGTCACCGCGGGTGAGTTGTGAGAGTGACCCTTCAACCCATGCCTTCGACGTGCTGACCGCCCGTGAATTTGGGCAACCCTGGCCCCTAGGGGTCCTCCCCAAGTCAGTCATATCCTTGGAAACCACCGGTCCAACCTCGGACCCTCACCCCATTGCCGGTCCACCTACGGACCCGAGTGTGCCAAACGCGAGTGAGTCCGCTTGTGTGACATTGCCTAGTCGTTGCGTTTGCTTGCCACCTAGGTCCTAGTTCGTGTCACATCAATGGTGATGAAGATGATGAGGGAACTGGACATGGAGGTAGAGGGGGTGATGTGGCCAATGGAGCGAAGGAAGTGGCTGGTTGCAGTGCTCTTCGGCGTATCGACACGATGAGTCGAGCGGCCTTAGGAGTAGGAGTGGTGGTAGAAATGGGAGTAGAAGGAGGGGAGGCACTCGCCTGAGCAGATACTTGAGCAGGTGGAGGAGGCGGGATAGGAATCGGAGACGATGAAGGTGTGGGGGTAGGTGAAAATAAAAGGGATGACAAGGTAGGCAACGGAATAGGTGACGGAGTGGATGACGGAGCAGGTGCAATGTCGATGAAGAATCACAGGGATACCCCTGGTCTTGTAGTAATGGAAATGGCTGCCTGGGCGGCGCTTGCTGCTGCTGCTGCTGTTTGCAAAGATCCAAAATAACTTGATGTATGACAGTCCAATCAATCATCCTCTTGTCTTCCAAGCTGTAAACAAGTTCCTGGAACTCGGGGCAACCTTCAATCAAATGCCCCTATTGACGATGAAACTCACGGAACTGGAATAAATTTCCGACCATGGGTTGGCGAGGCATAATCGGAGGGAGTAGCAATGCATGGGTGGCCATCAAAGCCTTGAAAATATCCATGAAAGATTCTGACAACGGAGAGTGAGGAGCCTGCTTCGGGCAAGGTGGGTGCCGAGGGGTATGAGAGGGGAGTAGGGATGGTAGTGGAGGTTGCGTAGGCAAGGGGAATTGCGTGGGTGAAGGCTGAGGGCTAGTAAGTGAATGATGTGGAGGCGTGAAGGGAGTGGGAATATAATGGACGGCATCCACCCGCTCGAGATGTGACGTCTCCTTGACCGGAAGTGGAGAGGTGTGGGGAAATAAAACAGCGGAGGGCTGACTTGTGAAGGAAGATGTAGTGGAGCGACATGTGGAGGTGTATGGGTAAGTGGGAGCGGAAGGCCGACTCGTGGAGGGATATGTAGTGGAGTGCTGACTCGTGGGGGATGGCGGAGGGAAAGTGTATGTGGAAGGCGAAGGTGGAGGAGACTCGTGGTCAAGAGAAACTAGGAGTTGTTGGCTAATGAAGCGGGCTCGGTTGTAGAGTTGTTGCCATGAAGTGACATCGTTCAGGGCTAAGATGCATTTGAGCTCGGGCGTTGCATTAAAAATAACCATTTTAATTTGCTCGCCTTCAGGAGTATGTCCCGGAACTTGTGCGGCTAGGCAACGCCAGCGGTCGACAAACGTGGAGAATTCCTCATCGGGCTTCATCTTCTCTTGGGCTAGATCTACCATAGAGTACTTGGGCCCGACCTGGTTCTGGTACTGCTGAATAAATCATGCTTGGGCGGCTTGAAAATTCACCACTTGCTCTTGCGGCAATGAAAAGAACCAATCCCGAGCCGGGCCTTCTAACGATAGACCAAATAGATAAGCCATTAAACGTTGGTCATGTCGGAATTGGGCTGACTCATAAAGGAACTCCTTCAAATGCACGTAGGGGTCACCGACTCCACCATAGCGACGATAAACCAGAATTTGTGAACGTGGTGGAAGCTGAAGGCCTTGAAAGGCAGACGGGACATCCAACGAAGTTTGAGGATTAATTCGGCGCTGCAGTTCATCAAGTTGGTGTTGGGCTTGAGCGATCATCTCCTCGGTGGGAAGAGTCTGAGAAGCATGTGGGCCAGCCTGAGTAAGAGAGTGAAAGTTTAGACCAGGATGATGATGGGCCGAATAATGGGACTCAGCCTGAGAAGAAGGGAAACCCATTCCAGGAGTAGAAGGATATATGGGCCTGGAAGGATCATGTATGTGGGGATGAGAATTGATTGGGCCAGCAATAGTACAAGCGGGATAAGAAAGCCCGATAAAAGGAGTAGGCCCATTGAAAGAAGAAGGCCCGTGAAGAGAATAAGGCCCATTAGATGAATGAGGTGATGGGCCCGCGTGGGAAGAGGAATCCACACGGGGGTAAGAGGACAGGGAAGATGAGGGATACTGGACAGAAGAGAAGCGCTCCATGGGAGAAATGGAGACTTTATACAGTGAATTCCAAAGGAATACAAGGATAAAAATGAACCTAGGACAAATGCAACTAAATGGAGGCACGCAAAGATGAACTAGTCTATGGGCCTAATTAACAAAATGATATGGAGGCGACACACAATTGGAGGAAGAGATGAGAGAAGAATCACCCAATTAAACACCCAAGTTATGAATGATGCACGAAAATTTTATAAGTTCCTTTTTAGGACCTTAGTGGGTTAATTAATATATGAATTCACTCAACCACAAGGTACCCAACCAGGGTAAGAATGGGAAACTGGGTGACTCCAAGGGACTCCCCCTTTTACGGATGAAAAACCCTAGACTGGGGGATGGTATGGTACAACCTGCCCGGCGTCCGTGTGGGAATCCAGGGCTCACGGAGACCCTCAGCAAGGTCACCTAGTCGGCTCCAAGGAATATGGAGATGAGAGGAAACCCCACCTCGGTAGGAATGCAACTATTGTGAAGAGTAGGTATGATCCTATGCGCACCGGAGTGCATGCAAAGTTCTAGCCTATGTCTAGCAAATAATGATCAAGCAAATATGAGAAAATGAAATGAACATGATCATGCAACAATATAACGACAGCAAGGGGGGATCAGAATAGCACCAAACATCTATGTAATGATATAAAACAATGATCAAAATGCTAGCCTCAGGTGCACTGTAGCAGTAAAGCGCGGTCTGAGGAAGACCGCTCAGGGTGTTTAGATGGTGTGTAATGGACCGTTTAGGGAGGGCAGACGGTCTGGAATGGACCGTTCCGGTGCAGGGAGTAATGACAGAACTAACGAAAATCACAGGACATTGAAATGAACTAAGCAGTAGGGAATGCCTGGATGGACGGTCTCTCGACAGACCGTGTAGACTAGAACGGTCCTGCAAAGACCACCGAATGTCAGTAAAACTAGCAGTCTATGGCCAGAAGTGTACCTGAGTGAGCGGCACCGGACGGTCTATATCAGACTGCTCCAGAAATGAACGGCCGAAATAGGACCGCTGAAGGCAGCTGGCTCGCAGAATAATCGGCACTGAGTGAGCGGCACCGGACGGTCTATATCAGATTGCTCGGGAAATGAATGGCCGAAATAGGACCACTGAAGGTAGCTGGCTCGCAGAATGATCGGCACTGCAAATAGTTCAAAACGGTCGATTGGCTGCCGCTCAGGCTCTTGGATGGCTCTGAGGAGACCGCACGAACTCCAAAGGATAGAAACAAGAGATGGCGAACTAATGACCTAAAACCACTCAAACACAAACTCTAAACAAGAATAGAAGCTGGTCAGCACATCACTAACACGACGGGCACTAGGTGTCCCACCGTGATCTCCAAAAAAGAGGGTGTTGACATGTTTTCCTACCTTTCCCTTTTAATTCTCCTTCCAACCCCTTCTTCACTATGCTATTGTAAAGAACTAAACACTGTAAAAGGAACAAGGGGAAAGAATGTAGAGTGTGTGTGTGATCGCCACCAAGGTGCCGAATGTAAGCAAATACACCCGTACCTTGGAAAAGGGAGACACTCGCCAATGGTCAGCACTGCAGAGATAAACGGCTCGTAGTGAACCGCCCGGTGAATGTGCGGTCGATCGACAGACCGCGCAACAGTGCTGGGACAAACACGGGATGAAGCCTGGCTTGACGATGGAACGGTCCGGAGGAAGCCGTCGAAGGATGCAGGACGGTGCAGAGACGTCCGCTTTATGCTTCAAATGGACAGGGAGATGACCGTTCAATGCCACCAGGTTTTAAGTTGTAGGATCTAAACCTCCACCCCTTCCGGCCGGCCAGAGGGAGTGGGCCTCGTGCTGGGATGATGCTGACCTGCAAAAGGATATAGAGAACACACAAAGGAAGACCAGATTAGAACTTATGATGTGTAGTAACTACTAGAAATAGAATGAAATAAGCATGACTAAGATGGAATAGGGGATACCTTGAGGTTTCTAAACCCCTAAGGGTGTCAAAAACATAGGAGGGTGCGTGTAAATGATGTATGAGTAAGAAAATGTGGAAGAAATATAGAAGAAGCGATGCATGCAAATAAAAGAGAACGGTGGGACTAAATGAAATAATGACTCGAAATACGACTACTCCCTGAATCGGAGGCCTATGCAGACGTAGAAGGCCCCCCTCCCTGGTGGTAGGTCGCTCAAAGATTCGGCAGGGCTTCGCCGTCGACCCAAAAATCTCCCCCCCCCCCCTTTTTCAAAGCTTGACCTTAGGGTCTATTTATAGAGCCTCAAAAGCCAGCCCCAAATTTAGGGTTTCCAGTGAAAATCTACTCAAGATATCAACATAAAATCCTTAGATAATATAATTATCTTCCAACCCGTTCAAACAGCACCCTATCTGGTTGAGAAACCGCGGAGGAATGGTTGGAACAAATCAAGGATAAAACCACGGATAGAGAGAGAAAAACCCTTAACTTCTTCAATAATCGGACCATTGCGCGGTCGTGCGATAGACCGCCCAGTCCATTGCGCGGCATGTCACTAGACCGTCCAATGCTGTCGGTGGAAATTAAGTAAATAAGCAATATTATCCAAATATCTATCGAACTGCCCAATCATTTCGCAGTTGGACTCTCATAGATTGAACGGTCTACTTCAGACCGCTCAACTTATGGGGCTGTCCAACACGAACCGTTCTAGGCCTGTCGGTGATAAATCCAAATAGATTAGATAAATAGATCATTATATGGAAAGTCAATGACATGGGACTCTGGGAACAGGACGGCCATGTTCATACCGTTCAATGACATTGGACAGCTACAAACGGACCGTTTGAAAGCTTGTCAGTGGAGATTCAGAAAATTGTCTTAATATCTAATAAATAGTCAAACGGTTCAGAATCAACCGCTCAATGACTAAACGGCCAAACGATAGACCGGACAAAGGCTGAACGTTTGAAAATTCATGAAATGTGATAAATCAAGCAAAATCAAGGTCCATTAAGTCCTGAACTGAAGCAGACCAAGTCAGGGAGGGAGGTACCCAAAAAATAGGCCCAATAAGCTGTCTGGAAATAGCCCAATGAGTAATGGATAACTCGAGGCATCAATAAATGAGAGTAAGAGAAATGACTCAACTTATCGATAAAAAACAGGTGTCAACAGCGAGCACTGCTCCCCTTGAAAATGAAAAGGTAACCTAAGGGTTTCCTAGAGGTGAGCTCGGCTCCCCGTGAAAACGAGAAGGTAACCTAAGGGTTTCCTAGGGGTGAGCACTGCTCCCCTAGAAACAAGAAGGTAGCCTAAGGGCTCCCTAGAGGCGAGCACCGCTCTCCTCAAAAACGATGGCAGCAAACAAATTAGGGACTCAAATACGGCGGAGCATACACGCGGAAGAGCCACCCAGAAATATACATAAACTTTTCAAGAAAAGATACACAATGAATTTTGAAGTCAAATTAAAGAATTTTTATTCTTTTAGTCCAAATACAAGCTGCCAAATATCGAAAAGTCACCCTCATGTGACCAATTTACAAGCATATGACAAGATGTACTCAACCGTTGCTACATGCAACCCTAGTCTCTTATCCATTGGGCACCGTCATTGTTTGATCAGCTGCTACTAGTTGAGCGGACGCCTATCACTTCTTTCACGAGTAGACGGCCGCTCCTTGGTCGCTTGTTCTGACGAAGCGGACCAACAGAAGGAGCCACCTATGTCAAAGAAGAGGGCCAAACCCTCCATCCCTCGACCCGCTCATGAGAAGTCCACACCTAGTATCCCTTTTGTTCCATGGAAGCGAACTGGAGAGGGGGATTTCTGTAGCCCACCCAAAGAGCAGCCCAACTAGACCCAACAGGGTCCAACGAGGCATGCCCACCTGGGTGACAGCCCACAGGGCCCACTCAGGAAAGAAAAGCCCAATAAACAAACACTCGAGGAACCAACTCTCCCCAGGGGCCCCTAGGCTCGGAGGGCCCGAGTGATGGTCAGGTCATAAGGAAGGTCCGGCCCAAGCCATTTTCCCCACCCGGGAGAGACAGGCATTTGCCGACCTATCCGACCCCTCTTTCGCAGAGCTATGCCCATCGCCCGGACAGGGCTGGCGTTTCAGGAGCTCGTCCAAACCAAATATCATCCGTTCGTGCTGCCGTTAAGAGTCCCCAACGGATAGAGGAGTCAAGAAACCGCCGGACTTCAAGGCGATAACGTTCCCATGATAAGGCCATGAAAGCCCACGTTGAGGACGTAACTCCCGCCGGAGACCCCTCAGCTTGCAGGACTCCTGAAGGCGGCACACTATTTAAACCAGGGCTACCCTCGATGGAAAGAGAGGGAGCCATTCAGGTACTCATATACCCAAACTCCTGAGCAATCCGCTTCACCCTCTGGTGGAGAGGAATCTCGCGCACTAGCTTTTCTCCTCCCCATTATTGCTTCCACCACAGCTCTACTGACTTAGCCATCGGAGGGTTTTACCCCAGGGAAACCCCCTGGGCCCTCTGATACGTTTCCCTGTCTTGCAGTTCATCTTCAGGTGATCCACAGCCCGCTCAGGATACAAGCGCGAGATTTCACCTCTTCATCTGGCGCCGTCCGTGGGAAACGCACGAAGAGCCGAGATGGTGAGAAGAAGCTCAGGGAGGAGATCCGCCGTCGAGAAGAGTAAGGCCGTGGTGGCGGCAGGAGATGGCCCCTCTAGTGCCTCACAGAACCCTCCCTCCAACGCCAGTGTCCCCACCAACGAGCTGCCGCCCCCTCCGACGGCGACGGGGGTACCCCCCAACGGTGGCGACGAGGTCTTCCAGGCCCTCAATAAGAAGCTTGACGTCCTCGTGGAGCTCATGAGGGCCCAGGCGGCAAGGGATGCCAGGTCCCGCGCCCCGCCCGGGAGCCCCCCCCGTCGAAGTGCGTCCCAGCATACCGCTGGGGGCCGCTTCACCCTCCGAGGTCAGCAGCTCATCCGCAACAACGTGGGAGGACCCTCGCAAGCTCCGCCCCCGAAGCAAGAGGCTTCCTCCACGCCCAGAAAAGGGAGACAGGGGGCAAGGCCTCCACGCCCGAGCACTGGCGTTCCTGAGGATCGCCACGACGCTCCCCCCAGTCCCACGGCACGACCGTAGCCGGAATTATCCCTCCGACTAAGGGATTTCGAAAGACGTTTTACAGAGTAAGAGCGCGCCCTCCGCGCCCTGCAGAAAACCTCTTTCCCAGAGGATGAGGAGAAATCCCCTTACTCCGAATACATCTTGAAGTCAGAGGTGTCTCCCAGAACCTCCATTCCGACCTTCAAGCTCTATGATGGCCAGGGCGACCCAGCCGACCACTACGACAGCTTCGA
The DNA here is from genome assembly GCA_022559845.1 of Amorphophallus konjac. Taxonomy (NCBI): domain Eukaryota; kingdom Viridiplantae; phylum Streptophyta; class Magnoliopsida; order Alismatales; family Araceae; genus Amorphophallus; species Amorphophallus konjac. The sequence goes on from CM040128.1 coordinate 212,060,397, forward strand.
CGCCCTGGTGACTCTGCATGGAACACCGGATCCTATTAAATACCTAGCCTTTGTGGCCACCCTGGTCCAAGGCGCTCAGGCATTGTTCCGGGCCCTCGCCCCTGGGTCCATCTGGGACTTCAGGCAATTCGGGCGAGTCTTCAAGGAGAGCTTCGCCGGAAGCGCCCCCCCAAGGTCAGTAGCGGGGCTCCTGGCCCTCAAACAGGCGCAAGGGGAAAGGCTCCGGGCTTATGTCCACCGATTTAAATCGGAAGCCCTCAGAATTCCCCGCCTGGATGTGGCCTCGGCCACGACCGCTCTGACCGGGGGCACCCGGGACGAGAACCTCTGCCGCGAACTTGTCCTCCACCCTCCCTCGACCCTTGCCGAGCTAGTGACTCTGGCACTGCGCCACGCCGAGTGCAAAGAAGTACTCAGCGCCTGCCCAGACACAACCGGCTCGGGTCGGGAGGGGGACAAGAAGCGAGCCTCCGAGCCAAACCCTGGCTCGGGCAAGAAGCGCGATCGGGAAGGAGAGCGCAAACGGAAGTATGAGCGGTACACCCCGTTGACCGCGCCAGTCTACGAGATCTATGAAGACATCAAAGACTCGGGACTCCTCCGCCGGCCCGAACCAATGAGATCGAAGAACCGCAAGCACGACAGGCATTGCCTGTTCCACGGCGACCACGGGCACCACACCGGCGACTGCCACCAGCTCCAGGACGAGATCGAACGTCTCATCCGTCAGGGGCACCTGGCCCGGTTTGCAACCGGGCGCAAAGAAGACTGGGACGCCGCCGAGGAGATCGACAACGCCCCCCGAGGGGTCCACATCAACGTCATCTCAGGAGGAACGGCGTCGGGCGGCGACACCAGCCGAGGAAGGAAGCGTCATGCCGAGCGGGCCAGCCAGGTCTTAGAACCCTCCAGCAGCCCGCCGAGGGAGCCCCAAGTCATAGTCTTTTCCGACCAAGACCTGGAAGGGCTAAACACCCCGCATGATGATGCCCTCGTTATCTCGGCCACAATAAACCATTGTAACATAGATAGAATTCTGGTTGACAATGGGAGCGCCCCCGATGTATTATCTTACGACTGTTTCCTTAAGATGGGGGAAGACCCATCCAAGCTCCGCCCGATCCGAACACCCCTTTGCGGGTTTAACGGCCTAGCCACCTACCTCGAGGGAGCCCTAAGCCTGCCGGTCACCATCGGCACCCCACCCAAAACCGTCACGGTCATGGTGGACTTCATAGTGATCAAGGGTATGATAGCGTACAACGCCATTTTCGGTCGGAAAATTCTCAGCCGGATAAAGGCCGTACCATCTACCTATCACCAGAAAATGAAGTTTCCCACCAAAAATGGGTTGGGAGAAGTCCGAGGTAACCAGGCCACGGCTAGAAGGTGCTACAACATCTCGGTGGAAGCCTCAAGGCCGGACGGGGGAGATAAGGGCCCCAAGGAAATCGAAGGGAAGACCGTAACCGCCGAGCTCGGTGGCGAATTGCTAACGGTATTCCTAAACGATGACCCGACCCTCGGAGTAAGGATCGGAGCCGACCTATCACCCATGGAACAGCGGCAATACAAAAAATTCCTTTCTGAGTACGTTCAGGTCTTTGCTTGGTCCGATGATCAACTCCCTGGCATACCAGAGAAGACCGTGATGCACAAGCTCAGCCTCGACCCCACCGTGAGGCCCGTACAGCAACAGAGAAGGAAGCATGCGCCCGAGAAGCAGGCGATCATCAAGGCACAGGTCACCAAGGGACAGGAGACTGGCCTCTTCAGACCAGTCATGTACCCTACGTGGCTAGCCAACGTCGTCCTGGTGCCAAAAACTATAGGCAAATGGCGAATATGCGTGGACTTCACCGATCTGAATAAGGCTACCCCCAAGGACTGCTATCCGCTACCGAGCATTGACCAATTGGTTGATTCAACCTCGGGCAACAAGATACTCAGTTTCCTGGATGCCTATTCAGGTTATCACCAGATCAGAATGAATCCAGAAGACGTCGAGAAGACCGCCTTCATCACCGACTGCGGCATGTACTGCTACACCCGGATGCCCTTCGGGTTGAAGAACACCGGAGCCACATATCAGCGACTGGTAAATCACATGTTCGAGGGACAGCTAGGTTGGAACGTCGAGGCTTACATTGACGACATGCTCGTCAAGACCCCCAAGGCCCAAGACCACTTCACCGACCTTGCCGAAACCTTCGGCACCCTCCTGAAATACAACATGAAGCTCAACCCCGCCAAGTGCGCCTTTGGAGTAAAATCCGGGAAGTTCCTGGGTTTCCTGGTCACTCAGCGCAAGATCAAAGCCAACCCCGACAAAGTCCAGGCCATCCTGGACATGCGCCCGCCCACATGCATTAAAGACGTTCAGCGTCTGGCAGGGCGTGTGGCCGCTCTTAGCCGCTTCCTGTCCCGTGCTGCCGAACGATGCTTGCCCTTCTTCAAACTGATGAGGGGACCAAAGCTAGCGTCTGCTACGTTCGCATGGGATGAGGAGTGCCAGACAGCATTCGCCGAGCTTAAAAAATTCCTGGCTTCGCCACCGGTGCTCTCCAAGCCCGTCCCAGGCGATGTCTTGCTGCTCTACCTCTCGGCGACGCCATCCACGGTCAGCTCGGTCCTAGTCAGAAATGACTCGAGAATTGAAAGACCGGTCTACTACACTAGCAAGGTGCTCAATGAGGCCGAACGGAGGTACCCCGCAACCGAGAAACTCATGCTAGCGTTGGTTACCTCCGCAAGGCGCCTCCGACCCTACTTTCAGGGGCACCCCATCACCGTGCTAACCGGCGAGCCGTTGAAGAAGATTCTGGCCCACCCCGAGGCCTCAGGGCGACTCGTCAAATGGGCCATTATGCTTGGGGCCTACGACATCTCGTACCGGCCGCGATCAGCAATCAAAGGCCAAGCGCTCACCGACTTCATTGCCGAAAGCACCATCCCCGCCGAGGACAGGCCTCCGACCATGACCGGGCCAACCTGGGAACTGTTCATCGACGGATCGTCCAATTTGGCAGGCAGCGGTGCGGGGATACTCCTGAGGTCCCCCGAAGGGATAGAGCTACAGTACGCCTTGAAATTCAACTTTCAGGCATCCAACAATGCTTCTGAGTACGAGGCCCTTATCTCGGGAGCACGCATGGCCCGACGGCTGGGGGTCGAGCGAGTCAGGGTCCACACCGACTCTCAACTAGTCACAGGTCAGGTCAACGGTGAGTATGAGGCTCGGGAGGCACCCATGATCAAATACCTTCAGCTGGTCTGGAGCCTGGCCCAACAGTTCGAGGAATTTGGGGTAGTCCGGATAGCTCGGGAGCAAAACTCTCAGGCGGACGCCCTCTCTCGATTGGCCTCCTCCCTAGACCCAGAAGGTACACGATCGGTCCTCCTAGAAGAGCTAGAGCGCCCGAGCATCGACACGGAGCTCCTCGCTGTTGACTCGGCCACTCCAAATGACTGGCGCTCCCCCTACCTATCCTGGCTACAAGACTCCCAAGAGCCCTCCGACCCTCGAGAGGCCCGCCGAATGAAGTATCAAGCTCGGCGCTTCGTCATCTTCGACAACACTCTCTACCGAAGATCGTTCTCCGGTCCCCTCCTAAAGTGCCTCGGTCCCGATGAAGCAAGCTGAGCCATCCAAGAGATTCATGAAGGCCTGTGCGGAGCACACTCAGGGGCAAGGTCACTGGCCAGAATCCTGTTACGACAGGGGTACTGGTGGCCCACCCTGCAGCGTGACTGCTCGGCCTATGTTCAACAATGCGACCGATGCCAGCGGTTCGACCACTTGGTCCATCGACCAGCTGCGGAACTTGTCACCCTAGCCGAGCCTTACCCTTTCGCTCGGTGGGGAATCGATATCCTTGGGCCATTCCCGACGGCCCAATCCCAGAAGAAGTTCATCATCGTCGCCATCGACTACTTCACCAAGTGGATCGAGGCCGAGGCTACAGCAAGGATCACCGAGACAGTCGTTTGGGGCTTTGTGTGGAAATCGATCATTTGTCGCTTTGGCGTCCCCCGAGTGATAGTGAGTGATAACGGCCGGCAATTCGACTCTCGGTATTTCCGAGACAGATGCGCTGACCTAAATATCCGCAACCACTTCACTTCGGTCGCCCACCCTCAGGCTAACGGGCTGGTTGAAAATGCCAACAAGACTATCTTGAAAGGCATAAAAACCAGACTCGGCAAGGCTAAGGGTAGCTGGCTCGAAGAATTGCCTAGTGTACTGTGGTCGCACCGAACAACCCCCAGGACGGCAACCGGTGAAAGCCCTTTTCAGTTGGTATATGGCACCGAAGCCGTCGTTCCATTGGAGATCGCCAATCCGTCTCTCCGAGTGATCAGCTTCTCACTCGAGGCAAACGGGCCAAAATTGCTCGAGAACCTCGACCTGGCAGACGAACTCCGAGAAATCGCGAACGTCCGAGCAACGGAGTACCAGTGCCGCCTCACTCGATACTACAACGCCAAGGTTCGAGATAGACGTTTCCAACCGGGGGACTTCATCCTCAGGAAGGCCGAAGCCTCTCGACCACTAGAGGCGGCGGGCAAGCTATCCCCCAATTGGGAAGGCCCCTACTGAGTGGTCGAGACGCTCGGAAAAGGTGCGTACAGGTTAGCGACAATGGAAGGGGAACCTATTCCTCGGACATGGAACGCAGTCGCACTACGCAAATTCTATTTTTGAAATTGTACAGCAAGATGGACGGAATAAATCCCTTTTCTTTTCATTCCAAACCATTGGTACATCAGATAGGCAAATGCCAGTACATCACATAGCAAAAAGCAAAAATCCGTCTAACACCGCCTCAAGGGGTCATCGCTCGACTGACTCGGTCTTGATCTCCTCGCGTCCAGCCACTGACTCTGCCTCGTGCGGAAACTGGCTCGGACAAGAGGTGGTCAAGCCAGTTGCCTCGGGTGGCCCGTGACAAAGGTGACAGAGGGATTGCAGGAGGAAGGCCACCTTTAAACGTCGAGGAAGGCTACCTCCCAAGTTGGCAACAACCAGGAAAAAGGAGCACCGTGAAAGCCTCCCCTCTTCCAATTTGCCAACTCCTTGGAAGGAAGGAGAGAGCAAGCAGCCCCCGAAGAGTGAAAGAAATGAAGAGCAGAAGGGGGAGAAAGAGGCTGCAGATGGAGGAAGGCTTCGGTGAGGAGGGAGCTTGATACGCCTCCTCCCCTCACACGGAGGGAAGTGACGGCGTGCTCCCCTGATGCCCCCATCCGTCCTCCGCCTCGGTGTCCACCCGGAAGCCTCGCCGGAGCTAAGAAGAGGCCAACGGCATGCTTCCACACGCCGAAGTCCTCCCCAGATCCACGCGGCGACCGTCGGACCCGTCTCGTGCACGCGCGGCGACCGTAGGACACGTTCAACATTACAGGGCAGCGGGATCCCGCCGCTCCCCGTCGTCGGCGGCGTCGCCCTCCGAAGGATCCTCCATGCTCCGAATACAAGGGCACAACGCAGAGTGAAGAGGAAGGAGCGAGGAAAGACTGTTAGAGAAAATCCCAAGCAGTGAAGAGGAAATGGCGCCTTTCGGTCCTTCTTATAGGCCAAAGGAGGCTACACGCCTTAAATGACCCCCCCCCCCTCGAAAACATGCCAAAGGATTTCTCCCCTGAACAGTCACCTCCAACTCCTCGTCCCCCGCCCTAGCGGGATTCACGAAGCGGCCTGACATTCAAAGCATGAGGGAACGGAAAGATGCCCCGTCAGAAGCCTACCAAAACTGTGTGCGAAAACCACGCAGGACATATCGGCACCTCCCAACCACTCAAGATCTGCCAACCAAATCACGGCAAGGATGGTACTTAAACGGAGCAAGTCATTTATTATCACACCAAAAGGAAACCTTCTAAAAAGAGGGAAGAGAGACAAAAAGGGAAGGAGACAAAGTACATCAGGCCTCGGGTCCACTTTGACATTCAGGAACGGCGGAAGGAGACGCGTCACCCCCGGCGCCTTCGGTGACGGCCGGCTCGGACACTGACCTCACCTGTGCGAGAACTGTCTCGGTCGTGAGCCCTCCCGAAACGCCCGGAGCCGGTGACCCAGATGGAGGAGACCCCTCCGAATCTCCCCCGACCTACGAGGAAGAGCTGGAAACCAACTCATCCGAGTCATAACACTGGCCGAAGGGGAACTCGATCGCGGAGTTTTGCTCATCGGCGTAGTCCACCGCCCAGCGATAGCCCTGCTTGAACCCCTTTCGAGCACCCCGGCGTAGTGCTACCTCGTAATAGGGTAGGGCGGCTTCCACCAGGTCGGTCGAGTAAGCATCCGAGCTCCTGTAACGCTCGATTACCTCCGCCTCGACCTGCCCCGCCCTTCCGACGAGCTCGACCCGAGCCCGCTCCGCCTCGGCCGCACGCTCCTATGCCCGGGCCCGGTCCGCCTCAGCCTCAGCTCGGAGACGCTCCGCCACCTCCGCCCGATCTAGCAGCTCGGCGCGTTCGAGCTCCCAGCGATTGTCTAGCTCGAGGCGACGCAGACGCTCCTCCTCCAGGGATCGGCTTGTCCTCTCGAGAGACTCTCGGGTCTTGGCGAGCTGTTCGGTCAGCACCCCGGCTTCCAGTCGGCTCACCCGCGCCACCTCCCGGAACGCGGAGAACTCCTGCCGGAGCCCCTCATGCTCCCCCTTGAGTCGGGCCAGTTTCCTCTCGCAGCCCCCAAGGGTCCAGGCAAGGTTCGACCGCTCCGCCTCCGTCCGGGCGTGTGCCTCCGCCACGCCGACCGAGCTATGACCAGGCCGCCCTCCATCAGGACATCAAGGATCCCGGGGGGCGGGGGGGTATTGCGCCTTTCTCCCCCCTTCGTCCTTGCGGCAATCGACCGGTAGACCCGATACAGGTCACCCGTAATGCCGAGCCTTTCCAAGGGCTCCGACAGAGGGGACCGCTCCGCCCGGAGCACCCCGCCAGAAGACTCCGCCCGAGCAACGGAACCAACCGCCTCGCGCGCCATGGTCGGTTGGGGTTGCGACGCCTCCCCGGGCGAAGCCCCAACCTCGACCGGCGCCGCGGGACCGACCGCGCCGGGAGCTCCAAGCACCTGGGGCTGCAACGCCGCAGCGGGCGAACCCCCAGCCCTGCCTGTCTCGGCCCGCACCTCGCCGACCGAGACATCCCTGCCTTCGGTCGATCCCCCGGCCTCGGCGCCAGCTACTTAAACATCGGCCCCCTCTGCCTCCATGGGGGGGAGAGCCGACCCATCGCCGCCCTCTGATGGGCCCCCGGTCTCCTCGGCCCCCTCTTGCCTGGTAGGTGGGGGAGCTGGCCCCGAGGGGTCGGCCCCATCTTGCCCCCGAGAGGGGAGCGCCGCCGAGCCGGAGTCGCCCCCAGCGGTAGGAGGAAGACCGGCCTTCTTGGCCCGTTTCTTGGCCTTCACGGCCTCCCGCAACTTTCCCGCCGTGGGATCCTTGCGCTTTGTACCAGTTGGCCGTGAAGATCCCTCGGGAGCCACCCCCTTGCCCTTATCTCGGGCTTGGGCGCGACTCGCAGAAGCATCTGGTTCATCGGCCGCCGAGTCATCTCCCAGATCAATGACCTCAGCAGCTTCCTCCAGAGGTTCCCGCCTAACGTCTGCCACAAAGGGAGAAGACCCGGTCAGGAGAAAGAAAGTAACTACCATCCCAGGAGAAGAGCCTCGAGAGCGGTACCTGTCGACGTCAACCACGTAAGCAAGCACCGATCGATGTTCTCCGCGTCACCAGCTCCTCGGTCGACTGGTGGTTACCCAGCAGACGAGCGGCCTGCCGCTCCACGTGGGAAGGGAACTCCTCCGGGCGAGGGGGAAGATTCGGATGAAAATTGGGCGAGATCGGACATCTCCAAAACTCGTTCGTCGCCTCCGCCTTCACCCAGAAGAATTGGGTCTTCCAATCCTTGTGCGAGGAGTCCTTCGCAGCGAGGGAGATGCAACTCCTGTTCCTCCTCGCCTAGATGAAGTAAAAGCCCTTCCCCGCCGACGGGTGCGCTTTCAACTCAAAAATATAATGAAAGAGGTCCAAGGAAGGAAAAATATCGTGCTGACGACAGAGAATCCGAAAGGCGGAAAGAAGGAGATATGAGTTCGCCACCAACTGAGTAGGCACCAACCGGAAAAACTCGAGAAGTTGGAGTACCAGAGGCTCGAAGGGAAGGCGGAACCCACTCTTCCAAGCCAGAAGGAAAGTGCAAATGTGCCCCGTACGGCTGTCCAGACTCGTCTCATACGGGGCGGCGGCGGCAAAGCTGTACCTGAGAGGCAAGCGAAAGCGATGCTCCAGCTTCCTCACCTCGGCCTCCCCCAACTCGCTGTAGTTGGAGACGGGCTCCCGCCTCACCTGCCCGATTTCCAAAGGCAGACCAGCCATCGAGCCGGAAGATGATTCCTCGCGCGAGCTCGAAGACTCCGGAGGGGAAGGAAGTTGCCGGACCGCCTCCGCAGTTATCCTCGCCAACTCCTCAAACGCCGCCGCAAGACTCTGCGCCTCCACTGTGCCCTCACGGCGCATCAAGGAGCCCCAGAAGCAAACAAACTAAGGAAAGCCCAAAACCCTGAGAAGCCTAGAACGACGAACGGCGCCCAACGCCTATAAAACCCTGAAGGAAGGTGGCGCGTCGTTCCGTGCTCCGAGAAAAGGGGGGCCCCTTTAGTACAAATTCGTCAGGATCATCATTACGGGCCCAGGTGACCACTACATGTGGCTCCATCATGCCAACAGAATTCCACCCACCTGAGCCACGCCGGTCCAAAGCCTCAAAAGCTACTCGACCGAGCCTTCATGGCTCGGGAGTAGGAGGGGGACAAGTGGAGAGGGGATTTCTGTAGCCCACCCAAAGAGCAGCCCAACTAGACCCAACAGGGTCCAACGAGGCAAGCCCACCTGGGTGACAGCCCACAGGGCCCACTCAGGAAAGAAAAGCCCAATAAACAAACACTCGAGGAACCAACTCTCCCCGGCGGCCCCTAGGCTCAGAGGGCCCGAGTGATGGTCAGGTCATAAGGAAGGTCCGGCCCAAGCCATTTTCCCCGCCCGGGAGAGACAGGCATTCGCCGACCTATCCGACCCCTCTTTCGCCAAGCTATGCCCATCGCCCGGACAGGGCTGGCATTTCAGGAGCTCAGCCAGACCAAATATCATCCGTTCGTGCTGCCGTTAAGAGTCCCCAATGGATAGGGGAGTCAAGAAACCACCGGACTTCAAGGCAATAACGTTCCCACGATAAGGCCATGAAAGCCCACGTTGAGGACGTAACTCCCGCCGGAGACCCCTCAGCTTGTAGGACTCCTGAAGGCGGCACACTATTTAAACCAGGGCTACCCTCCGATGGAAAGAGAGGGAGCCATTCAGGTACTCATATACCCAAACTCCTGAGCAATCCGCTTCACCCTCTGGTGGAGAGGAATCTCGCGCACTAGCTTTTCTCCTCCCCATTATTGCTTCCACCACAGCTCTACTGACTTAGCCATCGGAGGGTTTTACCCCAGGAAAACCCCCTGGGCCCTCTGATACGTTTCCCTGTCTTGCAGTTCATCTTCAGGTGATCCACAGCCCGCTCAGGATACAAGCGCGAGATTTCGCCTCTTCACGGACTAATAGGGATGCCACTGGCAGAGAGACCTGCACTGAGATAAGTAGGTCGGTCAACCCGACCATTCCTGGATGACGGGGGGGAAGTGAAGCAACAAGGCCCACTCATTACATGGAACCAGCAGGCCTACACAACCCCGCCAACGGCGGGCACTGGAGCAACGAGGCCCACACATTACGGAGGCCAGTGCAACACACTAGCCATGCCCACAAACTGGAAAGCAAGCCTTGTTGCCCCGCCTGCAGCCATCTTCAAGCGGAAGAGTCTTCCCCTCGGCTCGGGAAGATGCTTCCACCCAGGATCACCGAGTGGAAGAAGGGAAAATAGCTTCCGCACCATCATACGCCCTATCTCGCCTGAAGGAAGGCGCCTCAACGGTGGGAAACGTCCCGTCTCACACCTACAACGTAAAAATAGGGAGCAATTATACACCATGAAAATGGGATGAGCGAGAAAGGAACCTCGCCTATCCGCAGAAAGAGTGCATACAAGAAGATTCCCCGTCCCCTTAGGGATGAAACCAGTCCGGCTCGAGGAGCAGAACCCCCCTGCCGGCGTACAAGCAGTTGACTTTATCCAAAGCCTCCCCCCAGCCATCCAAATATCTGGGCATGTAGTCCTCGGAGGCAGGGCCATGTGCTCCCGGCTCCGGCCACAGTAACCACGGTACTGGGGGAGGATCCCCCCGAAGGATCAAGGGTTGACGACGGGCCTATTTAGATTTATCGTCGGACGATGTGCCAGACTCCTCTGATGGCATCCCGCACCAGGCCTCTCTCCTCAAAACTCACCGGGCTAGAGATGGCCAGAGCCCACCACGGAAGCCGCTATTTATAAGGGAAGGCGAAGTCCCAAGAAGAAGAAGGACTCTCACCGCCTCGAGTAAATCCATAGAAACCGAAGCGACGGATCCCGAAAGTCATGCCCTTTTAGAGTCCCTATCAAAGGTATCGGTTCGTATCTCCAGGAGATTTCGTAGCCGTTCAGAAGGAATGAAAATACACGAAAGAAGATCCCAAGAGTTGCGAAATAAAGGAAAGGCTTCTATTTTGAGGCAGAAAGATTACAGAGAGACGGCTACCACCGTGGAAAAGACAAAAAGAATTAAAAGAAAGCAGGGGGCACCCTCTCAAGGGAAGGCGAAGTCCCTAGAATAAGAAGGACTCTCACCGCCTTGAGTAAATCCGTAGAAACCGAAGCGACGGATCCCGAAAGTCGTGCCCTTTCAGAGTCCCTATCAAAGGTATCGGTTCGTATCTCCAGGAGATTTAGTAGCCATTCAGAAGGAATGAAAATACACGAAAGAGATCCCAAGAGTTGCGAAATAAAGGAAAGGCTTCTATTTTGAGGCAGAAAGATTACAGAGAGATGGCTACCGCCGTGGAAAAGACAAAAAGAATTAAAAGAAAGCAGGGGGCACCCTCTCAAGGGAAGGCGAAGTCCCCAGAAAAAGAAGGACTCTCACCGCCTCGAGTAAATCCGTAGAAACCGAAGCGACGGATCCCGAAAGTCGTGCCCTTTCAGAGTCCCTATCAAAGGTATCAGTTCGTATCTCCAGGAGATTTCGTAGCCGTTCAGAAGGAATGAAAATACACGAAAGAGATCCCAAGAGTTGCGAAATAAAGGAAAGGCTTCTATTTTGAGGCAGAAAGATTACAGAGAGATGGCTACCACCGTGGAAAAGACAAAAAGAATTAAAAGAAAGCAGGTCCACTACGTGGTCCCCCAAGGTCGAAGCTTCGGCGGGTGCTCGCTCGTTCACGCTAGGGCCAGGCGCCGACTCCTTGGAACCATCTTCCTCGTCGCCAAGCTCCCCTTTGCCACCATCAGCCTCCAGGCCCAAGGGTGTCGAGGAGGGAAGAAGAGTTGGAACAGCAACACCGAGGTTCTCCGCTGTGGCCTTAGCTGCAGCGCTCTAGCCCTCCTGGAAGCCACGATCGAGGGCCGACCCAAAGAACTCTAGGGCCATCGTGGTCAGCTCGTCCCGATAGACCGAAGAGGAGCGGAAGCTCTCCACCGCCTCCTCGCCAGCAGTAGACATCGATGAGCGTAAACTGGCGAGCTCCACCTCGACCTCCTAGGCACGGGTGCTCAAGTCTTGGACCTGCGCCCCTTGTTGGACCACACAGGCCTCGGCCACGTCGGCCCGGGCATGGAAGAAATCTCGGTCCTGCGCCATTCTGGCAGGGCCAACCCTTGCTGAACCAGCTGCTCGTGAAGCCCGGCGTTTGCGTCCACGGACCTTTTCAGGCGCCCCTCGATCACCTCGCTGTTGGCCGAGAGCTCCACCTGAAGGGCCTGGCTGGCCTCTAACCTCTGGGCAAGGGCATCAAAGTGATACCTCCACAAGCCAAGAGCATAAGTGACCGAGCACACGCACTGGGCAGCCAGAGCCACCAACTTCTCTTCCGCCTCGCGGTCAAGCTCCTCAGTGCGCTCGTGTAGGTGAACACTCCTCCCCATAAGCGCGACAACCGTGGCGACCTCAGAAAGCCCAGACGCCGTCTCCCCGGGTGGTGAGGACGGTCGTCGCGAGGAGACCACAGGGGGAGGAGGGGAATCAACGTCGACAATGGGGGCTTTGCCCCTATTGCATCCCAGTGCTGGGGAAACTGACAAAGGAGAAGAAGTCACCGGCTGATCGGCCGATGGCGACGGCGGAGCCTCAGATGCAGGCGGCTCAGATGACGGAGGAGGCGGAACGCGGCCCCGAGCCGGGGTGGAAACCCTGGCTCTTTTTCTGATACGACACTGGTTGTCCAGCGCCATCAGGTCCTCCTCGGACAGGGGAGCGCGACTACCGCTCGCCATAGCGGACTCTTCTTCAGCTGTGCTAGCGGTCCCTTCGAGAGGATCCTCCTGAGGGTTCAACCCCTCGCTGACCGCGGGCACTACTGGTGAACGCACCAGGGGAATACCGGTAGGAATCGAAAACTACAGCCTCCCCGGAGCAAAAGCAACCTCGGCCTGGGGGGCAATGATCGTCACCTGGCCGGCTCCCAGCGCAACGTGATCCACAGGGTGGGGAGCGCACCATGGCAATTTGACGACCTCGTAGCTCCACACAGGAACCTCAGGCGCCCCTGAAAGAAGCGTAAGAATAGATTAGCCCAATTAATTATTAATGGAGAACACAACGAAGAATCAAGGCCAGTACCCTGTGGCAATAGAGGACTCAATCCCAACTCCCGGAGTAGCCCGAGAGTCAACACGTAGTCCGCATCAACCATGCAGAACCGGAGGAGGGTATCGACCTTCTTGCGATCCTCAGCGTTGATCGGAGGTTTCCTGTCAGCCCAAATAGGGTGAAAACCTCTGGTCCTCCAACTACCGGAAGAGTCATGGTCGGTGGATTTGATGAGATACACAAAACGTTGTGACCAACCCTTGAGATTGGCCGTAGTGGTGGACACCTGGATTAGGTTTCGACCGGTCTGAGCCTTGAGATAGGCATAGGCCGTATCGAACGGGCAACGCTGAAGGAAGTAGAATTGTCGGAGAAGGTAGATGTCCGGCTCCACTGACGCTCTCCGACATGCATAAAAAAATCCACATAGGATGGGGTAAGAATTGGGAGTTATTTCGCTTGGGTGCCGACCGTAATGGTGGAGGACAGACGCGATGAAAGGATGAATAAGTAGGCAAAAGCCCGCCTAGAAAGAGGCCACGGGGACCATAAACCCGCCCGACGATAGACTCAACAGATCATCATCCACAGTCGGGAAGATAATGTCAAAATCGGGCGGGATCTAGAACGCTTCTGGTAGCCCGTGAACCACCCTGTACGCCACCAACGGTGGGGATGAGGGTCGACCAGCACCGGCACCTGAAGTGCTCGGAGCGCTATCGCACCTAGCTGCCGTTTCTTCAACAGAAGAGGAGGCACTGACACGAAGGTTTCTCCTACGAGGAGGCATGGCTACTGAAGATGAAAAAGGTGAGAGAAGAGGAGGTCCTCACCGGGCAAAGGGAGGAGACGCCTACGACGAACACGACACGCAGCGTACTCGAACGAGGTTTAAAAGGAGACCCTGTGGCGGTTCTTATAACCGCCCACGTTGAACCAGTACTGCCTTCCTCGGGAGGGCAGGTGGAAAGGCGCCTATCGCCATCACGGTACGGCCCCCAGTGCCAGATGCCCGTTCGAGCCTGCACTCCCAGAAGAGACAGAACGCCGATCATGATTACAGTTGGAGGCACCTTACGCGCCAAGCACGACGCCGACTCATCGACTCCCACGCCAACATGGGGATCAACCTCACAACATGTGTTTCGACAGGCCCTCTCATGTTCTACTCTCGGCCCCCTGCAGAGTGCTCGGTACCCGAGAATAGGGGGGAAGTGAGGAGGGTAAATCCGGTTTGGCCCACGAGTAGCCCAATGGTGGCAGGCCAAAATCGGAACCGTCTCCTTCAGCGCGCCCAAGAAACTCTTGAAGTAAACGGCCCGCTACGGCGTGGCCCAACCTAGCCTCACCATCGGATTCTATAGCATGGGAAAGCGCATTAGTCACTGGAGGACCCTCCGGCGACCGACTGTTACCCCCTACCACGTCGGCCCAGATCCCATAACGGGCGAGCACGCCCCATGAGCGCCGTAAGACTCGCCTAAGGATCAGTCGACGTCGGGGTATTCGCCCTCCAACCGGAAAATCCCACGGCTATAGCAGAAGGGAGTTTCTCTACTTTCTACGCCTTCCCTATCAAGGGATAAGGCTCCTCGCTCCAGGACAAACCCTATAAGAAGGGGAGCGACTGAGAAGAGAGACACGGTGGATGATTCTGTCAAAACCTACTACACTAGAGAATAGAGCTACTTGCCCTGTAGTGCTACGAGAGGGAAGCATCGACGATCTATGCTGAAGGAAAGATTCTCATCCAGTGACCTTACCACCCAACAAGCACTCGCCGAGTGAACACTGGGAGCGACGAGCACTCGTTCTGAGGATCTACATGGCCCTTCAGCTCTCGACTGTGATTTCCTTCTCTCTCTCTCTCTCTCTCTCTCTCTCTCTCTCTCTCTCTCTCTCTCTTGCTCTTCTCTATTCCTTATTAATCCGTTACTGACTTAAGCATCGGAGGGTTGTCCCCTGGGGTAACACTCGGACTCCTTCTAAAGCCTTTCTGGTTTCTGGTGATCGCAGGCCTCCACTGGTGCAGGACGATTTCCCCAACAAATAAATAAAGAAGGTGGTACGTGGCCTAGGTATCATTTTCCTGCCTCTACAGGTCCATTACAGACTTTATACCCTAAGTTACCACAGTAAAAACTTTCAAAAGAACCAAAGAAAAGAGTAAACATCCCTTAAACAACTGGAAAGTATAACATCAAAAATAGATTTTATAGAAAATTGTGTCAACACCATTTAGTAAAAGAAAAAAAAGCAGAAGCAAGCAATCAGAATGTTTATGTTAAAGGTATAACATACTTGTGATTGATTGCTAGCCATTAGACATCCCATAGTAGATCTGGATCTTGCATTGACATATGGATTGAGACTTGCATTGATATATCACGTGATGCCGATTTAGTTCTTCAATATGTTTTTTTAATTTATGATGTTAATTATGTATAATTTCTCTACACCTATATACATTTGAGATGGATGTAGATTACTTTGTTCTTCATTTATGGAGATTTATAAAGTTACTTTAGATGTACTATGAGTTTAGTATTTTTTGAATGAATGTCTTTAAGATTTAATCATGTAAATTTATGTTCCTCAATTATCTTCAGGGAATGAGATTTGTAAATGGGTATGAATGAGAATTATGTGGATCAACATAGTTGTGAGTGATACAATTCATGAATGTGAAGATATGAATGGATGCACTATTATAGGTGATGAGAGCACATATACTAATAGGATTTTTTTTTAAAAAAGAAAACATATTACTATGTTTTTTATTAATCGACGTTAAAATATTTTCCTATATTTTTAAAAAAGTGATGTTAATCCTTATTCATACGTTTCTTTTACTACGTGGCCAAAAGTAATACTTATGTTTTATAAACGTAGGTACAGCCTCTTATATGCGTGTGTGTATATATATATTTAACCTACGCTTTTACTGGACTATTCCTACGCTTTCCAAGCATAGGTATAGGTTGATATCTACCTATGCTTTTTGCTGGACTATTCCTACGCTTTGAAAGCGTAGGGATAGGTCAAACTATACCTATGTTTCATAGAAACGTAGGTATAACCTATAGTCATGCGAGCAAGCGCAACGCTTTGAAAGCGTAGCAAGCAAACGTGGCAAAAGGTTTTACCTACATTTTTTAGACCTATACCTACATTTTTAAATGTAGGTAAAGGCCAATTTTCTTGTAGTGTCCGATACTTCCTAGGCGGCCTCTGGGCCAGGAAGGCCGAGTAAAGGTCATTCGGGAAGCCCAAGCGGGCGCCGAGCCTAACCGATCAGAGAAAGCTTGAGCGCTCCCCGACCAAGAACCCCAGGCTCGGACGCCCGATGCAAGCAAAGGATGCCTCGTGTGTGTTATGGATCAGCTCTGTACCAAGAGTCCTCGCAGGCATCGAGGTGTGATACTCATAGCTGGACGCCTGTCCAAGCGGATAACTCGCTGTCACCCGAGAGCAGGGAACCCGAAAGGATAAGGGAGGGCAAGAGTCCTCAAATGGTGAAGAGCCATCACCCAGGACGCAACACCTCCTCATCTCTCAGGATCTCTTGGCTCTGGGAAGGGAGCAACTGTAATGACCTAAGATCCGGATATCGGGAAGAACCCGATACCATTCGAATCCTGGCCCACCGCCCACGAGCCGGAGGGCTAGGAGGGGCTAAAAAGAGTGTAGAGGTACAAAGAAATATGAAATAAAGTAGGATAATTCAACAATTAACAAAAATAAATAAGTAACTACAACAGAGTCTAGTCCAACAAAAGTACAGTCTAAGGCATAGAAGCGTACCTAACACTGAGTGAACACTCGGCCCGACGAGCTGGCAACTAAGAACCTCTGCACAGCACCCTCGAACCTCGAGGAAGAACTGCCACACCTAAAAAGCAGGGGTAAGCCTCCTATCACTAGCTTAGTTGGGGTCCCGCGGAACCCCAACCGTAAACAACGGCAGTAGCGGAAAGCAGTAATAACAGCACGAACATCAAACTTGGTGGTCGGTAAAAACTCGCCACTATAGAAACACGCCTCGATCTCACAGTCGGGGGACAACCAGACTTACAAGAAAACCTCTAGCTACATTGCCAGGAGACCGTCACGGCACCACTGTCGTAGAGACCCGTCTCACCGACAAAGGCCCAACCCAACACGACGCGGCCTGGGTAGACCCGATCACGACCTCGCCGTCGTTAACCCTACACCGTCTAGGGAAAACCCTCGGTGATGCTCACCGGAAACCCTAGACCACTACCTCGGGAAACCACCCGGAAACTACGAGTAAAATCACGTATCACAGACGTGAAACGGAACTCGAGTAACTAGAAACTCACGTCACGTGACGGGAGTACCTGCCCACCAGAAGCAAGGCCGGATGCGTCCACTGACGACTTAGTCCGCAGCCTCAGGTGTCTCCCTACGACGCCCCATGCGAAGACAGAGACACCGTACAGTAACCAGGAACACAAAACAAGGACTAGCTGGGGTCACGCTCGTCAGCGCGGGTCCGATGCCCCCAGCCACATGTGCACACACAGACCATGCTCCCTAGGTCAGATCCTCTAGCTGGTTCTTCCCTAAGGTCTGGACTCAGGCTGCGCGAAGGGGCCCTATGGTAACCAGCCTAAAAACTGTCTCTCTTGGGTAAGCCGCTCCACCACTCCCTGGTGGGTCAGTACACGCATGTTGTAAGAAAGCTACGACTAGTGGGGAGTCACTAACGTGAACACTGAAAGCCATGCATGCACCCATCGCAAGTAACGCAGAGTAATAGGTGGCTCGAGGCCACTAGACTCTAGATAGTCCATTAGACCTAATAAATCCAACGGTCCTTGAGTCACGCGACTAGGGTCAAGACCGCTGCATATTACGGCACAACGCCGTTAATCTAACCTAATCCCTAGGTCTGAAACCCCGGTAGCATGATTCCCAAGACAGCTCACAAGCCGTTGAGTCGATCCCCTATCCCAGGGAAAAGTGGGAAATCTCCAGCCCCAGGCTGGGTGACTGGACTCGCAATCCAAGGGCCAAACTCACGGCCCAATCAGAAAACACTTATCGGAAAGCCAATGATGTCCGGGAATAACCCATCGCACACATGCCGATACATGGCGACTCGATCCAGCGAAAGCACTAAAGCCCGGAACACATGGGGTCACCCAGACCCTCCAAACCTATGGGCATGCTAATCGAAGTAATACGGTACCTCCAGACATCCCAAAAACACGGACACAGAACCCACGGGGTGTCTGGGACATCCACGAGACCGAAGGTCAACCATTGGGTCACAACCGCATCGACCGGGGGCCAACACAACACAAACGGAACACGACTAACACGGAAAACCAAGTGGCGGTCCTCCCTGGACCGTCACTTCAAGTGGCGGTCCACCCTAGACCGCAAGTCCCTAAGTGGCGGTCCACTCTGGGCCGCTAGCTGACCAAAAACACACAGCTAAGGGGTGGTCTTCCCCAAGGCCACAACTACTAGTGGCGGTCCTGGCCTGACCGCTATTCAGAGAGTAGCGGTCAATCGCGAGGCCGCTACTACACGGGACTCAAATGAAGAAGTAGCGACCAGCCCCCTGGCCGCCTAGTGCCATAAAACGGTCGTGTCCTGACCGCTACTCACTGTTTGGCGGTCTCCTCGAGACCGTTGCTTCCAGTGACGGTCCATCGCGAGACCGCAACCCACGAACCGACTTAAGGGGACGCATGGTGGTCTCTAGAGGACCGCCTCATCAAGTGGCAGTTCTTGGTAGGACCGCCACTTCGTCCCGAGTGCGAAAATGGAGAACACGGTCGAAAACCCCATTCCACGCCCCGTTCACACCCATGTGAAGGGGAAAATAAGGGAAAACTATTCCCCAACCTCTCTAGCACTGAGAGGACCCATTCAAACCCCAAAAATGCAATCAAATCACGAAATCCGGCTCACACCCCAAAATCACACATTTTAACCCCGACGGGAAAATAAACCCTCTCAGCTCACCTCGCGCTATCAAACTCACGGGAAATGAAGTACGGGGGTTAAGGATCCGTCCTCCTACCTCCACCGAAGATTCCGCGCACCGAGGACATCGATCCGCCAAGAAAACGTTGTTTAACCCACCGTCGGCTCGCGATCTCACGAACTGCCTCCACCATCGCGATTCTCGTCCCGCACATGTCCCTCCTCGCCCTACGAGCATCGCCGCCCCACCCTCGTCAGCCTCCGTTGGCCGCCCGGAGTAAGAGGGGGAGAGGAGAGAGCGTGAGAGAAGAGAGAGGAAGAGGGAGAGAAATGAGAGATGGGGAGAGAGAGAAAAAGATGTTTTTATATATAGAAAATCTAGAATTTTTGGAAAATACAAAAAATAGGAAAATACTCCCCATGATCCTCGAAAAACGCACAACGTGCTAGCAACGTCCCGGAGCTGAAGAACGCAACGGTTCGCCCTACACGGGATTCCGAAGGTCCGACAGGCAAAAACATGGGTAAATCGTAAAACTCAATCCGGGACCCACAAAAGCGATCCAAAACCTCGGATCCAGATCCAAAAAATATCCAAAAAACCCCGAGCATTACAGCCCTCCCCCCTTAAATAAATTTCATCCTCGAAATTTAGGACAAGCACCAAGCCACATGGGGAGAACACCTTAATCAATTGACAACGCTGTTTGAGCCCCAGCACAGAAAACCTCGATTCTCGCAAACGCACCAATCTGGAGGGATACGGCCAGACCTTGATCACAAACACCTCCTCGCTCATGACCCAACACACCTTAATCATCAAAGTAGGCATACAACAAAACACAAGGCTGGTATCGCCTCAATCACAACAAAATCCTTTCACGGCACTACTGTCACCATCTCGCTCACTAAGAAGACACAGTCCTCGTTACGAGAAATAGCCACCGATTAAAACCACGTGCTTGGCGGACTAATCAAACATCAGCTTCTCTACCAGCTGACTGATCTTACGCCTACACCAGGGACAACCATCGCTGAGCCTCTAACCAGCTCACGCAGTCTTTCCAACTGACTGCCGCACAACCGTCGGCTCCACGCCAAGGACCATCTCACACTTGGCAAGCCGAACGCCAACAACAGCACGTGACCAACTCTGTCAGAACTTAAACTTTGACAAAGCCCAGGTCCCATCCGGAAAAGCACATCACGGAAACGGCCACCAAAGGCCTCGCTTGCACATGGATCTTGCCATTCTCGAGGCACAACCATTAGCATCTTCTGTCTGTGAAAGACCAATCACCGATCACCAAACACTCGTCAACGGAAAACCCTTGACTTGCTCAACTTCTTCCTTCTTTCCTGGTCCTTCACCAGTTCCGAAGGGCACATTCTAAATCTCAACATGCCATACACTGACTCACGCACAGGCCATCCGCTGACTCACGCACAGACCAACACCACATCCGATCTCGAGCCTCACGCCAACTCTACCCTCTTAGGGGAGCACGGTAGAACCAATTGACAAGATCCTAGAATCTTCGATCCTTACCTCACTCGACTCAGACTTATAGGGAAATCACCCCCTACTGGTCACTTGACCAAGGACCACTATTCCGACGCCAACGTCCCTCAAGGACCTCCACACACAGGCATCGACCATCATCCTATCTCATCAAATCCTATCTCATCTCAATTACTCCAAATGGACACCTGCCAATCCCGTTTCCGCTCCCACCATAGAGCCACGGGACACACCCGAACAATTCATGGCACACGTCTCTAGAACAGAGAAGTGCCACCTGCCACCACAGCATCCAGGTCGACAGTGCCACGACCAATGCACACAGGTCCCAAGATAATACACATCTTACCATGGTTGACCACTCGGTCAACCTAACCAGCCGCTCGCAGCTACCAACAGGGACCCATAATCTCTCAGAGAACACGTCTCACAGATCACGATCTCATCCAAGAACACAACTCCCAACACACGAACAAGGTACTCATGCGACACACGTGCCGACATATTTCCACGATTCTCCATCCTACCAGTGCCATAAATCTCAATATCTCGAGCAACGACACGACAACAACACGTCTCACATCGAGGAACCAATCCTTCGGTGCTCTACACATCCTCAGGAATCCGCCCGTAGCAACCAACGCTATGATCTTGGACCTGTGGGTTATAGGCCCACCAGGCTTCCTCTACTCACTCTGATCCACACGCACAGCCATCACAATGACTCGGGATCCACCATCTCGACAATCCATGACTCGGTTGGCCAATACCAGAAAACAAGGTGAGGAAAACTCCATTACCTTGAACCTAGAGCACAAATTCTCTCTCTTGATCTGGCAATCATCTACAACATCGTAGGTTCTGATCCACAACACATCGAAAATCACAACACTAGCCACAAATTCTCACGAACACCGCCCAACTGGCACTCGTCCTTCCGAAACAGTTCCAATGCACCCTTACGCATCAGGGAGTGGGCAATGCTTCTCACACGCAACCACCTTGCCAACACAGGACGCGTCTAGCACGGACTTCATGGCACACAAGAGGAGGCCAACCAATCCGGACACACGATGCAAGACGACGAACCTTGGCAAAGCCCGATCTCCTCCAACCAAGGGAAAAACTCAATATACCTCCGACCAATGGAAGGTCTCCACGCTTGACCTGACCTCGAACCTTGTACACGCTGGGAACAGCACCTTCCAGCACCAAGAAAACCATCACTTTCGTCAGGTCAACTCCTCCGACAACACTCGCCAAGTGTTCCATTGGACTACATTCACAGCATCTCCCGATGCACCATTGCAATTCCTCGAACTGCAACACGCCACGTCTCGAGCCACAACACGAGCCATAATCAGCAACCGCCAACGCTCATCCTCGAGTCCCGAACTCACTGCGGAACTTTCACATCTCGAGCCAATTCCAGGGCGAACACAACCCATTCACACGCAGAAGCACATGAGCAAGAACTTACTGGGACATCTCTGCCCAATCCTGCCTCAAAATCTGTAAAGATAATCAGGACCGACACGTCATTTCTGACGCCACAGAGCATGACAGGAACATCAGGCTCGATAATTCAGTAGCTCAACCAGAAGATCCTCCGCACATCCGAGCATAATTCTCGATCAGAGCACCCGCTCGGTCACTTCAAACCATGACCTCAAACCTCAGGGGATGGATAAATCTCAAGTTGGAGTGGAAAAACTCTATAACAGTTCCCTTAGAGCACGCTCACGGCCACTTAACCATGAACAATCCTCGCCAGCCACCTGACCTCGCTGTAAATTCCTCGAACACAGCACCGCAGATCCGCACCTGCCGGCAACCTCTGCCCAACGCAGCACGACTGGGGCCACCACCCATCGGGAAGAAATCTCTCTATCACATCCCATGGGCTCCACACTGACAATCCAACAAGGACAGCAACCACATTCACAGTGCCAACTCGGCGCACTCAAGCTCTTACGCGAGAAACCAAGCGAAAAATATGGACAAAACCCTATGCCAGCTACAGATTATACTGGACCTTACGGACTCTGATCACTGTAATATCTCGAATTCCCATGTACGTCCACAACCTCCGCTCTGATACCAACTGTAATGACCCAAGATCCGAATATTGGGAAGAACCCGATACCATTCGAATCCTGCCCCGCCGCCCACGAGCTGAAGGGCTCGGAAGGGCTAAAAGGAGTGTGGAGGTACAAAGAAATAGGAAATAAAGCAAGATAATTCAATAATTAACATAAATAAATAAATAACTACAACAGAGTCCAGTCCAACAGAAGTATAGTTTAAGACAAAGAAGCGTACCCAACACCGAGTGAACACTCGGCCCGGCGAGCTGGCAACTAAGAACCTCCGCACAGCACTCTCGAACCTTAAGGAAGAACCGCCACACCTCATGTAGTACCCGTGAGTTTTATCGTGTAAATAATATATATATATATATATATATATATATATATATATATATATATATATATATATATATTGTCGATATTTTGGTTAAATGCTTGAAATATTACTTGCTTGAGTTAACAAAATAATTAACTAGTATTTGGTTGAAATAAACTAAATAATTAAAGAGTAAACAAATTTCCCTTGTTTATAAACCAAATTTTGATGTAATTAAAATTATGTAATTTAACCTATTTCATTCATAATTATGTGTGCACATATTAATTTAGTTGAGTTCAAGAGTTAGAAATTATCTTTTTTATCATTTTATTAGTGGGAGCACGTTAATAGCTTTATGTAAATAACGAAGAGCATGTTACTATTCATTTTCGGGTCGATTTTTATTTCTTGAGTTTTTTATTGTTTTATATTTTTCCATGATAGATTAAATGGTGGTGAAAAATGGATAGCAATTAGTTTTTGAAAATCATTTTTATATTATTAGATTTGATTTTTCGAATGGTGTCGTGAATAGTAACATCTTCCCCGTTTCTTACGGTGGACATTCCGATCGTGGCTCCTTTTCTCCCCTATTTTTCTCTCCCGTAATCGCAGAACTCTTGGAGAAATTGGTGGGATCTTTATTCCATCCTTAATCCTTGTAACCGCTGGAAGTTTTGGGGGAATACCGTTGCCCATTTCTAGGGAGTTTTCCTTCTTTTTCTCTCCCACGGGGTTTCACGTTTCTGCTGGGTTTGGTGCTTTCGAAGGATCCCAAGAGGGAGCCAACAAGGAGTAGCAGTGGGAGAGCGGTTCTTTCCTACTCTTGAGTGGCTGCCTTGTCCCTCTAGTGTCCTGCTGGATTAAGGTTTTCTTGAGAGGGGCATTGTCTTCCCGTCTCTTGTTGAAGGCGGAGGGTTTTCTCTTGTTTCGTTGGCTTCAAGGCAAGATCTGAAATCTCAAATCTTCCTTTTGTGCTTGTTATAATATCTTGAAACCTAAGTTCTAATCATGGTTTGAGTATGAAAAATCTTGTTTCTTCCTAGTTTGGCTCGATTTCTGGGTACTCGAACAAATTGGCGGATGTGTAGTATTGTTTCTGAATAACATACTATCTTGAAATCCAGATTTATGTATGATAATTTGAGCGTGAAATACATATAGTTCGAGTGTGAAATAGGTGTGGTATTAGTGTGGAAAATTTATGTTTTTAGTACGGAGCATGTCATTTTTATTTTGATGAAGTTCGGCTTGATTTCTGGGTAAATCGAACGAATTAGTGGATATGTATAGTATTGTTTTCTGAATAATGTAATAGCTTAAAATCATATTTATATATAATGGTTAAGTGTGTAATCTGAATGGTTTGAGTGTGGATTATGTTGTTTCCACCTTGACAAAGTTTGGTTTAGTTTTGGGTACTCGGTCGTTGTTTCCAAACAAGACATAGGTTCTGTCCGTAGGGAAGTGTCGACACTTCTCCTTGGAAGTGTTGACCTCTCACTGTGGATCTTACCCAGTCCAGGTTATGTCTGCAGGAAGTGTCGACACTTCTCCTTGGAAGTGTCAACCTCTCACTGTGGGACTTACCCAGACCAGGTTCTGTCTGCAGGAAGTGTCGACACTTCTCCCTCGAAGTGTCGACCTCTCAGTAGGTCTTACCCAGTCCAGCTTCAGGATGAAGCTAGAGTCGACTCTTGACCCTGGAAGTGTCGACCTCTGCCCTGCCTGGGTTGTTTCAGCGTGTTCCAAATGCCGAGAAAAGAAGGCTTATGCTCCGTAAAAGTCGACCTTTCCTTTGTACAATTATTTTGCTTCCCTTTTACCGACTGTTCCCTCGAATTTTTAGCTATTCATTATTTCATCCTAGAGAATTGTAAACTAGTTGGGTTAATGACTACACAAGTTCATGTCCATTGCATCTTTCTTGTACAATTGCATATTCTGAAAATTCATTTGCTAACCTTCAGTACTCTCCTTGTATTGCATTGTTATTCATTGACCTTATACTGTATACTTTCCTTGTTCTTGTACTGCATATTTTGCATTGCCCTTGTACTGCATATTATTCCTTGTCATTGTGAACCTCTGTGGACACCAAAATTGCACGCACAGATATCCAGCTCAGCCCCGCATTAACAATGGCATCGAGTGAAGAAGCCCCGGAGGGACTGGTCATCCGGACTCCCCAAATATGTACACTGCCGTGAAGCCGTCTCCGGAGTCACGACAGTGAAGAGAAATCAACCACCAAGAGCCCCCACAATCCATGGGCCTCGAAGAAAATTAAATGGGCCACAACTCGTGCTCACAACGGGCTCAGAACTGCCCATTTTAGCCCTTCAACGGCACAACCTTTTAGCCCTTCAGCGGTACACCCCTGGGCCTTCAGCGGCACAGCCTTTTGGCCCTCCAGCGGTACACCCCTGGGCCTTCAGTGGCACAGCCTTTTGGCCCTTCAGCGGTACACCCCTGGGCCTTCAGCGGCACGCCCTTGTGCCCTTTCAACGGCACACCCTGCAAGCCTTCAACGGCACACTATTTCAAGCCTTCAACGGCACACTATTTCAAGCCTTCAATAGCCCACTATTTCAGGCCTTCAACGGCACACTATTTCAGGCCTTCAACGGCACACTATTTCTGGCCTTCAGCGGCACGCCCATTTGGGGCTTCAGCGGCACGCCCATTTGGGGCTTCAGTGGCACGCCCCTTTGGGGCTTCAGCGGCACGCCCCTTTGGGGCTTCAGCGGCACGCCTTTTTGGCCCTCCTGCGGCACACTTATTGAGCCCGCCAGCAGCAAAGCATGAAGGCATTTCAATGCCCAAACGATGTGACGCCCATGACCTACGTATCCTTGGCGCGCAGTGAGCTGTCCGAGGTGTCAACCAGAGGTTGGGCCACGCAAGCTACTCCCCTGACGTCCAGGACGGGGGATGTCAAACCCCATCATGACTAGCCGCTTCCCGCCTCCAACTGCCGTGCTCAAGGGCTCCCGCTACTGGGAGTATAAAACCACTCCCATTCTGGCGAAGAGAAGGAGGACAGACGGAGAAGAGACCCAGAGGCAGAGACGAATAGAGGGGGTTGCATACGAGAATAAGAAGAAGAGAGAAGAAAAGGGAGAGGGCTCTGGCGTGGAGTCTTCCGACAGCCACCAGGCAACGAGAAGAGAGTAAGAGAGAGAGAGGGCTTGATGTAGTAGGGGAAGGTGGGGGAAAGAGCAGTGGATGATCGTCCTAGCTTCGATCCCCAACACCTCCTCCTCTTTTGCTTCCCTTTTACCGACTGTTCCCTCGAATTTTTAGCTATTCATTATTTCATCCTAGAGAATTGTAAACTAGTTGGGTTAATGACTACACAAGTTCATGTCCATTGCATCTTTCTTACACAATTGCATATTCTGAAAATTCATTTGCTAACCTTCAGTACTCTCCTTGTATTGCATTGTTATTCATTGACCTTATACTGTATACTTTCCTTGTTCTTGTACTGCATATTTTGCATTGCCCTTGTACTGCATATTATTCCTTGTCATTGTGAACCTCTGTGGACACCAAAATTGCACGCACAGATATCCAGCTCAGCCCCGCATTAACAATGGCACCGAGTGAAGAAGCCCCGGAGGGACTGGTCATCCGGACTCCCCAAATATGTACACTGCCGTGAAGCCGTCTCCAGAGTCACGACAGTGAAGAGAAATCAACCACCAAGAGCCCCCACAATCCATGGGCCTCGAAGAAAATTAAATGGGCCACAACTCATGCTCACAACGGGCTCAGAACTGCCCATTTTAGCCCTTCAGCGGTACACCCCTGGGCCTTCAGCGGCACAGCCTTTTGGCCCTCCAGCGGTACACCCCTGGGCCTTCAGTGGCACAGCCTTTTGGCCCTTCAGCGGTACACCCCTGGGCCTTCAGCGGCACCCCCTTGTGCCCTTTCAACGGCACACCTTGCAAGCCTTCAACGGCACACTATTTCAAGCCTTCAACGGCACACTATTTCAAGCCTTCAATAGCCTACTATTTCAGGCCTTCAACGGCACACTATTTCAGGCCTTCAGCGGCATGTCCATTTGGGGCTTCAGCGGCACGCCCATTTGGGGCTTCAGCAGCACGCCTTTTTGGCCCTCCTGCGGCACACTTATTGAGCCCGCCAGCGGCACAGCATGAGGTGTTTCAACGCCCAAACGATGTGACGCCCATGCCCTACGTATCCTTGGCGCGCAGTGAGCTGTCCGAGGTGTCAACCAGAGGTTGGGCCACGCAAGCTACTCCCCTGACGTCCAGGACGGGGGATGTCAAACCCCATCATGACTAGCCACTTCCCGCCTCCAACTGCCGTGCTCAAGGGCTCCCGCTACTGGGAGTATAAAACCACTCCCATTCTGGCGAAGAGAAGGAGGACAGACGGAGAAGAGACCCAGAGGCAGAGACGAATAGAGGGGGTTGCATACGAGAATAAGAAGAAGAGAGAAGAAAAGGGAGAGGGCTCCGGCGTGGAGTCTTCCGACAGCCACCAGGCAACGAGAAGAGAGTAAGAGAGAGAGAGGGCTTGATGTAGTAGGGGAAGGTGGGGGAAAGAGCAGTGGATGATCGTCCCAGCTTCGATCCCCAACACCTCCTCCTCTTTTGTTTCTCTGTTTTCCCCTCTCTATTCCTTTGTTCTTAGGTTTTCTTTCTTGCCTATAGCCTTAGCTCGGGCATGTTTTGTGATGTATACGGGTGGCTACGGCCCTTTATTTCCCATGAATGAAGATCTCCCCCCCTCAGTGCCTTTTCTCTTTGTCACATTGTTTTGGGCCACAATGCGTTTGATCGTTTTTCCCTTCGCTTTCTGGTGTTTGCGTTCATCCCTCATGCCGACGGTTTCCTCCGGATGTGGCACCATCTTGAATGGTTTGAGGTTATGAACCTTCTCCTGTGAAGCCCAGTACCAGTACCCTCACCTGTGCCTGCCCCTTTGCACCTTTTTCCCTTTTGCCGGAAGTCCCTGTGGGTTTGATCGGTCTAACACCCCTCCCCGCTAGCAGACCAACCCTCTTTTGGAGTCCTGTCCGGTGCACCTGCACTTTCCCCCAGTGGCACACCCTTCCGACACCTTGGCCGGCACACCCATAGTAGCCCCCCCTAGCGGTACACCTCCCCTTGGTGCCCCAGTGGCACACCTGGCCTCTCCCTAGCCCGGTACACCCCTCAAGCACCTTGTGCTTGTCCTTGGCCGGTACGCCTTGACTAACCCCCAGCCCATCCTGTCCAGTCTTAGAGGTCTTCGGCTCGTTATTTTCCCCGTGTTTTTTGAGGTTTTATCAAGGTGTTGCCGCCCTCGGGTGCCCACCTCCAGTTGTCGGGTTCCGCCACTCCATGTGGGCGTGTTCCCTTATCTCCCTTACGCTCGGGTCAAGGGGAGATGCTGCCGAATTTTTGTTAGAAAATAACAACACATAAAAAAGGGGCAAAAGGATGCAACAAACGAATGTGATAAGAAATACATATCAAAAGACAACAAAACCATCAAACGAATAGAACAACAACAGATTGCAAGAAGGAGGAAAGATTTGTATAAAACTACGTGAAACTCAAAGAAAAGAAGAAAAGAAAAGCCTTAAAAACAAGTAACAGAGGAGTGGACCTTCATCGACACGTCCGTTCCAGCCTTCACCGGTACACCCTATCAGCCCTCTAACGGCACACCCTATCAGCCCTCCAGCGGCACACCCTATCAGCCCTTCAACGGCACACCTTCTTGGCTCCTCACCGGCACACTCCTCCACCGTCTCATTCTTCCCCTCGCCGGTACACCCTATCAGCCCTCCAGCGGCACACCCTATCAACCCTTAAACGACACACATTCTTGGCCCTTCAACGGCACACTCTTCTCACTCTCCAAAGTGGAACCCAATGTACAGACTTTAAAGAACAATGTATAGACTTTGAGTTGGCCAACGTACAGACTTTGGGTTGGCTAATGTACAGACTTTGAATTACAGCCAAGGGATAATGTATAGACTTTGAGCTGCAATGTATAGACTTTGAGCTGCAGCCAATGAACAACGTATAGACTTTGAGTTGGCCAACGTACAGACTTTGGGCTGACCAATGTACAGACTTTGAACTACAGCCAAGGGACAATGTATAGATTTTGAGCTGAACAATGTATAGACTTTGAGTTGGCCAACGTACAGACTTTGGGCTGGCCAATGCACAGACTTTGAACTGCAGCCAAGGGATAATGTATAGACTTTGAGCAATGTATAGACTTTGAGCTACAGCCAATGAACAATGTATAGACTTTGAGTTGGCCAACATACAGACTTTGGGCCGGTCAATGTACAGACTTTGAACTGCAGCCAAGGGACAATGTATAGACTTTGAGCTGAACAATGTATAGACTTTGAGTTGGCCAACGTACAGACTTTGGGCTGGCCAATGTGCAGACTTTGAACTGCAGCCAAGGGACAATGTATAGGCTTTAAGCTGCAATGTATAGACTTTGAACTGCAGCCAATGAACAATGTATAGACTTTGAGTTGGCCAACGTACAGACTTTGGGCCGGCCAATGTACAGACTTTGAACTGCATCCAAGGGACAATGTATAGACTTTGAGCTGAACAATGTATAGACTTTGAGTTGGCCAACGTACAGACTTTGAGCTGGCCAACGTATAGACTTTGAGCTGAACAATGTATAGACTTTGAGCTGGCCAACGTACAGACTTTGGGCTGGCCAATGTACAGACTTTGAACTGCAATGTATAGACTTTGAGTTGGCCAACGTACAGACTTTAGGCTGGCCAATGTATGGACTTTGAGCTGCAGTGTACAGACTTTGAGTTGGTCAATGTATGGACTTTGAGCTGCAATGTACAGACTTTGAGCTGGCCAACGTATAGACTTTGGGCTGGCCAATGTATAGACTTTGAGCTCCAATATATAGACTTTGAGCTGCAATGTATAGACTTTGAGCTGGCCAACGTACAGACTTTGGGCTGGCCAATGTATAGACTTTGAGCTGATGAACCCAGCCAATGTACCAACTTTGAGCTGGCCAATGTACAGACTTTGAGCTGGCCAACGCATAGACTTCGAACTGATGAATGTAGCCAATGTATAGACTTCGAGCTGATGAATGCAGCCGATGTATAGACTTTGAGCTGAAGAACGTATAGACTTTGTGTGCTGGTTGAATAGACAACGTATAGACTTTGGGCTGATGAATATACGGACTTTATGTCCCAGCGACCGGCCAATGTGTAGACTTCAGCCCTTCAGCGGCACGCCAGCCAGCCCCTTCACCGGCACACTCTCCCAGCCCCTCTCCGGCACGCTCTCCCTGCCTTCGCCGGTACACCCCTTTTTGCCCCCAACGGCCCACTTTTCCTTCCAAAATAAATATATATAAACATATATAAATATGTCATGATAATGATAATGATCATAATGATAATAAATTGATAAAAATTATGATAAATAAATAAACCCGAATATATATATATGAGAAATAAACAAAAAAATGTGAAATAATAATAATAATAGTAAAAAAGGAAAGGGAAAATATAATAGTAATAATAATAAACAAAATGGAGAAATCATCCAGAATAAATACATAAAAGGGAAATAAGTAATAAAATATATATGCACATAATTTAAAGCCCAGATAAAGAAAATGGTAAAATCTATGTTGCAGCCCCGTCTCTCCCGTGACCCGATGCTGAAGGAACAACAATGCCGCCCTTCCAGGTTGGGCCTGAGTCTTGGCAATTATCCCGACATGGCCAGGCCCCGACCTAGTCTTGGGCCGACATTCCAATTAGACCGGACTCGTTCCTCAGGCCGGATCCCCTCCGAGCCACTACTAAAATTGCCGCACGTTCGGCAAACATTTGAACGGGTTCGCCTCGATTTTCACCGCGTTTCTATCACGGACCTGTGTCTGAACATTAAAAGACTCGTGAGCAACCAACATGGCCGACGGCTCCTACCCCGACGTGGTCATGACCCAGCATTGCTCTGGGCCGATAGCTCGTCAAATCGGATTCACCCTATCGGGATTTGTTCCCGCCCTTTTATTGAAATTACCGTAAACTCGGCATACACTTGTACGGGGTTGTTCCTATCCACGTCGCACCTTCAATATGGACCCTTGTCCGAATATCAAGTGGTCCGCAAGTGACCGATAGAAATCTGAATAGAACGATATGGCTCCTGTCATCCCTGGACCCTATATACGGGAATATCAATAAGGCATTTGTGGGCTGTGCTTGGACCTCGGGTCCGTCCCGATTATGGTCATTATCTGACCCACGCCCTCGGCCTATAGCTCGCTTCCTTCGAACATGTTTTGGTTTTGGAATCTACTCCCGGGACTCTTCCCCGTTGCCCTCCGGCACCGGGAACATTAATGATGCCCACGCAAGCCCTGTTTGGACCGCGGGAGGCACCCCCGGTATGGTCCCGACTCGATCTCGCACCGGGCCAATAAATTTGCTAGTTTCCTGCTACACTAATCGAGATTTAACCGAATGTTTTCAGTGTCTCGGAATAATGTATTTGCCGTATCACAACATACATATGTTCCAGGTCCTCCTGCGACGATTATGATACTCTCAAGCCGGACACCCGTCTGAATATTAAACGGTCTCCCGAATGATCGACACGTTTCGAACGTCCGCTTCCCTAGACACAGGGCCTTTCAACCGATTCAAGGGATATTCCCTCGTTGCCCCTTGGCACCGGAAATATTAATGACGCTCATGCAAGTCTTGTTTCGACCGCGGGGGGCCCACCGCAGTATGGTCGCAGCTTGCTCTTGCACCGGGCCAACAGATTTACTGATTTTTGACTGCTCCAACCGAGGCTCAGCTGAACGTTTTCCACTCTTTCGAACAATAAATTTGCCGTACCTCGGCATACATGCGTTCCGGTTTTCCCGCGACAACCGCGATTTTCTCGAGCCGGACATTCGTCCAAACATTAAATGGTCAGTACACGACCAACATGATCACGAATGTTTTCTTCTTACCCTCATACGGGGGTTTCGATGCTTCCTAATAGACCTTTCGTGCAATTAATTTATTGGCCATGAGGCTCTGAATCTCGGCGATTAATCAAGGGTGTTCCCTCGTATGGGGGATGTAAATGACGCCGTGACCTTTATGGCGCGACGAGTTTTGGTCCCGACACGAACTACACAATCGTCTGACGAAGTCAGATCGAGCGCACCATGGGCTCTTCGGGGCCCGAATAGAGAGGGCTGCACGGCCACGCCCGTCGAGACCCGTGCTGAATGAAGATTACCATTATGGGGTTGATGCGGTGGAGCGAACCACTCATCCCCTCCCTGAGGGGGTGAGCGCTCTCTGCACCTCCACCCTGGTCAATCATACAAAAAAGGGGGAGAAATAAAGAAGAAAGGAAGAAAAGTTGGCCAGCATCGCCGATTGAAAGAGCAAGAAGAAACCTGGCATCCCGCCCGACTCTAGGAGGTCCCGAGTCCGCGGTGTAATGACCCCGCTCGTTCCTCCTTCCTGCTGCCTCCATCCGGCACAAAACGGCCCCCGAGTGGTTATTAAAAGACCCAGCGAGCCACAATTGTAGCTTGGTGAATGGTTGCCCGCTGTGGGGAATGCTTTACAGCAATGAGGCCAAACATGGCCACCACTCCCGAAGAGAGCATGCACATACCCCGCCATGGGGGATGAGAAGAGAATATATACCCTGCTACGGGGGCATAGGAGGCAAAAAAGAAATACACCCCATTCCCAGGGGCACATGAAGAGAATCCGCCCCGATTGAGGGGCACACAAAGCAAAAGCTACACCCCGGCTTCGGGGCATTTGAAAGAGAATCCGCCCCGACCTGGGGACATAAGAAGAAATAGAGCTGCACCCCGGCTTAGGGGCATTTGAAGGGGAAATACACCCCGATATGGGGGCACCTGAAGCAAAAGACATACCCCGCCATGGGGGCATAAGAAGAAAAGAATTCACCCCGGCCTGAGGACACACAAAAAGAGAAGCTCACCCTGGCTTAGGGGTATATGAAGAAGGAACGTACCCCGGCCTGGGGGCATAAGAAACAAAAGCACACCCCATGCTAGGGGCATATGGACAGTAATGCGCCTCGCCCTGAGGGGTGCAAAAAAGTATAAGAACACACCCTGACTTAGGGGCATTTGAAGAAGAAACATACCCCGCTAGGGGGCACAGAAGTCATGAAGAATACGCCCCGACTTAAGGGCATTTGAAGGAGTCACATCCCGCCTCGGGAGCATGAGAAGCAACAAGAATATACCCCGGCCTAGGGGTATTTGAAGAAGAAATATGCCCCGCCTGGGGGCATAGAAGCCGTAAAGAACACGCCTCAGCTCAGGGGCATTTGAATAAGCTACATCCTGCCTTGGGAGTATAAGAAGAAAAGAGTCCACCCCATCTTAGGGGTATTTGAAGAAGAAACACACCGCGCTATGGGGGCATAGAAGCCATAAAGAATATGCCCAGGCTTAGGGGTATTTGAAGAAGAAGGATACCCCGCCTCGGGGGACATTGCAAGCAGCGATACACCCTACTTGGGTGCACAGGAAGCAAACCACACCCCACTCCTGGGGACACATAAAGAGAGTACACCCCGCCATGGGGGCACATGAAGAGAATCCACCCCGACTCGGGGGTACATGAAGCAACAAAGAATACACCCCGCCTTAGGGGAATCTGAAGAAGAAGCATACACCCCACAAACGGGGGCGCAGGAGCCGTCGAGAATCCACCCCACTTTGGGGGCACAAGAAGCAGACATTCCCCAGCATGTCGGGGCAGAAGAAGAAGAATCCCCCCTCGGGGGTATATAAAAAAAAAGCAAAGATACACCCGGTGCCCGGCGCACATGAAGAGAAAGGCACCTCCCTCTGGGGGCACAACAAGCAACAAAGATACACTCCATTCCTAGGGGCACATGAAGAGAAATACACCCCTGCTCTAGGGGCATATGAGACAAACCTATACCCCGATTTAGGGGCATTTGAAGCAAAGACTTCACCCCGCCTCAAGGGAGGGCATAAGAAGCGAAAGATATACCCCACCCCGGGGGCACAAGAAGAAAACACACCCCACCTTGGGGGGCGTAAGAAGCCAAGAGATATACCCCGCCACGGGGCAACGGAGGCAAAATGCATTGCCCCCGGGGGCACGTAAAGCAACATACCCCTCACCTCGGCAGCATATGAGGCCAAGAAGCTACATCCCGGCTCGGGAGCATAAGAAACAAAAGATATACCCCACGTCCGGGGCATATGATGCCAAGAAACACACCCCCGTCTCGGGGGTATTTGAAGAAGAACCATACCTCGCCTCGAGGGCCTAGAAGCTATAAAGAACACACCCCGACTCAGGGGCATATTAAGAGAAGTCCACCCCGGCCTAGGGGTATTTGAAGCAGAAGCATGCCCCGCCAGGGGACATAGAAGCCATAAAGAATACGCTCCGGTTTAGGGGTACTTGAAGAAGCTACATCCTGCCTTGGGAGCATGAGAAGAAAAGAGAATCCACCCCGGCTTAGGGACCTTTGAAGGAGCATACCCCAGGCTCGGAGTCCATGAAGCAACATGCACCCCCCCCCCCCCCGGGGGGGGGGGGGACATCTGAAGCAGAACAAAAAACATCCCCCGGCTTAGGGAAGCATATGAAGAGAGGAATACACCCCGATATGGGGGCACGTAAACAAAGAAGAAGAATTCACCCCGCCTCGGGTGCATAAAAAGCAAGAACCACACCCCGCATCAAAAGCGGCAATACACTCCACTCTGGGGACACTAGAAGCGGAATACACCCCGTGCCGGGGGCATATAAAAAAAAAGAAGGGGGATACCTCGCTCTGGGGCATCAGAAGTAGCAATACGCCCCACCTTGGGGGCATCAAAAGCAGCAATACACCCCACCTTGGGAGCATAAGAAGCAAACATTCCCCCCGGTGTGTCTGGGAAGAAGAACAGAATTCACCCCGGCCTAGGGGTATTTGAAGAAGAAGCATACCCCGCCAGGGGACATAGAAGCCATAAAGAATACGCCCCGGCCTAGGGGTTTTTGAAGAAGAAGCATACCTCGCCTCGAGGGCCTAGAAGCTATAAAAGAGCACGCCCCGACTCAGGGGCATATGAAGAGAAGTCCACCCCGGCCTAGGGGTATTTGAAGAAGAAACATACCCCGCCAGGGGGCATGTAAGCCATAAAGAACACGCCCCAGCTTAGGGGTATTTGAAGAAGATACATCCCACCTCGGGAGCATAAGAAAGAGAAGAATACATCCCGTCTTAGGGATATTTGAAGAAGAAATATACCCCGCCAGGGGGCATAGAAGCCATAAAGAATATGTGCCGGCTCAGGGGCATTGGAAGAAGAAACATACCCCGCCTGGGGGACGCGGAAGCAAAGAGATAGAGTACACCTCCACCCGGGGGCGTAAAGAAGCAAAGAGACATACATCCCGACCTGGGAGCACATGAAGAAAGAATATACCCCGACCTAGGGGCGTCAGAAGAAGAAACATATGCCCCGATCCAAGGACATAAGAAGCAAGAGAATACGCCATGCGAAAAGGGTATAAGAAACATGAAGAATGTACCCCAGCCTAGGGGCACAGAAAGAGACACACTCCGCCCTTGGCACATAAGAAGCAGAAGCACCTACCCCAGCCTGGGGGCACAAAAATACACTCCGCCCTTGGCGCATAAGAAGTAGAAGCATCTACACCGACCCGGGGCACAGAAACAAAGAGACATACATCCCGATCCGGAAGCATGAGAAGAAAGATATACTCCGCCTAAGCGGCATTTGAAGAAACAACATACCCTGCTTCGGGGGCACAGAAGCCGTAAAGAGATACACCCCCGCCTCAGGGGGGCGTAAGGAGCAAAAGACACACCCCGGCCTCAGGGGGCATAAGAAGCAAAAGATACACCCCCGTCCCGGGGGCATATGAAGAGAGCTACGCCCCGTACCAGGGGCATATGAAGAAGAAACATACCTCGCCTCGGGGGCCTAGAAGCTATAAAGAACAGGTCCCGGCTCAGGGGCATATGAAGAGAAGTCCACCCTGGCTCAGGGGTATTTGAAAAAGAGACATACCCCACCTGGGGGCATAGAAGCCGTGAAGAGTATACCCCACCATGGGGGCATTTGAAGAGAGCTACACCCCACCTCGGGGGCATTAAAAAAAACACACCCTGGTCTGGGGACATAGAAGCCAAAAAAATACACCCTGCCTGGGGGCACAGAAGCGAAGAGGCAAAACACACCCCCCTCAGGGGGGATGCACACCAAATGAAGCTACGCCCCAACCTGGGGCACATTAAGAGAAAAAAGAGCAGAGTAAAGAAAAAGACACGCACGAGGTAGACGTGGTCTTCGAGCCCGCCTCATCACACAAAAGAAGAGAAGAAAAGGAAAAGAAGACACAT
Organism: Amorphophallus konjac; assembly: GCA_022559845.1. NCBI lineage: Eukaryota > Viridiplantae > Streptophyta > Magnoliopsida > Alismatales > Araceae > Amorphophallus > Amorphophallus konjac. Next base: position 212,096,458 of record CM040128.1, read on the forward strand.
GAGGTAGACGTGGTCTTCGAGCCCGCCTCATCACGTAAAAGAAGAGAAGAAAAGGAAGAAGAGACACATGAGGCAGACGTGGTCCTTGAACCCGCCTCTTCACATAAAAGAAGAAGAGCAGAACCAAAAGAAGACACATGAGGCAGACGTGGTCTTCGATCCCGCCTCATCACACAAAAGAAAAGAAGGAAAGAAAGAATACACATGAGGCAGACGTGGTCTTCGAGCCCGCCTCATCACACAAAAGAAAAGAAGAAAAGGAAGAAAAGACACATAAGGCAGACGTGGTCTTCGAGCCCGCCTCATCACGCAAAAGAAGAGAAGAAAAGGAAGAAGAGACACATGAGGCAGACGTGGTCCCTGAACCCGCCTCTTCACATAAAAGAAGAAGAGCATAACCAAAAGAAGACACATGAGGCAGACGTGGTCTTCGAGCCCGCCTCATCACACAAAAGAAGAGAAGGAAAGAAAGAATGCACATGAGGTGAACACGGTCTCTGCACCTGCCTCTCTACAAAAAAAAAAAGAGAAAGAGTCACGAGGCGAACATGGTCTCTACACCTGCCTCTCTACAAAAGAAGAAGAGAAGAAAAAAAAAGAGAGTCACGAGACAGACGCGGTCTTTGCACCTGCATGTCCATAAAAGAAGAAGAGAAGAAGAGAAAGAACAGCCATCGGGGCGTTAAACCGAAAAATATTCAGCCATCGGGGCTTCAAGCCGATAGATATTCTGCCAACGGGGCGTTAAACCGGAAAATATTCCGCCGACGGGGCGTTAAACCAAATATATATATATATATATATATATATATATACATATATTCGGTCATCGGGGCTTCAAGCTGACAGATATTCAGCCATCGGGGCTTTAAACCGACAGATACTCAGCCAACGGGGCTTTAAACCGACTAGACCTTCCGCCGACGGGGCGTTAAACCGACTAGACCTTCCACCGATGGGGCGTTAAACTGACTAGACCTTCCGCCGACGGGGCGTTAAACCGACTAGACCTTCCGCCGACGGGGCGTTAAACCGACTAGACCTTCCGCCGACGGGGCGTTAAACTGACTAGACTTTCCTCCGACGGGGCGTTAAACCGACTAGACCTTCCGCCGACGGGGCGTTAAACCGACTAAACCCTCCGCCGACGGGGCGTTAAACCGACTAAACCCACCGCCGACGGGGCGTTAAACCAACTAAGCCTTCCGCCGACGGGACGTTAAACCAACTAGACCTTCCACCGACGGGGCGCTAAATCAACCAACTTTCAGCCATCGGGGCTTCAAGCCGACAACTACGACTTCATCGGCCTTCTGGTCGACAGCTATTTAATTATCGACCTTTGAGCTGACAGCTACTTCATCATCGGCTCTTAGCCGACAGCTACCTCATTATCGACCTTTGAGCCGACAGCTACCTCATCATCGGCTCTTAGCCGACAGTTACCTCATCATCGGCTCCTAGCCGACAGCTACCTCATCATCGGCTCTTGGCCGATGGCTACCCCTTCATCGGCCTTCGGGCCGATAGCTGTCCAATCATCGGCCTCCAAGCCGATAGCTACGTCATTATCGGCCTTCAAGTCGACTACTATATAATCATCGGCTCCTAGCCGACAGCTACTTCATCACTGGCACCTCAGCCGACAGCTTCCCAGTTTAAAAAAAAATAATAGACCTCTCACTTTGGTCCGGACCCTTCCCCGGCCAGGGAACGAAAGAGACCCGTCTCTTCGACTCTCACATCCCGCTACCCAACGCCCCTCTGCAAGGCCATTTCGGCCGGGGCCCACTGTCAGGGTTAATCTATCTGTCCCACCGCGCTTCCCATAACTTCGGCTCCTGCAGCCCGCTTCCTAATTTCGGCCCTTATGGCCCACTCCCCTAATGTCCCTTGGGTTCTATAGACCGCTTCCCCAATACCCTTTCAGCCATTCGCGGTCTGCTTCCCTAATACCTCTACTACCACTACACTTATACGTAACAACAATATTTTCTTATGCCACAAAAAAAAATAACAAACAAAAAAAACACCGAAAAACAAACAAAAAAAAAACAACAACAAAACAACAAAACAAAAAAGAAGAAAGAAGAGAATGCTTGATTGCCCTGTTTGCATGGTTGCTTAATATAGAATAATACACCTCCTTGGAATTTTCTAGGACCGTGTTTCCTTGCTAAATAATACCGCCCGATTCCGGATGCACGGGCGTCAGGGCACGCGCTCGAAGGGAACCCTATTATGGCGGGTGCACACGTCAAGGGGAAGAGTCATGGCTGAATCGCTAAGCTCAACTCACAAAATAAACCTGAGGAAACGCTCCCACACTTAGCACGTAGCGTGTTCAATAGCTTTTAACTATAGGGATTGCCCGAATTTCTTCTTAGCACTCTACGGATGCTTGAATTCCTGCACTCACGTGAAAGGTAATCGTGAGGAAAAAGCTGCCTACCCCCACTGTAAACAAAAAATAAAAAAAATAAAAAAAAAGAGAAAAAAATAAAAAGAGAGAGAAATGTGGAGTCGAGTAGCCGGGAATCCCCACTGAAACAAATGAGGAGACTCGCGTGAAATGGTGAAGCGAATCACAATAAGGACGAATCTTAGTAGCCGGGAATCCCCATTGAGACACATGAGGAGACTCGTGCCGAACCGTGAAATCCGCTACCAAAATAAACAAATGGGGGCTGTGTGAAGCTACAGAAAGTCGAAAGCCTGGAACTAATGTGTAGGCACTAGAGTGATCCTCGAATGTCACCAGGAAAGCCTGCATATCCCTATGGTTAGGGCTCTTTGTTCACACATTTGCACTGCCATGCCACAGAGAATTGCCTCGCGTGAAATGCGTGAATTTAGGCTATGCATGTAAGACATGCGATATCCTCTTGACGGGTGCACCACCCCCCAATTGTGCCTCGTGGCCCGCACCGTGTCTACGAATTTTGGGCGATGTCCCTATCCTATCCCCTATAGAGGGAGCTACCTTACTTATATTTATGTTATGTCTACTGATGAATGCTTGCATGCTTGAATAAAAACTTTATAATATAAAAAAAATATAATAATAATAAATATTAAAAATATGTGTATACAATAAACTCAATTTCGGCTGGCGAAGCCTACTTTCCCAGCATTGGCTCGTAGAGCCCATTCTTGGCCCCCATGGCCTACCTCTTGCCCTCGCGGCTCGTTAATCTCCCAACTCCGGCTTCTATAGTCTGCTTCCCCGATTTGGGCGTTCACATCTTGCACCCCAATTTTGGCTCTTGTAGCATGCTTCCATGATTTGGCTTCCGTAGCCTGCTCCGCATAATTCAGGCTCTTGCAGCCTGCTTCCCAACTTTGGCTCTTGCAGCCTGCTTCCCTTTGGCTTTTATAGCCTACTTCTCCAATCCGGCCTCCACGGCCCGCTTCCCGTAACCTTGGCTAGTGTAGCCTACTTCCCAATTTGGCTCCTACAGCCCGCTTCCCATAATTTCGGCTCTCGCAGCCCATTTCCTGATATCTTTGGCCCTTGCAGCCCGCTTCCCAGAGCTCGGCTCTCGTAGCCTGCTCCCCAGAATTTGGCCTTCACGGCCCGCTTCCCATAATGTTGGCTCTTGCAGCCCACTGCCTAATACCCTTGGCTTTTATGGCCTGCCTCCCCAATTCGGCTTCCATAGCCTGCTTCCCAACTTTGGCTCTTGTAGCCTGCTTACCTCGGCCCCCATGGCCCGATTTCCCAATTTTGGCTCTGGCAGCCTGCCCGCTCCCCAATTTAGGCTTTTGTAGCCCGCTTTCCCGATTCGTGGACACTAAATAAATTCTCACCCCATGTTTACGTGCAGGGGAATATAAAAGGGGAGAAAAGAGAAGAGAAGGTGAAAAGAAGAAGAGAGGAAAAAGAAACACTCATGAAGTGCTCCAACGGCGTAGCAGCCTGCAAGGCCTCCAATGGCACACTACTAAGTGTCCTCAGCGGCACACCCATTGTGAAGCCTCCAGCGGCACGCCCTTCTGTCGCTCCAACGGCACACTCCCGGCGCCCCAGCGGCACACCGATGACATGCCCCATCCGGCACGCTCCCACGCGCCCCCGGTGGCACACCTTCGGAGTGCCTTACGCGGCACACCTTCCTGTGCTCTCTCCCGACGCGCCCTTCAAGTGTCCCGGCGGCATGCTCTAGCCAGCCCTTCAGCGACGCCCCGCCCCCCGACCCCCTTATACGGCAAAAAAAAAAGAAGAGAAAAAAAAAGGGGAAAGGAAAAAGAGGAAAGATGGTAAAAGAGGAAGAGAATAAAAAAGGAAGGGAAGGAGGGGATTTCGACAAAAAAAAGAAAAAAAAAAGAGAGAGAAGAAAATAAAAACGGAGAGAAAGAGGAAAAGAAAAAGGGAGAGAAAGAAAGAGAAAGAAGGGAAAATGATAATAATAATAATATATATATATATATATGTATATACATATGTCCCCCATATGCACGCCCCTACGTATCGACGGACATCCGCACGGGTAAAGACGGCTCCACCCCTGCGTTGGCGTCAGTTCCTTGCCAACAAATAAGTCCTTTTTCGGCGCAAGGCTTCGTGCCCTAGCCACCTGCTCTCACACAATATTGCCATTATAGACCTTACGTCCGAATAGACAAAAAAAAAACCCCCGTTGCGTTGGCATTATCTTCTTGCCAACGAATGAACCTTATCTTTCGGCGCAAGGCTTCGCGCCCTAGCCACCTTCTCTCATGCAAAATCGCCGTCACGGGCCTTACGCCCGGATCGACAGAACCTCTATCCTTGTGCTGGCATTCGTCCCTTGCCAGCGAATAAACCCCTTTCCGGCACAAGGCTCCGTGCCCTAGCCACCAACTCCATACAATATTTCCATTACGGACCCTACGTCCGAATCGGCACGAATTCTCCTGTTGCGCTGGCATTTTCTTCTTGCCAACGAATGAGCCTTACCTTCCGGCGCAAGGCTTCGTGCCCTAGCCGACGCTTGCGTGTCACTCGCTCGTCAAAAAAAAGAAAAGAAAAGAAAGTGGGGTTAAAAATAGAGGTGCCCCGCCAGACTTGCCCCTGCAAGGGGACAAGGGTAAAAATGGCAACAACCCAGCTGTGGCAAAAACCCGAAGGGGCGCTACAGGCAAAATCGGGTACCCCGCTGCATGAAAACCTGAGAGGGCGCGTGGGCAAAAGCAAGAGGGGGCCGGTGCCGGCGAAAATCCGAAAGGGTGCTTGTACCGGTAATGTGGTTCAAAAAAAAAGGAGAAAAGACAAGAGACAAAGAGACAAATAAACTACATCAGCCCCCGGCACCCTGTCGACACTGACGAAGAGACAAAGAGACTAACAAACCAGGTCAGCTCCTGACACCCTGTCGGCACTGACGAAGAGACAAAGAGACCAACAAATCAGTTCAGCTCCCGACACCCTGTCGGCACTGGCGAAGAGACAAAGAGATCAAAAAACCAGGTCAGCTCCCGACACCCCCTCGGCACTGACGAAGAGACAAAGAGATCAGCAAATCAGGTCAGCTCCCGACACCCTGTCGGCACTAGCGAAGAGATAAAGAGACCAACAAACCAGGTCAGCTCCCGACACCATGTCGGCACTGACGAAGAGACAAAGAGACCAACAAACCAGGTCAGCTCCCGACACCTTGTCGGCACTGACGAAGAGATAAAGAGACCAACAAACCAGGTCAGCTCCCGGCACCTTGTCGGCACCGGCGAAGAGACAAAAAGATTAACAAACCAGGTCAGCTCCTGACACCCTGTCGGCACTGACGAAGAGACAACGAGATCAACAAACCAGGTCAGCTCCCGACACCCTGTCGGCATTGGCGAAGAGACAAAGAGACCAATAAACCAGGTCAGCTCCCGACACCCTGTCGGCACTGGCGAAGAGACAAAGAGATCAACAAACCAGGTCAGCTCCCGACACCCCGTCGGCACTAACAAGGAGACAAAGAGACCAACAAACCAGGTCAGCTCCCGGCACCCTGTCGGCACTGACGAGGAGACAAAGAGACCAATAAACTGGGTCAACTCCCGACACCATGTCGGCACTAACGAAGAGACAAAGAGACCAACAAACCAGGTCAGCTCCCTGCACCTTGTCGGCACCAGTGAAGAGACAAAGAGATCAATAAACCAGGTCAGGTCCCGACACCCTATCGGCACTGACGAAGAGACAAAGAGACCAACAAACTAGGTCAGCTCCAGACACACTGTCGGCACTGGCGAAGAGACAAAGAGACCAACAAACCAGGTCAGCTCCAGACACCCTATCGGCACTGGCGAAGAGATAGAGATCAACAAACCAGGTCAGCTCCCGACACCCCGTCGGCACTGACGAAGAGACAAAGAGACCAACAAAGCAGGTCAGCTCCCGCACCCTGTCGGCACTGACGAGGAGACAAAGAGACCAACAAACCAAGTCAGCTCCCGACACCATGTCGGCACTGACGAAGAGACAAAGAGACCAACAAACCAGGTCAGCTCCCGGCACCTTGTCGGCACTGGCGAAGAGACAAAGAGATCAACAAACCAGGTCAGCTCCCGACACCCTGTCGACACTGACGAAGAGACAAAGAGACCAACAAACCAGGTCAACTCCCGACACCCTGTCGGCACTGGCGAAGAGACAAAGAGATCAACAAACTAGGTCAGCTCCCGACACCCCGTCGGCACTGACGAAGAGACAAAGATACCAACAAACCAGGTCAGCCCTCGACACCCTATCGGCACTGAGGAAGAGACAAAGAGACCAACAAACCAGGTCAGCTCCCGACACCTTGTCGACACTGGCGAAGAGATAAAGAGATCAACAAACCAGGTCAGCTCCTGACACCCTGTCGGCACTAGCGAAGAGACAAAGAGATCAACAAACCATGACAGCTCCCGACACCCCGTCGGCACTGACGAAGAGACAAAGAGACCAGCATACCATGTCAGCCCCCGACGCCCTGTCGGCACGGATGAAAAAGAGAAGAAGAGACCAACATGCTACGGCAGCTCCCGACGCCCTGTCGGCATTGATGCAAAAGAGAAGAAGAGACCAACATGCTACGGCGGCTCCCGACGCCCTGTCGGGCCTGATGAAGAGGAGAAGAGACAAGCATTCTACGTCAGCTCCCGACACCCCGTCGGTGCCGATGAAGAGAAAAGAGACCAGTACACCCGCGGGCACTGCCCGGCTCATCCTTCGCCTGCGCTACCCGTGGGTGGGGGGCATTTGTGGACACCAAAAATTGCACGCACAGATATCCAGCTCAGCCCAGCATTAACAACGGCACCGAGTGAAGAAGCCCTAGAGGGACTGGTCATTCGGACTCCCCAAATATGCACACTGATGTGAAGCCATCTCCGGAGTCACGACAGTGAAGAGAAATCAACCACCAAGAGCCCCCACAATCCATGGGTCTCGAAGAAAATTAAATGGGCCACAACTCGTGCTCACAACGGGCTCAGAACTGCCCATTTTAGCCCTTCAGCGGCACAGCCTTTTGGCCCGTCAGCGGTACACCCCTGGGCCTTCAGCGGCACAACCTTTTGGCCCTCCAGCGGTACACCCCTGGGCCTTCAGCGGCACAACCTTTTGGCCCTTCAGCGGTACACCCCTGCACCTTCAGCGACACGCCCTTGTGCCCTTTCAACGGCACACCCTGCAAGCCTTCAACGGCACACTATTTCAAGCCTTCAACGGCACACTATTTCAGGCCTTCAATGGCACACTATTTCTGGCCTTCAGCGGCACGCCCATTTGGGGCTTCAGCGGCACGCCCATTTGGGGCTTCAACGGCACGCCTTTTTGGCCCTCCTGCAGCACACTTATTGAGCCCGCCAGCGGCACAGCGTGAAGGCGTTTCAATGCCCGAACGATGTGCGCAGTGAGCTGTCCTAGGTGTCAACCAGAGGTTGGGCCACGCAAGTTACTCCCCTGACGTCCAGGACGGGGGAAGTCAAACCCCATCATGACTATCCGCTTCTCGCCTCCGACTGCCGTGCTCGAGGGCTCCTGCTGCTGGGAGTATAAAACCACTCCCATTCCGGTGAAGAGAAGGAGTACAGACGGAGAAGAGACCCAGAGGCAGAGACGAATCGAGGGGGTTGCATACGAGAATAAGAAGAAGAGAGAAGAAAAGGGAGAGGGCTCCGGCGTGGAGTCTTCCAACAGCCACCAGGCAACGAGAAGAGAGTAAGAGAGAGAGAGGGCTTGATGTAGTAGGGGAAGGTGGGGGAAAGAGCAGTGGACGATCGTCCCTGCTTCGTTCCCCAACACCTCCTCCTCTTTTGTTTCTCTGTTTTCCCCCTCTCTATTCCTTTGTTCTTAGGTTTTCTTTCTTGCCTATAGCCTTAGCTCGGGAATGTTTTGTGATGTATATGGGTGGCTACGGCCCTTTATTTCCCATGAATGAAGATCTCCCCCCCCTCAGTGGGTTTTCTCTTTGTCTCATTGTTTTGGGCCACAGTGCGTTTGATCATTTTTCCCTTCGCTTTCCGGTGTTTGCGTTCATCCCTCACGCCGACGGTTTCCTCCGGATGTGGCACCATCTTGAATGGTTTGAGGTCATGAACCTTCTCCTGTGAAGCCCAGTACCAGTACTCTCACCTGTGCCTGCCCCTTTGCACCTTTTTCCCTTTTGCCGGAAGTCCCTGTGGGTTTGATCGGTCTAACACCCCTCCCCGCTAGCAGACCAACCTTCTTTTGGAGTCCTATCCGGTGCACCTGCACTTTCCCCCGGCGGCACACCCTTCCGGCACCTTGGCCGGCACACCCATAGTAGCCCCCCCAGCGGTACACCTCCCCTTGGTGCCCCAGCGGCACACCTGGCCTCTCCCTAGCCCGGTACACCCCTCAAGCACCCTGTGCTTGTCCTTGGCTGATACGCCTTGACTAACCCCCAGCCTACCCTGTCCAGTCTTAGAGGTCTTCGGCTCGTTATTTTCCCCGTGTTTTCTGAGGTTTTATCAAGGTGTTGCCGCCCTCGGGCGCCCACCTCCAGTTGTCGGGTTCCGCCACTCCATGTGGGCGCGTTCCCTTATCTCCCTTATGCTTGGGTCAAGGGGAGATGCTGCCGAATTTTTGTTAGAAATTAACAACACATAAAAAAGGGGCAAACGGATGCAACAAATGAATGGGATAAGAAATACATATCAAAAGATAACAAAACCATCAAACGAATAGAACAACAACATATTGCAAGAAGAAGGAGGAAAGATTTGTATAAAACTACGCAAAACTCAAAGAAAAGAAGAAAAGAAAAGCCTTAAAAATAAGTAACAGAGGAGTGGACCTTCATCGGCACGTCTGTTCCAGCCTTCGCCGGTACACCCTATCAGCCCTCCAGCGGCACACCCTATCAGCCCTCCAGCGGCACACCCTATCAGCCCTTCAACGGCACACCTTCTTGGCTCCCCATCGGCACACTCCTCCACCGTCTCATTCTTCCCCTCGCCGGTACACCCTATCAGCCCTCCAGCAGCACACCCTATCAACCCTTCAACGACACACCATCTCGGCCCTTCAGCGGCACACTCTTCTCACTCTCCGAAGTGGAACCCAATGTACAGACTTTAAGGAACAATGTATAGACTTTGAGTTGGCCAACGTACAGACTTTGGGTTGGCCAATGTACAGACTTTGAACTGCAGCCAAGGGACGATGTATAGACTTTGAGCTGTAATGTATAGACTTTGAGCTACAGCCAATGAACAACGTATAGACTTTGAGTTGGCCAACGTACAGACTTTGGGCTGGCCAATGTACAGACTTTGAACTGCAGCCAACGGACAATGTATAGACTTTGAGCTAAACAATGTATAGACTTTGAGTTGGCCAACGTACAGACTTTGGGCTGGCCAATGTACAGACTTTGAACTACAACCAAGGGACAATGTATAGACTTTGAGCTGCAATGTATAGACTTTGAGCTGTAGCCAATGAACAATGTATAGACTTTGAGTTGGCCAACGTACAGACTTTGGGTCGGCCAATGTACAGACTTTGAACTGCAGCCAAGGGACAATGTATAGACTTTGAGCTGAACAATGTATAGACTTTGAGTTGGCCAACGTACAGACTTTGGGCTGGCCAATGTTCAGACTTTGAACTGTAGCCAAGGGACAATGTATAGACTTTGAGCTGCAATGTATAGACTTTGAACTGCAGCCAATGAACAATGTATAGACTTTGAGTTGGCCAACGTATAGACTTTGGGCCGGCCAATGTACAGACTTTGAACTGCAGCCAAGGGACAATGTATAGACTTTCAGCTGAACAATGTATAGACTTTGAGTTGGCCAACGTACAGACTTTGGGTCGGCCAATGTACAGACTTTGAACTGCAGCCAAGGGACAATGTATAGACTTTGAGCTGAACAATGTATAGACTTTGAGTTGGCCAACGTACAGACTTTGGGCTGGCCAATGTTCAGACTTTGAACTGTAGCCAAGGGACAATGTATAGACTTTGAGCTGCAATGTATAGACTTTGAACTGTAGCCAATGAACAATGTATAGACTTTGAGTTGGCCAACGTATAGACTTTGGGCCAGCCAATGTACAGACTTTGAACTGCAGCCAAGGGACAATGTATAGACTTTGAGCTGAACAATGTATAGACTTTGAGTTGGCCAACGTACAGACTTTGGGCTAGCCAATGTACAGACTTTGGGCTGGCCAACGTACAGACTTTGAGCTGGCCAACGTATAGACTTTGAGCTGAACAATGTATAGACTTTGAGCTGGCCAACATATAGACTTTGGGCTGGCCAATGTACTGACTTTGAACTGCAATGTATAGACTTTGAGCTAGCCAACGTACAGACTTTAGGCTGGCCAATGTATGGACTTTGAGCTGCAGTGTACAGACTTTGAGTTGGTCAATGTATGGACTTTGAGCTGCAATGTACAGACTTTGAACTGCAATGTACAGACTTTGAGCTGGCCAACGTATAGACTTTGGGCTGGCCAATGTATAGACTTTGAGCTCCAATGTATGGACTTTGAGCTGCAATGTATAGACTTTGAGCTGGCCAACGTACAGACTTTGGGCTGGCCAATATGTAGACTTTGAGCTGATGAACCCAGCCAATGTACCGACTTTGAGCTGGCCAATGTACAGACTTTGAGCTGGCCAACGCATAGACTTCGAGCTGATGAATGTAGCCAATGTATAGACTTCGAGCTGATGAATGCAACCGATGTACAGACTTTGAGCTGAATAACGTATAGACTTTGTGTGCTGGTTGAATAGACAACGTATAGACTTTGGGCTGATGAATGTACGGACTTTATGTCGCAGCGACCGGCCAATGTGCAGACTTCAGCCCTTCAGCGGCACGCCAACCTGCCCCTTCACCGGCACACTCTCCCAGCCCCTCTCCGGCACGCTCTCCCTGCCTTCGCTGGTACACCCATTTTTGCCCCCAACGGCCCACTTTTCCTTCCAAAATAAATATATATAAACATATATAAATATGTCATGATAATGATAATGATCATAATGATAATAAATTAATAAAAATTATGATAAAAAAATAAACCTGAATATATATATATGAGAAATAAACAAAAAAAATGTGAAATAATAATAATAATAGTAAAAAAGGAAAGGGAAAATATAATAGTAATAATAATAAACAAAATGGAGAAATCATCTAGTATAAATACATAAAAGGGAAATAAGCAATAAAATATATATGCACATAATTTAAAGCCCAGATAAAGAAAATGGTAAAATCTATGTTGCAGCCCCGTCTCTCCCGTGACCCGATGCTGAAGGAACAACAATGCCGCCCTTCCAGGTTGGGCCTGAGTCTTGGGAATTTTCCCGACATGGCCAGGCCCCGACCTAGTCTTGGGCCGACATTCCAATCAGACCGGACTCGTTCCTCAGGCCGGATCCCCTCCAAGCCACTACTAAAATTGCCGCACGTTCGGCAAATATTTGAACGGGTTCGCCTCGATTTTCGCCACGTTTCTATCACGGACCTGTGTCTGAACATGAAAAGACCCGTGAGCAACCAACATGGCCGACGGCTCCTACCCCGACGTGGTCATGACCCAGCATTGCTCTGGGCCGATAGCTCGTCAAATCGGATTCACCCTATCGGGATTCGTTCTCGCCCTTTTATTGAAATTGCCGTAAACTCGGCATACACTTGTACGGGGTTGTTCCTATCCACGTCGCACCTTCAATATGGACCATTGTCCGAATATCAAGTGGTCCGCAAGTGACCGACAGAAATCTGAATAGAACGAGATGGCTCCTGTCATCCCTGGACCCTATATACGGGAATATCAATAAGGCCTTTGTGGGCTGTGCTTGGACGTCGGGTCCGTCCCGATTATGGTCATTGTCTGACCCACGCCCTCCGCCTATAGCTCGCTTCCTTCGAACATGTTTTGGTTTTGGAATCTAGTCCTGGGACTCTTCCCCGTTGCCCTCCGACACCGAGAACATTAATGATGCCCACGTAAACCCCGTTTGGACCGCGGGAGGCGCCCCCGGTATGGTCCCGACTCGATCTCGCACTGGGTCAATAAATTCGCTAGTTTCCTACTACACTAATCGAGATTTAACCGAATGTTTTCAGTGTCTCGGAATAATGTATTTGCCGTATCACAGCATACATATGTTCCAGGTCCTCCTACGACGATTATGATACTCTCAAGCCGGACACCTGTCTGAATATTAAACGGTCTCCCGAATGACCGACACGTTTCGAACGTCCGCTTCCCTAGACACTGGGCCTTTCAGCCAATTCAAGGGATATTCCCTCATTGCCCCTTGGCACCAGAAATATTAATGACGCTCATGCAAGTCTTGTTTCGACCGCGGGGGGCCCACTGCAGTATGGTCGCAGCTTGCTCTTGCACCGGGCCAACAGATTTACTGGTTTTTGACCGCTCCAACCGAGGCTCAGCTGAACGTTTTCCGCTCTTCCGAACAATAAATTTTTCGTACCTCGGCATACATGCGTTCCGATTTTCCCGCGACAACCGCGATTTTCTCGAGCCGGACATTCGTCCGAACATTAAATGGTCAGTACACGACTGACATGATCGCGAATATTTTCTTCTTAGCCTCATACGGGGGTTTCGATGCTTCCTAATAGACCTTTCATGCAATTAATTTCTTGGCCATGAGGCCCTGAATCTCGGCGATTAATCAAGGGTGTTCCCTCGTATGGGGGATGTAAATGACGCCGTGACCTTTATGGCGCGACGGGTTTTGGTCCCGACATGAACTACACAATCGTCTGACGAAGTCAGATCGAGCGCACCATGGGCTCTTCGGGGCCCGAATAAATTGTCACTTTGGTGACTGGCACGCCCACGCACTTAATAGACGAACCACCTGAACAAGCGAATTTTAGTGTGTCCACAACCTCTTAGGCTATGAGACAAATCATGGACCAAAGGGACACTGCTACTATAGAAGGGCTTGGAGCCAAATCGTAGAAATGCCCCTGTGGGGAGGCTCAATATGTTTATGACCCCGAGGGCACGGGGGTGAAATCCTGGAGGTGGACAAGTTCCACTGGTTAAGGTGGGGAATATTTTCCTCCGGCTCTACGCAGTTAATCAAGACCTCATCGCCATTGCCTAGGTGATTTGGTATCCGTATATGACCTTCTAGTGGTGGTTTGGGCAATGTGTCCGGGTCCTCCATTTAGCTCAGAACTTTTGATATATTTTGATCAGATTATGGCCATTTGACTCTGTTATATGATATTTGGCATATGTATTTGTTTTGTTAGATCTGAGCTGACCTCTAAAACTGAATTGTAAGATCTAAACTCTATTCCTTGGTGCATAAATGTTCCATTTCGATTTGAACTTTATTTTCAAACATGACTTCTGTTCCTTTCAGACTACACACTTATCATATGAATCCGGTTCAGAATTTGCTATGCACTTTCATTGCCTGACTAGATATTGCCTAGTGCACTATTGCATAGCCTATCCATAGTTGCATATTAATCGGCATTGCCCTCGTGATGTATTTTTAGTAATCTGAAACATGTATTTGATTTCTGAAACCATGTGTTTATTTTCGGCAACTTGGTAAGCCTTAGGGATTGTACCGATTAAATGATGGTTGAATGTGTTATATATGCTTGTGGAAGAGGTGTGCTTGAGTTTCTGAATCTTGCTGAGTCTATTCGTAGACTTACACTTGATAATTTTCCAGGCGAGTCCGCTGGTGAGGACGAGGATTTAGAGCCAAGTGAGTCCGAGCCGGAGGCCCATGCGTGATCGTTGATAGCTTTCTTTTTCTATCTTTTGAGGTAGCTTGTGAGGGTGTATAAGAGGATTATAATTATGAACTCTGGTTATTGTAATAGCAAGTTGGAACTTTATTTCTATTAGACTATTGTGATGTTGGTATTTGGACATTCGCTGATGTAATAAATTTCTTCTTCCGCTGTGAATTCTGCACTTTTATTTGTGTAAATCTCAACCCGTCTCCATTCTGTTGGGTGGTTCCCACTGTGGCGTTGCCTCCTATATCCGATGAGAGTGATATATTGAACCGGGTATAGGGTGGGGCGCTACAGAGAGTGGTATCAGAGCGCACAGGTTGAGAGTTTACATAAGTAAAACCATCAGCTGAGTCCATATCCCAAGATCTAGATAGTTCCACTAGTAAGTGGCTAAAGAGCAAAGGAAAGTAGATAAGTAACAATAATAAGGCATCTAGCTTGGCCGAACTTAATTATTTTTTTTCAAGGTTATGGCATCACGTGGTCGTCGTGCTGTTGCCCCAGCTCGTGAGGAGGAGCCGAGGAGAGATGCGGATGCAGGCCAGCAAGGTTTACCGGTGCCGCCGCCATCGCCGTTGGTCGACTATGGTACATTCATGCAAGGGTTGGTGCAAGTGATGCAGACGCAGGCAAATGCACAGGTGGCATTGCAGGCTCAGGTGCAAGCTCACGCCCAAGTATGATATGGATTAGATGGAATTGTGCATCGGATGTCGTGTAGGCCTCGTAACTGATCTGTATGGTTTGGTTTGGCTCAACTGCACCCGGATGTAGTGCCAAGGATGGCTGAAGGGCCGTCAACCATGGAGAAGTTCCAGAGAATGAACCTGCCTTCTTTTAAGGGGGAGAGTCAGCCCCTAGTTGCAGAGCATTGGCTGCGAGCGATAGAGAAGATTTTTCGGAGCATCCGTTGCGATGAGGATGAGAAGGTTAACTTGGCAACATTCATGTTGGAGGAGCATGTTGATATTTGGTGGTCTTCAATTCTGTGAAATCAATTCGAGAATGGAGCTAGAGAGGTGTCATGGGGAGATTTTGTTAGCTTGTTCCGAGCAAAATACATCCCCGAGCATGTTCAAGACCGGATGGAGCAAGAGTTTCTCACTTTGACCTAGGGATCTATGATGGTGCTGGAGTATGAAGCTCGCTTTGCGGAGTTGGCGGGTTATGCACCTCATATTGTAGCGGATGAGTAGAGGAAGGTGAAGAAGTTTGTATCGGGTCTTCGACCGTCGTTGAGGACAAAATTGGTTGCTTTCAACCACCGCACGATGGAAGAAGCTCTCGGTGCAGCGTGCCATCAAGAAAGTGACATGGAGCAGTACCAAGAAGAGAAGAAGGCCCAGCTGAAGAGGCCGTCATCATCTTTCCAACGCCAAGACCGCAAGAAGAAGCCCTCTACTCAGTCACCTACTTTTACACCATCAAAGCCGATTTCAACACAAGTAAGAGGATCATCAACTGAAGTCAAAAGTGAATGCAAGCACTGCGGGAAATGGCATGGGGGTAAGGAGTGCTGGATGGTAGCCGGGAAGTGTCTCATATGCGGAAGCTCAGAGCACAAGATCAAGGATTGTCTGAAGATGCAACTGCCTTCTCCAACGCAAGACCCTACGGCAGCTACCGCCGCAGCACCAATGAAGTCAGCCAGACGCCCTCGAGCGCCGATACGAGTGTTTGCATTAGCCAGAGAAGATGCAGAGCAAGCAGACAACATGACAGAAGGTACACTTCTAGTGTCAAGTTTCCATGCTAGAGTGTTATTCGACACCGGTGCTACTCATTCATTTGTGTCCGAACTATTTTCCAAGATGTTGCATGATGATTTGGGCTTGATGCCATCAAGTTTGGATGTGCCTCTCCTAGTGCACACGCCCACTGGAGTTAAGTCCACTGAAAAGAGCTATCCTTCCTTGTCGGTGGTTATCGGAGGAAAAGAGCTAGCTGGACATTTCTATCTTTTAAAGATGAAGGATTATGATATTATTCTTGGGTTAGATTGGCTCGAGAGGTATTATGCTCTCATTGATTGCCGGAAGAAGCGAGTGGTTTTTCGCATTCTGGGCGAGAAGGAGTTTTTCCACCCTTTGCCACAGGTTGGGTCAGGGAAATTTGTAGTCTCGGCCATGAAGGCAACTCGGTTGTTGTGTAAGGGTGTGTGGACGCACTTTTTATTTAAATCGTTGTTGGTTATTTGTCAATTGGGTTTATTAAGTGCGTGGGCGTGCCAGTCACAAAGTGATGATTTATTTAGGCTCCGAAGAGCCACGGGTGCGCTCGATCTGACTCAGTCAGGCGATTGTGTTGTTCGGGTCGGGACTGACACCCGTTGTGCCATAAAGGTCACAACATCATTTACATCCCCTCAGAGAGGGGAATACCCTTGATTAATTGTCGGAAATAAGGGCTCCACGATCGAGAGAAATACTAATTCATGCAGGAAGAAAATGGTAGCCGGGCTATGTGGTAAGCCCGTGGTGAGGGCATGAACACTCTGTTGGGTCCCGTGAGGTGTAAACAGATCTAGAAGGGGGGGGTTGAATAGATCCTATCAAAAGCTTTGGCCTATTTAAAAACTCTTAGCTAGCGGAAGTTTAAACCACTCTTATAAAGTGAATGAATCACTTAGGCACAATGCACAGCGGAATTAAGTAGAGTGGCTCAAATGAAAAGACTTGAATTACAAGCTATGAAACGTCCACACTTCTTTAAGTGAATTACAAAGCATAACACATAGATGAACATGCAATAGCTTGCAACAACCGTGTGTGTGTGTGTATGCTATGTTGATCACTCAAAGTGCATATGTGTGTGAGCAATATAACCAAGTGTGGAAGCACACGAACCTGCGAATGGGGTTAGAAGATATAGATCAATCACACACAATAAACAACCCACAACACAGGGATTTTTAAGGTGGTTCGGTTGCAACCCCGCAACCTACGTCCACCCCTCACCAAAACCCGGTGAGGCTTCCTTGCTGACTCACAGCTTGTCCCGGGGACACGTCCCAAATCACATAACAGAGAAAACTCTCTTTCTATCTTCCTACACACAAAGCCGGCAGGGACGGCTACACCGCAGATCAGAGAACTCCCGATTGCCTTCCTACTAACCACCGGTAGGGATGTCAACCGCAAATTGGAACACCCTCCAATTACCTTCCTACTAACCACCTGGTAGGGACGAATCACAACTTCAATGTTTAACAATATTGAAAGTAAAACAGATGTGAAAGAATTAAAACAAGAGATTGAGTAAGAATGAATTGGCCCTTGTATCGATATGCTTTGTTGATCAGCAGCAGGGATCTCTTCTTCTTGCAAATCAATCTTCTTGTAATCACCCTTGAATGGATAATTGTTCTTCACGGAGTACTGTTCATGTGAACAGTAACTGTTCTTCCAATCCTCCTCTTTTGATCTTCCTTTTGATCTCTTTGAATGGATGAAGAAGTGAATAGATGCTACCTTGATCCTTGCTTCCTTCTTCACAGATCTTGGAAGATGATCTCTTTGATATGAGCTTGAATACCTTGGATTGGATGAAGATGTTCTTCACGGAGTACTGTTCACGTGAACAGTAACTCGAACTCCTCTTGCTTTGAACACCCCTTTGAAGCCTCCTTTGATCTTCCCTCTTAGCCTTACTTGCTTCTACTCTTTCTTGGAGGATGCTGGATTGAGATATGAGCTTGAATCACCTTGAGTTGATGGAGAGGATATTGGATGTAGCTTTGATCTTCTCTTGATCCTCTTGAGTTGATGAAGAGGTGTATGGATGTAGCTTTGATCACCTTTGCAAGCCTTGAATGCTTCTTGCTTGATTGGAGGTTGCTTGGCTTCAGATCTCACCTTGAATCACCTTGGAAGGATGAAGAAGTTCTGCTCGAAACACTGTTCACGGAGGTGCTACAGTGCTCTCGAAATGGCCTCCCTTGATTCACTTCATCAACTCCATCAACTAGGGTTTCTAACCCTCTTGTAATGGTTTTATAGACTTTGAATGGTCCATAGATGCCCTGCAGACCAGATCCACAAATCATGGGAAGTTAGGTGAGGTTTGATTAAACAAAACCATGGAAAGAGGCTAGCCACGAGGTGGATTTCGAGGTCAAACAAGGCTGCATCGGGGCTGGCGGTCGACCTACAGCTCTTGGCGGTCGACCTACACTGAGAAACCTATAAACGGGCAATCCCTGGGACTAGCGGTCGACCGCCACTGGCTAGCGGTCGACCGCCACTGGCTAGCGGTCGACCGCCAGCTGCCAGAACTGCAGCTGGGCTGTCCCTGGCTGGGGCAGTCGATCGCCCCTGTGCTGGCGGTCGACCGCCAGCTGGGCAGAACCGGGTTCACCCCGGGTTAGTCCGTTAGCCGATCTAACTCCGCTGCTTGACTTCTTTTGCAGCCCATTCATGTCCGTGGCATCTCCCTTGATAGTCTTGAATGTATCAACGTAGTCTTTAGCTTTGGATTCTCTTGGCTATACTTCTTTGTGCATTGACTTTGGATTTGGAACATGTAAACCAAGTGTTTGAACCTTGATCATCTTGGATGAATGCTCGGACCTTGTAGAAGCTTGCTTCCTTTCTTAGACGCGTTCCTTTCATCGTGCCAACTTCATTCCAGTCATTCACCATCCAATGGTTTATCACATGACAAGAGTTCTTCTTCCTTAGCTTTCACCTTGACATCTTCACTCCATGTCTTTTGACTTAGCTCAACGAGCTTTCACCTTTGACATATAGCTTATCTTGTTGAGCTTCTATCTTGCTGAGCTTCCACTTTGTATCTTGAGTGATCTTTTGCACTTGCATCTTGAG
Organism: Amorphophallus konjac; assembly: GCA_022559845.1. Lineage (NCBI taxonomy): Eukaryota > Viridiplantae > Streptophyta > Magnoliopsida > Alismatales > Araceae > Amorphophallus > Amorphophallus konjac. The sequence goes on from CM040128.1 coordinate 212,115,534, forward strand.
TCTTGAGTGATTTGTTGCACTTCCTTTCCACTTTGCATCTTGAGTGATCTTGGCGCCTTTGGATCTATCTTGATTTCTGTGCGGCCAATTGGTTAAGCGTTGCAAGCCATTCTTGATATGTTGAATTGGCAATATGATGACCTGAAATGTATGCAAATGGATTTTATCAAATGCATAGCAAAAGCATAATAAATAGCAAAATGACTCTAAAGACTGACATCATCAAAACACTAGAGATGAGTCATAGTTGAGTCATAGTTGGAATCACATCAAAACAATAGAACCATTTATGATATGAGTCATAGTTGGACATCATCAAAACAATAGAAACACTCACGTTCCACACATGCCCAACGTGAGCACAACATTCTCCCAACATTCTCCCCCTTTTTGATGATGGCAACTATGAGTCATAAAAAGATTCAAGAACATTCAAGAAGACTATGACATGCATATGGTTCAACCAAATCGACTCTACAAAGAATACCAAAATCTTTGAAATGGTATATGGCTCAACCAAATCGACTCTACAAAGAATACCAAAATCTTTGAAATGGTAAAGAATACCAAAATCTTTGAAATGGCTCCATCAAATCTTCTCCCCCTTCGCCATCAGCAAGAAGGGATCAGCAAGAAGGAATCCAATCTTTTCCCTTTTTGCATTTGTGAGACTAATGAAGGATATGAAGTATGCCAACACGGTCCAACACGGAATAGATAGATAAGACAGCCAGAAAGCAATTTTGATTTCAGATTTTTCAATTTTTAGGGGTTTTCAAGATTTTAGCTTTTTATGGTTTTCACGGTTTTTCTATGCAATGCATGGGAAGGCAAGATGCAAGCCACATGTATGCATGAGCACAAAGTGATTTTTCCCAATTATGTATGCATGAGTGAACACAGATATGCATAGATGAAGTAGAGCATGTGAATGCAAAGAGTGCAATGTGTGATATGCTCTAAAATGAATGAAACCATGCTATGCAATGGCAATGAATTTTGAAGTTTCAACAAATACTTTGCAATGAATCATGAAAACATGCTTTACACATGCTATGCAATGACAGATGAACATGTTATGCTATGACATGAATCATGAAAACATGCTACCCCTTTGACAATGAAATGCTCACAAGATGGCATGATCTTCTCCCCCTATATGACGCTCACCAAATCACATATGCAAACACATACAAGAAACATTCTCCCCCTATCAGAATAAATGACTACCAAGCCATCAAGCCTTCTCCCCCTATAGAAATGAATGCAACCTTTCTCCTCCTATCTAAATGAATGAACAAATTATGTAGGAAGCTGAGAGAAAGAGGAGTATAGAGCAAACCATTATAAGCAACTAGAAACATGCCGTGATGAATATGTATGGTTCAAAGCTAATGAATTCTGAATTAACAAGAGAATTTGAAAACCAGCTATATCCATGGTTTAATAGAAGTGAACCAAAAGTGCATGCTCTAGCAATGGTAATCCTCCATTATCTTACACAGCCATATTCATAATCGTCATAGGGAAAAGCACAACTTGTATTGAGGTTAAACAACCATGACAAATATACGGAATGCTTTGATTCAACATATTTTCCATAATCTTCTGCAATGAAAGTCATATCATTAGACTCATATTTTACGAGCAATCGAGTCTAAGTCATACTTCCTAGCCGTAAGAATACACGTTGTTTAGACGCCCGTATTCCTAGGTATTCGATAAAACTGACTGTTATGCTTCATAGTGAACAGAGATAGCTGAAATCACCTCATGACATATCTGATCTCATATCTTTAATGAGGAGATATATTTCTCAGCAATTTAGCCATTGCTCTACCTTGAGTCTAAGCTATAGATAACAAAGATAACAAAGGTACTTCATGACATATCTATCCTCATTTCCTTGATGAGAAGACATGTTTCTCGGTGACCTAATGTCATTGCTTTGTCTAAAATTTTGCCTTTATGAATTCCACTATGTCAAGTTGTTTAAAAACAATACGAGACTGTAGCAACTCAACCAACTTGACTATGACATTTGAATTTTTAGATTTCAGAAAGATCATTCAAATCACAACATGCAACCTCTATTTAAAGTCTATTAAAGACTACGTGACATAGATGATTTCAAAAACATATTTATCGGAATTTCAAAGAAATCATTAAGTATGAACCATTGTTATTTGATGGACAATCATCAGTGCATATAATAGAAGGCTCTTACACCATATGTTCGTCAGTCCCATGATCTCATATCCAGACTGTAAGCCAAGAAATGCAGATTGTAAAAGGTTAAGAGAATCAACCAAACTCCCCCTAAGGATATGCAATGAATGCACTCAAGGGGTTGTGTAGGCAGTCAAATAGAATGACAAATATCAAGGAGAGGTTTACTTGAACCATGCAGAGGTTGACCTGATCAAATATGAAATGCATGAACCAACATAATGCATGATTTTACACTTATGAAATGTAACATAATGAATATGAACCATATGCACGAATGCCTCAAGAAGACAACTCTCCCTAGCTATATGGCCTATATGCGACAATGACGCATGGTACTTGGCGGAGGTGAAATCTCATGCATATTGAGTGCTTCAAGGCAAGCATAACCTGCCCTTCCATACATCAACATTTGATATACCATGGTCATGCACTAATGATATGATGTAAAGTGATTCAAGCTAGGTTGATGTTGACTCCCCCTGAATACATGCAAGGGTTGGCAATGAACTATGCATCCTAAGATTTATGTGAATACACAATGCAATGACGATGCTGCAAAATGATTGTGCATTATCATTTGTCTTCTAAACATGATGTGCATTAAGGTATGTGTGATTATGAGATGATGCAAACACAAATCATTCACAATGGATTTTAAACTGAATGCAATATGATGATGATGATGCCAATAGACTCCCCCTTTGAGCAGTGCTAACATGAATAATGAGTTGAAAATGCAGCCATGGTACGCATCATCAAAACCAAAGTCCAAGAATTGCAAGTGGCTGATATCAGGTAGCAAACAACTCATCATCACATCAACTTCATCAGCATAACAAGTTTTTCATGAGTTAAATAGCTGAAATCAAGTATGGTGTGAGCAAATTATCTAGCTCAAAAGTTCATCTCACACCATGGGGGTTTTGCATTTCAAAGAGCAATTCAATTTACAGAATTTAATGACATTTGGCAGACTTATGATGCACTATCTACATGTTAGGACTAAACATGCAAGATGATTGAAATTAAAAGGTTTATGTACATACCTGTGCCTTGAGCTTTTATTTACCTGACCATTCATTTGTTCAGCTCCAAGGCATCCTGCACCCAAAATTCTTATTTGAAATTTTTAGGTACCCAAGCTTGCTTGGATCCTTGTGGGTTAGCAACAGGTTTAGCATCTTGACTCATCTTTTTCAAGGCAATCAAATCATCTTCCCTCATTGTATGGCAACCATACATCTCATGCCCATTTTTACCACAGTAGAAACAACGCACAAAAGATTGATTATCCTTTTTATGTTCATGTGCATGTGCATGTGGACTATACTTTTGTGGGCGAGCATGATTCTTACCCTTCATGGTATGAGGGTGATGCTTTCCCTTCAAGTGCCAGCACTCATGAACAGTATGGCCAGACTTATCACAATGAGAGCAGCAAAGAGAAGCATTTCTTTTGAAGGCCATGGGGAGTGTCGACCTGTTTGGATAGGAATGTCGACACTTCTGATTCTCCATGTGGTTTTGTACAGAATTCTATTGAGCAAGCCCTCTGCCAATGTTGACATGTTTCTTTCCTTGCTCTTTCACTTGATCTCCTGCTCTAAGCTCATCATTTCTCAAGATAAAACAATCATGCACAGTGTGACTATGTTTACCACAATAATAACAATTGACATTCATTTTGTGGAAGGCATGGTATTTAGCATTGGACATGTTATGGTGCATGTTTGGATGAGCATGCTGAGTTTTGCTTTTCTTTCGAGCAATATGCCCTTGTTGGTGGCCACAGGAAGTGGTGGCTTCCGGTGAGCTAGAATCTTGGATTTGGGCAAACATTGACAGGAAATAATTCAAACCTTGAATTTCATTTTCAAGTGAGGAAATGTGCTGTTTAGATTCAACAAGGCCCTCTTCGCATGCTGTCAATTGCTCATTGAGCATGGCATTTACTGCTTTAAGATTTTGATTTTGTTGTTCTAAAGCATGCAAAGTTTCAGAGTGATCTTCAATAACAAATTTGCCTTTTTCATGTGCAGCCAGTTTTTCATGCAATTCTTCTTCAACTTCTTCATGTTCAATTTTCTTTTCCAACAACTCTCTATTCTCTTCCTTTAGAGAATCAATCAGTTTTTGTTGCCATTCAAGATCATCAGAGATTGCCTTAGGTTGGTTTTGAAGTTTTATTACAATTTCTTCCAACCTAGTGATTTCATCATGAAGATTTTCATTTTCATCTCTTAGACATGCAATGCTTTGTTTATGTGTGTCTAGATCAAAAGAGAGCTCTTCAAACGCAGAACACTTTTTACAAATCAAGCTTTCATGTTGGTTATTTTTCTTGAGATCCTTTTTCAACTTTTTATTTTCTGACATTGCCTTTTTGTATTGTGTAAACAACTCATCATAGGATTCCATAAGTTCTTCAAAAGTGAATTCCTCGGAATCAGAATTTACCTTCGATGAGGATGGTTTGCTTGACTCTTCTGCACGGTCGGCCATGAAGCATTCTTGTTCTTGTTCTTTTCCTTCATGGATTTTCACCAACTTGTCCAATACTTGCTTGGCTGTGCTGCAAGAAGACACAAGATGAGTTAGTCTTAGATCAACTGCAGCTGTAATTAAGTTATATGCAAGACGATTATCATTGTGTTGGGTCTCATGTTCGGCTAACCAATCAATTGAATTTGATGGAAGCTCTTGAGGACCATTGTATATAAGAGTCCACAATTGTGGATCCATGGAGCTAACATAAATGAACATTCTTCCAACCCATGTAGAAAAATCTGAACCATCATAAATGGGTGGAGAAGCCATCGAAGCAAGTGTAGCATGTGAATCCATTTAAGTGACAAACACCGGGATCTTTCCCTGCAGATCGTTGGATCTAGGAATGACAGAGCTTAGCTCTGATACCACTTGTTGGGTCCCGTGAGGTGTAAACAGATCTAGAAGGGGAGGGGGTTGAATAGATCCTATCAAAAGCTTTGGCCTATTTAAAAACTCTTAGCTAGCGGAAGCTTAAACCACTCTTATAAAGTGAATGAATCACTTAGGCACAATGCACAACGGAATTAAGTAGAGTGGCTCAAATGAAAAGACTTGAATTACAAGCTATGAAACGTCCACACTTCTTTAAGTGAATTACAAAGCATAACACATAGATGAACATGCAATAGCTTGCAACAACCGTGTGTGTGTGTGTATGCTATGTTGATCACTCAAAGTGCATATGTGTGTGAGCAATATAACCAAGTGTGGAAGCACACGAATCTGCGAATGGGGTTAGAAGATATAGATCAATCACACACAATAAACAACCCACAACACAGGGATTTTTAAGGTGGTTCGGTTGCAACCCCGCAACCTACGTCCACCCCTCACCAAAACCCGGTGAGGCTTCCTTGCTGACTCACAGCTTGTCCCGGGGACACGCCCCAAATCACAGAACAGAGAAAACTCTCTTTCTATCTTCCTACACACAAAGCCGGCAGGGACGGCTACACCGCAGATCGGAGAACTCCCGATTGCCTTCCTACTAACCACCGGTAGGGACGTCAACCGCAAATTAGAACACCCTCCAATTACCTTCCTACTAACCACCTGGTAGGGACGAATCACAACTTCAATGTTTAACAATATTGAAAGTAAAACAGATGTGAAAGAATTAAAACAAGAGATTGAGTAAGAATGAATTGGCCCTTGTATCGATATGCTTTGTTGATCAGCAGCAGGGATCTCTTCTTCTTGCAAATCAATCTTCTTGTAATCACCCTTGAATGGATAATTGTTCTTCACGGAGTACTGTTCATGTGAACAGTAACTGTTCTTCCAATCCTCCTCTTTTGATCTTCCTTTTGATCTCTTTGAATGGATGAAGAAGTGAATAGATGCTACCTTGATCCTTGCTTCCTTCTTCACAGATCTTGGAAGATGATCTCTTTGATATGAGCTTGAATACCTTGGATTGGATGAAGATGTTCTTCACGGAGTACTGTTCACGTGAACAGTAACTCGAACTCCTCTTGCTTTGAACACCCCTTTGAAGCCTCCTTTGATCTTCCCTCTTAGCCTTACTTGCTTCTACTCTTTCTTGGAGGATGCTGGATTGAGATATGAGCTTGAATCACCTTGAGTTGATGGAGAGGATATTGGATGTAGCTTTGATCTTCTCTTGATCCTCTTGAGTTGATGAAGAGGTGTATGGATGTAGCTTTGATCACCTTTGCAAGCCTTGAATGCTTCTTGCTTGATTGGAGGTTGCTTGGCTTCAGATCTCACCTTGAATCACCTTGGAAGGATGAAGAAGTTCTGCTCGAAACACTGTTCACGGAGGTGCTACAGTGCTCTCGAAATGGCCTCCCCTGATTCACTTCATCAACTCCATCAACTAGGGTTTCTAACCCTCTTGTAATGGTTTTATAGACTTTGAATGGTCCATAGATGCCCTGCAGACCAGATCCACAAATCATGGGAAGTTAGGTGAGGTTTGATTAAACAAAACCATGGAAAGAGGCTAGCCACGAGGTGGATTTCGAGGTCAAACAAGGCTGCATCGGGGCTGGCGGTCGACCTACAGCTCTTGGCGGTCGACCTACACTGAGAAACCTATAAACGGGCAATCCCTGGGACTAGCGGTCGACCGCCACTGGCTAGCGGTCGACCGCCACTGGCTAGCGGTCGACCGCCAGCTGCCAGAACTGCAGCTGGGCTGTCCCTGGCTGGGGCAGTCGATCGCCCCTGTGCTGGCGGTCGACCGCCAGCTGGGCAGAACCGGGTTCACCCCGGGTTGGTCCGTTAGCCGATCTAACTCCGCTGCTTGACTTCTTTTGCAGCCCATTCATGTCCGTGGCATCTCCCTTGATAGTCTTGAACGTATCAACGTAGTCTTTAGCTTTGGATTCTCTTGGCTATACTTCTTTGTGCATTGACTTTGGATTTGGAACATGTAAACCAAGTGTTTGAACCTTGATCATCTTGGATGAATGCTCGGACCTTGTAGAAGCTTGCTTCCTTTCTTAGACGCGTTCCTTTCATCGTGCCAACTTCATTCCAGTCATTCACCATCCAATGGTTTATCACATGACAAGAGTTCTTCTTCCTTAGCTTTCACCTTGACATCTTCACTCCATGTCTTTTGACTTAGCTCAACGAGCTTTCACCTTTGACATATAGCTTATCTTGTTGAGCTTCTATCTTGCTGAGCTTCCACTTTGTATCTTGAGTGATCTTTTGCACTTGCATCTTGAGTCTTGAGTGATTTGTTGCACTTCCTTTCCACTTTGCATCTTGAGTGATCTTGGCGCCTTTGGATCTATCTTGATTTCTGTGCGGCCAATTGGTTAAGCGTTGCAAGCCATTCTTGATATGTTGAATTGGCAATATGATGACCTGAAATGTATGCAAATGGATTTTATCAAATGCATAGCAAAAGCATAATAAATAGCAAAATGACTCTAAAGACTGACATCATCAAAACACTAGAGATGAGTCATAGTTGAGTCATAGTTGGAATCACATCAAAACAATAGAACCATTCATGATATGAGTCATAGTTGGACATCATCAAAATAATAGAAACACTCACGTTCCACACATGCCCAACGTGAGCACAACATTCTCCCAACACACTCAGATTATGTCAGTCGCCGACGGACCATTCCATGTTTGGACGGATGTTCATACAGAAAACAAGACAGTAACGGGGGGACGAATCCGTGCAAATGTCTGCCAAGGGACGGCAATTTCAATACAAGGGGGAAAGTCAGATCCCGGTGAAGGAGGGGACCCTGATGAGATATTGGCCCGAGGTAAGACCGGGCGGTCACCATGACGAGAGAGATGACTCCCGAGGATGACGTTCGGCTCACAAGAGCATCATTAATATTCCCGGGTTCGGAATCCAAGAAGGAGAGACGAGGGCCATACCGTTATGTTCGTGGGTTGCCTCGTGTGACATTCATCATTATCGTTTATTTATTAGCATTACCCCTTTCGCTGACTGTCTTTTACCGTTCACAGACCATGAATTCTTTTCTTGTTCATTGCTACCACTCCCTTTTTGTTATTTTCTCTTTGCTTAGTATTTCGATTGGAGCTACCCTCCCCCCCTGTTTTATCACGATTATTATTATTTATTGTTCCTTTTAATATATATATATTTTTATATACACACACACATATATATATATATATATATATATATATTTGTTGGGGAATGATGGAGTGTACCGCTGGAGGTGGAATTAGGAGTGTGTCGCTGGAGGGCTGAGAGTGTGTCGCTGGAGAGTTAAGAGAGTGGGCAGTGTGCCGCTGGGGAGGAGGAGAGCGTACCGCTGGAGGTTAAAGGGGAGCGTACCGCTGAAGGGTAAAGGAGGTGTACTGCTCAGAAAGCAAAGGATAGTGTACCGCTGGGGGATCTAGGAGTGTGCCACTGAAGGTGAAGGGGGAAGAACTGAGGCGTACCACTGGAGGCACTGGGAGTGTACCGCTGGGAAGAGTGAAGAATGAAACCAAGCAAAGTATGCCGCTCAAGGAGTGGGCCAGGGTTCAAGAGAGGGTCCCTTGTCCAGTTCATGTCTGATAGAGAGTCCCAAATGGTTAAGCTTTCAGTTTCCCTGCCATGTGATCGAATTCCAGGTCATGCTCAATGGTGCAGTTCTTTGAGTCTTATTCAGCCGATTCCTAGAGCCTCGCATAGTTCCCTTAGTTGATTAGAATGTTTCATTGTTGTCGGTTTCATTTGTTTGTTGCCCCTTTTTGTCTTCTAACTTATTATTATTTCTGACAAAAATTCGGCAGCATCTCCCCTTAACCCGGATGATAAGGGAATAACAAGGGACATGCCCACATGGAGTGACATGAACCAACAACCGAGGTGTGTGCCTAGATAGCCACCTTTGGGGAAACGTCCAAAAACTCGAAGAAAATGCCAAACGAGAAACCTTCAGACTGATACGAGCTATGAATGCACCGGAAGAATGATAATCAAGGTGTGTCGGGCTGGCAGTCTAAGAGTGTGCCGCTGAGCAGACAAGTAGGGGAGGTGTGCCACTGAGGCAGCCAAAGAAAGTGTACCGCTAAGCAGAGGAACATGAAGGGTGTACCGTTGAGCCAACAAACGGGAAGGGCGTGCCGCTGGGTGACCCAGGGGAGTCTGTGCCGCTGGGCAGACAAATGGAGGACTATGCCGCTGAGCAAACCTAGGAAGGTGTGCCGTTGGAGGGCCTGAGTGAGCTGATGGCTGGGAGGCTTGAGCGTATATGTGTACACTACTGGTTCTGAAGGAGGGCCAATTAGGACGCTCTAGGCATTGAGGGGATCCAAAGTGTCAAAAGGAGAGTGGACCCCCACAGACTTGTTTTAGCAAAGGCTCAAGGGTTGTTGTACTAAGGAAAGCCCCTGGAAGGGGAAGAGACCAGCTCTGCCCCGTCAAGCCAAGGGTAAAACCCATCCACTAGGTAGGCCAGTGCCATGGGAGGTGAGATGGAGCCAGAGGTTGGAAGGCTGGGAGCAGACGCATGAAACTCATAGATCAATGCTAAGAAGAAAGCAACAAATGCAACAAAAGAAGGTGAAGCCAGGAGATGTTTCATTCATGATAAACTAAAAATGACAGGGGTCATGACCCAAAGGCCAAACGTGATGCATTACATCCAAACAAACGGGAGAGGAGAACAGGGGAAAGAAAAAAAGAAAACTTTGGGAGAGGGTTAGGATGAGGAAGGGTGACCGTTCCCTTCACCTCCACTCCTTCCCTCTCCACTACACAGCACACTCTCCCTTTCTCTCCTTGCTCTCCTCTACCGGCTTCTTCTTCTCGTTCTGTTCTCTTCGAACGGGTGCCTTCGCGTCTCCCTCTTCTTTTTTTGTGAGGCTTTTATAGGTGGGCCGTTGGAGGGGGCAGATGTCATGATGGCACTGCCATCCGAGGTTGACTTTGGTCTCCTCAATGTCAGGTGAGGATCTCTCTCATCCAACCAGAGGGCGACACCAAGGCGGGTGCTAGCTGGCGTTGAAGTGGTCGAGCTGCACGCCAAGGGGCTCGCCTACTGACCAAAGTGCTCACTCTCTCTTCGACTCTACTTTCAATCTTTCTTCACTTTCTTTTCTCTCTGGATAGTATATGCTCTCCTTGTTTCAGCTTCACAATTCACTATCACGATCACTTGTCTCCAGATAGAGAAATCTTCCTTTTATAGCAGCAGCAGATAGATGGGCGTGTGTCTTCCATGAATTCCCGCCCTAGCACCTTGACCACGTGGCAGCATTTCATCTCCCTGCTTTACACGTTTCACGAACCTGGCACATCTTTTATTCTTGAGTCACGTGCCCTTCTTAGACTCCTCGAAAAGAAATCTTGTCAGGTCAGACTTGTTATCAGCTTGAATAAATCTGAAGGAAAAGAGAAAGGATGCACCGAGTTAATTCGAGATTTGAACTAAGCATGTACAGACTTGATGCATATAATGCAGTATGCATATAGGAAGGTATGCACAATGAAGATGAATGCACAGACGTACCACTAAGCTGTGTATAAACTTTTGGTGTGCGTGCGACAAGACGATGTACAGACTTGATGTGCCTAGAGTTTAAGCGTGACTGCATAATGCACAGACCTAATGAAATGATGCACGAACTTAAATGCTCGTATCAACAAAAGTTGTACAGACTCGTGCCCATGCAGCAACAGGAGTTGTGTGGACTTGGTAATGAAGTATACACTGACTTTGTGTATGCATGAGGTAAAACGATGCACTGACTATGTGTATGCGTGAAGCAAAATGATGCACTGACTATGTGTATGCATGAAGCACGAACGATACTGACTTAGCTGCGAGCTGAGCTAATGGATGAATAGTGCTTGCACTGACTTGGTCGAGTGAACCTACGTGGGTTATATAGACTTGATAGCATGCGGCGATGTATAGACCTGACAGATGCAATGAACACGCATCGACTTTCAATGCGTAAACAAAGTATGCACAGACTATGTATACTGAACAATGAAACTTATGCATTGAACCATGTATGTAGAGATTGATTGCAGAACATTTATTTGTTCTTATCTCACATGACTCAGATTGTCATTATCAAAACCAGGGTTCCAACAATCTCCCCCTTTTTGATAATGACAACTATAAGTCATGTAAGATTTATTTGCAAACATTCATAACCGAGTTCATCGACAAAATGAACCAAGCATTCAACAGACTCATGCGATCAACACATTCATGCTTCAACACAACCATGCAACACAACATAGCATTTCTGTGTACTTTAAAAAGATACAAAGTAGTATTTGAATGAAAAAGCCTCTTTCAAACTGTTAGGGTGCTAGGCCCGGATACAGAGGGGGGGGGTGAATGTATCCTGCTACGAATAATGCCCAATTTAAAAAATCAGATGCTAAGCAAGTTCCGGAGTTAAGCTAATTCGATTAGACAAAATAACAAACAGGTGGAGCGAGCCTATCCAAGCATCTAGCGGAAGCAAATCAAGCAATCTGATGAACTAGTTGAAAATCCTTTTAAACAAAAGAGAAAATATGTAACTGGCCCCCAAATAACCAACTAGCGGAAGCAGCACAAATGAGAATAAGAAATCTCAAGACAATCTGTGAAGGATGGTAGGAGATATGGAAGAACACACTACAATCAAACCACTGCTCAAAGATTTTAAGGTGGTTCGGTCCTCCAGACCTACATCCACCCCTCACTCCCAACCAGAGTGAGGCTTCACTAGCAAATGCTAGAGCCAAGCAGACTCAGTCTGCAAACAGTTGCTGCCACACAGCTTGACCAGGGGAACAGCCTCCCCTCTTCCTCCAAGCCGGAGGGACACCCCAAGTGACTCCCAGCCACTTGGAAACCAGAGACCGAAGTCTCTCTTCCTCCAGACCAGGAGGGAACCAACCAGTGACTTCCAGTCACCAGCAAACCAGAGGTCGAAGACCTCTCTTCCTCCAAACCGGAGGGACCCCTGGACTTCAACCCACAACCCCAGAACCGGAGACAAGTCTCCCTTCTCCTGAATCCACAGGAGGAACCCGATCCCCAGCAGGGCAATCGGAAGAACAAGATAACCAAATGAAAACGGAGAAACAAAAACACGAAATGAAAATAACTTCAGCAAACAGAAAGCTGAAAGATGAAATGCACAATATGGCTCTCAATAGAGCTGACTGGCCTGGATCTGATCCACGGTCTAGTGAAGATAGATCTTCAGATGAAGCTTCCTATCTCTTGTTCTCTCTTCTTCTTTCTCTTCCTTTTCTTCTCTGCTTCCTTCTCTCACTCACGAGCTCTCTCTCTTTCTCTTTTTACTTCTGCTGCTTCTCTCACTCTGCCACTCTTCTTTTTCTTCTTCTACTCTATTCTCTGTATCGTGGAGGCACTCTCTGCTCTTCTATTTCTCGGCTTCTCTCTTCTATCTCTTCTTCCTCTCTTTTCCTTCTTTTTCTCTTTTTCTGGATCGAAGGGCTTTCTGCTCTTCAGGCTTCTGCTTCGATCAGTCTTGTTTAGTGGAAGAAGACTAGTATAAATAGTAGCAGCAGCAACACACTGGCGCGTGTGGCTTCCACGTTTCCAGCCCTAGAAATTCGGACCACGTGGTAGCTTCCTGATTCACGAGCCAGGCACCTAGGATCACGTGCCCTACAATTCAAGGACATTCGTTCAGTAAAACTCAAGACTGCTGCGTTGACTCTATCAGCCCATGGCGTTGACGCATCGATGATCCAGTGATCAAGTCTTTAGCAGATGGGCGTGCTGCGTCGACGCCGCTCCACTGCTGCGTTGACGCATCGGTGTGTACTAGCAGCTAAAAGGTGTCGTTCCATCAACCTGCTGCGTCGACCCAACGAGCTGCAGCGTCGACGCTGTCAAGGTACTCCAGAGGTTGAAAGGAGTTACTTGAACTGCTGCGTCCACGCTGCCAGTGGGTGGTGTTGACGCATCTGAGTAACCCAGTAACCCATTGGTTCTCTTTTTGTAACTGCTGCGTCGACGCTACTTGCTCAATGCGTTGACGCACCAGAATAATCCAGGAGCTTCTTTCTTGATTTGCTGTGTCCACGTGTCAGCCTCTCAGCCAGCTTCAGCACACGTGTCACAATCCTGTCTACCCTTCCAGCCTCGAATCACGTGCCCTCCATAAGCTTCACGATCAGAACACCTGTCAGACAGAGTATCGGATAAGTCATCAGTTTAAGTGAAGAACTCTGTGTAGACTTGTAAAGACGATCATGCTGTATAGACTAAGTGTGTACAGTGTGAGGGAGTGTATAGACTTAGTTAGAAGGAGCCTGATGTACAGACTTGCCTATGCGAAGCCACTGTACAGACATTGAAAACGTGAAGCCAAAGTGTAGACTTCACACTGTACAGACTTGAGGCTTTGATGAACGAAGGTTCAATGTAGAGTTGGAATGTTAGGCCCAATGTATAGACTTTATGATATGAAGCCAATGTCCAGACTTGAAGAGAAAACACATGTATGGTCTTTGACGGAGTGAGACAATGTTCAGACTTTGAAGATACACTGTGGATGTACAACCTTGGAAGATCATGGAGTGTATAGACTTGAAAGTTTGAAGGCGATGTACAGACTTTGATGCCCAAAGGCTATGAACAGTGAATCAGTGTATAGACTTCAAAGTTCACTGAAGGATGTTCAGACTTTGTTCCACCGACCAGAGTATTGACTTTGCAAGCGTGAGACGCTGAATGAGACGGTGGCTGAGACGAACGCTGTATAGACTTTGAAATCTGAATCGACAGAGCAGGCTGTACAGACTTTGAGAGTCTTGAAGGATGTACAGACTTTGAGGGCTTTGATGGCCAATGTACAGACTTGTTCAAATGTCTAGACTTTGCATGAACAGTCGATGTGTAGGCTTGAAGAACTGAAGCCCACGTTGTATAGACATGACCTAACAGTCCAGTGTATAGACTTGAATAGCTGAAAGCTACAGTGAGAGAGCATATACACTTGACCAGATCAAGGGCAATTCGAGTGTACAGACCTCATGCCATGAGACGCTGAGAGAGACAGTCCAATGTACAGACTTATGAAGACTGATGCATGAACAGTAATGCATATACTTAGGAGCATGGAGGCCAATGTATAGACATCAACTATCAAGACGCTAAGGAAGACGGACAATGTACAGACTTCCTGTAACAGTCTGATGTACAGACTTCATGAAGCTAGACCAGCGGCTGTACAGACTTTGAAGGAGGATAAATGTATGGACTTGGTGACGTGAAAGCGATGTACACACTTATAGCGTTGACGCTAATGTCTTGAGAATGCTCACAGCGTTGACGCTGCATGAGACGTAGGCTGTATAGACTTAGCATGTGAAGGTTGATGTGCATACAAGCTGAGTTGACGCTGCAGCCCAATGAGTTGACGCTGCAACGTATATTCTTGATGATCAACTGATGATGTATAGACTTCATCGAATGAAGAAACTGAACTGAAGCGTCGACGCATCAGCTCAAGGAGTTGACGCACTACTGTATGGACAGATACAAAAAAGACCAAGGGGTCGACGCATCGGCACACTGCAGTGACAACTGTGCAGACAGAGTGTAGCAATGAATGGTTGGCTTTATGCATCAGTTAACATGACTGAACATCAAAATATATTAAACTAAACTGAGCAGCAAGATGACTGAACATTTGATTAACTCACATCAACAACCAATCATCAAAACCAAATCAATCATCAAAACAGAACATCAATACATGGTGACTCACAGTGTATGACTCACATCAAAACCAATCATCAAAACCACAGAGGCACAACAATCTCCCCCTTTTTTATGATGGCAACTCTACACAGGGAGTCAATCTGATGGTGAGTCAATCTGATGCTGATGACTCAAACTATTCTCCCCCTTTGACTTCATCAAAAAGAAAATAGTTTGAGAAATTATAGCATGTATAAAAATTCAGACAATTTCTCCCCCTTTAGGAGTTTCAGCAAAAGCATGAGTTAGAGATACTCAAAATGAACCTGCATGCACTTATTGAATGATATACTCCTTCTTTGGCAAACAATCTCCCCCTTTGGTATAATCAAAATAAACCATGGGAAGGGGTGAATGCAGATGCAGATACCAGAATGCAAGAACATAATTCTCCCCCTTTAAGAGTTTCTATGCAGCATGATGCATAAGACATGGAAGCTCCCCTTCAATAAGTGGAATCTTATGAGATGGATGAGAAGGAGACCACAGGGGCAAACAAGGAGAAGTTCAGGTCAATGAACCAAGGACAATAAGCAGAAAAGGTTCAAATAAGCAGATTTACAAATAAGCTCCAAACAGAAATAATTCAGCAAGATTTTCAAGGAGATATCAATCTCATAAATCCAAAACATAATTTTTCAAAGTCTTCCATTATAGGGACTTATGAATGAGCCTTTTGAACAGCATGGTTTAAATATGATGTATGCAGAGTTTATCAATAAAATTCTGTATTGATATCTAAAACCATGTTTTAATAAAAATAAACCAAGCCCTCATATTTATCTTGATTGTCCTCGCTTTGTCTTACACAATCAAATTTATTGCCTTCTTTCATAATTACATGCACTAGTATTGAGATTAAGCAATTATGAAGACATATTATTTTATCTAGGGTTGTAGCAATTTGATTTTAGCATCAATATTTAGATATTTCAATTTGTTCAACAATTTTCCATGCTACAAATTTTACGAGCACTCTAGTTCAGTGCACACATTGTAACTAGAGGATATACCTTGATCAGAGGCCAATATCCCTAAGCCCTTAGTGTGACTAACTGTCATGCTTTATGTGAACAGAGTTAGCATTTACACATCATGACACACTACAACTCATTTTTTAATGAGTGAGTTGTATTTCTCAGTGTGCATGCCATTGCTCTGCCTGAGTTTCAATGAATTTTATCAGAGTTAACGAAGGCACATCATGACGCAGTCCTTTGGACTTGTGTTTCTCAGTGGCCAATGTCATTGCTCTGACAGAATTAACCCTTTAGACATTTTAGAGGCATTCTTTTGCTTCAAATCAATAATAGTTTCATGTACTTAACCAATTAAAGTCATGTATTCAAAAGTGCATATTTCAGAAATTTTTCACAAGACACAGCATGAAACAAATGGTTAAGGTTTATTAAACATGCTTCAGATATTTTTAAGAGATTTTAAAGTCAAACTCCATGAACATTAAACTTAAACCACATGAGTTATTTCAGACATTCATAAACCTGTATAATAGAAGTTTTCTAGTTCAAAATTTTCAGATTTATGATCAAGATAGCCCATTGGAATCTTCATGAGGGACTGATAGATTTCTGAAGCCAAACGATACCAATTGATAGGAGAAATACCAATTGTTAAGAGAGATTGTGAAGCTCAAAGATTTCAAAATATGATTAAGGTTTGTCAACAAAATCAATAAGAAAGGATATGCAATGAGTTCTGACACATGTATGCATTTGACAACCTATATGTAATGCATTGACTCCCCCTCACAATATGCATTCAAACTCTCTCTTTGGCATTTTCAATATAAGGAAATGCAATGCACTATATGTATGCAGGGACATGCAAAGACTCAACATTGAATGATATGCAAGGATATGCATCTAACTCCCCCTGAAAACATGCAATGTTTGCACTGAAAACTGAACATATGATTCCAAATGATATTGTGACTTGTGCACAATCAGACTGTCCTATCAGCAAAGTGACCCATGGTACTAGGCGGAGCACTTGGTCTAAAAGACCACCTCACACATAGTAAGAACCTCCAGACAGACTTCCTGCCTTTTGGTACCTTACTATTTATATACCATTGAGGTCATGCATAATTATTCAACATGCAGTCCTATATGCAATTCAGAATTTCAGTGAGCTATTGCAACACACAAGTTTCAAGTCACACTCATATGAAGTTCAGATTTTTTAGAAAATTGGAAATGCAATTTATTTTCAGAGTCTATGCATAACACAATTATCAAGCAATTGAAATTAGCCTATGTATGCATCAGATACAGACAACCCTTCTTAATCTGATATTTGCACAGAACTCTCTGCAAACGCATGATCAGAAAATAATGCACATGGCAAATGATGAATGAAAATGCAAAAACAGATTTAACTTGCTATGCATTAAAACTAAAAACAAGAAGAGCAGGAAGTTTACCTAAAAAGTTCAGTGTGGGATTTTCTTCTTGAGTGCCTTGGATCATTACCCCTTTTTATTTCAGTCCCAAGGCACACCTGCATAGCAATGTTATTTTGCACAAACAGGTGCCCAAGAAGTCTTGGGTCCTGACATGACAGTATTACTCCTAGCAGGTTTTCTCAACAATTTTCGTGCATGAAGGTCATCAGATTTCATCAAATTACAATTATACATTGAGTGACCAATTTGTCCACAGCAATGGCACGAATTAGCAGATTTCAAATTCCTCTTATGCACATTTCTGTTGTCATGAAGTTCATTTGCAGAGAGAGAGTTTTGTTTACTATAATGATAGTAAGATGCACCAGATTTCGGATTTAATCTATGCACATTCTTGTTAGCATGAAATCCATGTGTACATGCATGAGATTTTCTGTTAACAGAATAAGAATTCTGTTTACCAAAACCAGTTTGGTTTTGATATCCTGCCAGCCAATAGGTTGCAGCCATGTGACCTGGCTTCCCATAGTTATAACATGAAAGTTTTGCAAATTATCTTACAGGGAATTTAGCATGTTTGAGATTCACATTTCTACCCTGAATATGCCAACAGTCCTTGACTGTATGGCCATGCTTTCTACAGTGAGAGCAATAAGAGGCATTCTTTTTAAAATTGAGTTCATTATTGCCATAGCCTCCTTGGGCATGCCAACAATCAATGGCCCTGTGGCCATCCTTCCACATTCAAAGCATGAAATAGAATTTCTTTCAAAAAGGCCTGACCAGCATTCAGAGGCCCTGTGACCCCTTTTGTTACAATTAAAACAGATGATATGCTGGTTCATTGAAACAGATTTGTTTTTATTAAAAACATGTTGGTTTGCAGGGAGTTTAGCATGATGTGAATAAAAGGTTTTCTTACCACTAGCAAACTAGCAATGAGCAATTGAGTGTCCTAATTTGCCACAATTAGAACATGTGACACTCCTTTTCTGAGGTGAGGGATTTTTATCATGAGACCTCCTAGCATTCTTATCATCCTTCTCCATCAACTTACACTCATGCATCAGATGTCCAACTTTATGACAGTAATGACAGATAATCTTCCTTTTAGATGCATGTGAGTGTGTGTGAGGACTGTGATCAGCAAACACTGATGAACCCTTTTCATTTATTTTCTGATTTACAGTCCTTTTCTGATTTTTATCCTATTTTCTTAGCCTTGTACTGACTTGGAGATGAAGTGGAAGGCTTTTCCTGTTCAGAAGATTTAATGAAAACATTTTTCAGTTTGGATCCATCAACCTTTTTCAACTTTTTAGTTTGTTTCTGATTCTTCTGAACATTTGGTTGTTTATTTTCTGAGGTTGTGGCTATATCAGATGGTTTGATAAAGGATGTCGTCAGCTTGTTTTCAAAAGCCTTTTTATTGACATTATTGTAGCCTAACCCTTCCTTTTTGACATTTACTTTTGTTCCTAGCAATTTGTTCAGATTATCTTGCCCACAAACAAATTTAGACAAAGAGTTTTTTAAGTCTTGAATTTCATTTTCTAGTGAGGAAATGTGTAACTCATAACTGGCAATCTCTTGCTCACTGCAGTTCATAACTTCATTCAAAACTTTGTTAGCAGTTTTATACTTCTCAATTTCATTTTCCAGATTGCTCAGTTTATCAGAATCTTCAATACAAACAGTTTTTCCTCTTTCCAAAACTAGAAGTCTCTCTGACATAGTGGAGTTCAGCATTTTTAATTTCTCATTTTCTTCCTTAAGCTTGTCATTTTGAATTAACTCATTTATCAAGATCTGATCATCTGAGTTAGTTTCAAGTTTTCTTCCAGCCTTGAATTCCTTCAAATCTTTTTCCTTCTTTTCAATGTTTTTCTGTAATTCCACATTCACAGATTTGATGGCTTCAAGTTTTTCAGCAAACAAGTTCTTCTCCTGCTCAAGTTTCTCAGATTTTTCATCATTTTTATTAGTAGATATTCTCAGAGAATCATTTTCAGATTTCAGCTTGTTTAAATCTGAGTTTACACTTTCAAAGTTTTTCAGCAATTTTTCATACTGGTCATGATAGTTAACAACAGTCTGATTATCATTATCTGAGTTCAATTTTTCTTTGAGTTCAGATATCACATTTATATGATCTTGATTTTCAGTTTTCAATAATGGAACTTGTTTCTTCAGTATTTGAAAGTCAGACATACAAGCATCATGAATATTTTTCAATTCAACACAATTTCTACAAGGAGAGCTTGAACTATCTAAACCAGTACCCTTCTTCAATTTTTTATACTGTTTTCTTAACAGTTCATAAGATTCAAATAATTCAGCATATGCATTCTCCCAATCTTCTAGAGAGAAATTCTCGAAGAGATTTACCTCATCGTCATCATCTTCTTCAGTTTGATTGCTGCCTTGATCGCTTCTGTTGGCCATCATGCAGCTTGTTTGATTTCCTTTCTCGGCTCTCTTCATCATCTCCAACATATCCCTTGCAGATCTGCAATCAAGGAAACATGAGTGAAAGGCTTTGTCAGTGGCTGCTTTCATCAGATTTATAGCTGTCTGATTCTCCTCATACATTGATTCGTGACTGTCAGTCCATTTGGACCTTTTCTTTGGCAGTTCATGAGGACCATGTGAAATTACTTTCCACAGGTCTGGATTCACCGATTTGACATAATTCTTCAGACTAGTGAACCATGCATTAAAATGCGTACCACTGAAAATCGGTGGATGAGCCATGAGAACAAAACAGATTAATGCAACAGGAATATTAATTCACTAAAAACAAATTAGCACCTAAGACTGTAAGATCGAATCTGCAGGTCGCTGGACCTTGTATGCAGACACCGCTCTGATACCAACTGTTAGGGTGCTAGGCCCGGATATAGAGGGGGGGTGAATGTATCCTGCTACGAATAATGCCCAATTTAAAAAATCAGATGCTAAGCAAGTTCCGGAGTTAAGCTAATTCGATTAGACAAAATAACAAGCAGGTGGAGCGAGCCTATCCAAGCATCTAGCGGAAGCAAATCAAGCAATCTGATGAACCAATTGAAAATCCTTTTAAACAAAAGAGCAAATATGTAACTGGCCCCCAAATAACCAACTAGCGGAAGCAGCACAAATGAGAATAAGAAATCTCAAGACAATCTGTGAAGGATGGTAGGAGATATGGAAGAACACACTACAAGCAAACCACTGCTCAAATATTTTAAGGTGGTTCGGTCCTCCAGACCTACATCCACCCCTCACTCCCAACCGGAGTGAGGCTTCACTAGCAAATGCTAGAGCCAAGCAGACTCAGTCTGCAAACAGTTGCTGCCACACAGCTTGACCAGGGGAACAGCCTCCCCTCTTCCTCCAAGCCGGAGGGACACCCCAAGTGACTCCCAGCCACTTGGAAACCAGAGACCGAAGTCTCTCTTCCTTCAGACCAGGAGGGAACCAACCAGTGACTTCCAGTCACCAGCAAACCAGAGGTCGAAGACCTCTCTTCCTCCTAACCGGAGGGACCCCTGGACTTGCAACCCACAAGCCCAGAACCGGAGACAAGTCTCCCATCTCCTGAATCCACAGGAGGAACACGATCCCCAGCAGGGCAATCGGAAGAACAAGATAACCAAATGAAAACGGAGAAACAAAAACACGAAATGAAAATAACTTCAGCAAACAGAAAGCTGAAAGATGAAATGCACAATATGACTCTCAACAGAGCTGACTGGCCTGGATCTGATCCACGGTCCAGTGAAGATAGATCTTCAGATGAAGCTTCCTATCTCTCGTTCTCTCTTCTTCTTTCTCTTCCTTTTCTTCTCTGCTTCCTTCTCTCACTCGCGAGCTCTCTCTCTTTCTCTTTTTACTTCTGCTGCTTCTCTCACTCTGCCACTCTTCTTTTTCTTCTTCTACTCTATTCTCTGTATCGTGGAGGCACTCTCTGCTCTTCTATTTCTCGGCTTCTCTCTTCTATCTCTTCTTCCTCTCTTTTCCTTCTTTTTCTCTTTTTCTGGATCGAAGGGCTTTCTGCTCTTCAGGCTTCTGCTTCGATCAGTCTTCTTTAGTGGAAGAAGACTAGTATAAATAGTAGCAGCAGCAACACACTGGCGCGTGTGGCTTCCACATTTCCAGCCCTAGAAATTCGGACCACGTGGCAGCTTCCTGGTTCACAAGCCAGGCACCTCGGATCACGTGCCCTACAATTCAAGGACATTCGTTTAGTAAAACTCAAGACTACTGTGTTGACTCTATCAGCCCATGGCGTTGACGCATCGATGATCCAGTGATCAAGTCTTTAGCAGATGGGCGTGCTGCGTCGACGCCGCTCCACTGCTGCGTTGACGCATCGGTGTGTACTAGCAGCTAAAAGGTGTCGTTCCATCAACCTGCTGCGTCGACCCAACGAGCTGCAGCGTCGACGCCGTCAAGGTACTCCAGAGGTTGAAAGGAGTTACTTGAACTGCTGCGTCCACGCTGCCAGTGGGTGGTGTTGACACATCTGAGTAACCCAGTAACCCATTGGTTCTCTTTTTGTAACTGCTGCGTCGACACTACTTGCTCAATGCGTTGACGCACCAGAATAATCCAGGAGCTTCTTTCTTGATTTGCTGTGTCCACGTGTCAGCCTCTCAGCGAGCTTCAGCACACATGTCACAATCCTGTCTGCCCTTCCACCCTCGAATCACGTGCCCTCCATAAGCTTCACGATCAGAACACCTGTCAGACAGAGTATCGGATAAGTCATCAGTTTAAGTGAAGAACTCTGTGTAGACTTGTAAAGACGATCATGCTGTATAGACTAAGTGTGTACAGTGTGAGGGAGTGTATAGACTTAGTTAGAAGGAGCCCGATGTACAGACTTGCCTATGCGAAGCCACTGTACAAACATTGAAAACGTGAAGCCAAAGTGTAGACTTCACGCTGTACAGACTTGAGGCTTTGATGAACGAAGGTTCAGTGTAGAGTTGGAATGTTAGGCCCAATGTATAGACTTTATGATATGAAGCCAATGTCCAGACTTGAAGAGAAAACACATGTATGGTCTTTGACGGAGTGAGACAATGTTCAGACTTTGAAGATACACTGTGGATGTACAACCTTGGAAGATCATGGAGTGTATAGACTTGAAAGTTTGAAGGTGATGTACAGACTTTGATGCCCAAAGGTGATGAACAGTGAATCAGTGTATAGACTTCAAAGTTCACTAAAGGATGTTCAGACTTTGTTCCACCGACTAGAGTATTGACTTTGCAAGCGTGAGACGCTGAATGAGACGGTGGCTGAGACAAACGCTGTATAGACTTTGAAATCTGAATCGACAGAGCAGGCTGTACAGACTTTGAGAGTCTTGAAGGATGTACAGACTTTGAGGGCTTTGATGGCCAATGTACAGACTTGTTCAAATGTCTAGACTTTGCATGAACAGTCGATGTGTAGGCTTGAAGAACTGAAGCCCACGTTGTATGGACATGACCTAACAGTCCAGTGTATAGACTTGAATAGCTGAAAGCTACAGTGAGAGAGTGTATACACTTGACCAGATCAAGGGCAATTCGAGTGTACAGACATCATGCCATGAGACATTGAGAGAGACAGTCCAATGTACAGACTTATGAAGACTGATGCGTGAACTGTAATGCATATACTTAGGAGCATGGAGGCCAATGTATAGACATCAACTATCAAGATGCTAAGGAAGACAGACAATGTACAGACTTCCTGTAACAGTCTGATGTACAGACTTCATGAAGCTAGACCAGCGGCTGTACAGACTTTGAAGGAGGACAAATGTATGGACTTGGTGACGTGAAAGCGATGTACACACTTATAGCGTTGACGCTAATGTCTTGAGAATGCTCACAGCGTTGACGCTGCATGAGACGTAGGCTGTACAGACTTAGCATGTGAAGGCTGATGTGCATACAAGCTGAGTTGACGCTGCAGCCCAATGAGTTGACGCTGCAACGTATATTCTTGATGATCAACTGATGATGTATAGACTTCATCAAATGAAGAAACTGAACTGAAGCGTCGACGCATCAGCTCAAGGAGTTGAAGCACTACTGTATGGACAGATACAAAAAAGACCAAGGGGTCGACGCATCGGCACACTGAGTTGACGCACTGCAGTGACAACTGTGCAGACAGAGTGTAGCAATGAATGGTTGGCTTTATGCATCAGTTAACATGACTGAACATCAAAATATATTAAACTAAACTGAGCAGCAAGATGACTGAACATTTGATTAACTCACATCAACAACCAATCATCAAAACCAAATCAATCATCAAAACAGAACATCAATGCATGGTGACTCACAGTGTATGACTCACATCAAAACCAATCATCAAAACCACAGAGGCACAACACAAACTGTCTATCACGCAAGACCACCAGTAAACTGAAAAAGCTGTGAAACTGTCTGTCCAAAAAAAAACTTTAAAATTGTCTGTCCAAAATGAACTATCTATCCACAAAGGCTGTAAAACTGTCTGTCTGTCCACAAAGACTATAAGACTGTATGTCCAAACTGACTCTGTCTTGTTGCTCTTCATTTACACATTCACATTCATTCACATTCACATTCATTCTCCCCCTTTGTCATTATCAAAATGGGGAGCTGAGAGAGATCAGTGACCTCAGTAACTCCCCCTGTCTCTTGGAAGAGATGCGGAGCTAGAACCAGAGAAGGGAAGTCTGTTCAGCAAGGAGGTGTGAAGATCTCGAATGGATTCTGATAGCCTATCTAGTTTATGATGTACAGTATTCCCTAGTCCATCCACCAGGGAGGTAGTTGACTCATGTTTTGTGATAGATTGTTTGACATTCTCTGAGAGAGTGTGTACATGAGACTGGACAACTTGAAACATGTTGATGATTTCAGGCTGATTGGCTGCTATCTTGTTCAAGGTGCCCTTTATCAATTCAAGCTCAATTTTAAGATCAAAAGTGTGGCTAAGAATTTGAATCATCTTGTTGAAAAAGGAGAGTTGGGTATCTTGAACTTTGCTGACCATGCTACCAACTCTATTGTTGATAGCCATAAGCGATTCCAAAATCTCTTGTACTGCCTCATCAGTTTTTCGTTTAGCAGTTAAAAACTCTATTCCTTGAGCTTTTACAACCTTTTCCAGATGTTGCAGTCGGCCTTCTACTCTATCCAGTTGAACAGTATTGAACAAAAATTGTTTGTGCATTAGTTCATTTTGATTAAGAATAATCTCTGTCAAGTTTGACAACATCTGTGCAATATTAGGTTCAGCATTTGTTGCATGTGAACTGGAAGTGGAGGCACTAGAGTCTGGTAGCTCAACTTGATAAGCATGTAGCTGTTCAGGAGGTGGAGGAGGTGGTATGCCAAGACTAATCACATCTCCAAGATGTGGACCATATTCAGGAGCCTGAGAGAATGACATTCTTGGATACATTCTGTGGTGAGGGGCAGGTCCCATAACATATTCTCGTGATTCTTCTTCAGCTGCCCCTGAAGCTGGAACATTTGGTTGCTCGTGTGGAGCTTCTTCAGCAGATGCTTGGGCTCCTTGTGGTACATCCTCCTCTTCATTTACCACAGACTCTGCAATTTCTTTGAAGATCTCTTGAGCAGCTTCTTTCATTATCTGTGTGATCATTTTAGCAAGAGACTCTCTTTCACTTTCCTTTTCTTGAGAAATTTCAGCTCTTTCATCTTCTTCAGGAATTTCACTTCTTTCCTTTTCTTCATCTGTCTCTTGTCCTTGTTGGACTTCATGTTGTTCCTGTTCAAATTGTACCCCAAATTTATCAAACAACTGACTTATGTTTTGATCCAATTGCTGTGTTTGTTGAGCATCTATTAGATTTAGCTCATGGACTTCTTGTTGCAAGAGAAGATCTTTGAGATTCTTCTGAGCAGGTTCAGCAGTGGTCTCCTCTTGTTGTACTACAGTTGATTGACTTCTTTTCTCTGAAACACCCTTATGACCTTTCTTCTTCTTCTTCAAAGGAGTTGAGTCCTGATCATCTGACTCTTCTTGATCCTTTTCTAGGCTGACCTGATGCTGGTCACTTTGTTCTAAGGCATCTTTCACTTTACTGCCTTTGGATGATTTCGACCTCAAGTACTTGTTGATAAAATCCAAGTTATAAATGTTTACCTTGGGAATATCCTTTGATGATTCCCCTTCCAGTGGAATTTTCATTTTTCTAAAAATTGCTGTCAGATGAGCAGCATAAGGGAAATTTCTATTTGACTCCTTGAAGGTACTCATTATCTGAAGCATTATAGCTGGTAGATAGATCTTGATGCCTTTGAGTAGGCAGAAGAGAATAAATCTCTGAGAATCTGTCACTCTCCCTCTACCTCCGACTTGTGGAGTTATCATTGTTGTAAGGATATGATGAATTAATCTCCTTAGTGGAGAAAATTTGCATGAATTGAACTGGGAGAGATACGTCTGTTTCTTTGGATCTCTGGGATCTCTAGGCATTTCTGAAATGAGGGAGTAGGCCTCATGCGGGTTTATATCGAATTCACCTTCTACTTCCCCTCCTTCTGGAATATGAAAGACTTTATGTAGAAATTGCCTAGACAGGTCAATCTTTACTCCTCTAACTACAGACTGAACCCTTGATTTTTCAGAGACACATTTCAGGTTGTAGTAAAATTCAACAACCAATTTAGGATAATAAATCCTATGCTTACTCAAGAATTTCTTCCACTTCTGAAATTTAAAAATCTCTAATACTTCAGGAAATTCAAGAATCATAGGTTCGTCATCAAAATCTACGTACCGTGGGAGCATGACCTTTCCTACTTCCAAAACCACTTCAACCCGTGAAGGAGACATATCAATTTCTGAATACTTAGCAGGGACCCCTTCTTCTTCGGAGTCATACGTATCGGCTTCTGAAACAACCTTCTTGCGCCGTTTGGAAGAAGTCTTTTCTACCTTTTCTTTCCCTTTTTGTGACTTTTGTTGATATACCTCTCTGGACGAATCAGGTGGCAACTGCTCTTCTGGAGTATCTTCCGGTTGTACCGCTACTTCCTTTCTCTTCCTATAGAGTGATTCCTTCTGAACCGATTCAGAAGTGGCTTCCCTTGAAATTGCTGCCTTTGACCTCCGCTCAAACCAACGAGTGACACCAATCTGCTGGGCCTGTGAAGGTGGCAGCTGTTGCTCTTCCGACCCATTCTTCTTCCTTTCACTCGTGGCAGACAGAGAAGACATGGTGGAGGCGATGAGAAGAGAAGGAAGAAACGTGAAGAAGAAATGTGCAGGATGAGAAGATGGAGGGCTGGAGAAGCAGGCTTGCTGGCTGAGCTTGAGAGAGGGAAACTCGAGAGCGGGACGACGCCTCGTCTTCAAAAAGAGCGTATGATTGAAAAGCAAGTAGGGTTTCGTATAAATGAGATACAGCCAACTTTACCAATATTCAATGGTTAATACCCAAAATACCCTTTACCTTTAAAACATAAAACACTTTCCTACGCAGAAGAGGGATATTCAGAATATGAGATTATATCTTAAAATATTATTCTCCACAATTTATCTTTATGGGTCAACGAAGGAGAAACAGCTTAATCAAGGAAATAACTCAATCAAAAACACCCTTAATCTTACCAGCATCTTTCATAAGCCAATAACTAATTGAAAAACCTAATTTTTGTATAGACTTTAAATCAGTATAAATTTAGTGAAGGAACCATAGGGTCAACCATATTGATCATAAATTTTAGCACAATTTTGATTGAACATTTCAGTATAACAGCATCTTTTTACTCAAGGAAACATGTTGATCAGACACCAGAATCCCTGGTTACTCAGTGCGATATACCTTTATGTTTCATACATTTTTGAACAGAGATAGCATTAATTCTCATGACTTAACCTCTGAATTTCTTTGAGACAGATGGCCAGTTTCTCAACTAAAATGCCATTGCTCTGCCAAGATTAATTTTTATTAGATGGCGTATTCCCAGGTCCTGTAACAGAATTTTCTTTATACATGAATTAAGGACCACATAAGCCTTAGATTTCCTATCAGATTGGCTTCTTACTAAAAGCTTTCGGATTTTAGATGCCTTACTGAGCAATTTCCAATTTGAACTATTTCGTATCCATTGAGGAGTCATTCAGATTAATTGTGAAGGTTCTTCAATTAAGACTTAATGTTCATATACTGAATATCACATCTCAACAA
The DNA here is from genome assembly GCA_022559845.1 of Amorphophallus konjac. Lineage (NCBI taxonomy): Eukaryota > Viridiplantae > Streptophyta > Magnoliopsida > Alismatales > Araceae > Amorphophallus > Amorphophallus konjac. The sequence continues at coordinate 212,143,144 of CM040128.1, forward strand.
AGGTCAGCAATTTAGTTCTGGGATCAAGGTGATTTCAGTAGTTAATTATTGAAGATAAGTAAAGGTGACATTGATCTGATATTACTCCCCATGACTTGCATAATTTTTGATCTTATTAGAGGACAGAAGTGGAAAAGAGAAGAAGATACTAAACATGGAGATGTTAGAGAAAGCCACTTATGAACAAGGAGAAGACTAAGGCCAGATAAGATGAGTCCAACAGCACAACCTTAGGCACCAATAGCAAGTTACCACTCAACTCTTATAAGCCAGAGATCTTCCAGAATTGACCTTTCATCTTATATCAGACTTCAAAAGCTATATCACACCAGCAGCACCATCCAACCCGGCAACAACAAAATGTTGACCGTCTGAGCAGCAAGACATCATTAACTCACACGAATAATTAATCTCTGATATGTTCAACTCCCCCTCAGAACGAGCAAAGATATCAAACAATCACTATTTGATTTTCTTAAGGTACACAGATATGTATGTGTTCGACATAAACATGCAGATGGATGCATCTACTTATAAACATGAATTTTAAACAAAATGTATCAATTAACAGCATGAAAAAGGTGGATTGTCAATGATCATAGTAAATAAGCAATCTAGTCATGCATGCATATTAATGAAAGAAAAAAAACAAGATGGACACGAGAAGAGAGTGGGGTTGACTGACCTTTGTGTGCCTTGATATTGTTACCCCTTTTATTTCCTTCTTCAGGGCACACCTGCAAGTTAGAATTACTTTTCAGATTTTCGGACCCAAGAGCTCTTGGGTCCCGTTAGTTGAGTAACGCCTCTAGCATGTGTACTCCAAGATTTCCAACCCTTTCTATTGTCAAATTCCATGGCATGGCAGTCGTTCATGTTATGTCCTATTCTCCCGAGATAATGACAATAAATAGCACCATTCAGATTTCTCTTGACAGGATAAGCATGAATAATATTTGGTTGAACATTTGTTAACATGTTTCTGCCATGAAAATTAGTGCTCCTTTTCACATGCCAGCACTCAAAGGCACGATGGCCAACTTTACCACACTCAAAACATGCAAAAGTTTTTCTATTAAAGACAACGTTATTCACAGAGGGATTTTTTGATTTTGAGCTTTTTCCAATATGAAGTTTCTTAGCATTTAGCTCATCTAGCTCCATTGTCCTGCACTCATGCATCTTATGACCTAGTTTCCCATAATAATAACATGAAGTGACTCCTGTGGGTGCATGTGAATGAATGGGGGAAATTTTTGTAACATGCACTTGTTCTTGACATTTTTCAAAATCAGATGAATTCTTAACCACATCAGATGAAGCTTTGGCTTTCCTTTTACTTTCAATCTTTTTCTATTTTCCTACATTCTTCATATTTTTATCTTGATTCTCATTCCTTTTTGCAGTAAACTGAAAAATGGGTGTAACAGAACATGGAGCCACAGAGTTTTGATTTCTATCAACAAGATCCTTCTTGCCTGTAGGATAATATCCTAACCCTTCCCTTTGAAAATTTGTTTTAACACCGAGGATCTTGTTTAGGTTATCTTTTCCTTGAACAAATTTAGACAGTGAATTTTTAAGGTCCTTAATTTCAGAATTCAAGGAGATAATGCTCAATTCATAGCTTTCAATTTCAGTTTCACAGGAAATGATTTGTTGATGCAGTGCATCATTTAGGCTCTTCAGAGTTTCAATTTCATGTACAAGTTTTTGTTCATTATCAGCATCAACTTCCTTTACAGCACATTTTCCTTTTTCAATAGATATCCATTTTTCTGACATGACAGTGTTCAGAACCATTAGCCTTTTGTTTTGATCCTTCAATTTACAATTTTCTTCAATCAAGATATTTTGATCAATAGCTTTCAGATTTTTAATTAATTGTTGTTCATGCAACTCAAGTTCCGAATTCCTATCCCTCATATCTTCTATCTCTCCTTTGAGAGACACAACTTGTTGCTGTTGTTGCCTAAGTTCAGATAGAAAATCATTATTTAACATTTTAACAGAATCACACTTATTGCATGAATTTTCACTTATTCTCAGACTGCCTTTTAGGTTGGCATTTTTACATTTCAATTCTCTAATTTCATGCAACATGGCCTTTTTCACCTCTTTCATTTCACGTTTATAAGATTTATAACTATCAAGCAAGTTATCATGCATCTCAATCAGTTCATCCAATGAATTTTGCTTTGATTCGGAGTTTACCTTTGATGAAGAGTTGTCAGACTGATCACTGCTTTGATCCTTTGTCATAAAGCACTTATGGTTCTCTTCACCATATCTGAAGATCAGCTCATCCATCAACTCCTTAGCATTCCTGGACTCAGTTACGCATGAGAGAACATTAGCCTTTACAACCCCTTTCAACATTGTCAGGGCTTTTCTATTTTCAGTATTCATCAACTCGTGACTAGTATTCCAGTCTGATATATTCACAGGTATATCATAAGGTCCATGTTCAATCAAAATTAGCAGATTCGAATCTACAAAATTCATGTAATTCCTAAACTCTCTATGCCAGTCAGAGAAACATAATCCATCGAACATTGGAACTTCAGGCACAGAATCTATGACAGTTAAACGAGATGCTAGACAATCTAAACAATCGATCAAGGCACCAGAAATAGTAGGATCCACTGCAGATCGTTGGATCTGATGAATCAGTGACCCACTCTGATACAATTGTTGGGGCAGGTGATGCGCGAAAGTAGATCCAAAGGGGGGGTGAATGGATCTTATAGAAAATATTGCTCAATTAAAATTATGAATGAGCTTCCAAAGACGGATCGAAGGATCACCACTTAAAAGGCCAAGCAATCAGATTATCTAATGAACTAGAAAGCAAACACTTGGAGCGCACCTAGACATGCATCTAGCGAAGACAGAGTAAACAAACAAACCACTACATGCAATATTTTTTAGGTGGTTCGATCACTATCCAGAGATCTACGTCCACCCCACACCCAATAGAATGTGGCTTCCGCTGATGCACAGCTTAACGGCTGGGCCTCACAGCTTGCCTACATCAGCTGACGAATAGCTTGAACAGCTGGGCATTACAGCTTCACCCACCAGAGGATACCACACCTCTGCAACCGCTAGGGCTTATAGCTTAACCCATCCAGAGGAATCTTCCTCTGCCCGCTGAGCTTCACAGCTTGCTCTACGGACAGAAAAGCTTGACAGTAAGTAAAATGAGGATAGAAAAACAAGATGGAATACAGTAACTGAAAGCTGAAAATGAAACCCGATGAATGTCGCTCTCACAACTGGCAAGGATTTGATCCAAATGCCAGTGACTCAGAACATCAAAGGTTCTCCTCTCGATCTCACTCTCTCTTCGACTCTATTTTCAATCTTTCTTCACTTTCTTTTCTCTCTGCATAGTATATGCTCTCCTTGTTTCAGCTTCACAATTCACTATCACGATCACTTGTCTCCAGATGGAGAAATCTTCCTTTTATAGAAGCAGCAGATAGATGGGCGTGTGTCTTCCACGAATTCCCGCCCTAGCACCTTGACCACGTGGCAGCATTTCATCTCGCTGCTTTACACATTTCATGAACCTGGTACATCTTTCATTCTTGAGTCACGTGCCCTTCTTAGACTCCCCGAACAGAAATCCTGTCAGGTCAGACTTGTTATCAGCTTGAATAAATCTGAAGGAAAGGAGAAAGGATGCACCGAGTTAATTCGAGATTTGAACTAAGCATGTACAGACTTGATGCATATAATGCAGTATGCATATAGGAAGGTAAGCACAATGAAGATGAATGCACAGACATACCACTGAGTTGTTAACAGACTTTTGGTGTGCGTGCGACAAGACGATGTACAGACTTGCTGTGCCTAGAGTTTAAGCATGACTGCATAATGCACAGACCTAATGAAATGATGCACGAACTTAAATGCTCGTATCAACAAAAGTTGTACAGACTCGTGTCCATGCAGCAACAGGAGTTGTATGGACTTGGTAACGAAGTATACACTGACTTTGTGTATGCATGAGGTAAAACGATGCACTGACTATGTGTATGCGTGAAGCAAAATGATGCACTGACTATGTGTATGCATGAAGCACGAACTATACTGACTTAGCTGCGAGCTGAGCTAATGGATGAATAGTCCTTGCACTGACTTGGTCCAGTGAACCGACGTGGGTTGTACAGACTTGATAGCATGCAGCGATGTATAGACCTGACAGATGCAATTAACACGCATCGACTTTCAATGCGTAAACAAAGTATGCACAGACTATGTATACTGAACATTGAAACTTATGCATTGAACCATGTATGTAGAGATTGAATGCAGAACATTTATTTGTTCTTATCTCACATGACTCATATTGTCATTATCAAAACCAGGATTCCAACATCTCTCTTTCTCTTTTTTTTTCTCTTTTTTCTCTTTCTCTTCTCTCTTCTCTTTTTTTTCTCTTTTTTTCTCTTTCTCTTCTCTCTTTTTTTTCTCTCTTCTCTTTTTTTATCTCTCTTTTCTCTTTTCCCCCCTTTTTTTATCTCTCTTTTTTCTTTTCTCTCTTTTCCCTTTTTCTCTCTTTTCTCTTTTTTTCTCTTTTTTTTGAAACCCATATAAAAGGGGCGGGGGAGTTCCGTTCGGACCCCCCCCTTTATTTTCAAACTCTCCTTCTCTCTCTCTGCCTCTTCGGTTACCACCGCCACCGTCGCCCCCCCTCTCTCCCTTCTTCTTCTCCTTCGCCACCGGGTACGGCCGCCACCACCGTCTGCCATCGCCGTCATTGCTGGGGTGAGGAGGACACCACGGAGGGGCTCCCCCTTTCTCCTTGTCTCTTCTCTCTTCTTCCTCTCTTCCTTGCTCGGAGGACGACGGAGCCCTAGGCTCCCGTCTTCCTTTCCTTCTTTCTCCCCTTCTTCTTCTTTTCTTGTTCTTCTTCTCCTCTTGCTCTTCTGCTCCGTCTCTTCTCCTTCTTCCCTTCGGTATAAGATGGAGGCGGTCATGGCGTCGGGGCGTGCCACTGGGGAGGGCGCAGGTGTGCCGCTGGAAGAGGGCACACGAGTGCCACTGGAGAGGTGGGCAGGGGTGTGTCGCTGGGGGAGGGCACAAGTGTGCCGCTAGAAGAGGGCACAGGCGTGCCGCTGGGTAGGTGGGCACAGGCGTGCCACTGGAGAAGGGCACAAGGGTGTGCCGCTGGGACTGGGGCACGGGTGTGTCGCTGGAGAAGGGCACGAGTGTGCCGCTGGGTAGATGGGCACAGGCATGCCGCTGGAGAAGGGCACGAGTGTGTGCCGCTGGGACTGGGGCACGGGTGTGCCGCCGAGGATGGCACGGGGTGTGCCACTGAAAGGAGGCAAGGGGTGTGCCGCCGAAGGGAGGCACGGGGTGTGCCGCGGAAGGGAGGCACGGGGTGTGCCGCTGAAGGGGAGAGGAAGGCTTCTTCAACCGGAGGATCTCCGGTGTCACCCTTGGGCACACCGTGACTTTGTTGGGGCCGTCACTCCTTGTGGACGTGCACCCATGTTTTCCCTTTACGCCTCTGGCCTAGGGGAAACTCTGCCGAAATTTCGTCAGAAATTATTGGCATACTTTTTAATTCAATTGCAGCTTAGCCCCTTCGTAATTTCTTTTCTTTTTTGTTTGTGTCTTATTCTGACTTGAGGTATCTTGCACTTTATAGAAAGATGGCTGCCCCAAGAGATTCTGCTACTTCTACTGCTCCCGGTTGTTGCATCCCTATGGTTTTGATGATGTCTCACACTATAAATCAATCTTCTATCTCTAGATTAATACTGTTTCATCATGTGAGTGAGTACAGTTCAATGGCTGTCAAATAACATGTTCTACCTTAATTCTGCCTACACTCTGTCTGCACAGTCTTCACACCAGTGCGTCAACTCAGCGTGCTGATGCGTCAACCCTTCAGACATTGCATGTCTCTGTTCTTCACACCAGTGCGTCAACTCAGCGTGCTGATGCGTCGACCCTTCAGTCATTGCATGTCTTTGTTCTCACACCACTGCGTCAACTCAGTGTGCTGATGCGTAGACTCTTCTGTTCAGGTTCTTCATTTGATTAAGTCTATACATCGCTTAGTCTGCACATTGCCTTCAGCCCAAGTGCTCAAAGGCTAAGTCTATACACTCGTTTGTGAGACCTTTAACTCTGTACACTGCTTGAGCCTCACCAAGTATGTACATCGCTTCAAGCGATTCTAGTCTATACAGTCTGTCTTCACACTAAGAGTCTGTACATCGATCCTACAGCCGATCGTCTCACTCACTCTTTGCAAGTCTGTACAGCCTACCGTCTCATGCAGCGTCTAATGTTAAAGTCTCCACATCGCATTGCAACGTCTCTATCAGTGTCTAACTGGTCTAGTCTGTATAGACTTTAGCGTCTCATGAAAGTCTGTACAACGCAACAGTTTTTAGAAGTCTGTACACTGACCTTTGCATTTAGCCTCAAAGTCTGTATAGTCGTGTACAGTGGATTCCAAGTCTATACATCCTTCAGCTGGATCTGTTCAAGTCTGTACATCGCCCAACTGATTTGGCAAGTCTATACAACGTGAAGTCTTCACCTCGTCTTGGTTCAAGTCTATACAGTCTGTAGTCTACATTGCTTTACATCCACAGAGTCTGTACAGCCTATCTGACTTCATGGGTAGCATGCCTTTAGTGCGTTGACGCACTTGGCTGACTGCGTAGACGCAATGGTGCGTCTTTCGCTTCCTTCTTGTTCACTGCGTCGACGCTGACACTGGATGCGTTGACGCATTGGTCAGCTTGCCTAGGGAGTGAGAACTTTTCTTGAGGAGCTGAGGCGACGCTGCACGCTGGAAGCGTTGACGCCTTGGCTGTTGATCAAGGGTTCTTTTGATCAGCATCAAAGTCTGACAATTGTCCACTCTTTACAAGTCTTCACATTGGGTTGTACGACCACAATCCTATACATTCTGTTATTACAACTTGAGTCTTCAGAGCTCACAGCACACTCATTACAAGTCTGTACACTGGTTAGGCTTTGTGATGTCTACACACTTGTCTCCTCTAGAGGTCTATACATTGGCTAAGGGTATTCAAGTCCATACAAAGTCATCTGATGCATGCTGTCTGAAGTCTGTACAGCATGCCTTGCTGTTTACAGCTTTCAAAGACACATTGCACTGCGTCAACGCAGTGCATAGGCACGTAGTGTAGCGTTAACGCATTGCATTATGCATACCCTGGTAAAGTCTATACAATGCATTGTAGCATTAACGAGTTGAGAGTGCCCGTTCCGTAGCTCCAATCGAGCACCGAGCGCGGATTAGCACCCTAGGCGACGGTGGTTTCTTAATCGCCGCGATCCCCACGTTTCCCTCGCAAGGGACGATCGTCGGGCTCAAGAGAGTCGCTGTTGAGAGACGTCTCCACCCGGAGAATACCACGGTGGTCAGCCGCCCGGCTTGCCTTAGTGTGCTAGTGCTGGCCGCACATCGAGTCGGTCGTACGTCTTAGCCCGAGTCGGTCTCGTCCCGCATCAATTTGGTATCAGAGCGAGTTTGAGTCTAGGGTGTAAAAAAAAAGTGTCATTCATTAGTCATTTACGTCTAAGTCATGTTTAAGGTCATCATTGTTTTAAAACAAACAAAAAAAGTGTCTTCTGCATTGCATCCCAATAACCCGGTATATCAAAAGGTGTTGTCTGAACGTTAGGCTATGCCTATCGGGAAGGCCGCACACTTGCGCGAGTGATCTTCAGATCAGTTATCTCCGCCACGTACCGAGTCTTGGTCGTCATATCTAGAGTTGTAGTCCCTTGTCTAGTTGGTTTATCTACTAGTGTCGACATGTCCACCCACTAGTCCCCAATCACCCATGGACTCCCAAACGCCCGGACGGTGGCGATACTATCTCAAATGGAAGGACCACCCGAACCACCCCACGAAGCCCGAGACCCGGGACTTCTACGGGTCCGATGACCCGAGTGTCTATCTAGAATGGGAAGCCATCATGGACGATTACTTCGAGGTGTACATCATGTACGGGCCCATGCAAGTCGATGTTGCCAAAAGGTGACTTTTTGGTGAAGCCGCCGCAACTTGGAGGAACATCAAATATTGGAGGGAGGATAGGAATCTAAGGCCCATCGAGTCATGGTGGGAAATGAAGAGAGTGCTTAGGAGGGCCTACGTTCCCCGCCCACCTACCTCCAACCACGGAGGTCATTCCACTCACCAACCCCACCAACTCACCCACAATCAAGTGGGCCACACCTCTACCCAATCCCACCCCTTCACCGCCGTCCAAGCCCACCAAAGTGACCCCAATCTAGTGGCCCGCCCAAGCACCTCCAACCAACCTCCCCTTGGCACCCCCATCCCAACCCACTCAAGCACCTCCAACCGAGTGGAAGTCCCGCTTATAACCGAGCCTAGGCCCACACCCGAGCCGAGAGTTAAGGAGCTAGTCCACCCCAAGGTCCCTACTCCAACCCGCTCCTTAGAGGAAATAAAGAAAATGATTTCGGATTGGTGGGAAAGGACACAAGCTACTCCACCACCCGTGGATGCTCCATTGTTATCTACCTCCGGCCTTCATTCGAAACCATCAAAGTGGGAACCACTAAAGCCCGAGTCACCCGTGTTTCTTACGGGAACACTATACATAGCCGAGCCACTTCTTAGTTGGCTTAAAGATGGCTTGGTCCCACCCCCTTACCCATCCATGGACCCTACCCTACCTTTAGTGCCGGTCAACTCCTTCCATACCACATTTCGATCTAGTCACCATGTTGACACATTGGACGATCTTGTCATGGGATTAGATTCACAATGGAAGTTGACGTACCTTTTGGCCCGAGGCTTTGACCAACCCGCTAGTCTTAGCTTCACCCATCCGGCCTTAGGATCCACTACCTCCGTGTACACCGTGGGTCAAGTCACCACGGAGGTCCTGCTATTCCTCCCTATGCCGGCCGAGCCCGATTTCATTTCTTTTATCCCGAGGGAGGAACCGTACCTTCTCTATGAGATCACCATCCCAGTTACCATAACGGATGAAGGTGACTACCTACACCCTCAAGAATTTCACAATTGGGACCGAGTCATGGTGGAACCCACTTCATGGGGTCATAAATTCTTTGACCTTTTTGATCCCTTCACTAGTGAACCTCCCGAGCTATCATATTTACTCCACTTCTTCCAAGGAGTTCACCATCCCGTCCCTACCCCTCGGTCTAGTTGGCAAGCCGTACCTATGTCTAGGGGTAATGACGAGGGTAGTTTTGGATATCCTAGTCCTTCCCCACCCAAATCCCATAGGTCGCCAATGCATGATTGGTACATCTTAGGGTGTTTAGGAATCGTCCATTCCGTCAAGCATCGAGTACATCTAGTATATGCATGGCACATATTCGGGTGCCCTGGTCCACCATTGCATATGCATGGTCTACATCACCATAGGTTTGTCTAAGTTCAAGTGTGTGTGTTTGTTTCTATGGTTTGTTTTATTTCATATGGTTTGCATTAAGTCGTGTCAATAAAAGGCCAGTCAAGCACATATAAGGAGGTAGCCGATGCACTCTACATATTCATGGATTCAAAGGGAGAGTACATCTAGGTCAGGGTCATACCTGATTGGTTTCCTCCCGGAGACCGAAAGCCACTCTAAGTCCACGATCCCCACCCTTTCCGGGTCAAGAAACAAGTGGGTCCGAATGCGTACGATATTGAACTACCGGATGACTATGGTGACAGTTCGACGTTCCATGTTTCAGATCTGGTAGCATATTGGAACCCGCGGTGATCCCTATTGAGCTTTGGGCTTTCTCCTTCTATTGTGAGTGATACACCACCCGAGAGTCCACCTCTTCCAGCCTCAACGCATGCGTATAGATTGTATACTGGATGAGCAGGTGATCACCACAAGGAATGGCGCATATCCACACGTCCTAGTGCGTTGGCGAGGATGCCCCACGATGACCAACACCTTGATCACATGCGGAGAATGCAAGCTTCGGGACCCTTACTCGACGGGGTCGAGTTCCTCCCACCCGGGGAGAATTGGTGCGGACACCAGGGCGATCACGTGACACGTCGGCGAACCGACGGTGCCATACGCGGAGCACCAAGTTGACTACATCGACTTCCCTTCAAATTGGGGACACTTTGGCTTCTATTTGGACTCTTTTTAGCATTAAATTGGGCTTGTAATGTCACATTATATGTGGGTTTTCATATTGGGTTGGTTATAAGGCTCTAAATGGGCCAACTGGTTAAGGCCCTTAAGACTTCATTAAGAAAGGGAGAGGCCTTGGTCCATTTGGATGGATCCATAGGCCATATATGGACTCTTCATACATGGGCCAACTAGAGGAGAATGGCCTTGAGCCATATTGGATTCCTAGAAGGATGAGTGGGCTGCCATGACCAAAATGGCCCATTCAAGGCCCAAAATGGGGGGCGCCCCCTTTCTTGTCCTATTAGGCTAGGAAATTGTCTTTTTTCTTCTTTCTTCTCACAACATGTGGTATTAAATGGCTGCTGGTCAAGGTTAATTGGCTGCCAACCTACCCCCCTTTTACCTAGAATGTCAAAGGTAGGCAGCCAACATGTCTCTTTGTCCTCTCCCTCTCCCTTTCATGGCCATGGGCGCATCCCCCTTCCCCTCCCCTTGAAACCCATGACCTCCCCACCCCTTATACCTCTTGTAATTGTCTATTTAAGGGCTTGTACATTGTGTGTGCAGAGGCTAATGATATTTTGTTGAAAGAAAATTGTTAAGAGAGTGATTCTCCCTCTTTCTCTTGCCCTTTCCCTTGGTGTGAATTTCCCAGAAATCTGGTCGTGGACTCGACCTTCTCTTCCCATCCCCCTCTTATCATCTTGTTCCCTCCGATTTATCCTTGATACTACTACAAGATTGCAAGAATTCAGCGCTGGTTTGATGCCGTTTGGAGTTTGGGAGCTCCGGCAGTGATTTTTCTCGTGGCGGCGCGCAGATCTGTCCCAGAGTGCAGTCTAGATCTGAGGGTGACTATGTTTTGGTTTATGCAGCCCAACCACGACGTGATCAGGAGCTGGTGTCTGAAAATCAATTAAAGTATTGCAAGTCATCTTCACATTGCCTCTGGTTTCGTTGCATTTCAAGGTCTGTGCTGTCCGTGGCATCAATTCTTGTGAGGTCGCGCAAGAAGATCTGAACAGACTCAGTCCAGATCCAGAGGCGACTTCCCACATCTGTCCCGCCTCATCCAGCCAATATCTGAGAGAGAGGTCTTCAGAGGATTTGTTCCTATGGACGTCACCAACAACCTCCCATAGACGGAATTCCATTTCGACATCGGCAACCCTTTTTCCACCATTTATTTGTCTGTCTATGCAGTTCTGTGAACACCAAATCAGACGCTGAGAGAAATCATTGCTGCACCCAGATCTGAAAGGATCTGAATGCGCCCTCTGGAGTGAAGAAACTACGTCCAGTCACCGTCATTCTCCAATAAACGACACTCCAATCAGACGTCGTGGCTAGGAGTTACAGTCGTTGGAAGATCGCTGTGCAGGGTGCCTGGCGTGGGCAGAACCAAGTCGACTCGCCCTCGGCGCGCTCGTTCGGCTCCAGCTCGCCTTCCTCGGCTCCGTTGCTTGCTGCCCGTCAACCCGGGACCCAGCAACCCCCAAACGCCATTTTGTAACCCTTTACCTCCCTGTGTGGAGTGGGTTTCCAGATCTGAAATTGTAAAATTAAATCATTTGTATATCGGGGTTGTTCGAAAAATGGCCGGGAATTCTTCCCCACGCCTAGACGTGGAGGTACGCGCTCATTCCATTCTCACATTGCTAATTTAGTATACATTCTTCCCCACGTCCCTCAATCGCCGTGATCCCCATGTTTCCCTCGCAAGGGACGATCGTCAGGCTCAAGAGAGTCGCTGTTGAGAGACGTCTCCACCCGGAGAATACCACGGTGGTCAGCCACCCGGCTTGCCTTAGTGTGCTAGTGCTGGCCGCACATCGAGTCGGTCGTACGTCTTAGCCCAAGTCGGTCTCGTCCCGCATCACATGCGTTTATTCTTTAAGTCTATACATTCTCCCACGATGTACACACTTACTCTGTTGATGCTTCTGAAGTATATACATCCTTGTTAATAGTCTGAACTGACTAAGTATATACATTACTTCTATCTGTCTGCAGACGATTCAGGCTGATGATTGGGCACGTGAATCGAGGTTGGCACCTGACACGTGATCCAAGACAACAGGCGCATGACACGTGGATAGCAACTTTGTCAGGATGCTTCCATGTGGTCGAAATTCAAAATGATCTGGCCAAAAGTGCATGGCGGGAACCTGGCAGCCACACGCCATTATCTGCTATAAATATAGAGCTTCATCCTTCAGTAGAAGCTCGATCGTGAAAAGAAAAAGCAGAAGCTATTGGTGAGAGTTTGCACGATCCAGAAAAGAAAAAGAGAAGAGAGTTCCATATCTGAGAGGAGATTGTTCGAGAGAGAGAGAGTGTGTGTGTGGATTGATGAATTGCTTCATTCGAAGCTACATTTGTATTGGGTTTCAGAACCGATTTCTTCTTCATTGTTTTTATTTCTACTTTGCTTTCGTTTTTTTCGTTCTTCCATTCTGATTTGAATTGGTTTCCCTCCGGTGTGTGGAGGAAGGGAGTACTACTCCAGTTTCCCTCTGAATTGCAGAGGAAGAGAGATCGATGATCTCTGGTGGTGTTAGTGACAGGTTGTCATTAACTGTTCCCCTCCGGTGTGTGGAGGAAGGGAGAGGATTCTCCTGTTGTGTTCTAGCTGGGAGCTAGAACAGGTTTCAAGTTCTGTGGGTAGCAGAACTTGGTTGAGGGATTTGTTTCCCTTGGTGTTCAAGCTGTGTGGCAGCATGTTGTTCGCAGACTGAGTCTGCATTGATCTAGCATCGTCTAGTGGAATCCTCACTCTAGTTGGAGTGAGGGGTGGATGTAGATTGCGGACTGCAATCGAACCACATAAAAAACCGAGTGCCTCCTCTGTGGTTTGCTATTGATTTCTGTGCTCTTCATCTGCTTGTCCCTTTGCCTTCAAGTGATCAGTTCTTCACTCTCATCTACATTCCTCTGTGTTCAGGTTAAGGAGGTGCGTTAGCAGCAGAATCTATTTTCCGCCTGAGTTTCTGCAAATTGGGAGTGATCTATTCATCCCCCCCTTCTATATCACTCTTTCTGCGCTAACAATTGGTATCAGAGCAGGTTTATGCCATGTGGACGAACGGTCAAGGAAATACTGGTGGTCCTAGAACCTTCATGGCCGAAGGTCAATCCATTAGTCGCCCTCCGTATTTCGATGGTAGTAACTATCTGTTTTGGAAGAACAGGATGGAAGTGTTTATCAGAGCTCAGAGTCATAAACTGTGGAGAGTAATCACGGTGGGGCCATATGAGCTGCCACCAAACGAGGATGCTTGGACAGATGACCATGTCAAGCTCTCTTCACTCAACTGGACGGCGCTGAACATAATCCAGTGTGCTGTTCATCCAGAGGAATATGCTCGTATATCTGCATACAGAACTGCCAAGCGAATGTGGGATGAGCTGCAATTGATCTATGAAGGTACAGCTCAAGTGAAAGCCTCGAAGGTAAATCTCAACACTTCTAAGTATGAAATGTTTAAGATGAATGCAGATGAGAATATAACCGAAATGTATGCCAGGCTATCCTTGATCACTAACACTCTTAAAGGGCTAGGGAAGGATCTTGCTGAGGCAGATATAGTCAGGAAAATCCTTTGATCTTTATCCCCGGCATGGCACACTAAGGCCATTGTGATTGAGGAGTCAAAAGATTTGACAGTCTTGACTGTGAATGAACTCATAGGATCCCTTATGACCTATGAGATGAATTTCCAAGGAGGTGGAGAAGGAAGTGAGAGGAAGGGTAAAAATGTAGCTCTAAGAGCTTCCCACAACAAGGGTAGTAACAGTGGGAGCAGCAGCAGTAGCCCCGAGTCTGAGTCCGAACTTGAAGGTTTATCAAATCTCGACCAGGAGGAGCAGGCAATGCTCACTAGACAGTTCAGAAAATTTTTGAAGAAAAAGGGAAAAACCTTTAGGAAGAAGAAGCCACAACCCTTTAACAAGAATGCTGAATTTACCAGTTACAGGGATAGAAATCCTAAGAAACTGACTTGTTTTAATTGTAACAAACAGGGACACATGAGAGGCGAATGCCCAGACCTCCAGAAGAAGGGTCCCTATCTTCAGAAGAAAAATATAAAGGTGCAGAAGAAGAAGAAGCCACAGGCGATGGTCTGCACATGGAGCGAGGAAGAAGAAGACCCCGAAGATGCTTCCTCAGAAGAATATGAAGATGGAATTTGCCTTATGGCAAATAGTGAAGAGGAGGTAATAAACGTTTTTGAAAATTTCTCAATTGATGACTGGGAGGATGCTTATGGTGATCTGTTAGATAAATTTAATTCTCTTAGCAAAGAGCACAGAGTTCTGAAAAGAAATTTTAACACAAATATTGAAGAACAAACTCTGGTATGTGAAGAAAATGAAAAGCTAAAAGAACAACTAGAAGAAATGACCTCACTAAGGAAAGAGAATGATAAGCTTAAGGGAGAAATTCAAGAAAGCCAAAAATAGCTCAATGAATTCAAAACTAAAATTGAAGAAAGCATGAATGAAATGAGAATGAATTCAGAGAAATATGAAGCTGTGAAGAAAGTAAATGCTGAACTCCTAAAGAATTCTGAGTTTCTTCAAAAGGAGCTGGAAGACAAACAGAAAGTCTTAGAAAAGTTTGTCCAAGGAAAGACTAGCCTAGATGCTATACTAGGGACTAGGGTCAATTTCAATAAGTAAGGTCTAGGCTATGACCCAACCAACAAGAGACCCTTGCAATTCAAGACCATCACCTTCTGTCCAGAGAAGGGAAAAGAAAAGCTGGACACACCATCCAGCTCAAACAGCTCTAAGGGAATTCAAAGTCATAAAGAAAACACAAAAATCAGTACTGGACAACCATTTAAGATGGGAATGAATTTTATGAAGAATAACACTAAGCCCACTTACCAGAACACAAATGGTAGATGGACCAAGAAAGTAAATCAGAATAAGAGCTGGAATTACAACAATCAGATGGGTCCAAACAGGACCTACTGGAGAAATAACTTTCATGGTCAAAGATATGCTAATCAACAAGCCTACAGGAAGTTTCCTAGGAATAGGAAGACTAATGAATGGAATAGAACTCACTTCTCTAGTTCAGCTGGATTCAACTTTAATAAACCAGAAAGGAAGGTGTCAGAGAAAACCATGCTGAAACAAATCTGGATACCTAAACACTTGATCAGAGATTTGAACAATGTCCTTGGACCCAACTCATCCTGGGTTCCAAATCAATCTGCTTGATATATTTGTGTAGGTCGGCCTGGCAGCTGAAGACAACAAGTGGTACCTCGACAGTGACTGCTCCAGGCATATGACAGGAGACCGATCCAAGTTCAGCAAGATAGAGATGAAGCCAGGGGGTCTGGTCAAGTTTGGAGGAAAGAACAAAGGTAAAATAATTGGAGTTGGCACAGTAGGTAAGTCTTCCACAAATTCCATTGAAAAAGTATTACTTGTGGAAGGGCTTCAACACAACCTGATTAGCATTAGCCAATTATGTGACAGGGGTCACAGGGTTGTATTTGATGATAGTTCATGTAAAATCCTTGAAATAAATTCTGACATGGTTAAATTTGTAGCCAACAGGATTAATAATGTCTACATTGTAGACTTAGATGAGAATTCTGAATCTATTATTTGCTTATTTGCCAATTCTGAAAATGATACTTTTGAGTGGCATAGACGTCTAGGTCATGCTAGCTTTTCAACTTTAAATAAATTGGTCAAGCATGATTTAGTTAGAGGCATGCCTAGAATTAAATTCAACTCAATATCAAAAGCATGTGATGCCTGTGCTCTAGGCAAATAGACCAGAAATTCTTTTAAATTAAGATCTGAGCCATTGTCTTCTAGACCAATGGAACTTCTTCATATGGACCTTTTCGGTCCAACTAGAACTCAGAGTCTTAATGGAAATAGGTTTGGCTATGTCATCATAGATGACTTCTCTAGATATTCATGGATATTTTTCTTAGCAAATAAAAGTGATGCATTTCAAAAGTTTAATCTGTTCTTCAATAAGGTCAAACAAGAAGAAAAGTACAAGGTTAGTTCTATTCAATCTGACCATGGAGGTGAGTTTGAAAATTCCATGTTTACTGATCTTTGTGACAAAGAAGGACTAACTCACATGTTTTCTTCTCCCAGGACACCTGAACAAAATGAGATTGTGGAGAGAAGAAATAGAACAGTGGTGGAAATGGCCCGAACCATGTTGATTGAAAGTAAATTACCTAGAAGGTTTTGGGTAGAAGCGGCCAATACAGCAACCTACATAATCAACAGGGCCATGGTAAGACCCATACACAAGAAAACACCCTATGAGCTTCTAAAAGGTAAGAAACCAAACTTGTTTCATTTCAAAATTTTTGGAGCAAAATATTTTATTCATAACAATGATAAGAAATATTTAGACAAGTTTGAAGCCAAGAGTTCACCTGGAATGTTCTTGGGTTACTCTGAAGTGTCAAGGGCATATAGGGTATTTAACATATCAGATCAGAAAGTGGAAGAATCTCCACACATCCTTTTTAGTGAAAAGAAAGATGTCTCTAATGTTAAAAATCTTGACAGGGATTCCAATCATGGTGGAGACTTTCTAGAAGACCAACAGGAAGAAGAGAAGACTCAGCCAAATGGAGAAACAAATTCCACCAATCAGGAAGGGCCAAGAGAAACAGGTGAGTCTTCAACAAATATCAGATTTCTTAAAGACCATTCTTTAGATAAAGTCATAGGCAATCCTGAAGACCCTCTTTGGACTAGGTCTCATTTTAGAAATGTGAATAATGATGACTTAATTGCTTTAGTCTCACAAATTGAACCCAAAACAGTAGAAGAGGCCTTAGCTGATCAAGCCTGGGTCAATGCTATGAGTGTGGAATTAGGTCAGTTTGAAAGGAATAATGTCTGGGAGCTTGTCCCAAGACCAGATGGTATTAATGTCATAGGAACCAAGTGGGTGTTCAAAAATAAGATGAATGAAGATGGAATTATCTCGAGGAATAAAGCCAGACTAGTAGCCAAAGGCTACTGTCAGGAATTCGGTGTAGACTTTGATGAATCCTATGCACCTGTTGCTAGGATGGAAGCTATAAGACTGTTGCTTGCCTTTGCATGCTCAAAGAACATAAAACTCCAACAAATGGATGTTAAAAGTACCTTTTTAAATGGAGTCATTAAAGAAGAAGTTTTTGTTGAACAACCTCCTGGATTTCAATATTCTCCTCAACCTAACTAAGTTTTCAGGTTAAACAAAGCCTTGTATGGTCTAAAGCTCCAAGAGCTTGGTATGAAAGATTATCTGAATTCCTGATCAGCAAGGGCTACAAAAGAGGTAAAGTTGACCAGACTTTATTTACCAAGGGCATGAATAAAGATCTCATCATAGTTCAGGTATATGTAGATGACATTGTATTTGGATCAACTAAGCATGAACTATGTGATGAATTTTCTACCATGATGTCTGCTGAATTTGAAATGAGCTTGGTTGGTGAACTAAAATATTTTCTTGGATTGCAGGTACAGCAGCTAGAAGATGGATGCTTCATCAACCAAACCAAATACACAATGGAACTGTTCAAAAGGTTTGGCATGAAAAACTTAAAGCACATTTCTACACCCATGGGCACCAATACTTCATTGGATGCAGATGAGACAGGTAAAGAAGTAAATGCCAAACTTTATAGAGGTATGATTGGATCACTACTTTACTTGACAGTCTCTAGACCTGATATACAATTCAGTGTAGGAATGTGTGCAAGGTATCAGTCTAGACCTACTAAACTACACTTAGCTGCAGTTAAAAGAATCTTCAGATATTTTTCAGCTAGTCACTCTCTTGGTTTATGGTTTCCTGCATCTCACACACTTAACCTAGTAGCATACACAGATGCTGACTATGCAGGCTGTAAACTAGATAGGAAAAGCACAAGTGGCCATTGTGAATTCTTGGGTGGGTGTTTAGTGTCTTGGGGCTCCAAGAAACAACATTCTGTGGCCCTCTCCACTGCAGAAGCTGAATATGTGACTGCAGGGAGTTGTGGAACACAAGTCATATGGATTAAACACCAGCTTCAGGACTACCAAGTAGACCTGGGGTGCACACCTATTTACTGTGATAATACTAGTGCCATCAATCTTGCTAAAAATCCTATTTTACATTCACGAACCAAACACATAGAGATAAGACATCATTTTATAAGAGATGAGGTGTCTAAGAATAATTTTGAACTGATTCATGTAGGCACAGATAATCAGATTGCTGACATATTCACAAAACCTCTGGATAATGAAAAATTTTCCACATTGAGAAGAGAATTAGGCTTATACAAATTGTCTTAATTATGAAGCATGTTCTTGTTGTGAGGGGGAGTTGTGTCTATCTGATGTTTAGCCTTTTTGCATGCTGGTTTAAGGGGGAGTTCAGAATGCTTACTGGTTAGCTGTCAGGAATGCTCTAAATAAAGGGGAAGCCTTGAGATTTTGCTGGAATATTTCATTGAGGAATGCTATGTCTTAGGGGGAGCTGAGTTGTGATGTGAGAAGAGAAGTTCTTTGACAGATTCAAAAGGGCTGTCCAGATGTGTACCTTTGCTGGTCTTGCATGACGGATTTAGTGTGGTTCTCTCAGGAAGTAGAGTGCCACTTATCTCTTAAGTCTATAAGTCAGTGACTCTAATCTCCAAGTTAGAATCTTTCCTTTGGTACTCTTTCAGAGATCTGGACTAATTGCATAAAGTATATCTTCCTACATTGTCATTGATTATGGTTCAGGCCAAAAACCTGTATGTCTTGATATCTGACCCAATCAACTTGAAATCTAGACTTCAAGACTCAATTCAAGAAAAGTTCTTTTTGGTATTGTCTTCAATCATTCTATCTTTTTAACTCAAGGGCTTAACTGAACAAACATGTTCTGTTTTGATCACTGAGAAACTGGGAGCTTCATCAATGAAATGAATAGTTCTCCCAAGTCATGAGGTGTCAAATGCTTAAAATGAATGAAAAGTCATGACAGAGCAATGGTGGCTTACTGGTGAGTAGCTGGGGACTCTGGCCTCTAATCAAGGTGTTTCCTCATGTCAAAAGCCATAGTTACTAACTCTGTTCCTTAATAAAAAAAAGGAAGGAAGTAATGAGGTACTCACTCTGAGTAACTGGGGATTCAGGCCTCTAATCAAGGTGTCTCCCTAATGTCAAAGGAAGTGAACTACCAACTTACTCATTGATCTTCTTGAAAATCATCTCCAACAAAAAATTCCTTGTTGTTATGCAACTAATGGATTGCTTATCTTTAATACCTTGAGAACACCTCTCTGATTTAGTCTCTTGCTATCTTGTGGAATAGTTGAATGATCAGCTATATCTGGCCATACTTGTGAACTCCTGCTCTCAATCATCCACTATGTATGCTGATAAACTTGTCTATCATTCTACTTCTCTATTGTGTACTGAAGTCTAAGGAATCTTCTCTTGAGATTAGAAACTCACTTATTCTCTTAAGACCTACTTGTGACTTTCTGCACTAAGAAGTTACTGCCCTGAGTCCTCATGTTTCCAGCACTGTCATACATTCTGTAGTTCTTTTTGCTGATGTCAAAGGGGGAGAGAAGTTTGCAATGTTTGCAATTTCAGTGAGAAGTTCTGCAATATCAGTGAGTCATGTTGCTTCACGCTGATATGTTTATGAGTTGTGGGGGAGATGAGAGTGTGTTGTAGGGAATGTTTAATTCATTTGCATGAGCATGCCTTGAATTTAATCTGTTTGTTGCAGCTGATATAAATTTCTTGTTGAATCTTGATATTCCTTGATTCATAGTGTTGTCATCATCAAAAAGGGGGAGATTGTTACATCCCTATGATTTTGATGATGTCTCACACTATAAATCAATCTTCTATCTCTAGATTAATACTGTTTCATCATGTGAGTGAGTACAGTTCAATGGCTGTCAGATAACATGTTCTACCTTAATTCTGCCTACACTTTGTCTGCACAGTCTTACACCAGTGCGTCAACTCAGTGTGCTGATGCGTCGACCCTTCAGACATTGCATGTCTCTGTTCTTCACACCAGTGCGTCAACTCAGCATGCTGATGCGTCGACCCTTCAGTCATTGCATGTCTTTGTTCTCACACCACTGCGTCAACTCAGTGTGCTGATGCGTAGACTCTTCTGTTCAGGTTCTTCATTTGATTAAGTCTATACATCGCTTACTCTGCACATTACCTTCAGCCCAAGTGCTCAAAGGCTAAGTCTATACACTCGTTTGTGAGACCTTTAACTCTGTACACTGCTTGAGCCTCACCAAGTATGTACATCGCTTCAAGCGATTCTAGTCTATACAGTTTGTCTTCACACTAAGAGTCTGTACATCGGTCCTACAGCCGATCATCTCACTCACTTTTTGCAAGTCTGTACAGCCTACCGTCTCATCCAGCGTCTAATGTTAAAGTCTCCACATCGCATTGCATCGTCTCTATCAGTGTCTAACTGGTCTAGTCTGTATAGACTTTAGCGTCTCATGAAAGTCTATACAACGCAACAGTTTTTAGAAGTCTGTACACTGACCTTTGCATTTAGCCTCAAAGTCTGTATAGTCGTGTACAGTGGATTCCAAGTCTATACATCCTTCAGCTGGATCTGTTCAAGTCTGTACATCGCCCAACTGATTTGGCAAGTCTATACAATGTGAAGTCTTCACCTCGTCTTGGTTCAAGTCTATACAGTCTGTAGTCTACATTGCTTTACATCCACAGAGTCTGTACAGCCTATCTGACTTCATGGGTAGCATGCCTTTAGTGCGTTGACGCACTTGGCTGACTGCGTAGACGCAATGGTGCGTCTTTCGCTTCCTTCTTGTTCACTGCGTCGACGCTGACACTGGATGCGTTGACGCATTGGTCAGCTTGCCTAGGGAGTGAGCACTTTTCTTGAGGAGCTGAGGCGACGCTGCACGCTGGAAGCGTTGACGCCTTAGCTGTTGATCAAGGGTTCTTTTGATCAGCATCAAAGTTTGACAATTGTCCACTCTTTACAAGTCTTCACATTGGGTTGTACGACCACAATCCTATACATTATGTTATTATAACTTGAGTCTTCAGAGCTCACAGCACACTCATTACAAGTCTGTACACTGGTTAGGCTTTGTGATGTCTACACACTTGTCTCCTCTAGAGGTCTATACATTGGCTAAGGGTATTCAAGTCCATACAGAGTCATCTGATGCATGCTGTCTGAAGTCTGTACAGCATGCCTTGCTGTTTACAGCTTTCAAAGACACATTGCACTGCGTCAACGCAGTGCATAGGCACGTAGTGTAGCGTTAACGCATTGCATTGTGCATACCCTGGTAAAGTCTATACATGCGTTTATTCTTTAAGTCTATACATTCTCCCACGATGTACACACTTACTCTGTTGATGCTTCTGAAGTATATACATCCTTGTTAATAGTCTGAACTGACTAAGTAGATACATTACTTTTGTCTGTCTGCAGGCGATTCAGGCTGATGATTGGGCACGTGAATCGAGGTTGGCACCTGACACGTGATCCAAGACAACAGGCGCATGACACGTGGATAGCAACTTTGTTAGGATGCTGCCATGTGGTCGAAATTCAAAATGATCTGGCCAAAAGTGCATGGCGGGAACCTGGCAGCCACACGCCATTATCTGCTATAAATATAGAGCTTCATCCTTCAGTAGAAGCTCGATCGTGAAAAGAAAAAGCAGAAGCCATTGGTGAGAGTCTGCACGATCCAGAAAAGAAAAAGAGAAGAGAGTTCCATATTTGAGAGGAGATTGTTCGAGAGAGAGAGAGTGCGAGTGGATTGATGAATTGCTTCATTCGAAGCTACATTTGTATTGGGTTTCAGAATCGATTTCTTCTTCATTGTTTTTGTTTCTACTTTGCTTTCGTTTATTTTCGTTCTTCCATTCTGATTTGAATTGGTTTCCCTCCGGTGTGTGGAGGAAGGGAGTACTACTCCAGTTTCCCTCTGAATTGTAGAGGAAGAGAGATCGATGATCTCTGGTGGTGTTAGTGACAGGTTGTCATTAACTGTTCTCCTCCGGTGTGTGGAGGAAAGGAGAGGATTCTCCTGTTGTGTTCTAGCTGGGAGTTAGAACAGGTTTCAAGTTCTGTGGGTAGCAGAACTTGGTTGAGGGATTTGTTTCCCTTGGTGTTCAAGCTGTGTGGCAGCATGTTGTTCGCAGACTGAGTCTGCATTGATCTAGCATCGTCTAGTGGAATCCTCAATCTAGTTGGAGTGAGAGGTGGATGTAGATTGTGGACTGCAATCGAACCACCTAAAAAACCGAGTGCCTCCTCTGTGGTTTGCTATTGATTTCTGTGCTCTTCATCTGCTTGTCCCTTTGCCTTCAAGTGATCAGTTCTTCACTCTCATCTACATTCCTCTGTGTTCGGGTTAAGGAGGTGCGTTAGCAGTAGAATCTATTTTCTGCCTGAGTTTCTGCAAATTGGGAGTGATCTATTCATCCCCTCCCCTTCTATATCACTCTTGCTGCGCTAACACCGGTGTCAAGCGCGTTCCCCCACCTCCGGTGCCGGCGGTTACATGGTTTAATGTGGAGGACTTGGAGAGGGAGCATGTCGAGATAGCGGCACTGGCCGGATCGTCGGGCTCCGATACCGAGACGATGGACTTTCGCAGGCTTACTCGGGTCGAGGGCAGCTTGACTTTTGACCGGGCTACGGGGGAGTACCGGAGGGGCTACCCGACGGATAGGCACCTCATCCGTTTTCTGAAACACCTCAGTGACTGGGAAAGGCGGGATTTTCGCGTTGTCAGGGACGCCGAGCGGGCAATTTTGTGGTCCCGGGACAGCCTGTTATACAGTGTGCCGAGGTGTATCCCGATGTATCTAGTGGGAGAGGCTCAAGAATGGAAACCCGTCTTGGGGCTCGAAGCCGTGCTACCGGTAGAAGATAAATTAGTGCGGGCGCCTCAGTTTACCCCTGCTCGGTGGGACACAGCTGCTGGGCGGGTCCAGGGTGAGCACCCCTGGTTTGGTCTGTTCTTGGCTCCATTGAAGTGGGGATACCGGGAAGAGCCCTTTCTGCTGGATTGTTTGACCATCCGATTCCAGCACAAACTAGCGCTGGGCTGATTCGGGGAGCTAAGGCTTAAGGACGTGCATAGCTTCTGGGAGGGAGGCGTGGAATTCACAGAGTACGTGTTGTTCAACTACGCCCCACTCCTTATCCGGGCTGGCGTTTATCACAATGTCTACGCCTCCTGGTATAGCTACCCTATTTTCAGGGGTCTCTGCTGCGGAATGATTGAAGTGTTCAATGCAGAGACGAACACCTTCTATACAGTAGAGGGCGAGACTTCATTGGATTTATGGAGTCTTAGTCAACTCAGCGGCTTGCCCATTGACGGGGAGACCTACGAAGAAGTTTGCCTCCCAGATATGATCAAGGACGAGACCAACGGGGACGGCTACTACTCCCTCGGCTACTCATATCGATATCTTATGAAGGCGTACCGAGACCTGTATCAGTTGGCGCATGGCGGGAAGCAACCCCCTCGTGGAGACCGGAAGAGAGTCCGTATGACCTTGTGGTTGTAGTACTTCTATGACGGCCTGAAACAATATAAAGACTTCTCGCACATAGGCACTGCCGCTGCCAGCAAGAAGTGTGCTAAGCTGAAGGCTGATGTGAAGATTTCTTCCCGAGGGCGTCGAAGCGGGCCCAATCCGACAGGGGTCGACCCACTGACGCATTGTGCAGCGTTCTTGACTTATTGGTTGTGCTCGTTCGCCATGCCGTATGGAGACGAGACTGTCATTAGGCTGGATGCGATCTACCCGGTCTGCCAGATGGCCTGGGGTATCAAGCTGTCTCTGTGTCTAATATATAAGGCGCTCGGGGATGTCAGCGCTCACCAGTTCCCAAGATAGGCGCGGTATGTGTGCCCACTGCATTTTTTTAATGCGTGGGTTTGTTCCCTATTACCAGAGTTCGCCCCACGCACCATTCAAGGCTGGGGGTAAGTTCCATGGATGTTGGAGTTTACGAGCGTGGAGTCAACCTCGACGTCCATGCGGGTATACGACATCCGGGGCAGGCTGACGACGATGCCCCTTGATACTGCTGGCACTATTCACTTCTGGACCCTGGCTGCTCATTCAAGCCCATTGGTGAATAGTAACCGGGAATGCAGGGATGACCAGGTGGAAAAGTACATGCACCCAATCAGTCAGAAGAACGTGGTTCACCCGTTGTTGGAGCCGGAGATCAGAGCCTGGGCGCTGTCCATTCGTCCAAGTGTGCTGGCTTTCCGAAAGGGGGACAGTCTGTTGCTGGAGCCGTACTATCCCTTTCGCTTCGGCATGAATTTCGTGTATGATCAACATATCCCTACGTACAGTGCTCGCTTTGATCTGCCGGTGCGAAGTCTCCAGGGGAGCCCCACTGCTGAGACTGCCCGAACTTGGTGGGATTTCTTTCATCGGGCAGACACTGCTTCCTTCAGGGTGCCAGCCCCGGGTCGGATTCCACGGGTGACCCCGGAGTACATAAAGTGGTGGAATGCCCGGACAGCCTTCTACCGATTATCCCGGACCGACTGCTGGGATGGGGCAGAGAGGAGGTTTCTGAGCCGGTAGCCAGTGCCAGTACTTGATATCGACCCAGATCATCTCCTCCGATTGAGGCAGGGCAAGGAATAGGAAGTGGCTGTGTACATGATCGCACGCAAGAGGGCTCGAGAGGCCAAGCCAGCACCGCAGGCTAAGCTACCTCCGATGGCGAAGGATGATTTCAAGAAGACCCTGCGGGACCTTTGCCACGTTTGGAGTGACCACCTGGAGCTGACCAATTATTTGTTTCCCATGGAAGAAGAAGGCACCCTCGCGAGGAGCTGGCGTCCGAAGAGGGATCCAATTTGTCCATACCGCACGTTCGTGAGGAGGGAGGAACGGAAACCAGAAAATTACAAGGCCACCACATGGCTCTACGTCCTCCTCCGAGTGCATGGGTTGAAGATTGAAGATCCGGGGGAGGCCATCTTAGGCAAGCGCCTCCATATCGCCTATTATTACGCCGAGGGATGGGGGATGGACCACTTCAACCTCTTCTGCCACTTGGCCGCCAAGAAGCATGCGGACCTGGCTGCCCTTGCCAACCGCTGCCAGAAAATCGAAGATGCATGCTGGCTGGTCCGGGAGGCGGCTCGCCGGGACAAGGAACCGTCCCTTAGCTACTGGCCGATAGCGCTGCGGCTGTACACTGGCCCACATGGTATTTAGTGTTTTCTTATTTTACTTGTACTCTTCAATGTTACCCTTCCTTGGGTGCCGGACGTTGATCGGGTCCCTCGTTCTTCTTCCTCTTTTCTTAAACAGACCACCCCGACAGCATCCAGACGGCGACGTATCACAATCTCCTCCGGCAAGCAGGAAAGCATGCTTACTTCGAGGAGGTGCCAGTGGCTCCGACTACGACTCCCCTACCTCCGCCTGCGAAGAGGCCCTGGGCGAAATCGCCCATGAAGAAGGCGGTAGATGCTGCCAAGGTGGCCGGGCGGCGGGAGGCAAAGCGACGAAAGACGGAGGCCGCCAAAGCTGCGTCGACCATTCCCCCGGTGCCTTTGATCTCTTCATTCGAGGAGTTTGAAGCTGCTCGAACCGAGCCGAGTCGGCCTGCAGGTTGGGTTTTTTCTGATCTTCGAGGCTCTTCAAGATTTATTTAGACATTAAGAGGGATGCTTCTTGCAACACATACGTTTTTGTTTCAGCTATCGCCGAGAGGCCCACGCCCGTATCTATCCCAGGCGTGGGTGAAGCTGTGACCCACGGGGCCATGGAATCTGTCGAAGAGACCTTCTTCGCCCCAACTCCCACCGCCGAAGCTGAAGGAGGTATATTACTTTCTTTGCTAGTCGCTTTGATTGAATTTTTCTTGAAGCTTTACGGGCCTGACTGAACTCGGATCCTGCTTTGCCTGGCATGAGCTGATGTGGCAGCCCCTCAACTGGAGGCGGACCCCGAGACATCTCGGTTCGGGCAGACATACCAGAAGAAGGGGTGACGGTCAGGGAAGTCACGGTTGCCTATCCGGTGCGACGATGAGCCGACCCCGGATGCTGAGGCGGGGGCTCCCTTGACAGCGAGAGAGGTGCCCACTACAACTAAGTCTTCGTCGGGCAAGAAGGTAGAGTATGGCTATTCTTCTGATGAAGTGCTTTCAACTGAGGGTATACCCGGGGAGCCCAGCCTTCAAGTTCCTACCTGGAAAGCCCCGGTACAACCTATTTCTCTTAACCTGGTGAAGCGGGCACCCATAAGTGCGAAGCTGTTAATTCAGGTTTCTTTCTTGAGGCCGTCAACTAACCTCCTTAATATCATTGTTTTTGGCTTCCAATAGGAACAGACCCCGTCAAAAGATGCAGCAATCCACGTCCCGGGCTTAGAAGCCGCCAGACAAGCGACAACCACCGCCGCTTTAGATAAACCGGCGTCCCTGGTCAAGGTTTTGCGGCAGGAAGAAGCCGGGGTAAGCTCGGATGCTACCATCTCGACAGCTGAGGTCTCACCCCGAGAAGAAGTGGTAGTGGCTGTAAGTGTATGCCTTCCTCTTTCTTCCTCTTTTCTCATCCTTAAGTCTTCCCTCAGGGTTGCTGATTTATTTGAGGCAATACAGGCTCGTGCCTCCAAAGGAGCCGTGGAGGTTACTATCCCAGCCACCGAAGCCCTGGAGGAGAGGGAGATAGCGCTAGAGATTGAGGTGCGAGAGCCGGTAGTACCCGAAGCCGAGATTCGGGAAGAAGGGGAGGTGGCGCCGGTGACCAAGACCCGCAGGGAGACGGTGCCTGAAGCTGTCGCCCGAGGAGAGACGACGCCGGAGAGCAGCATAGTACCGGCGGGCAAGGTAAGCATGGGGATCCATTCGGCTTCCTTGAGAATGCAGCGATTTACTCCACTTGGCAAGCGGCTAACCTTTCTTTACACGGCTAGATAATGACAACGCCCTACGGAGCGCGCGCACCCCGGGGTCGTAAGGCCGTCCCCAGGTGGAGCTCATCCTTCCGCGTGTATGCGGCGAAGAGCCTGAAGACGCTCCTGGGGCCGTACACGGGATTCTTGGCCGATCTTCTGCGGATGGGGGCTGTCCCACGGCTGGTGATCCCACTGCCACCAATCCTGACGCCGGTTGTACCCGAGGAAGCCCGACTCCTAGGGAGGATATTGACGATCCTTAATGAACATTTGGGGGAATTCCAGGCGGGAGGAGATAAAGGCCTTTCAGGAATGATCTCGGACCCGCCTATCACTGATACCCCATCTGCCGAGGTCACCACTCTTTCGCTTCCGGTCTACGGGGCCTATGGATTCAGACCATGCTGATGAAGCAGAGACAGAAGCAACTTCTTCTGCCGTGGTACCCGATCCGGCCTCTGCGACCGTTCGTTCTCCCGACAAGGTCGTGGCTCTAGTTTCGACGGAGGGGGCAACATCGTCGGACTTGGAATCCGCTCAGTCGATGGCGCTGGAGCAACAGCTTCTCATGGCGGCGCCAGACGCCTTTGTTGTGGAATCCCCTTCACCTTTGGTGGTGGCTGGCCAGGGGTCGTCCTCGAAGCCCGAGAGGCCCCTCCTTTCGGCCCTGACTCTTCCAGGTAGCTCGGCCATGGTTGACGCGGAGTTGTGGGCGGTTGTGGACAGCCAAGTTAGCTTCGACCCACCAGTCGTCCCTTCTATCGGCCGTGTGAGTTCGGACCTGCCAGTCCGCCAGACCTTGTTGGTATTGCGCTCTATGGTCGTTGCCGACCCAACGCTCACATATCAAGGCATAAGGGCCATTATGGAGCAACTGACCAAAGCACTGCAAATGATGGGCTGCCGGTTGGAGGAATGGTCACGACGTGTTCTGTTACTATTGAAATACGTAAACCGTCATGCATTCCTTGAGGCGCAGGCCCCAATTGAGCTTACAGCCATCGGCGCTCAGAGGGATGAATATCTAGAGGCTCTGGTGGTGCGGAGGGACAGTAGGGAGCAACACCGGAAAGTCTTGGATGGGTGCAATGCCAACATCCACGCCTTGGAGAATCGGATAGAGAAACTCCAGGATTGGCTTGGCCAGGCTGAGTCTGACCTGCTCAAGGCCGAGACGAGCAAGGCCAGGGAAACTTAAGAACTGGACGTCGCCGAAGCAGCAGTGGCCTCTGTGGCAACCGAGATGGAGCGCCTCGACGCGCAGGAAGACCGCCTGCATGAGATGATGAGCTTCCCTTGCATCAGGATCCTTCCCTTCGAGGACATCTTCCGGAGGCTAGACTAACTGCCGGTCCCCCCTTCGATCCCTTTTTTTTTGCATGTAATGCCAGGGTATGCCCCGAGGCCAGTGTAATTTTCTCTCAAAAAGAATATAATACAATTATTCCATGTGCCTCTTGTATGTATGTGGTGTTGGGCAACCTCTTCCTCCCTTTTCTCTTTTCTTTTTTTTTTCTATGTGATGGAACACAAGTTCATACTAATAGCTTATCCGGGGAGGACCCGGTGAGGCTCGCATAGGAGCATAGGAGAGTGCTCGCCCCTTCGAGAGGAGGGACGAGGGGACTACTCCACCATGTCCATCAAGCGACTCAGCCGAATGATGTCACCGGTATGTTCGACCTGAGTAGGTTGATCTGACCTTGGAGGGGCGAAGAGAAGAGTTTGCTCATTCAACGACCTAGACAGGAGGTCTTGGTTAAAAGGGGTCGTTCATCGCCCGAAGGGATGGAGAGAAGAGTTTATTCATCCAATGACCCAGACGGGAGGTCTTAGTCAAAAGAGGGTTGTTTGTCTATGCCGACAGCGTGCCGGGGTCAGGTGTGGTTTATTTGTCTCTTGATGTATTCGTTGGTACGGGTTGGTGCCAACGCGATGGGAAGGGTTGATACCCTGATCCTAGACGAAAGGTCCGGGTGGGGTATTCTTCGTCAGTGCCGACAGAGTGTCAAGGGCTGACAGGGTTGATTCGTTTATTGGAATATTCGTTGGTACGGTCGGTGCCAACGCGAGGAGAAGGGTTGATTCCCTGATCCTGGACGAAAGGTTCGGGTGGGGTATTCTTCGTCAGTGCCAACAGAGTGTCAAGGGCTGACAGGGTCGATTCGTTTTATTGGAATATTCGTTGGTACGGTCGGTGCCAACGTAAGGAGAAGGGTTGATTCCTCGATCCTAGACGAAAGGTCTGGGTGGGGTATTCTTCGTCAGTGCCGACAGAATGTCAAGGGCTGACAGAATTGATTTGTTTATTGGAATATTCGTTGGTACTGTCGGTGCCAACGCAAGGAGAAGGGTTGATTCCCCGATCCTGGACGAAAGGTCCGGGTGGGGTATTCTTATTAGTGCCGACAGAATGTCAAGGGCTGACAGGGTTGATTCGTTTATTGGAATATTCGTTGGTACGGGCGAGGATCAATGAAGGAGAGTTGGTTCCCCCTCTCTTCCTCTCTTTCTTCATTCTTTTTTTTTCTTTTTTTTCTCTTTTTTTGTCTCTTTTTCCTCTTTTCTCTTCTCTTTTTCCCTTTTTCCCTCTTTTTTTTCTTTTACTTTTCTTTTTCTTGCTCTCTTTCGTTGTTTCTCTTGTAATGCGTAGCAGATAGTAGCCAAACCATCCAAGCAATTGAAAAGCAAATTCGCCCGCCGTGGGGCGGGGAAACGTATTATTCATTGAATGGAGGAATTGGAGCGTGATACAACCTCAGATGTCTACCATTAAGGGGTGGAAATTGAACCTCCCCCCGATGGTCGACTATCACATATGCTCCACCCTCGTAGACCTTCTAGATCACATAGGGTCCAAGCCAATTCTCATTCAGCTTGCCCTTGGGATTGGAAGCCATGACTTCTCTTCTCTTCACCATGACGAGGTCACCCTTCTTGAATTCGCGTTCCTTGACGAGCTTGTCAAAGGCGCGAGCTATCCGGGCCTGGTAGACCTGGATATTCTGTTGGGCCTGGAGTCGCTTCCCTTCTAAGCTGGAGAGCTCTTCGAGCCTTCGCTCAACATTTGTTTGCTCATCCGGGACCAACCCATATTGGGTTGTGACCCGTAGGGAGGGTACCTCCAACTCGATGGGGACGATCGCCTCTGAGCCATATACCAGGGAAAAGGGTGAACAACCCGTCGGAGTTTTGTAAACAGTCTTATATGCCCACATGGCCTCGTACATTCTTTCTTCCCAGTCCCTTTTGTTGGAATTGATAATTTTGGAGAGGAGAGTACAAAGAGTTTTGTTGAACGCTTCGGCCAAACCATTGGCTTGTGGGTTGTAGGGGGTTGACGTCCTCCAGTCGATCTTGTACTTCTCTGCCAGTCGGTAGACTTTCTGGTTACGGAAGTGACTTCCGTTATCTGAGATAATTCGGTTTGGGATGCCAAACCGAAATATGATATTGCGCCGGACGAATCTGGCGACGATCTCCCCTGTCACCTCTTTCAGAGCAACGGCTTCCGCCCAACGGGAGAAGTAATCAGTTGCCACCAAAATGTACTTACACCCGATGGATGAGGCGGGTAGTGGGCCCACGACGTCTGTCCCCCATTGGGCGAACGGCCAGCTGGGCAATGTCGGATACAGCGGTACGGGCGGCCTCCTGAGAACTGTGGCATGCTCCTGGCATTTCTGGAAAGACTTGGCGTACTTGCAGTAGTCATCAAACATGGTCGGCCAGTAGTAGCCAAGCTTTTTTATTTCAATTTTCATTTTCGGTCCCGCCTGATGTGCACATGCTGTCCCGGCGTGGACTTCCTTCATGACCTTCCAAGCTTCTTCGGTAGATAGGCACCGTAGGAGCACTTTCCGTTTGGCATCCGCCATAATTCGGAATAGGATCCCATTCCGGACCTCGTAGGAGTCTTTTGTTCTGATCAGCCTGATCTTTTCTTCTCTCTGCTTCGGTAGTTGCTGGTATTTAAACCATTGCACAAGGGGGGCCCTCCAATCAGGTAGGCCGACGGTTTCCGCTGCAGCGACCTCCAGTTCTTATTCTTCTAGTTCTTCTACCATGCTAGGCACCTGGCGCTGATTCACCACCCGGATGCTAAGAGATCCATCGGGCGGGACTGCTAGTGAGCTTGCCAATTTTACCAGTGCATCGGCTTGTGCGCTTTCTCCCCTGGCAACATGGCCTATCTCAATGAGGTAGAATTGCTCCATGAGCCTCTTTGCTTTAGCACAGTAAGGGAGCAGCTCAGGTTTTCGGACATCAAACTGCCCCTGGACTTGCTTGACGACTAGTAACGAATCGCCAAGTACTTGCAGCATTTTAATCTTCATTTGCAAAGCGACTTGGAGACCGATGATCAGAGCCTCATACTCTGCCTCATTATTTGTGCAGGGTTTATTGATAGAACAAGATGTATGCAATACTTCTCCCTCAGGGGATTTGAGGACGATGCCGGCCCCTGCCCGTACTTTCGTATGTCCGGACGGGGTTGTTTCTGTTCTCGAAGCTCCATTAAAGTGCAGCTGCCAGGCGATCTGTTGGACTTGGTCCGCCTCCAGTGTTTCATCTTCAGGCAATTCTGTGGCCAATGGGGAATCTTCAGGCACAGGGTGTGCTGCAAAGAACTCGGCTACGGCTTGACCCTTGACGGCCTTCTGCGGCACGTAGGTAATGTCAAATTCCATCAATAGCACGGCCCACTTGCCGAGACATCCCTTCAGGACTGGCTGGGAGAGAATATGTTTAACTGGGTCGGCCTTGGAGATCAGGCTCACTTCATGGGAGAGCATGTAATGCCTCAGCTTCTTGACTGCGAAGACCAAGGTGAGACAGACCTTCTCAATCGGGGTGTATTTTGCTTCTGCCCCCACTAGCCTTCGGTTGAGATAATAGAGAGCCTGCTTATTCCCCTCATCATTATTCTGGGCGAGCATTGCCCCCAGTGAACATTCGGTGGCGGCTATGTATAGAATAAGCGGCCTCCCCTTGACAGGTGCCCCCAGCACGGGCGGGGTCTTCAAGTAATCTCTCAACCGAACGAAGGCCCTCTGGCATTCCTGGTTCCAGTCAAAAGGTGTATTTTTCATCATCAATTTGTGGAATGGCTGACAACGCCCTGACAAATTGGAGATAAATCTTCGGATATAAGCCAGCCGGCCTTGCAGGGATCTTAACTCTCCCAGATCCTTCGGAGGAGGCAGCTCCTAAATGGCTTTTATTTTGAAAGGGTTGATCTCGATCCCTCTATATCAGATAATGAAGCCGAGGAACTTCCCGCTGAAGACACCAAAGGCACACTTCATCGGGTTCATTTTTAGCTCGTACTGCCGGAGTCTTTCAAAGATGACTCTGAGGTCCTTCAGGTGATCTTCTCTTTTCTTCGACTTGACGACCAAATCATCAATGTAGCATTCGGCTTTGTTGTATAGCAGCTCGTCGAATATTTTGGTCATCGCCCGCTGGTAAGTAGCACCGATGTTCTTGAGGCCGAAGGGCATTCTTTTGTATTGGAATATCCCTTTGGGTGACCGGAAGGCCGTATGAATTCGGTCATGCTCAGCTATCCAGATTTGGTTATAGCCGGATGATCCATCCATGAAGGACAAGGCCTCGTGGCCAGTAGTTGCATCAATCATGACTTCAGTGATGGGCACCGGGAAATCATCTTTTGGGCAACCTTTATTCAGGTCGCGGAAGTCCACGCAAATCTTGATCTGTCCATTCTTCTTTTTCACCGGCACAATGTTGGCCAACCAAGTGGTATACTGGTTTTTAGCTATAAAATCGACACATATGAGCTTGTCGACTTCTTTGCAAATTTGGTTTATTAACTCCGGCCTCATGCGCCGGGGAGACTGCTTCACCGGTTCCACCTTGGGATCGATGGCCAGAATATGTTGGGTCATAACGGGACTTAGGTCGGGCATCTCCTTGTAATTCCAGGCAAAACAATCCTGGAATTTATGCAGCAGCTTGATATATTGCTCCCTCTCCTGTGGAGGAAGAAGGGCACTTAGGAAGGTCGGCCTGGGGTCGCCCTCCTGTAGATTATAGAAAATCCTCTAAAGAAAAGAAGAAAAAAAAGCACGTGCTGCTAATGAGGAGTGTGATCGCCAGAGGGGTTACCTCAAGAAGAATAAAGTGATCGCATATACCTTGTATTGAGAGATTGTGGACTTTTCCTTCCTCCTTCTACCGGTCGGCCGATGAAGGGGGTTCTTAGCATGATTACCTTGCAAAAACACACAAAACCAAATGAAAAGAATGGATTAGCCAAAAGGTGTAGTATCAATACTCTAAAAGTATGAAATTGACCAAATGAAACATGAACACACCTTGTGTGTTTTGTTTTTTTTAAACCCCTTAGAAGGAGTAACAAAGGTATGGAGATATGAATGCAATGATATATGCAGCAAGATATGATGTGAAAGTGGCAATGTCTTCTAGCAAAATAGCTAGAAAGAATAAGATGAAGATGCTGATGTTAATAAAAGGGATTGAAGGCAAGAGCTCCTCGCTGCTGTGCGTGCAGCAGTATTGGGAGAAGAAACCAAAGAGCTGAACAGCAGATGATGATGATAACCACCGTGGGAGAGAAGAATCAACGCCAGGAAGGAGAAAGATTACTTAAAAATAACTCCTGCAAAATAGAAACTCTCTTCTCCCTGTTAAAAACAAACTCTCACAGTGGTTCTCTCTGTTATGTATCGTTCTTGCACTGCCTTCTTATGCACGCGCGAGAGAAGAACATCAGGGGTATTTATAACCCAAAAATCCTTGTGATAATAGGATCAAAACAAGGTAATGGACCTCCAATAAGAAACCCTCTTCCTAATCAAACACAATGTGTAAAATGGGGAAGGGATCATTACTGGAAATAAGTAGGCGAAAAGGGAACGGAATCAGAAATGACGACCTCTCAAAGGGCGTCAATTGAAAATGACGACATTACCAAAAGCGTTAATTGAAATGACGACGTGAACTCAGCCGTCAATTCCTGGATTTAATTATGGCAACAACTGACTTTCCTTATAAAAATTCTTAAATGACGCCTTCAGGAATGGGCGTTAAATAATAAACGCCCTCATAGGGACGTCAATTCTTTGATTTTTCTTTTTGTTTAGGATTCGTAAAAATCCAGAAATCAACGCCTCTAGACGCAGTCGTCCATTTATTAAGAGGCTCCCTTGGCTAGGCCGTCAGTTACATGACTCCCCTTGTCAAGGTGTTAATTCCAATTATCAAAGAAAAATGCCAGCAAATCACAATTAACACACAGAAAATAGAAAAAATTTATATTAAAGCCAATATTGAAGTCCACTTTGGGGCGTCACATGGTGACATGAGATTTACTCAACATAGCATCGATTTTAGCATGTCTACAGCTGCCCCGCCTTGGTGTCTGCTTTGCAATGGAGTGAGA
Organism: Amorphophallus konjac; assembly: GCA_022559845.1. Lineage (NCBI taxonomy): Eukaryota > Viridiplantae > Streptophyta > Magnoliopsida > Alismatales > Araceae > Amorphophallus > Amorphophallus konjac. Next base: position 212,177,683 of record CM040128.1, read on the forward strand.
CGGAATGAAGCGAAAGTGAAACGAGCAGAGTGGAGTGGAACGAACTGATAAGTAGATGCCAAGGTGTGATGTGACACGCCTTCGACACTAAGCGTTGGAAATCTTTCCAAAACTCTGAATGAAACAACTCTGGAGGATTACAAGAAAGCACTGATTAGCTGGACCGAAGGGACTAAACTAAATGAATAAATGTGCACGAGGGCACGAAGGGAAGACACCATTGGAGAGCGATTACCAGCCAATGTGGACGTGCTACAACCAAGGTGGTTTGTAGGAAATAAAGTGAATTGAGATAAAGACCCAGCAAATGAATGCTTTTCAAGGAACCAGCCTGAGCGGCTTCGAGGAGAATAAAGTACTTGATTTAGAATGAAATATCTCATGTCAACTTAATTAAGAGCGAGTGACCTTCATTATTGGCATAATATGAAGATTCTTCAACATTAAGCTCAAAGTCCTACATGATGCATGCTGGGCTAAAAGAAAAATTAAAACAAACTAAAAATATAGAAAATAATCAAGGATAATATTGCTAAACCATCTAGATTTGGTCAAGAATCCAGATCTCTAAGTTGACACTAAGCCGAAGCCCATTTGTCCACGCATCAACTCAGAAAGTGGAACCATCGTCCCAAACCTTAGATGACTCAACGGCCTATCCGTGTGATCAAGACTCCCCTGGAACTATCACTATTTTTGATGGAGGGGAACTCAAATTCCAGGTTCATCAGAACCACAAGGTCCTTGATATGTAATAATAGCGTAGATATCATATAGTAATCAATGCATACAGGAGAGATACAATGAGTGAAGTGATGTTACCAATAGAATAATCCGAGCATTTCTAGACTTGCATAACCTGCACTTCTACACTTCAAAGCTCATTAGCTCATCAAAAGAATTATCAGCTCAAGACAGTTCACAATATGATCATAAGTGCTTAATATAAATAATTCCATCATGATACAACAGCACTTAAGTTCATGAATAAGCAAAAATACTATAAACTGAAGAAATGACGACTCTGGAAAGTGGCGTCAAAATTAGAAATGATGACGGTCATTGGGACGTTATTTACAATAAGCGTTTGATTAGGAATTGGACTACAAATGACGCCCTCCATGGAGGCGCTAAATAAATGACGACCTTATCATGTCGTCAATTAAAGAAATGACGCCAAAGGGCGCGTCGTCAATTAACTGTTTTCATTTCCTGCTCAGAATTGAGCAACTCATTCTATTCAGACACAAACCGTGATACTTGTTAGCATTCAAAACATTATAAAAAGGGCAACTGTTCATCTTCTAAGGACATCAGAACTAATAAGCAAACAGAGAACCAAAGCAAAGCAGATAGCTAGCAGAAGAACTCGCAGAACAACTAGCAGGAAGATGAACAAGATGATACAGATGCAAAGGCTTTCTAAAAAGCCTAAGATGAGTTTTCCTAGGATCTGTGAAGTTCCCAGCCATATCAGTGGGGGAACTGCCAAAGACCAAGTAAGTGTTTTCATTATTAAAAGCTTTCGTTTCTTTTCTTTCTTCCTTTTCAAAACTCCTGATTGTATTCTTCTTCTTTCCTTTCTTTCTTTCTTTTTATGTTCTCAGGATTACCCAAATGTTCCAGGACCAAGGAGATTTTTGAAGATTAAATGGCTTCCTTTACTACTCTCCAAACTCTCATTAGACATGAAATCTTTTCTCTCAAGGTGGCATCTTCTTGGCCTTATAACCCATGCTACCCATTACAATGATATTCACCTAGATTGGGCCTCAATTGGAGCTCTCATAGAACTATGGCACCCCCATACCCACACATTCCTCTTTCCAACCTTTGAAGCTACCATACTCCTAGAGGAAGTAGAGATGCTCCTAGGGCTAAGAAAGATGAAGCAAGGAGAGGAATCAAAGATGGCTCACATGACTAAGCCAATAAAAGCTCATGACATACTCACTAGCCTTATTCAAAGCCCAAATTTAGTGAATCAAATTAAAGCCCATAAAGGAATCAACCTTTTGAAACTAGCTTCATGGGTGTTCAAGAACATGGACAAGGCCCAAGAAGATGAAGGCTTATTGGAGAGAGTAATGAAGGGGTTCGTTATATGCATAGCGGGAGCTCTACTCTTCCCTTCAACGGAAGACCATCTAGAAGAACACCACCTAAGTGCCATTGCTAGCATGTGGGAGGGAAAAAGAATAGGTCCGGCGGTACTAGCCAACCTATACAATGGACTTACCTCGGCTTCAATGGGACGGCCCCTCTACGGGTCTATGCTTCTTCTATCTTGTTGGGTAGATCTCCACTTCAAATTTGATCCTTGCCAAGCAACCCAAGCGGCCTCCAAAATCTTTTCCAAGAGCCCCCTCCGGTACATGACGGATTCTTTGGGCTTATGTGAGAGAGTAATCAATCGGGTTCCTAAGCTAAAGAAAAGAGGAGATTGGAGAGACTACTTCAAGACCATGCCTAAGAGCGGCTTTACTTGCACACCGGGTTTCTCAAGACCCAAGAACTCGCTCAAGGCTCTCCTCCGGCATAGAGCTTCGGTTGATAGGCGGGAGCGACTTCGTCCTCTACAATGCACACCGGTGCCTCCCACAGCTCGGGCTACCTCGGCACCTCTTTGAAGAACCTTCTCATCTACCTCCACTCAAAAGAAGGGAACTATGCTCAAGTGGAGATCAAGAAGAAGTCAAGACAATAATGGCTCAATGGAAGGTTGGACTACTCAAAAGTCCAAGACACATGTAGAAGAAGAAGAAGACAAATGCAAGTCTTATGTACTGGCTCTTAGGAAGATAAGGCCTATAATGGCTCAATAAATGTAATCATGATTTTTCCTTAATGAAATAAAGATTCTCTTCTTATTTTGAGCCAAAACAATGAGTTTATATTATTATCTCTTCTAATTCATGTGATTCTGTCTGATAAAATGAGCTTCGGGTTCTCTGTCCTGAGCAGCGCCTTCATAAAGGGCGTCAATTGGTTAAATAACGCCTAGATGATGTCGTCAATTGTCATTAAATCAATTCCTTAAAACAATTCAAAAATCACAATTGACGCCCTCAGCGACAAGCGTCTCTCAATTCGCGTCTCCAAGTAAGGCGTTAATCGGTTCAAATTCTTCAAATTATTTTCAAAATAATTCCTTAATTTCATATAAATGACGCCTTGACGTATGTCGTGTATTAACAAACGGACGCCTGCCAACACCGCCATCAATTTCAAAAGTAATGATGACGATCAATCACATCAATCACTTGCCCATTAATGCGCCTGACGCCGGTTATGAGTTCCCATGCAAGATTAAACGATGCCTCAGCTCATGTCGTCGTACCTTGAAACCACGCCTTTCCTCAGACCGTCAATTGATAAAATGACGACTTCCATTAGGGTGTCATTACTTTTCGACCGTTAAAACCCTTTTCCCTTCCTTCTTCTTCCTCTTTCGTTCATTTCTTTCCCTCTCTCTTCTGCAAACCCTAACCGAAAACCCCATTCTCCCTCCACTCTAACTCTCCCTATTCCCTCGTTCCCATGGCGGGCGGCGCACAGAAACGCCAAAGGGTGAACGCCCCCGAGGTCGTGGATTTGGAAGGTGATCATGCCGTGGAGGAAGTTCCTCCCGCGGCGACCGAGGAAGCACCGGCGGCGGAGCACGAAGAGGAAACCAATGAAGAAGAAAGGGAAGATGGAGAAGAAGAAGATGAAGATGAAGACGAAGAGGACGATGATGAGGACGAAGAAGGAGATGAAGAAGGAGGGGAAGAAGAACAAGGAGGAGAGGAAGGAGAAGGAGAGCAACCACCGGTGGCGGTTGTCCCACGACCCGGCCAACCCCGACGGCCACGGCAACCAAGGCAAATCATCCGGGGAGGGTTGATCGTGCCCGAACGACGCAAGGTAGCCCCCCAAACCCTCTATTTTTAATTTCATTTTCATTTTATTTCCATTTTTCATCATTTCCATAGCCCTCGGTTGGAAAAACAGTGACTCAGAAAATGACGCCCGTAGGGGTGTCGTCAATTAAAACAACGCCCCAACCTGAGCCATCAATTTAATTATTTTATTTTCTAAAAAATGATTAATGCATGAAATCACGCCCTGCAGTATGTCGTCATTTTTAAAATTTATCATGTTTATTCATCTCGCTGTTAATTGCCATGCCATTTCATTTATTTAAAACATATGTGCCTCTGTTTATTTCATTTCGCATGTTAATTAGTTTGAAAACCCCAGAAAAACAACGCCCTCCACCGGGACGTCAATTCATTAAGCAGCGACCACGGGTGTAGTCGTCAATTCAAATTTTTCCAGAATTACGGTTAGGACAGAGAATTGCCTTTTAAACAGCGCCCCTCACAGGGGCGTTACTTAAACAAATGACGACCCAGGTCTCGGCGTCAATCAAAATTTCTCAGAATTTAGGAAATTAATTTCAAAACAACGCTCCCCATAGGGGCGTCATTTAAGTAAACAACGACCTAGGGCGGGTCGTTAATTCAAATTGCACATGAAATTATTAGAAACACATTTTAAAATAACGCCTCTCTCAGGGGCGTCAATTGATTAAACCACGACCCAGGGGAGGTCGTTAATTAAAACAGAGAGCAAATGTTATAGCCAATGACCTTAAACGATTATCCACGTGAAATCTTAAGTGAAAATTTTATTTTTGTTGCATACAGGGGTTGATGAGGACGCGGATCTCCTGGGTCCAAGTCCAAGCAGCTTATTACGGACTCCCCGAGTTCCAGAGGGCTAGGGTAGATGCTATGGGATTCGGACCCTTCCTTAGCATAGAGCCGGTGAGACCAGACCTACCCTTGATCCAGGTGCTTAGAGAGAGATGGGATAGGACTAGCAGGGCATTTCTGATGCCATGGGGTCATATGGTTCCTACCCTAGAGGACGTCACTAGGATCACCGGGTTGAGGGTAGATGGAGAGGCGGTGAGCGGGATCACCCTACCGATTATAGCGAGCTGACACCGAGATTGCTAGGGCTAGAGACAGTCTATGAGACGCCCAGCGAGTGTAGGACCATCTACCGCACCGACCTTACCATAGCTATGGGATTAGGTGACTCTAGGCAGAGGTCGAGGGAGTCTCTGGAGCAGTTCTCACGGAGGCTGATAGACGGTGCTAGGGCTGCCTACTGCCAGGACCCGGCTGAGAGGGAGAGAGCAGATCGAGACCTGAGGAGATTCCTATTTCTGATGCTCGGGAGGTTGCTGCTCGGCACGAAGGGTGACATCATCAACTGCCGATTCCTGGGGATACTCGAGGACCTGGAGGGCGTCGGCAGATATGTTTGGGGAGCAGCACTGCTGGCGCACTTGATGGCTGAGTTGTCCACAAGGACAGGTCGAGAGACGACTGTCAGTGGCTTCTCGCCTTTTCTTCAGGTATGCATTTTTATTTTCATTTTTTTCTTTCTTTCTTCTCTTTTATATGCATGTAAATGCTTTATTAATGCAATGCATGGATGCAGATATGGAGCCATTTATACATGCCAATGGGGCGTGCTGACCCACGGCCTGGAGATGAGGGATCCTTCCCTCTAGCACGTCGTTGGCTACCAGTGGTAACTGGGGCCCCACTCGCATACGAGCTGCGAGTGTTACGACGGGAGTTCCGTGACTTCCCCGCCTCACTGGTACGCATGCTTAATGTGATGCAAATTTTTATTTTATTTTATAAATGATGTGATATGATATGATGGATGATTGTGAATGCAGGTGAGGTGGAGAACCTATGAGGGGATGACCGATGAGGGCCAGCCATGGGTCGTAGCGGGCCGACCTCGCTTCGGGCATGAGCTTTGGGTTCATTGCCTGAACGAGATCGAGCCGTTACGGCTTAGGCTGGTGATGAGGACTCTCGGCCTACACCAGGAGTGGATCGAGGTAGGAGAGCTGCGGGGGATAGGCAAGAAGACGTGCGGTCGCACGAAGGTGATTGACTCGAGAGTCCGGTTCTCAGACCAGTACGCCGACTGGCAGCGTGGCGGGACCTGAGTCACTTCACAGGCGATAGACAGCTCCGAGTACCTCCGACGCTACTGGGAGGTTTACGTCGGCCGACCCCAGATGAGGGTCTTAGGGGTATGTATGCATGCACTCTCTTTTTTTAATTTAATTACAAATGCTTTGTATATCTATTATGCTACTAATATGTGATGAATGCAGGATGCGCGGGACATAGTGGCGATGGACTTGCAGACCCACCTCCATAGCTTGGAGGCCCAACTGGCTACCACACGGGTAGACCTACAGACCCTGGTGAGTGTTTAAATTATCTATATGCAAATGAATTCTTGAATTATTGATGATTAGCCACTGACAATCTCAATGAATGCAGCGTGCCCAGCAGGGAGCAGCGGTGAGAGAGACGGGAGAGGCCTCCAGCTCGAGAGGACCTAGTGTAGAGACGACTGCACTAGCGGAGCAGTTAGCCGGAGCAGTGACACGGGCCGAGGCAGCAGAGCGCGACCTCGCCATACGGGTATGCCTTAAACTTTAAACTCCAACTTCCATTCCATTATTTATATGATATGCTTATAAAAACTGTGTTTACAGACTGAGGAGCTTCGGGCCTCTCTTTCCTGCATCGAGGAAGGACAGCGGGCAATGGTCACCCGGGTGAGTTATTTATTTTCAGTTGTTTATTGCTTATCTCATGAATTATTGAATTATGTATATGGAACTGATGATTTGTTTGAATGTTTGCAAACCTCGGAGCTACAGGCAGCGCTTACCCAGACCGCTTTAGCCGGGGCGGAGTTGGCCATCCGCGAGCAGCGGTTCGCGGAGCTTGAGAGGGCCTTGAGGCGGCGAGAGGAGCTACCTCAGGACGTAGCAGAGCTGAGAGTCGCCCTCGAGATGGAGCGCAGGGAGCGTGCACGGGAGCGAGAGGAGCACCGTGAGCAGGAGGCAGCACGCGAGCGGGAGCTTGCATGGGAGCGGGAGGAGCGCCGTGAGCAGGAGGCAGCACGTGAGCGGGAGCTAGCAGACTTGAGGATCCAGCTAGCCGTCACTCAGGAGCGGCTAAGGTCGACCGAGGAGCGGCTTCAGCGAGGCTAGGAGCGAACACGGGCTACGGGGTATGCCTTCACCAGCTCTACCTTCGTGGCAGGTTCCTCTCTTCGGCAGAGGAGCGAGGCAGAGGAGCAGGTTCGAGCTCCAGCTACTTCTCGGGGGTCCATGCCCCCTCCACGAGTGCCTCGTCGGGAGGACGAGAGTGAGGCCGAGAGTAGGAGAGAGGAGGGTGGAGGCGAGAGCTGAGAGAGACTTTACTTGTACTCCTCCACCCTCACACCTGTACTCAGATATACATTTGACATATATATATATGAGATTGAAAATTTTTTGTTTACCTGAGCACTTGTGGACTTGTGTTTTCTTCTACTTTCTCGCTTTTTGCTTTTGCCCTGCGCCTGTAGCTTGAATAAACAGGTTAATCCATCTGTTCGACTTGGCCCCTTGCTCAATAAGCAAGGGGATGTTTTATTTTGACCTTGATAACGGGTCAAAGGGCCAAGCCTTTAATCAATGAAGGTAAATGATAAACAAAATATAGAAAAATGCGACATGCAAGCAAGTAAATGCCAACTAAAAATAAAAGATGCCCACACAAAAATGCAACCAAGCACATGCACAACAACGGTTTCAAAATCTTCAATTTTTTTATTTTTATCATTTTATTTTCTCTCTCTTTTTTTATTTTAGATTTTCAAAATGACGTCCTCGCCAATGGGCATTTATTGGGAAATTGACGTTTGCTTGAAAGGCGTTTATTAAAAAAACACATTTTTTAAATTTTTTTTTATATAATGACGACTTCTTGAAAGTCGTTAATTTTAAAAAAGACGCCTGTAGGCAGAGGCATTGATTCGTATTTTTCATTTTTTTGTCTTTTTTTTGTTAACTAAGGACGTTAATTTTGATAATTATATATTTTTTCTTTTTTTTCTTTTTTTCGAAAGCGGGCATAATACAGGGCTTTAAACCTTACGCTATCATGATCTTAAATTCATTAATCTTTCTCGAAAAACTTAACAAAGGGGTCAGCGTGCTCAATGACTTATGCTTCTACTCATATTCTCTCGCAGCCCATCCTTCTTAGTCAGTCTTTATCATTCCTCGAGTTTAGAACTCACCATGGAGAGGGAAAAGAAGAATAATTTGGGGAATCTCACGAGAGGTTTTCAAGAATGGGGAACGCTCCTTCCCTGCCCTAATGCCTGTTGGGATTCGGTTTTCGGCTTAGGGAAATTTCGTTGCTCTTTTCGCCCTTATTCATGCATACTTACGACCAGGGTTTTCCATGCGGGGACTTTGCCCTCTTGATATGCTTTCTTTTATAATAACTTCTCTTTTTTTCTTCTTTTCCTTTCTTCCGAAATAGATAAAAAGCTAATTGTACATGGGCTTTAAGTATTTTGTTCCCTTTTAGGCCCTGACTTCCACCTACTAGGGCGGTGGGCAGGTTTGGTTAGTAAGCCTTGACTCGTACTCCCTCTCGTGAGCCGAGGAGAAGAGAATAGGTAAGGTTTTTACACTCTTAGTTTGAGTCGGACTTTCCTTGAATTTCGGGCTGCTTGAGTTTTAAAAGTAGAGCGTGTAGTGTGTGCGTGAGTTGACCCCAAAGTTAAACCATCAAGACTGAAGAATGAATTAGGGATTTTGATTGTTCGGGCTCGTGGCCCATGTACCATATCTGCCTTTTGTTTTATTTTGCTTTTCTATTTTTCTTCTTTTTGTTTGTTTTTGGTCACTTTTTAGTATTTTTTTTAGTTTTTAGGGGTAGTATTTCTTTAAATAGAGACCATTCCAAGGATGAGTTAGCTCTTCACCTTCAGCATTAATTAGTTTGTAAGCATTGTCAGGATAAACATCTTTTATAACAAAGGGACCTTCCCAGTTTGGTTGAAGTTTTGAACAAGGTCCACCTGATTTTATGAAGATTCTTTTAATTACCATCTCACCGACTTTAAATTTTCTTTCAATCACTTTCTTTTGATAAAAACGTGAAAGTCTATTTTGATAAATACGTGCATGCTCAGCAGCGACCAGACGCTTCTCATCTAGGAGTTCCAACTTAGCAAGGAGAGATTCGCGACGCTCATCAATGGGGAGCTCCTTGTCCAATTGTACTCGTAGAGAAGGTATAAGAATCTCATAAGGAACTACCGCCTCCATTCCATAAGTGAGGGCGAAAGGGGTTTGCCCAGTAGGAGTACGAATAGAGGTGCGATAAGCCCAAAGAGCTTCAACTAATTTTTCTGGCCAATCCGCAAATTTAGTAGCCTCACACGTTTTCTTGATAATTTTAATCAAAGTTTTATTAGTCGCCTCTGCTTCGCCATTGCCTTGCGGATAATAAGGAGATGAATGATGCAATGCAATGTTATACCTGTTGCAGAGGTCCTGAATCTCCTGAGAGATGAATTGTGGCCCATTGTCGGTGACGATGGTACTTGGGATGCCGAACCTTGCGATGATGTTCTTCATTATAAATTTACAGACGGTTGACGCTTTTATCTCCACGTAAGCTTCTGCTTCCGCCCACTTGGTGAAGTACTCCGTCGCCGTGAGTATAAATGACTTTGGTTTTGTGAGGAGGGTCGGGTCACCAAGATGTCCAATGATATCGAAAGCCCACATGGAGAAAGGCCATGGGGAAGATATAGGATGGAGTGAAGAAGCAAGAGAATGAATTTTGTCGGCGTGCAGTTGGCACTTAACACACCTTCGAATATAGATGGAACAATCCTCTTCTAGAGTGTGCCAATAGAAACCTAGTCTAAGGATCTTCTTAGCTAGCATCTGGCTATTGACATGACCACCACATACTCCTGAATGCGCCTCTTCCACGACCTTCCAAGATTCATCATCGTCTAGGCATCTTAGCAAAACTCCGGTAAGACCTCTTCTATAGAGCACACCTCCAACCAAAGTGTACCGCTGAGCAACTCTTCGAATGACTTTCTTTTCTTCAGCCGTGGCCTCTTCGGGATACGATTGATCTTGGCAATACTTAGCAATCTCGTAATACCACGGCTTTTCTTCATCGTCCAATTCTTCCTCCAAATCCAATAGCATGACTTCCTTAATGACTCCACCTTGTTTAATCTTCCTAAGCACCTCCTCCTTAACACTAAGGAAAGCTGGATCTTTAATAGCTGGAGTGAGTCGCTTGTGAACAATGATAGAATGGGAATCCCTTTTGGGAAGGAAAACCAAGGAAGAAGCAAGAGAAGCAAGAGCATCAGCTAAAATGTTATGTTCATGAGGAACGTGAACGAAGATTAATTTAGTGAAAAGCTTGGTATAAGCGGAAGTCAATTCTTGGTAGGGTTTGAGCTTAGGATTGAGCGTGCGGCACTTGGAGAGCACTTTGCGAAGAATAAGCTGACTATCACCTACAATCCGCAATTGGGTAACACCAAATTGATGAGCGACCTCTAGTCCATCCAGAAGAGCCTCATATTCAGCTATATTATTTGTAACTAGAAATGCAAGCTGAGAGGCGAGTGGAATAGTGATACCCTCCGGTGATAGAAGAACAACACCAACCCCTTTCCCTTTTGAATTCAAAGCTCCATCAAAATGTAACGTCCACATTGAATCGGATTGATTGACGGACATTAGTTCATCATCTGGAAACTCTGAGTGAACAGGGTCAAATCTAGGGAGAGGGTGATGAGCAAGATGTTCTGCTATGGCATAGCCTTTAATCACTTTTTGCTGAATGTAGATGATGTCAAATTGAGAAAGGAAGCTTTGCCATCGTGCTAATCAGTCGGTGAGAACAGATTTTTCAAGAAGGAATTTGATTGGATTCATACGGGCGATGAGGTGAACTTCGTGAGCTAAGAAATAATGCTTGAGTTTCTGAACTACCCAGACTAAAGCAACACAAGTCTTCTCTATAGCTGAGTACCTCTGCTCACAGGGGTTGAAAAGCTTTGACAAATAGTAGGCCGCCCTTTCTTTTCCTTCTTCATCAATTTGGGCCAAAATAGAGCCTACAGAGTCATCCAGGTGGAAATATAAAAAACAAGCGGTTTGCCTGGAACTTGCGGCCTCGGGACAGGAGGATTTGAGAGATAATCCTTCAATCCGTCAAAAGCTGCCTGACACTTGTTATCCCAAATAAACTTGACTCCCGGCTTAGTAAGCTCGTAAAATGGCTTACATCTTTGTGAATGCTGGGAAACAAACCGGCGAATAAATTACAACCTCCCGATCAATCCTTGAACTTCTTTCTAATTTCTGGGAGGAGGCATTTCCCTTATAGCCTTTGCCTTGTTGGGATCAATTTCAATACCCCTCTTACTCACGATGAATCCAAGCAACTTCCCTGATGAAACTCCAAATACGCATTCTTAGGGTTCATCTTTAATTGATACTCCCGTGCTCTTTGCAAGACTTTAGTCAGAACTCCAGGATGCTCAATCCTTGTCCTTGATTTCACTACCAGGTCATTGACATACACCTCAATGTAAATGTGGATCATATCATGAAAAATTGCCATCATAGCCCTTTGATAGGTGGCTCCAGCATTCTTAAGTCCAAAGGGCATGACCACATAGCAATAAGTTCCCCATGGTGTAGTGAATGATGTTTTCTCTTGATCTTCCTCGGCCCGGCGAATCTGATTATAACCTGAAAAGCCATCCATAAAGGAGAGAGTTTCATATCCTGTCGTATTGTCAATTAAAACATCAATATGAGGGAGGGGGAAGTCATCTTTAGGACACGCGCGGTTGAGGTCCTAAAAGTCTATACAAATTCGCACCTTTCCATCATTCTTCATGACTGGGACGATGTTAGCCACCCAATTGGGGTATAGGACAACTCTGACGAATCTAGTCTTATGAAGCTTATCGACCTCTTCTTTCATCTTTAATGCCATATTAGGGTGGAAACGTCTCAACCGCTGTTTGATCGGAATGGACCCTTGTTTAAGTGTAAGTCAATGTTCGACAAGCGCAGGGTCTAGTCCAGGCATATCTTCATAACTCCATGCGAACGTGTCCTTATATTCTTGAGGACCAAAATAAGCGCCTCCTCTTCGGAGGGCGGCAAGTTTTTGCTGATGAGGATAATCCTAGGGTCTTCCTCAGTACCCAGATTTATTTCTTTGGTCGGCTCTTCTACTGAGGCTGATGGTTCATCAAATCTTCTCATGCCACTGGCAAAAGCATCAGCCTCGTCCTCATATTCTTCACAACCTTCATTCCCCTCTTCAATAGGGTCTTCATCATTCATTATCTCATAAACACCAAAACCCTCATTAAAAGCATAAGCATCCTCATATTCTATTTCTGGCAGGATAATCTGATTCTCCACCAATTCGGGAATGGCTAAACAAGCCTGACACCTTCTAGCTAATTCTCTAAGAAATCTACAGGGAATCTGCTTACCCTTGGATTTCTTATGTGAAACTACCCCATGAGCCTTAACATTATAAGAATAAGAACAACTAGCCTGATCACTAGAACCTGACGAAGGAGAGAAAGGAGGGGAAAAATGGGTACAAAAGGGGATACAGATGAAGACCCCTCACCGGAGGGGTAGGGAAGGTTCCCTAATGAATCCCAGAAGAGCGGCCCCTGGGTCGGGACACACTCAGGAAGAAGGTAGGAGGTCTCCTCAATGGAGATGAAAGATTGGAAAATTTGAATTTTGGCGTTTTTTTTCTTCATTTTTGTTTTCAAGAAGAAGGCAATGAGAGGGAGGAATAGGGGGTGGAGTTGAAATTGAAAGATTGGCGAAAGATTAGATCAATGATGGCCCGCACGGGGGCGTGATGGAGAGTGTGGAAAATTGCTGGAGGAGAAAGGGAGGAATTAATGGAGAATCTGGAGATGAATGTGGAGAAAAAGTTATTAAGACCGCCGGCGGTCTAGGGATGTCTGAGGAAATCATTTTATTAAACAAACGGCCCAAAGCCGTTGGATGAATGGTCTTGACAAAGAAGAGGCCGGCCCACAGCCTGTCTGTGTTAAAGCCCTCTTCGAATGGTTCATCAGGCTCTCCAGTATCTGTATAATTGCTTAACAACTACCTCTTGTCTGAAATTACTGCTGGCTTCTCAATCAACTCATGAATCAACGGCGGCCATTCCGGATCAGTCGGCATAAACAGTCGGCTCAAAGCAATGGAAATGTCATTCATGTCAAACCATCTATACCAGTCACATTCGGGGTCATCCATCTTTCTTCTTTTATCTGGCCGCAAGGATTCCAGGGCCTTGTAAGTAGCCAGTGGGGCTATATGCCGAGCAAACTGTCTTGCATGTACATCTTGACAATCTAGCATGGAAGTAATTATCGTGGTTTGCTCATCATTATGAGTCTCCCCTTTTATAAAATGTGTTTGTAAGGTCCATGTAAGAGGCTGCCGGTCTATCTTAAAAGTGGAAGTCATGACGGCCCATGGCTGATCTTCATCCTTGTTTTTACCTGGCCCTTTGTATCCTAGGCCACCCCGGGGAATCGTCTTTTGGTGCCTGATTGGCTTAACCCGGCCTTGGAGATTGACCCCTAAGCCTTTACCAGTTTTATACCCCATTTTTAATAAGATATTCCATCCAAGCGTGTTCATCATGTTCTTCTTTTTCTTTCCTTGGGGAGGCAGGGGTGTCATTACTGATGAAGCTGGTTTAGTGACTGGGGGTCTCAACAAATCTCGCCGTGGGTCTGTAACATCCAAGACTGAAAGCAAAGGCCTATTGGAAGGCCACATGGAAGGTACTGAAGTTGCTGAATGTATGTCTTCCGTTGGCAAGATGGGCATGCTAGTAACTTTGATAATGCACCCTTTGTGTGGAAACTTTATGCATTGATGGTTCGTGGAGGGTACAGCATCAAGTTCTTGAATATAAGGACGGCCCAGGATGCCGTTGAATGTCGGATCCATGTCTAACATGTGGAAATCTGCTATGACTGTCACTGGACCCAGACCAACTCTTAGAGTGATCATCCCCAGAGGCGGCTTCTTGGTATTATCATAAGCTGTGACGGTAATGGTAGATGGCCGGATTTGACTTTCGGAAATACCGCACATCTTCAAGGTGCTTGGCAGCAGAACATTAATGGATGCCCCGGTATCAACCAAACTTTGCTTTACAGCTATCTTGTTAATGTCAATAGTGATACACAGTGCGTACTTTCTAGTCGGCTGAGGAGCTAATTCATGTTCATAGAAAGTAATAGCCGGTTGATTGCTGGCCGGATTCAAAACTGTAGTGACTTGTTCAACAGGAATGTCCTCATTGACCATTACTTTTTGCAAATATTGCTTCAAGGCCAGCTGATGTGTAGTCGATCTTTTAATCAATTCCAAAACAGAGATTCGGGCTGGCGTTCTGTCCAAATGCTTCAATAAATCATATTCCGTGCTCGGTGCAGATTCTTGCTCCTGTTCTCCTTGTTCTTGTATCGGTTCCTGCTCCCGCTGGGGAAACACTTGATGAAACATCCGTCCACTACGGAGCACCATGGTTCTGGGTGCCTCTGTCGAGCCTGGAGTGGGTAAAGGAGTAGAGGAGGTAGAGTGAATAGTGGTATTGGGTGTTGGATTGGCAGGGGGAGGGGTTCCTGTAAGGGGCCTTGCCGGCTGGGGGTTATCAGAATGTGGCGACGGGGATCGAGTGACAAGGAGGGGCCTTGGAAGCATGATGGTGGATAGGGTGGATTGTGACGAAACAGGAGGGGTGATGATTGCCGGCGAGCGGCGGATAAGAAGAGGTCTATTTGGTGAAGGGTTTTGGGGTAGAGGAGAGTTCGTGGATTGGCGTAAAAGAAGAGGCTGTGAAGGGATGGTGGAACGTATAAGGGTGCGTTGTGGCTGGGAAGTGGGTACAAGCTGAGGCCTTCTTATCAGTTGTGGCGGTTGGGATGGATTGGAATTTTGAGTAATGACCCCGACAGAGGCATTTTCATTATGCCAAACCTGCCCCCTTTCCACTTCATGGATTGAGGTGACCAGGTTCACTTGTTGATTCTGAACTGGGTGCTCTGGTAGCGGGGTATTAACAATCCCCATATTTGGCTAGGGTGCAGGAGCCTATTGTTGATGTGGAACCTGTTGCTGACCTTGTTGTGGTTGCTGAACTGGTGGTTGCCGGGGAGGCCTTCGAGCCTTCAAAGAAGCGATGACCCTCCTCATCTCATCCCAATTGATATCACCTTGATCATTCATGTCATGTATGTAATCCTTAAAATGAAAACAATAATCAATGTTGTGCCCCGACTGTCGATGGAAGACGCAATACCGGGAGGTGTCCACATTTTGCGGCCATACTGCCCTTTCTTTAGGCAATGTGAGCAGGTTAGCAGCCATGAGGGCGTTAAAAATGTCTGACAAACTCTCAGGTAGCGGAGGGTATTGGGCTCTTCGTGGGCCCATCGGCCTTCTTGGTTGTTGCAGTTGTTGTGGTTGATAATTAGCCGGGGGGCACCTGGTGATATTGGTTTTGTGGAGCAAAGGGGAGTTGTTGTTGTTGAGGAGATGGAGGAGGCCTTAGGGTCTGAGGAGGATTATTATTTGGCTGGTGGACTTGGTTCTGGAAGGCGGGCTGTTGTGGTGATGGCCCTTGGTTCGGAGGGTGGCGGAAAGGAGTGGAATTGCCGAACGCGCTCACATGTTCATTGATAACAGTGCCTTCAGTAGTGGGGCCAGTATTACTGGTATTAACATTCTTCCTGATCACCTTTGGCCTTGGTTCAAACATGCCCATAATGGGCGAATCTTTCATTTGAGTCTGTATGTACCTAGCTCTTTCATAGAGCTCCTCCATAGTGCTCAATTTGTTCATGGCCAAAATATGACGGAATTGTGGAGCGGAGTTTGATATTATCATTTTTACTTGTTCTGTCTCCGACAATGTATCCTTTAACTTCTCGGCCATAGCCCTCCATCTATCAGCAAATAAGACGAAGTCCTCCTCGGGCTTCATCTTCTCAACAACCAAATCAGTAACATACAAGGAGGGACCCACACGGTCCTTGTACTTCTGCAAAAACTTCCGTTGAACTACATCAAAATCGCCGGCATCAGCCGGCTCCAAAGAATAAAACCATTCCAGTGCTGGGCCATCCAAAGACCGCCTAAAGAGATAAGCCAATGAGTTCTTATTATCCTGCCAGAATGATGCTTCATACAAAAAGTCCTTCAAATGGATGTGCGGATTGTCCGTGCCATTATACCGCCGGAAATTTGGCATTTCAGATGGTGGTAGGTGAAAAACTGGCATAGGGGGGAGCATAATTTCAGGAGCGACCTTGGATGCAGTAACCCTCTTAAGCTGTTCCTCCATACTAGCCATCTTTTGGAGGAGTAGAGCATGGTTATCAGACTCGGCTGGGGCCAGACGAAAAGAGTGTTGGTTTGTCATAGGCCTTCTCAAAATTTGAGAAACAGGAGGTTGTTGAGGCCTAGCAACGGAGTGACTTACCGGTTGGGCCGGCATAGTCATAACAGGAGTTGATGGGCGCGAGGGCACCCTAGGTGCGACCATCGGGTCGTTGGGAGAAGTAGCAGAATGGCCACCCATGGCCTGGTGAGGGTCAGAAGATGATGGGATAGACTTCCCCTTTAAGAGGGCTTGAGCCGCCTGGCGCTGGGAGTCATCCAGCTGAGCAAGAGCTTTGAGAAATTCGTTGAAATTGAGAGAAGGGGAAGTGTCCCCTGAAGTATTCTGAGTAGTAGGTTGAGCTTGGGAAGAAGGTTCAACCTCCAAAGAAGTGGTGTCCACCATGTGGACTTGAGTGGGAGAAGAAGTGTAATTTCCCTCATAGTAGACAGGATCCTGAGAGGGAATCTCATAGAACGGGTCAGAGTGACCCTCCTCATAACCATCATAAGTATACCCGTAGTTGGCCATATTGATGATTTTACTTGAACGCAATTTCATGCTTGAGGAGAAAGAAATGAATTTTCGACAATGGAATACAACCAAAAGATATCAAGCAAAAGAAACACACAAGTTGTAATGAGCCCAAAGTTTTAAGATTTTCCCTTGGAGATTAGGATAAGTTCAATATTAGGTTCTCTCTTTTGAAGGTGGATCCTGGTTGAAATTTTGGGTATAATCTCCGAGTATCTAGATTTTTCTCTCTCCTTTCCAACGTATGGGTCAACTATACTCTGTGTACTTCAATGGTACAACCTGCCCGGCGTCCATGAGGGAATCTACGGGTACGAGGACTTACGGAGGCTTGGCTTAGAATTTCCAGTCCAATGAGACGGAATGCTCAAAGGAGGGTCCCTCCTTTACCAAGAGGGGTGTAGCTCCTAAAAAAATGTGGGGAGAGGAGGTCTCCCAAACCGATGCCCTGGATGCAATCTAATGCAGGCAATATCAAGCAGGTGATATCGAAATAGATTAGACAAATAAACACCAATAATCAGCACTTCTGTGGGCACAGAAGAAAATGACGACCCAGACAAGGTCGCTATATCAACAGGCAGCGTCTGCGGTGCAGTCGGTAGTTGTTGTGAACAGTGCAAACAAGGAACAATAAAAACAAAATGGCGCCTTGGAGCGAGGCGCTGATTCTGTGAAAAATGCCTCTGGGAAGGGGCGTCAAATGACAGTGAACAATGCTCGTGGTAAAAATGATGATAATAAAATGACGCCTCGCGATAAGGCGCTGAATCAGTGAATGACGCTTCTGTGGAAGGCGTCAAATCGTGCAGTAAGTAACAGCGAGCAGGAAAAGACGCCTTGGTGTGAGGCGTTAAATAATGAAAAGACGCCTCTGAGAAGGGGCATTAAAACACTGTAAACAGTAATCAGATGAAGACAAAATCAATGGTAATCAATGGAAATGATGCCTTTGTGCAAGGCGTTGAATGATGAAATGACGCCTCTGTAAGGGGCGCGAATTATAAAAATGCAGAAAAACCCTATTCAGTTCAGAGAACCGAAAGCCCTGGTGACAGACAGGAATCAAATTTTCTCACTAAATAATGATATTCAAAATTTAACTAATCAATGGGAGGCGCGCACGTGGTGCACAAGGGGAGGGTGCTACTTGGAGCACAGTGGAGGGATACGCGAGGGTACCAAAGGAGGGGAACGCGAGAGTGCTAATAGGAGGGATACGCGAGGGTGTCAATGGGAGGGTGCTACGTGGAGCACAATGGAGGGGTACGCGAGGGTACCAAAGGAGGGGCACGTGAGGGCGCCAATAAGAGGGGCACGCGAGGGTGCCAAAGGGAGTGTGCTACGTGGAGCACAATGGAGGGGTACGCGAGGGTACCAAAGGAGGGGCACGTGAGGGCGCCGATAGGAGGGGCACGCGAGGGTGCCAAAGGGAGTGGTAATCAAACTAAAAACAAAAGGAGTCCCACTGTGATCGCCAATTTGTAGATTATGAAAAATCCACTAAAGAAAAGAAGAAAAAAAAGTACGTGGTGCTAATGAGGAGTGTGATTGCCAGAGGTGTTACCTCAAGAAGAATAAAGTGATCGCATATACCTTATATTGAGAGATTGTGGACTTTTCCTTCCTCCTTCTACCGGCCGGCCGATGAAGGGGGTTCTTAGCTTGATTACCTTGCAAAAACACACAAAACCAAATGAAAAGAATGGATTAGCCAAAAGGTGTAGTATCAATGCTCTAAAAGTATGAAATTGACCAAATGAAACATGAACACACCTTGTGTGTTTTATTTTTTTTAAACCCCTTAGAAGGAGTAACAAAGGTATGGAGATATGAATGCAATGATATATGCAGCAAGATATGATGTGAAAGTGGCAATGTCTTCTAGCAAAATAGCTAGAAAGAATAAGATGAAGATGCTGATGTTAATAAAAGGGATTGAAGGCAAGAGCTCCTCACTGCTGTGCGTGCAGCAGTATTGGGAGAAGAAACCAAAGAGCTGAACAGCAGATGATGATGATAACCACCGTGGGAGAGAAGAATCAATCGCCAGGAAGGAGAAAGATTACTTAAAAATAACTCCTGCAAAATAGAAACTCTCTTCTCCCTGTTAAAAACAAACTCTCACAGTGGTTCTCTCTGTTATGTATCGTTCTTGCACTGCCTTCATATGCACGCGTGAGAGAAGAACATCAGGGGTATTTATAACCCAAAAATCCTTGTGATAATAGGATCAAAACAAGGTAATGGACCTCCAATAAGAAACCCGCTTCCCAATCAAACACAATGTGTAAAATGGGGAAGGGATCATTACTGGAAATAAGCAGGCGAAAAGGGAACGGAATCGGAAATGATGACCTCTCAAAGGGCGTCAATTAAAAATGACGACATTACCAAAAACATTAATTGAAATGACGACGTGAACTCAACCGTCAATTCCTGGATTTAATTATGGCAACAACTGACTTTCCTTATAAAGAATTCTGAAATGACGCCTTCAGGTATGGCCGTTAAATAATAAATGCCCCTCATAGGGACGTCAATTCTTTGATTTTTCTTTTTGTTTAGGATTCGTAAAAATCCAGAAATCAACACCTCTAGACGCAGTCGTCCATTTATTAAGAGGCGCCCTTGGCTAGGCCGTCAGTTAAATGACGCCCCTTGTCAAGGCGTTAATTCCAATTATCAAAGAAAAATGCCGGCAAATCACAATTAACACACAGAAAATAGAAAAACTTCATATTAAAGCCAATATTGAAGTCCACTTTGGGGCGTCACATGGTGACATGAGATTTACTCAACATAGCATCGATTTTAGCATGTCTACACCTCCGTGCCCAAGTTAATTTCAATAAGTTCATCTACCGTGGCCTGGCCGCCATCTTCAATTTCCGGCGGTGCCGGCAGCAAGTCGACGAAATCCTGATCTTCGCCATCTTCTGCTTCAAGGACACCATAGGTGTCACCTTGCTCAGCCTCGCCGGACAATGAGGCTTTGCTGGTATCCCCCGCCTCTTGGCTCGCGGGCCGTGGCTTCGAGGGTCCTTCTGTGCGGAGAAATAGAGGACTTCTCTGGGGACTTCTTGGTAATTATCATAGAGGGCTCTAGCTGGGGCCGAAGTGACGGATTGCCACACCAGGGGCTGGTTCTCCGCCAGTGGTCGAGGTTGCCCGTTCTTAGCTGCATCTTCAAAAATCTGGTGCTGGACTGACACCATGTAGACACCCTTTTCATGGCTGCATGTCACATGGGGGCGTGGCGGAGCCACCACATAATCTCCCACTCTGAGCTCATCTATCTCAATCAGATCTTGAGCAATATCCTTGAAGACGTAGCAGTCTTCGATAGAGTGGCCTAGTATTTGGTGATAAGGGCAGAACAAGGGGTCACCGCTTTTGCGAGCATCTTGCGGCCTCTTGGACCTTGGGAGGGAGACCTTGCCATAGTAGCAAGCCCACTCAAAAATTCCTCAGGTTTTATTCCTCGGGAAAGAGTAGGGTCTCTGCATCCTCTCCCACAGCGTGGGGTTTCGCTCGGCCGATCGTCTGACCAGGGAAGCAGCTACATCCTTAGCCTCCCTTTTCAGGTGCACGGGGGCATTCGGGACGGTGCTCAGGGACTGGTGCGTGCCGATCCTCTGTTGGAGGAGGATGCCCCTGATGAGGTCGAACACGAGTGCAGTCACTTCGGCCAAGCGAGCCTTCAGCATTTCAATTTCCCGCGGCTGCTGATAGCATAGGGCAAATAGGGCAGAGTCGCACCGAGGGAGGCCCGGGGTCTGACTTGCTTCCCCATTCTTTGCATCGGTGTCAGACGAGGGCAATGGTGCACCGCTGCTGCAGTCATTTGGGGTTGGTCCTTCAGAGGAGGATGGGGCCTTCCCCTTGTTCCTGCAGGGAGGTGGATTCCATAGGAATACCTCTTCACCCTGCTCTTCATTAGCCGAAGGCTTAAGGTGCGGGCGACCTTCAACTTCTTGTGGAGCTGCGGCGCCTGTGAGGCTATCGCCGTCCGAAGCCGAGACTGATATGACGTCGGCTTCGTAGGAGTCTTCTAATGAAAAACCTAATCCTGGGTGCCAGGTGATTTGCAGCAATCTCTGGTCCAGGTTTGGTGGGTTCCACATCTTTTTGAACATGTCCTTCCGACTGGAGAGCTGGCAAAAGGGGATCCCTTGTTTTCTGGTCATTCTGGCTACACGGCCGGTTATGTCAGGCAGTCCCGTGATCGGGATGAATTGGTCATGCAGTTCGTCGGGGAGTTTGCAATCATCGTCCCCTCTTACCGGGTGCTCATTAGCCACATAGAAAATAGTAGACCATCTTTCGGGGTTAGGCGCCTCAAAGGTCTTCAATGGTTCAACCACTTGGCAGTCAGCCTCTGCGAGAGGCTTAATGATCCCAAACGGGACCCTGATGTCCTCCAGCAAGTCTTCGAGGTGTGGCAACCCCGGTGTAGGGTAGATGGAAAGGGGAGTGGCTTTGAATACTCCTACTGCCCCAGAAACAAATGACACTTGACGGGGAGCCACATAGCCTGGCGGTGGTGGAGGGAACCAATTGTCGGGCTCCGCCTTCTTCTTTCCCTTGTCCAGGGTGACTTGGGGAGCTTGATTCGGCTTCTCTAGATACAAATTGGTGTCTGAGAGATGGCACTCGAACATCTCAAAAGGGTGGAGGTCAACAAAGATTCTCTCCTCCTTCCCGTTGCCGGGGTACTTGATGCATTGATGCAGTGTAGACAGCACTACCCTGTTTTGGTGTAGCCAAGGCCGGCCGAGCAATGCTTTGTAGGAGGTGTTGGAATTAATCACATGAAACTGGACCTTAGTTGTGAAATCACCGAGAGAGAGGTTAAACTCTGCAATCCCCATGGGGACCTCGCACTTCTGGTTGAAGCCAGCAATCTTAACATTCTTGACCTCGATCAAGTGTACATCAAAGTAATGTTTCTGGTACATCCGATAGGGGAGTATGTTCACTGCCGCCCCAGGGTCAATCAATACTCTATTGATGGGATGCCCATTCAGCTGCCCCCTCATGTAGAGTGGCCTGTTGTGACTGCAGGTAGGTAGGAGCATATCTTCTTCTGTAAAAGCCACAGCTATCTCGGGTGACATTTCTGCAAGGCAGGCTTCCACATATGCTGGTGTCTACAACGCTGCGATGACGGCTTGTCGTGTCTCTTCATCTAGAGATAAAATCTCCCAGATGGTGAACCTGGCTGGGATCTTCTTTAGGTGCTTGACTATTCTATTGCTAGCTCGGACCTCGAGCAACTTCATCTCCTCAGCTCTACTGCGCCTGCCCCCAGTCTGGGCCTGGGGAGCCAGCTCAGCGGGTGCTTCCTCCACTGGGTCAGGTATCACTTGAGCTTGCGAGGGGCCTGTTAGGTCACTTCCTTCTCTTGCATGAACTCGGCAAGGTTCGGAATGTTGTCAGGTTCTTCCCTTGACCGAGAAGGAATTACTACCAGCGGGGCCGAGAGGCTACTTGCTTCTTTGATCTGTTGAGACTCGCCCGGCATGACTGCATTCCCCCTTGAGTTGTGAGAAACTCAATAAATGAAGGGATATTCTAGCCTACCGGCTCTCCGGGGTAGAGACCCGAGGGAGGGGGGATCTCCATGCCTAGGACCCTAGGTTCAGGGATATGATATGGTTGTTCTCCCCTAAGCAGGTGGTTAAGGTTGGCCTGAGGAGGGCGCCCCCACTTCCTTCCCGACCTAGTGGCATGCTGGGAGGTGGATGCTTCGGCCTGATTCACTTTCGACGGCTCGGCGGGCGTCTCTTGCTCTTCTCCTCCCAGGGAGAGGGCGGTGTCAAATAATGCTGAGAGAGTGTTGCAAGAAAGAACAACCCCGCTCTTCTTCTTGTTTCTGGGCCTTCTCTGCTTCTTTCTCTTCTTTTCTTCAGTGGCTGGCAACTGGCCTTGGGGAGGCTCACCCCACAAGAGAGGTTCTTCCTTCGCCTCGACTTCTGCCTCCGGAGCTAGTTCAAGTGACTCGAGCTCCTTCCAAGGGACATACTCCTTCAGCTCCACAGGCTGGATTTCGGGCTGTTCGTAATCTTCGAGCCCATCAATAATGGCCTAGAGTCTTTCCACTGCAGGACTGGTTTCTTTGTGCACCCACATCGGGACGTGCTTTTTCTTGTTGTAAGTGGGGCGCCTCATGACTAGCCTGGGGGCTGTGTCATGCCAAACAGGCGTCACTGGTGGTGGTGCTGGTCGGGGTATAACACCCCTTATGTGAGCCTCCGGTGTGGGCCGGGGAGCTTGCCTTCTCCTTCTATTCCTTGTCGACGTAGTCTACCAACCTCCTTGGTCTTGAGCTGGCGCCATGACGAAGGCATCATAAGTGGCCTTTGTGCTATCCTCCGCCCACTCTTCAAGTAGTTGCTGGTACAAAGACACCATGTTGACACCGGTGCCGAGGCTCGGCATCTCGTGCGGCTGCGGAGGGTCTATCTTGTGCCCCCCCATATCCAGTTCTCCCTTCCTGATCAAGGATTCAATGACATCCTTGAAGATGTAACATTCTTCGATAGTGTGCCCCAGCATCTGGTGGTACGGGCAGAAATGAGGATCGTCCTTCTTCTTTATGTCACCAGGCCTCTTCAGTTCTGGCAGCGTGATTTTGTTGTATCTGGTGGCCCATTCAAACAAGATCCGGGACTTATCTCGAGAAAAAGAATACAACTTATTCCTCATCTTCTCCCGCAGGGAAGGACCTTCCCGCCGCTCAGTAGACCTGGCTGAAGGAGGATTGGCCGTCTCCTTGGCTTTCTCTATCTGTTTCTCAAAAGCTTCGAAGTCCAATGTGTGGACTTCTTGCGGTATCGGTCTCTTTTCGGCCTGCCTGGCCCTCTGGCTTGAGGTAGCTGGAGAAGAGGAGTATCGAGCAAGGAACGCCTCGATCTCTGCTACTATGTTGTTTAGACTGTCAAATGATCGCACCTCAGCGTCGATCATCCTTTCAAGGATTTCCTTTTTCAAGTTCTGTTTACAAATTTGCACTGCACCCTCCTGATGCGGGGGACGTCTTCATCTCATGCTGAGATTTCTCCACCTCTTTATGTAGTCGAGAGCCGACTCATCATTTCTTTGTCTCGTGGCGTAGAGTTCTGCCACGGTTACTTCCCGCTCAGCTATATAGAATCTTTCTTTGAATTTCTTCTGCATGTCGGGCCAGTCTGCAATGGACCCGGCGGGCAAGCTCGAATACCACTCAAAAGCAAGCCCGGTAAGTGTCGAGCCGAAGAATTTGAATAGGTAGGCCTCATCTGCAGCTAGATCCCCCATAACATTCACATAGTAGGCAATGTGCTCCCTGGGAGACCCTTGCCCATTAAACTTCTCAAATTTCGATGGCTTGGTGATGCCGGTCGGGAGCCTCCTGGCCGCATTGTGTGCCGGGTAGGGTACCCGATACACATCAAAGGGCGTGTGATCACTATCACTCCTTTCTGCCAGCTTCATGTCTATCACCTTCTCCAGCATCAGTCTGTTCACCATCGCCGGGTCCATCGGGTTCGGATATAAATGAGCTAGTTGCGCCAGTGGCGTTGTTAACACTGTCGCCTGAGGTGCAATGGTGGATCCCTGGAACGGCGGGTTCTGTGGCGGGGCCGGAGTTGTATGATGTGGCTAGTGCAGGGGTATGCCCCCGGTGTAGCTAGGGATCGGTGGAGACACCGTCGCCTATGGAGAAGCTTCTGAGGCCTGGCCGTTGCCTCCAGGGGTCTCTGGTAATGCTTCGGTTTGCCCGGATGTCGAGGGCTGAGTAGCTCTGTCGGTCAACTACTTCCTTAGCAACTCGATCTCCCTTTGATATTGCTGCATCATAAGTAATACAGCTGGGTCACTCATGGAGAGGCTAGGGGTGCCCCCTCTTTCTTCAGCTGGCGTCTCCTCGGACGACGTGGATGGTCCTCCCGTGATGCCTTCAGTAATGACATTGGCAGCCAGGGCCATTGACGATTCCCCATAGTTAGTTCCTTCAGTGTGAGCTTGTGTCTTCTCGGTTGCTACTTTCCCTCTTCTGGTGAGAGGTCCTGGCCTTGCTGTAAGTCTGGCCATTTCCTCAGGCTCAATCGGTAAGGCCCCGTACCGGCCGAATACTCCTGCCATGTTGCAAGTATAGACCCTTGGGCCTCTGCCTCTTCTCGTCGTTCTACTCGACGTCCTCCCCGGGAAGACCAATCTGTCAAAGACCGACCCCCGTGGCCTCACTCCCTCCCTGAGCGGGGACTGATAACGCTCTTCGGAGCAGTTCCTTGACTCGGCACTAGGCACGGGTCGGGTTCCTTCTTCTTCAAATGCGGAGGCCACTGCCCCCAGCAGTCTTTGGTGACCCAGGGGAGTGCTCCCCGGGCCCCGCAAGTAGTTTCTCATAGCCTGCTCCACTCCTTCCCAGTCCTGGTCAGGAGGGGAGGCAGGTGATACTGCCCTGTTGACAGCAACGGGTATGTGAGATGCATGCTCCTCACTGGCAGCCTGATAGTGGCACCGGTGGTGTCGACGGCGGGTGTTCTCCGATGGGGTCAGTGTGGCCAATGCCGGTTGGTAGACGGGGGCCGATGTCTTGACCCGATCTGCCTGTTGAGCCCTTGCTGGGCAAAAGGTGCTGGGCCCTGCCCGGATCGACAAAGCGAACCGGGCTGCCTTAGGGACCCATGCACACTTGGCTTTATTCGGCCTAGAGGCCGGTTGATACTGCGGTGCCATGGCCGGAGTTGTGGGTGTCATCCTGCCCTTCATCTTTTCCAATGGTTGGAAGGAGTTGCACACTGGTACGGCGGGGACGACGCGTTCCAGGATCATCTCGGAACGTGGCTTGGTGAGATGCACTCTGAAGGTCCCAATGACAACAGACTTGCCGGTGCTGGAGAACCGGCCTCGGGGTGATGTGGTGGCGTGGCTCCTCCGGAGCCTCCTCTGATGAGAGGCCAAACCTTGGCGAGACGGGCCAGCGGTCTGGTGCACGTGGTGCAGGTTGCAGCTCAGCGTCCCTGTAGGGACGGTCTTGGGAGATTCGGCCATTGGTCGACCGGTAGCAGCTTTGGTGCCCCCCTGGATGGAGGTGTTGCTTTCGATCCCATCAGACGCCTCGACGTCCAGCAGGTTCGCGAAGGCCACTCTCAAAAAGTTGGGGAAGCCAACTGAAGGAGGGAAGCTCCCGAAGGTGAGAGGGGCGGCCAAGTAGCCGTTCCGCACATGGCTTTTGACGGGCTGCTAGCCGAAAGCGAGGGCCATCTTGACGTTCGAAATGCAACCTGCATTTGTAAACTGAGGAATTAGTATAACAAGAAGGGGGCCGTGGAGCCCTTAATTCCGGCAAAGAGATGAAGGGTGATCTGGTCCCACCGGGCGTGCCAGACTTGTGGACGCACTTTTTATTTAAATCGTTGTTGGTTATTTGTCAATTAGGTTTATTAAGTGTGTGGGCGTGCCAGTCACAAAGTGACGATTTATTTAGGCTCTGAAGAGCCACAGGTGCGCTCGATCTGACTCAGTCAGGCGATTGTGTGGTTCGGGTCGGGACTGAGACACGTTGTGCCATAAAGGTCACAACGTCATTTACATCCCCTTGGAGAGGGGAATACCCTTGATTAATTACCGAAAATAAGGGCTCCACGACCGAGAGAAATACTAATTCATGCATGAAGGAAATGGTAGCCGGGCTATGCGGTAAGCCCCTGGTGAGGGCATGAACACTCAGATTATGTCGGTCACCTACGGACCATTCCATGTTTGGATGGAAGTTCATACGGAAAACAAGACGGTAACGGGGGATGAATCCGTGCAAATGTCTGCCAAGGGACGGCAATTTCAATACAGGGGGGGAAGTCAGATCCCGGTGAGGGAGGGGACCTTGATGAGATATTGGCCCGAGGTAAGGCCGAGCGGTCACCATGACGAGAGAGACGACTCCCGAGGATGACGTTCGGCTCACAAGAGCATCATTAATATTCCCAGGTTCGGAATCCAAGAAGGAGAGACGAGGGCCATACCGTTATGTTCGTGGGTTGCCTCGAGTGACATTCATCATTGTCGTACATTTATTAGCATTACCTCTTTCGCTGACTATCTTTTACCGTTCACAGACCATGAATTCTTTTCTTGTTCATTGCTACCACCTCCCTTTTTGTTATTTTCTCTTTGCTTAGTATTTCGATTGGAGCTACCCTCCCCCCCTGTTTTATCACAATTATTATTATTTATTGTTCCTTTTAATATATATATTATATACATATATATATATATATATATTTGTTGGGGAATGATGGAGTGTACCGCTGGAGGTGGAATTAGGAGTGTGTCGCTAGAGGGCTGAGAGTGTGTCGCTGGAGAGTTAAGAGAGTGGGCAGTGTGCTGCTAGGGAGGAGGAGAGCGTACCACTGGAGGTTAAAGGGGAGCGTACCGCTAAAGGGTAAAGGAGGTGTACTGCTCAGAAGGCAAAGGAGAGTGTACCACTGGGGGATCTAGGAGTGTGCCGCTGAAGGTGAAGGGGGAAGAACTGAGGCGTACCGCTGGAGGCAGGTGGGAGTGTACCGCTGGGAAGAGTGGAGAATGAAACCAAGCAAAGTATGCCGCTCAAGGAGTGGGTCACGGTTCAAGAGAGGGTCCCTTGTCCAGTTCATGTCTGATAGAGAGTCCCAAATGGTTAAGCTTTTAGTTTCCCTGCCATGTGATCGAATTCCAGGTCATGCTCAATGGTGCAGTTCTTTGAGTCTTATTCAGCCGATTCCTGGAGCCTCACATAGTTCTCTTAGTTGATTAGAATGTTTCATTATTGTCAGTTTCATTTGTTTGTTGCCCCTTTTTGTCTTCTAACTTATTATTATTTCTGACAAAAATTCGGCAGCATCTCCCCTTAACCCAGATGATAAGGGAATAACAAGAGACATGCCCACAAGGAGTGACATGAACCAACAACCGAGGTGTGTGCCTAGGCAGCCACCTTTGGGGAAACGTCGGAAAACTCGAAGAAAACACCGAACGAGAAACCTTCAGACTGATACGAGCTATGAATGCACCGGAAGAATGATAATCAAGGTGTGCCGGGCTGGCAGTCTAAGAGTGTGCTGCTGAGCAGATCAGTAGGGGAGGTGTGCCACTGAGGCAGCCAAGGAAAGTGTACCGCTAAGCAGAGGAACAGGAAGGGTGTACCGCTGAGCCAACAAACGGGAAGGGCGTGCCGCTGGGCGACCCAGGGGAGTCTGTGCCGCTGGGTAGACAAATGGAGGACTATGCCGCTGAGCAGACCCAGGAAGGTGTGCCACTTGAGGGCCTGAGTGAGCTGATGGCTGGGAGGCTTGAGCGTATATGTGTACACTACTGGTTCTGAAGGAGGGCCAAGAAGGACGCTCTAGGCATTGAGGGGATCCAAAGTGTCAAAAGGAGAGTGGACCCCCACAGACCTGTTTTAGCAAAGGCTCAAGGGTTGTTGTACTAAGGAAAGCCCCGGGAAGGGGAAGAGACCAGCTCTGCCCCGTCAAGCCAAGGGTAAAACCCATCCACCAGGTAGGCCAGTGCCATGGGAGGTGAGATGGAGCCAGAGGTTGGAAGGTTGGGAGCAGACGCATGAAACTCACAGATCAACGCTAAGAAGAAAGCAACAAATGCAACGAAAGAAGGTGAAGCCAGAAGATGTTTCATTCATGATGAACTAAAAATGACAGGGGTCATGACCCAAAGGCCAAACGTGATGCATTACATCCAAACAAACGGGAGAGGAGAACAGGGGAATGAAAAAAAGAAAACTTGGGGAGAGGGTTAGGATGAGGAAGGGTGACAGTTCCCTTCACCTCCACTCCTTCCCTCTCCACTACACAGCACACTCTCCCTTTCTCTCCTTGCTCTCCTCTACCTGCTTCTTCTTCTTGTTCTGTTCTCTTCGAATGGGTGCCTTCGCGTCTCCCTCTTCTTTTTTCGTGAGGCTTTTATAGGTGGGCCATTGGAGGGGGCAGATGGCATGATGGCACTGCCATCCGAGGTTGACTTTGGTCTCCTCAATGTCAGGTGAGGATCTCTCTCATCCAACCAGAGGGTGACACCAAGGCGGGTGCTGGCTGGCATTGAAGTGGCCGAGCTGCGCGCCAAGGGGCTCGCCTACTGACCGTTGTGTCTTCTGTCGGCTCGTGCCGTCCTGGAAGGTTCAACGCTATGCCGCTGGGGGCTGAGGGGTTGTGCCATTGAGGGGGCAGAACGCCTGTGCCGCTGGAGGACATGACGATTGTGCCGCTGACGGGGCACAACTACTGTGCCGTTGGAAGGGCATTGGGGCATTGTGCCGTCGAAAGGGGCTTCCAAGGAGTGTGCCGCAGGAAGGCACCAAGAAGGGCGTGCTGCTGGGAGCACCCCCATAGGGTGTGCCGCTGGGGCAACTGGCAGTTGTGGACGTCAAAAAAAATGATGATGATCATATAGCATGCACATCTTAGCACTCAAGAGTGAGTCAAAGACGGGAAGGCTGAATAAACCCTATGCTTCCTCCAAGAAGGATGAATACCTGCCCGGTGCTCTGCCGCCCAACAAAGAAGCCCCTCGTGCTGAAGAGATGGCCCCCACTCTCCAGTCGGCATTCCCAACGGCCGAATCAAAAGAAACTCAAGAATTCGAACACATGTCCGGCACGCGTCGGAGATCACTCAAAGCTCAGAATCGGGATTCAGAGGCCCCGAACTAAACACCCTGGAGGTGGTACATTACAGCTAAAGCAGCACGGGAGGACAAGCGTCTGTCTGAATAGCCGCGAAGCCAAGATGAATTCTAAACCGGCGTAGCCTGCACTTAAACCGGCGCGCCCTTGCTTGGCCTTAAACCGGCGCGCCCACTTGCTTATGCTTAATCCAGCGCGCCCCTTGCTTATGCTTATTCCGGCGCGCCCCTTGCTGATGCTAGGCCGGCATGCCCCTTTCTATGTTGTTAATCCGGCGCGCTCAACACCATGCCGATTTAACTCAAATAACATCCCATCCGCCAGCCGATACCCTGTTTTCGCATTAGCCTGGTGCCTAGAGGGCATTCAATGCTCTGAAGCTCTGTCTCCATGGGCATTCAATGCTCTGAAGCCGTGTTTCCACATCCGTTCGACAGCACAGTGGCGAAGGCATGCATCGACGGTGGCAGCAGTAGCAGCAGATCGCCCGACAAATCTATGAATATCCCATCCTCGGATGAACGACAGCGTACGGCACAAACCGGCAACGTCCAGCGTAGCACGTCGATTTCAGACCTCGACGCGGACGAGGTAAAAAGTGGCGGGAACACTCCTGAATGCCCATTCTATAAAATGGCAAGTCTGAAGAAGGAACAGGTTCGGTTGGTTCATTCGGCTGATGGCTGGCCATCGAAGAGAAGAAGAAGAAAATGCCACCCGAAGAGAAGAAGCCCCCCGTCCCTGCGCCCGTGAGGTGAAGAAGAAGAGAGTGAGGTTGAGAGCGAGAGGTGAGCTGGGGGGGGGGGGGAAGAGCTTGTGCTCTGTTCCCCCCGTCCATGTATCTCTTCCCCCTTTTTCTCCCTCTGTAATGTATTTATCCTCTGTGGAGATGAAATTTCTTGGGCTTGAGCCATTTTTCCCCCCCTTTGGTGGATGAATAAACAGAAGGCCCCTTATTGGCAAACACGATCTTTTGTCTTTCTTCTTCTTTCCCCTTCCTCCTCCTCCTCATCCAGGGCCCTTCGAAGCATGCTCCTCCGTAGCATGGCCTTTCAAAGGAGTTCGTCGACGGATGAATATCCATGCCCTCTTACGGCATACACCTGTCCCACCTACGAGATCATCACCCTGAGTTGCTGGAACTCTTGAAGGCTTGTCCTCGAGTCTCCACATGCACTTACGGGTTAACGGAGTTCTTACTCTGAGTTTTGAGGTTCACCCCGGAGCTTTGCTCCGTTTGGTGTTCCCCTATTTATCTCTGGCAAGCCTCAGTCCGGGGGAGGTGCTGCCCATTTTTCGCAAGGAATAAACGAATCAAGCTATTCTCTGAGGGCCAGAACATCACATGCTTGAAGCCTCTGATCATGACTGAACCTTCGAGTTCCGACAACAAACTCTTCTAATAAAACATTCATATCTTCATGCTAATTCACCCTAACAAACAACTAAAACACTTAAACTTCCTCTCCACAAACTTAATCTATCAGTTCGATAAACAAACTAATCAACAAATCAACCCACAGGTGAAAGAAACAAGAAACAGAGCATAAAAGAATGAAAGAAACCTCATAGAAGCTTAGCTCGGCGCGCCCTAATCCGGCGTGGGCTAACCCGGCGCGGTACCCCCCCGCGCCGGTTTAGCCTTACACTCAAAACCCCTTTCATTTTTCCTTGCCACTAACCGGCGCGCTACACTATTCCGCCCCCTCATTGGGCCTATTCTGGCGTGCCCTCCTCCATTGGCCATTAACCGGCGCGCCCAAACTTTGCACCACCTATTCCGGCGTGCCCTTTTGGACATCCATTAACCGGCGCGCTCCCCTCTTTGCTTCCCTTAAACCGGCGTGCCTGAAAGGGAGAAAATGATTAATCAAATGAGAGAAGAGACTTAAAGCTAATGAATAAAACTAATAAAAAGTTTCCCCTTTCCATAATCCAAATTTTGTTCCGGGGGCGCTGCCCCCGGAAACCCCCGCAAGGGGCGTTGCCCCCTTGACCCCCACGACCTGACCGGGCAGGTCGATCCGCGTGCAAGGGCGCACGTTGGTGAGTTCGGGCTTCGCACTTAACAATTCACACCCCCGGGCTGGGTGCAAAGAGAAAATCGATGATGCCTTGTGGTATCGGATGTGGACCTCGGAACCTCCGACATGGTCGTGATCCGAACATATCTTGGGCCAATAGTTCGTTAACTCGACCCGAGTCTCCCGGGATCTAATCCCGCAACCCCACATTAAACTTGTCGTGTCTACGGCAGACATTTGCACGGTTTTATCATCGTCTTCGATGCTTCAAACGTGGACTCGCGTCCAAACAATGAATGGTCCGACCGTGACCGACACGCACGTATACCTTGGAACCTTCGTTTCCCAAGACTGTGCGTGAAGAGAAAAGTAATGACGCCTCGTGGCATCAGACGTGGTCCTCGGAAACCCCGATATGGCCATAGTCCGCAACCACATTGGGCCCATAGATCATCAGCTTGACCCATCTTCATCGGGATCCGATCCCGCACCCACATTAAACTTGCCACACCTATGGCAGACGTCCGTACGGTTTTATCGTTGTCCTTGACGCTATTAATACGGACTTCCGTCCTAATAATGAATGGTCCGTTAGTGACCGACATATATATACCGGGATCTAATCCCGCGCTCGCATTAAACTTGCCGTACTCACGGCAGACATTTGCACGGATTTGCTCCCGTCACCATCTTATTTTCTACACGGACCTTCGTCCGAACACAAAATGGTCCATGAGTGACCGACAAAACCCGAATGGAATGAGGCGGCTCTCGTCCTCCCCGAACCCTATGCATAGGGACATCAATAAGACCGTCGTGAGTCATGCTCGGACCTTGGGTTCGCCCCAACCATGGTCATCGCCTGACCCACATCCTAGGCCTATAGCCGGCTATCTCTGTACACATCTTTGTTTTGGAATATAGTCCCGGGACACTTTCCCGCTACCCTTCGGCACCGGAAATATTAATGATGCCCACGCAAGCCTCGTTTGGACCGCGGGAGGCGCCCCCGGAATGGTCCTGACTCGATCTTGCACCGGGCCAATAAAGTCACCGATTTCTGACCGCTCTAACCGGGATTTAACCGAATGCTTCCAGTTCCTGTGAACAATAAATTTGTCGTACCCGGCATACATATGCTCCGGTTTTCTTATGATGATTACTCGTTTCTCAAACCGGACACTCGTCCGAACATCAAATGGTCAACAAATGACCGACATAATCTCGAATGCTTTCTTCTCACCCTCGCACGGGGATTTCAATGCTTCCTAATAGACTTTTCACGTAACTAATTTTCTGGCCATGAGGCCCCTTTTCCCGGCGATTAATCAAGGGTGTTCCCCTCTCCGAGGGGATATAAATGACGCCGTGACCTTTATGGCTCGGCGGGTTCTAGTCCCGACACGAACTACACAATCGTCTGATTAGTCAGATCGAGCGCACAATAAATCGTCACTCTGTGACTGGCACGTCCACGCACTTAATAAATGCCAATAAACAAATAATAAACGAACGATAAGTTAAATAAAAAGTGCGTCCACAAGAGTGTGCCGCAGTGGCACTTCAGGGGGTGTGCCGCTGGAGGCCTCTAAAGGGTGTGCCGCTGGGGCACTCGAAGAGTGTGCCGTTGAACGGCTATTTGGGTGTGCCGCTGGGGCACCTGAAGAGCGTGCCGCTGGGGGCTCGTTCAGGTGTGCCGCTGGGGCACCTGAAGAGTGTGCTATTGGGGCCTTGCAGGCAGTGTGCCGCTGAAAGGGCACGGAGTGTGCCGTTTGAAAGAGTTTCTATTTTTTTGCTTCAGGAACTTGAAGTTATGAACTCTTTGGGGTATTTCTTCACCGTTAAGGACTCGAGGGTGGGTCCATAGTAGTGTATAAATTCAGGAGGAATATCCTGTGTTTTCTTTGTCATTTAATGCGCCCGTACAAATATGAGGATTTGTCGGACGGTAGTATCCCCCAGAGCCCTGGATGGCCAATCTCCCCTGGTCTTCTCTCTTTGACTCTAGTACCAATGTGGGAGCTCGGTGAGGCATATGGATGTGTGATTTTACACGTCCACAGGGTGGCAATGCTTTTCTTGCTTGGGTGGTAGCCTCAGCTGAGGTTTCTCAGGCCCCGTTGCTGGAGGAGATTGAAGTGGTTCAGAATTTTTCCGATGTCTTTCCAGAGGATCTGCCAGGGTTGTCGCCAGCCAGAGAGATTGAGTTCTCTTTTGACCTTGTGCCCGGTACAACGCCGATATCCAAGGCCCCGTATCGAATGGCACCTGCAGAATTGGTAGAACTAAGGAAGCCGTTGCATTAACTAATAGATAAGGGCTTTATTCGACCAAGTGTCTCACCTTGGGGAGCCCCAGTCTTGTTCGTGAAGAAGAATGACGGATCGCTTCGCCTCTGCATTGATTATCGGAAGCTCAATCAGGTGACTGTCAAGAACTGTTATCCTTTTCCCCGTATTGATGATCTCTTCGATCAATTGCAAGGTGCTTCAGTGTTCTCGAAGATTGATTTGAGATCGGGTTACCATCAGCTCCGGATCAAGGAGGAGGATAGTTCCAAGACAGCTTTCCGAACTAGATATGGCCATTACGAATTCCTGGTTATACCTTTT
The DNA here is from genome assembly GCA_022559845.1 of Amorphophallus konjac. Lineage (NCBI taxonomy): Eukaryota > Viridiplantae > Streptophyta > Magnoliopsida > Alismatales > Araceae > Amorphophallus > Amorphophallus konjac. The sequence goes on from CM040128.1 coordinate 212,211,887, forward strand.
GGTCTAACGAATGCCCCTGCCGCATTTATGGACCTAATGAATCGGGTGTTTAGGCCTTACCTGGATGGCTTTATGGTTGTGTCCATAGATGATGCTTTGATATATTCCCCAGATGAAGCGTCTCACAAGGAACATTTGAGGATTATTTTGGAGACTCTTCGGGCGCACAAGCTTTATGCAAAGTTCAGCAAGTGCGATTTCTGTATGAAGGAGGTTTATTTTCTTGGCCATGTGATATCGAGAAGTGGCGTAACAGTTGACCCAGCCAAGGTTCAAGCTGTATTAGAATGGGAGGCTCTAAAATCCCCCACTGAAATTCAGAGTTTTCTCGGTTTGGCGGGTTACTATAGGAAGTTTATTAAGGGTTTTGCTTCTATTGTGGCACCATTGACGAGGCTTACAAGGAAAGGAGTAAAGTTCATGTGGTCCGAGGAATGTGAGCGGAGTTTCTAGGAGTTGAAGGATCGGCTAACGTCAGCACCACTCTTGATCCTACCCAATAGCACCGATATGTTTACCCTCTACACTGATGCTTCAAGGATCGAGATCGGTTGTGTTCTGATGCAGAATGGTAGGGTTGTCGCATATGCCTCTAGACAACTGAAGGAGCACGAGAAGAATTACCCTACGCATGACTTGGAGTTGGCTGCCGTTGTCCATGCATTGAAGATCTTGAGACATTACTTGTATGGAGTCAAGTTTGAAGTCTTCACGGACCACAAGAGTCTTAAGTATTTATTTTCTCAGAAGGAGCTGAATTTGTGCCAGAGGTGATGGGTCGAATTCTTGAAGGACTATGATTTTCTGCTACAATATCATCTTGGAAAGGCTACTGTTGTGGCCGATGTCCTTAGTCGGAAGCGGACTTTGATGCAGCAAGACTGGAAGATGATTGAGGATGTTGTGTGTTCCATGGCATCGATTGAGCCTCAACTTTGCCTGGCGTTCGTTGCTCAACTATGCATCAGGTCAACAGTTATGGATCGAGTAATAGAAGCTCAGCAAGTTGACCCTTAGCTGCAAGGTATGATTGGTAAGACTGGAATTGCTCGAGATGAAGATGGTGTGGTCAGATTTCAGCATAGAATTTGCATACCTAATGTGATTGAATTGAAGAATAAAGTGATGGAGGAAGCTCACATATCAAAATTCTCCATTCATCCTAGTAGTAACAAGATGTACCAAGATTTGTAGCGATCCTTTTGGTGGCCCGGTATGAAGAAGGATGTAGCGGAATTTGTGTCTAGATGTTTGGTTTGTCAGCATGTTAAAGCTGAAAACCAAAGATCGTATGGGTTGATGCAATGGATCGAGATACCACAATAGAAATGGGAGGATATCACCATGGATTTTGTTACAGGCTTGCCTCGATCATCGAAGGGCGATGATTCTATTTGGGTGATTGTGGATCGGTTCTCAAAGACTGCACATTTTCTAGCCATGAAGAAGAAGTAATCTATGGAGAGCTTGGCACGTCTTTATATATGAGAACATCATCAAATTGCATGGAGTTCCGAAGTCCATTATTTCAGATCAGGATCCTCGCTTCACATCGAGACTTTGGCAAGGATTGCAGAATGCTTTTGGGTCCCAGTTGAAGCTCAGCTCAGCATATCACCCCTAGACAGATGGTCAGTCTGAAAGGACCATTCGCACTTTGGAGGATATGTTGAGAGCATGTATTCTCGATTGGAGAGGAGATTGGGAGCGACATCTACTGTTGGTAGAATTTGTCTACAATAATAGTTATCATGCAAGTATAGGCATGGCTCCATTTGAGGCTTTGTATGGGAGGCCATGTAGATCACCTCTATGTTGGGAAGAGGTTGGCGACATGCAGTTGATCGGGCCTGAAGTGGTGCAAGGAACATCTGAGAAGATTCAGCAAATTCAGCAAAGATTGAAAGCAGCCCAAGATTGGCAAAAGAGCTATGCAGATAACAGAAGGAAGGATCTGGACTTTGTAGCAGGTGAGCATGTTTTCCTCAAGGTGTCACCAATTAAGGGAGTGTCAAGATTCAGCAAGCGAGGGAAGTTGCAGCCAAGATTCATTGGACCTTTCGAGATTCTAGACAAGGTAGGGAACGTGGCATATCAGTTGGCTTTACCTCCATCCATGGTGGCCATTCATCCGGTGTTCCACATATCCATGCTCCGTAAGTATGTCCATGATTCGTCTCACATTATCAGCTATGAAGGTTTGGAGTTCCAACCGGATCTGTCGTTCGAGGAGCAACCAGTCAAGATTTTGGATCGCAAGGAGCAAGTCCTCAGATCGAAATCTGATCCATTGGTGAAGGTCCTATGGAGGAATGTATCTCATGAGGAGGCTTCGTGGGAGCTCGAAGATGAGATGAAGAAGTATCCCCATCTTTTCGGTATGTGCTTCACTTTAAACTTCGGGACGAAGTTTCTTTAAGGGGGAGGGGGTGTAGTACCCGTGAGTTTTATCGTGTAAATAATATATATATATATATATATATATTGTCGATATTTTGGTTAAATGCTTGAAATATTACTTGCTTGAGTTAACAAAATAATTAACTAGTATTTGGTTGAAATAAACTAAATAATTAAAGAGTAAACAAATTTCCCATGTTTATAAACCAAATTTTGATGTAATTAAAATTATGTAATTTAACATATTTCATTCATAATTGTGGGTGCACATATTAATTTAGTTGAGTTCAAGAGTTAGAAATTACCTTTTTATCCTTTTATTAGTGGGAGCACGTTAATAGCTTCATGTAAATAACGAAGAGCATGTTACTATTTATTTTCGGGTCAATTTTTCTTTCTTGAGTTTTTAATTGTTTTATATTTTTCCACGATAGATTAAATGGTGGTGAAAAATGGGTAGCAATTAGTTTTTGAAAATTATTTTTATATTATTAGATTTGATTTTTTGAATGGTGGCATGAATAGTACCATTTTTCCCTTTTCTTACGGTGGACATTCCGACCGTGGCTCCTTTTCTCCCCTATTTTTCTCTCCCGTAACCGCAGAACTATTGGAGAAATTAGTGGGATCTTTATTCCCTCCTTAATTCTTGTAACCGTCGGAAGTTTTGGGGGGATACCCCAGCCCATTTCTAGGGAGTTTTCCTTCTTTTTCTCTCCCACGGGGTTTCACGTTTCTGCTGGGTTTGGTGCTTTCGAAGGATCCCAAGAGGGAGCCAACGAGGAGTAGCAGTGGGAGAGCGGTTCTTTCCTACTCTTGAGTGGCTGCCTTGTCCCTCTGGTGTCCTGTTGGATCGAGGTTTTCTTGAGAGGAGCATTGTCTTCCCGTCTCTTGTCGAAGGCGGAGGGTTTTCTCTTGTTTCGTTGGCTTCAAGGCAAGATCTGAAATCTCAAATCTTCCTTTTGTGCTTGTTATAATATCTTGAAACCTAAGTTCTAATCATGGTTTGAGTATGAAAAATCTTGTTTCTTCCTAGTTTGGCTCGATTTCTGGGTACTCGAACAAATTGGCGGATGTGTAGTATTATTGCTGAATAACATACTATCTTGAAATCCAGATTTATGTATGATAATTTGAGCGTGAAATACATATGGTTCGAGTGTGAAATAGGTGTGGTATTAGTGTGTAATATTTATGTTTTGAGTACGGAGCATGTCATTTTTATTTTGATGAAGTTCGGCTTGATTTCTGGGTAAACCGGACGAATTAGTGGATATGTATAGTATTGTTTTCTGAATAATGTAATAGCTTAAAATCATATTTATATATGATGGTTAAGTGTGTAATCCGAATGGTTTGAGTGTGGATTATGTTGTTTCCACCTTGACAAAGTTTTGTTTAGTTTTGGGTACTCGGTCGTTGTTTCAAACAAGACATAGGTCCTATCCGCACGGAAGTGTCGACACTTCTCCCTGGAAGTGTTGACCTCTCACTGTGGATCTTACCCAGTCCAGGTTATGTCTGCAGGAAGTGTCGACACTTCTCCCTAGAAGTGTCGACCTCTCACTGTGGGACTTACCCAGTCCAGGTTCGGTCTGTAGGAAGTGTCGACACTTCTCCCTGGAAGTGTCGACCTCTCAGTGGGTCTTACCCAGTCCAGCTTCTGGATGCAGCCAAAGTCTACTCTTGACCCTAGAAGTGTCGACCTCTGCCCTGCCTGGGTTGTTTCAGCGTGTTCCAAATGCCGGGAAAAGTAGGCTTATGCTCTGTAAAAGTCGACCTTTCCTTTGTACAATTATTTTGCTTCCCTTTTACCGACTGTTCCCTCGAATTTTTAGCTCTTCATTATTTCATCCTAGAGAATTGTAAACTAGTTGGGTTAATGACTACACAGGTTCATGTCCATTGCATCTTTCTTGCACAGTTACATATTCTGAAAATTCATTTGCTAACCTTCACTACTCTCCTTGTATTGCATCATTATTCATTGACCTTATACTGTATACTTTCCTTGTTCTTGTACTGCATATTTTGCATTGCCCTTGTACTGCATATTATTCCTTGTCATTGTGAACCTCTTAGGCTATGAGACAAATCATGGACCAAAGGGACACTGCTGCTATAGAAGGGCTTGGAGCCAAATCGTAGAAATGCCCCTATGGGGAGGCTCAATATGTTTATGACCCCGAGGGCACGTGGGTGAAATCCTGGAGGTGGACAAGTTCCACTGGTTAAGGTGGGGAATATTTTCCTCCGGTTCTACGCAGTTAATCAAGACCTCATCGCCATTGCCTAGGTGATTTGGTATTCGAATATGACCTTCTAGTGGTGGTTTGGGCAATGTGTCCGGGTCCTCCATTCAGCTCAGAACTTTCGATATATTTTGATCAGATTATGGCCATTTGACTCTGTTATATGATATTTGGCATATGTATTCGTTTTGTTATATCTGAGCTGACCTCTAAAACTGAATTGTAAGATCTGAACTCTATTCCTTGGTGCATAAATGTTCCATTTAGTTTTGAACTCTATTTTCAAACATGACTTCTGTTCCTTTCAGACTGCACACTTGGCATATGAATCCGGTTCAGAATTTGCTATGCACTTTCATTGCCTGACTAGATATTGCCTATTGCACTGTTGCATAGGCTATCCATAGTTGCATATTAATCGGCATTGCCCTCGTGATGTATTTTCAGTAATCTGAAACATGTATTTGATTCTGAAACCATGTGTTTATTTTCTGCAACTTGGTAAGCCTTAGGGATTGTACCGATTAAATGATGGTTGAATGTGTTATGCTTGTGCAAGAGGTGTGCTTGAGTTTCTGAATCTTGCTGAGTCTATTCGTAGACTTACACTTGATAATTTTCCAGGCGAGTCCGCTGGTGAGGATGAGGATTTAGAGCCAAGTGAGTCCGAGCCGGAGGCCCGTGCGTGATCGTTGATAGCTTTCTTTTTCTATCTTTTGAGGTAGCTTGTGAGGGTCTATAAGAGGCTTGTAATTATGAACTCTGGTTATTGTAATAGCAAGTTAGAACTTTATTTCTATTGGACTATTGTGATGTTGGTATTTGGGCATTCACTGATGTAATAAATCTCTTCTTCCGCTGTGAATTCTGCACTTTTATTTGTGTAAATCTCAACCCGTCTCCGTTCTGTTGGGTGGTTCCCACTGTGGCGTTGCCTCCTATATCCGATGAGAGTGATATACTGAACCGGGTATAGGGTGGGGCGCTACACCTGAAAAGTAGGGGTGAGTCTCCTATCACTGGCTCAGTAGGGGTCCCGCAGAACCCCAACTGTAAACAACGGTAGTAGCGGAAAGCAGTAACAATAGCAAGAACAGTAAACTCAGTGGCCGATAAAAACTCGGCACTATAGCTACTCCTACTGTACCAGAAAACACGTCCCGATCTCACAGTCAGGGGACAACCAGACTAACAAGAAAACCTCTTGCTACATTGCCAGGAGACCCTCATGACACCATTGTCGTAGAGGCCCGTCTCACCGACAAAGGCCCAACCCAAGATCACGTGGCCTGGGTAGACCCGATCACGACCTCGCCGTCGTGAACCCTACACCGTCTAGGGAAAACCCTCGGTGACGCTCACTGGAAATCCTAGACCTCTACCTTGGGAAATCACCCAGAAACTACGAGTAAAACCATGTCTCGCAGACGTGAAATGGAACTCGAGTCACTAGAAACTCACGTCACGTGACGGGAGTACCTGCCCACCAGAAGTAAGGCCGGATGCATCCACTGACGACTTAGTCTGTAGCCTTAGGTGTCTCCCTACGACATCCCTGTTGACACCCGTTTTATGCCGTCAAGTTGAGTCGTTTCTCTTATTTCCTTTTGTTGATGCCTCGAGTTGCCCATCACTCATTGGGGGGCTGTTTTCAAGTATATCTTGGGCTTGTTTTATGGGTTACCTCCCTCCTTGGTTAGGTCCAAGCCGATTCAGGGCTTAATGGGCCTTGGTTTCGGGTTAATTAACATGTTTATAAAAATCAAGTGTCCAGGAACATGTACGGTTCATCCCTGGCCGTTCAACCCTTGAGCAGTGATTTATGAGCCGCTCATACATTTGTGGTTGATTTCTGATGATTTTCTGAATTTCCACCGACAAGGGCTTACGCAGTTGAATCTTAGCCGTTCAACATGATGAACGGTCTGGAGTACACCGTTCTTCTTCCAGAGTCCTAAAGCCTAAATATCTCTCAGATAATTATCCTTTTTTTCCATTTATCACCGACGAGAGTTAAACGGCTGGACCTTAGCCGCTCGTTCCATTGGACGGTCCCATGGTAGCTGTTCAATTATGAGAGTCCAACGGCGATATCTTCGGTTGGTTAATGGATAATTTGTTGGTATTTATCATGTCTGTGGAATTATCACCGACAGGGATGGACGGTCCCTTGTTGACTGCCCAACGTGTTGTGCGGTCTATCGTGAGACTGTTTAACCCTGCAAACTCTGAAGAAATCAAGGTTTTTCTCTCTCTATCCGTGGACGTGTCCCCGGGCTTTATCCGGAGATTTCTTCTCGAATATGGAGTCTTTTTCGATGCCGTTTCTTCTAGATGAGAGATAACTCGATTATCTCTAACTTTTGTGATAATGTCTCGACATGAAAATGCCTCTAAACCCTAATTTCGAGCATGGCTTTCTAGGCTCTATAAATAGACCCTAAAGGCCGGACTTGAAACGGGGGGGGAGATCTTGATCGACGGCGAAGCCCTGCCGCACTTTTGAGCGACCTAGCACCAAGGAGGGAGGCTCTCTACCCTACGAGCCCCCGGTCCAGGGAGTAGTCCATGTTTTGAGTCATTTGTGTTTTCTTATAGTTTTCGTCGTGTCCCTTGCATGTATTGCTTTCTCCCCACGTCCCCCTTTGTTTTCATCATCATGCACACCTCCACCTATGTTTTTGTCACCCTAGGGGTTTAAAACCCCCCAGGTATCCCCCTTTCCATTGGTTTATGTTTACTTCTTCATATACGGACATTTATTACACCATTCAGTCCTGATCTAGGTGTTCTTCATGTGTCTTCACGTTGTTTTGTAGGTCAGCACTTCATCAGCACGAGGCCCATCCCCTCTGGCCCTGCTGGAGAGGGTGGAGGTGAACCCTTTAGCAACTTCTGGCGTGGTGGACTCGAGCGGTTCTTGCCTGCCCGTTCAAGAAGACGTGCGGCCCTTTCTGCATCACCCTTCTTCTTCCTGCGATCTACTTCAGGCCATCCATCATCCAGGAGTGCTTCCTCCCGCATGTTCTGTAGCACCCATAGGCGGCATATCGTAAGACCGCGCCCTATAGGCGGTTTCTCATAGACCTCGCATCTTCCCAGTGTTGCAGCTAGGCGAGTGTCTCCCCCTTCTTGTCCAAAGCACGGCGTGTTCATCACGTTCGGCGCTTTGGTGGCGATCACGGTTACTTTCATCCTCCTTTCTTCTCTTGTTATTCCTCATTTGCTCGTTGTCTTGTTGATCTATTCATAGCACATGTTCCATAAAGTAAAAGAGGAGAAAAATATATCTACACCCTTCTTTTGTGGCGATCACGGTGGGACACCTAGTGCCCATCGTGCTTGTGATTTGCTGACCCCTTCTGTCGTTGTTTTAGTTTTCTTCCTGGAGTGATTTCAAGTTGGGCGCGTTTTCTACCTTCTGGAGCGTGAACGGTTCTCCCAGAGCCGTTCATCTACTGTGCGGTTTAGCGTCCACCGTCCTTCCCGGCAATCAGTGCCAGTTCTCCTGCAAGTGTCCTGTCACAGACGGCCTCCCATCAACCGTCTAACCTTGTGAACGGCCTGTCCTTAGCCATCCATCTTTCAGGAACAGGTACGCTTCTGGGTGTTCTTGTTGTAGGTGCACGGTTTCTGGAGATCCGCGCCAGCTCTTATGCGACTGTCCACAGACCGTTCTTCCTGGTACGCTTCTCATCGCTGCCGTCCTTCATTTCCAGCACTCTGTGATTCTTTTACAGTTATTCTGTCGTTCTGTTGCTCCCTGGGTCATACGGTCCTGTACAGACCGTTTGTCCCTTTGAGCGGTCGCACATAAACCATCCTTGTGGTGCTACAGTGCATCATTACTTCATTTTTGATTGTCATATTTCATGATATTTGTGATCTTTGGTGCTAGCTATTGACCTCCCCCTGCTCCCATATCATTGCTGCATGATCATTTTCATTGCTCATATATTTGATCGATCGTTGGTTGCTAGTTTTTAGGCTAGATCTTGCATGCACTCCGGTGCACATAGGACTCATGCATTTCATTCACATCTAGTTGCATTCCTACTGAGGTAGGGTTTCCTCTCGTCTCCATACTCCTTGGAGCCGACTAGGGGACCTTGCCGAGGACCTCCGTAAGCCCCCGTGAGCCGTGGATTCCCACACGGATGCCAGGCAGGTTGTACCATACCACCCCCTAGTCTAGGGTCTGCATTCGTGCGAGAGAGAGTCCTTTAGAGTCTGCCAGTTCTCCGTTCTCACCCTATTTAGGTACCTTGTGGTTGAGTGAATTCCCATTTTTAATCAATCCACTATGGTCCTAAAAGAGAACTTATAAGAAATCTTCGCGCATCACTTGGAATCTGTTTGGATAATTGACTGATTCTTTTCTCATCTCTCTCCTCCACTGTATGTTGCATAGTGTCTTCATTTGCATCCTTTTTTCAGATTAGGCTTATTTGGTCTAGTTCATCTTTGTGTGTCTCCATTTAGCTGCATTTGTCTCAGGTTCATTCCCATCCTTATGTTCATTTGAAGTTCACTGTATAAAGTCTCCATTCTCCCCATGGAGCACTTCTCCCCTATACCTTATTCCTATACTTCTCCATCTTCTTACCCCCGTGTGGATTCCTCTTCCCACGCGGGCCCATCTCCTTATTCCTCCATTAGACCATATTCTTTAAACGGGCCTTCTTACCCCGCCCGTGCTGCTGTTAACTCAATCAATCCTCATTCTTACATACATGATTCCTCCAGGCCCACGCATTCCTCCCTTCCTGGAATGGGCTTTCCTTCTTCTCAGGTTGGATCCCCTTATCCGACCCATCATCATTACCCTGGCCTAAATTCGTCATCTCTTGCTCAGGCTGGCCCATATCCTTCTCGGACTCTTCCTACCGAGGAGATGGTCACTCAGGCCCAACGCCAGCTTGATGAATTACAACGCCGAATCAATACTCAGACTTCTTTGGATATCCCACTTGCCTTTCGAGGTCTTCAACTCCCACCGCGCTCACAAATTCCCGCATATCGCCGCTATGGTGGAGTTGGTGACCCCTATGCCCATTTGAAGGAGTTCTTATATGAGTCGGCCCAGTTCCAGCATGATCCACGCTTGATGGCCTATTTGTTTGGCCTATCTTTAGAGGGCTCGGTCAAGGACTGGTTCTTCACATTACCGCAGGAGCAGATGATGAATTTTCAAGCCGTCCAAGCAAGGTTCATTCAGCAGTACCGAGACCAGGTGGGGCCCAGATATTCTATGGTTGATCTGGCCCAAGAGAAGATGAAGCCCGGCGAGGAATTCTCCATGTTTGCCGACCGCTGGTGTCGCCTGGCCGCGCAAGTCCCACGGCATATTCCGGAGGGCGAACAGATCAAGATGGTTATTTCTAATGCAACGCCCGAGCTCAGGTGCATTTTAGCCCTGAACGATATTACATCCTGGCAACAACTTTACAATAGAGCCCACTTTGTTAACCAACAACTCCTGGTTTCTTTTGATCATCAGCCTCCTCCACCGTCACCTTCTACATACACTTTCCCTCCGCCCTCCACCGCAAGTCAGCCCTCCACTACATATCCCTCCACGAGTCGGTCTTCCGCCCCCACACACCCCTATACCTCCATGTGCTCCACCTCATATCCCTCCATGAGTCAGCCCTCCACTATTTCGTCTCACCACACCCCTGCACCTCTGGTCAAGGAAACACTACACCCAGAACGGGTAGATGGCGTTCATTACATTCCCACTCCCTCCACGCCTCCCCATCATTATAACCCTCTGCCTTTGCCTACGCAACCCACGCTACCATCTCCATTACCTTCCCATACCCCTCGGCATCCACCTTGCCCGAAGCGGGCTTCTCACTCTTCGTTGCCGGAATCTCTTACAGATGTTTTCAGGACTTTGGCGGCCACCCATGCGTTGCAGCTCCCTCCGGTTATGCCTTGCCGACCGGCGGTCGGGAATTTGCTCCATTTCTGTGAATTCCATCGCCAACAGGGGCATGTGGTCGAGAATTGCCCCGAGTTCCAGGAACTTGTTTATAGTTTCGAAGATAAGAAGATGATTGATTGGACTATCATGCGCCAAGTTATTTTAGATCTCAGCAGCAAGCAGCAGTAGCAGCAAGCCGTGCCGCCTAGGCAACCATCTCCACTTCAAGACCAGGGGCACCCTGGTGTTTCTCTAGTTGATAAGGTACCTGCTCTATTACCCACTTCTTCCTCTATCCCATCTCCTCCACCACCTTCGCCTACTCCAGCCCCCGCTCGGGCAACTTCTCCTTCACCCTCCGGTTCCATCACCACACTTGTCCCCAACACCTCTCGACGTGTTGTAAAGATACGCCGAAGAGCGCCACCACCCGCCACTTCCTCCATTATGCCACTACCTCCTTCTCCTCCTTCTTCCCCTTCACCATCTCCATCAACCATATCACCCCCTTTGCCACCACCTTCTCCACCTCCACCGCCTCCATTGGCCACATCTCCATCATCACCTTCTCCATTATCCCCATTACCGTCACCACTGTCTTCATCACCTACCCTTGTAATAATCCCTGTTCCGTTACCTTCACCGATGCCACTTCTTTCGCCATCATCCTCTGAGTCCGAGTGGGCCGACCCTAAACCCATATACCTCCACTTTTGCCTTTACCTCCACCCATGCCCATCATCATCAGTATTTCCCCATCGCTTGCACCATCGCCACCCGCGCCCTTCAAACCTCTTCCTTCTAACCTCCCTCTGCCACTTCCCACTTCGCGAAGTAGGGACACGCTACCTTTGGTGCCCCTCGGGTCTAGTCCCCATGGAGATAATGAGCCGAGCCAGGCTTTGATTATGCATTACAAGCCTCAATATTTCATTAGCCGCATGCCGGTCCAAGTCCTGGTTCCTGGCCATTTTAGGGGTAATGAGCCTGCATTTACTACGAGAACGGTTGCAAAGAAGAGTTCCCTTGTGTTGGTGCCAGTTTCTTCAAAGGCGAGGCTGGTAGCAATATCTTTGCTTGCCGGGAAGTTCATCATTAATGCTGTTATTACCTCGCGCTCGATTGCTGTTCAGCTCACTGGCCGAGAGGGGTTCTCTACTCGGATTATGCTAACACATACGGCCACCCGGAGCCTGATGGATTCCCTATTCAAGGGGCAATTGGCTGCATCTTCTGCACTTTCCAAGGACATTCTGCACTTGCTGTGTAACCTCCCTCAATTTATTAGCATGCCAGCCACGTCAACGCCGCGCATTGATCTCCCTCAGCTTTGTCCTGCTCTTCTAGTACGGGAGTTATGCTTCAAGCCTGATTACCGAGTGGAGTTGCCGAACCTCTATGTTCTAGTGCTAAGAGACAAAACTCCGTGGCTTCATGATATTCATTAAGTTGAGAAGCTGTTTGCCCAAGAACGTCTGCATCTTGTTAGCACTGGGGGCCTAGGGGCAGTCGCCCTAATGAAGCTGCATATTCATGACCGGGCCGGGCCATCTGCCAGGTGGGCCCGCTATTTGAGAAGACATTACAGATTGAGGAGCCCGGGAAGCCGAGCCCGAGCCAGGCGGTGTTGTTTCAAGAAGATTGCGGCTAAGAAGAGGCGGCGATGTAAGTTCAAGGGCCGTCAATTATGCACTCGGGGGTCCACTGCCTCATCTCCTTCTTCCGTCCATTCGTCTTTTCTGTTGCTCAGTTCTTATCCGTGAGTGGTGTACCTTCCACCACCTGACCATATTTTCACAATCTTTTCCTATCCTCACCATTCTAGGCCTCGGCCTATGTCTTCCTCTTTCCCTGAGTCAGGGGCATCTTCTAGTTTTTCTTCCCGGACACGTCCGGATTTCACTACCCATCTCGTTCCCCCAATCTTGCGGGGAATCCCTTGCGCTCGTTCCCCGACCTTGTCGGGTGATTTTTCTGATCCTTCCCCGATTTTGTCGGGTGGTTTCCATTTCTTTTCCCCGACCTTGTCGGGTGATCATACATTCTCTTCCCCGCCTTTGTCGGGTGATCACTATTTCTTTCCTCCGACCACGTCGGATGATCATTATCCGTATTCCTTGTCTTCACAGTTATCTTTTCGTCGTCTTTCTGTTCTTTCTGTCTCACCCTTTCGGGGTTCTCACCCTTTTTCTTGCTATTTTCGAGGCTTTAGCCCGCCTTGATCTCAGTTAATCCCTGTTTATTCTGTATCGGGTTCCTTGTTATCAGGGCCTCATTGCCTTAATGAGGGAGTTCTAGCCCCCGTCTCTCTTCTCTTTTATCCCTCCTTCGTCCAGTATGATGTCTGCCACTCCTCTATGTCGAGGAATCCAATCATTTGCTCTCCTTTCATCCTTTATCCTGACAAGCAAAGAAAATAAAGTTTGCGCTCCTCAAAGCTCGATGATCGAGATCGCTTCAGGAGACCGGTTTTCGCGCCATGGATTTGCAAAGGTATCTTTGATTTTGTGCCAGAACATGTTATCATCGCTATTAACTCTCTTACACCTGCACATGCTTATAACGTTGGTTCCTCAACATGATTGAGTGGCTTTAGTTGAATTTGCTTAATTAGTCAAATAAAATGAGTGGCTTCTGCAGCATCCTTAGGCTGGTGATAACTCCGTGTTAGGAGTCTAGTTTCTTTCCCCGATTGTTGAGGGTTACCTTTGAGTATGGATTTTTTTTTACACACTACACTGCGAGCCATAGCCGATCCCTCTAGTGCAACAACGCTGCTGCTTTGGCCATACTTTGGATATGCATAAAGGTCTTTTCTTTTCTCTGCTCGGCCAAGTGTAGGGGCAAGAGATGGATGGATGAGATGACTAACCTAGGCGCTCCCTAATACGAGAGAGGTCTCAAATAGGGGCAGTCTTGACCCTTGAAAAGTGAGCTTTCGTATCTGGCCAATAAGGGCTACCAAAATGAGAAAATGAGTCAATGCAAAATTATGAATCAAAGGCATGGCAAGAGTGGCAGTACAGTTCCCCGCGGGACGTCATGAGCCCGGTCGCATGCACGCCTGATAAATATGGTTCTAAAAATCAAAGACACAAAGCCCCGACGCAATAGACCTACTCTTTGAGGGGTAGTGCCCTAGAAGGAAGTCGAGTCCTGATATCTCCCATCCTACATAAGGCTTGTCTCTAATTATTCTTCCACTTCTCCCTCTTAGGCTGGGTTGTATCCCGGGTATGGCCTTAGTAGGGACACCGTTCTTTAGAAGCAGTTGGTTGTGGTAAGTCACCATCACATGCACGTCCTATTCAAGGGAAGTCTCTAATGAGAAGGGAGGGACGACGATCTCTGGCCGGTAGTTCGAGCCTATCTTTGGGTGTTGCAGATTGCTATTTCAAAAATCCAAAAAAATGACATATTGTCAAAAGTCCAAAAAGATGAGATATTGTCAAAGATCCAAAAAATGAGATATTGTCAAAAAAAATGAAATCCAAAAAAGAAATATTGTTCAAAAGTCAAATATTTTCAAAATCTAAAAAAATCAAGAAATTTGAAAAATCTAAAAATATTTATCTTTTACATTATATTTTGAGAACAGTACGTAATCTACTTGCTAAGTGTGCAGGTTACAGGTATTCAAGCTTTCCTTACTCCATATTTTGTTCTATCTGTCTCCTATCCACATCTTTGATCTGTTCTTTCATTCTTCAATCATATCTCTCGATCTGTTCTGAAGCTTATGTCCTTCTCCGCTTTTGTCTGCAATGATCAAATCTTTATGAGAGGGCTTTGCCTCACGATTATGAACCTGGCGGTTCTGCTTCATTCTGATCTCGAGTTTTGATTAAAGAACGTGTTTTGTTCATGTCTTTTGTCACGCCGTGTCCTTGTATCGTGCCCATGTCCCACCGTGTTGTCCCACCCTTGTTGTTTTGTTTCTCACCGCATGTTGTTGGTTGTCTTGCATATGTTACTAGTCGTCCTGCCACGTTCCATGTGTTGTCTCAACCATGTGATTCATCATGTTTTTATCCCAACCATGTGTTATCCCGCCGATTGGTGTCTTGTCACTCTATGTTCATGCATACGTATTGTCTGTTTATGCCGTTGCCTATATGCTTGTTCGTCTTATTGTGTTATTTTTCCATTCATCATGATTATGTCATGTTGTTTGTCGTTCAGTTAATCATTGTGTTAATCGCTATGTTTATCTCATCTGTCTTATCTATGAAAATCCATAAAAATCAGAAAAGAAAATCCAAAAAAAACTTGCCGGTTCGCCTGCACAGGTAAGTCAGGTATGGCCTTCTATCCTTGTCACCCTTATTGCATTATTATATGATATTATGTTATATTATCTCGAGAACCAGTTGGTTATCTACGTGTTCTAGGATCTGATGTTCCCCTTTAACAAAAATGATGATGATCCAGGTTCACGTGTTTAATCTTCGGATAGGCCGTTAGGTTGGGATGTCACGGGGAGGATGGTTCTATCCTGCACGCCGTGGTTGCAGATAGTATCTTGACTCTGATTTTCCCATCTTAACAATATTATTCTCGAGTATTTTATATTTTAATCTTTCTTCGCATTTGTTTTAACGATTTCTTTTATGTTAGCCCATCATGCATCATACGCATCTTTTGAACTTTCATGCCCCATTTTTTGCTTGAAGAATGTCCCATCAGTGATGGTCAGTTGTGCGTTCGAATGCTTGAGTAAGAGGAACTAATTCCACTCTGAGTTGGAAGGTTTTCTTTGGTCAATTCGTTTGGTTGGGTTGATTGAAAAGTCCCCGTCTGGAGTTTTAGCTTGTTTCTTTTAATTTTGACGCTTGCTTTTGTGGCCCCCTCATTGGACCGCGGGATTGTGTCCCTCGTGAGGTTGGTCTTCTCGATTTACTTCGTTTAGTTTGGTCCCTCCAGACAGGTGTCGCTTTTGGTTTTATCATTCCGTGCGGTTGGTTCAGAGTTTTCCCGAAGATTCCTATCGCTTGTTGGTGAAAATGGGTGTCGTTTTACCTTAACGCCCGCTTTTTCGATCCACTCCGCTGCATTTCCGCTTCATCTCCATGTTCCATGTCACTTCCGCTTCACCTCCGCTCGCTCCCCTGTAAACAGGACGTTAAGGAGGGGCATCTGTTGACACCCGTTTTATGCCGTCAAGTTGAGTCGTTTCTCTTATTTCCTTTTGTTGATGCCTCGAGTTGCCCATCACTCGTTGGGGAGCTGTTTTCAAGTATATCTTGGGCTTATTTTATGGGTTACCTCCCTCCTTGGTTAGGTCCAAGCCGATTCAGGGCTTAATGGGCCTTGGTTTCGGGTTAATTAACATGTTTATAAAAATCAAGTGTCCAAGAACATGTACGGTTCATCCCTGGCCATTCAACCCTTGAGCAGTGATTTATGAGCCGCTCATACATTTGTGGTTGATTTCTGATGATTTTCTGAATTTCCACCGACAAGGGCTTACGCAGTTGAATCTTAGCCGTTCAACATGATGAACGGTCTGGAGTACACCGTTCTTCTTCCAGAGTTCTAAAGCCTAAATATCTCTCAGATAATTATCCTTTTTTTTCATTTATCACCGACGAGAGTTAAACGGCTGGACCTTAGCCGCTCGTTCCATTGGACGGTCCCATGGTAGCTGTTCAATTATGAGAGTCCAACGGCGATATCTTCGGTTGGTTAATGGATAATTTGTTGGTATTTATCATGTCTGTGGAATTATCACTGACAGGGATGGACGGTCCCTTGTTGACCGCCCAACGTGTTGTGCGGTCTATCGTGAGACCGTTTAACCCTGCAAACTCTGAAGAAATCAAGGTTTTTCTCTCTCTATCCGTGGACGTGTCCCCGGGCTTTATCCGGAGATTTCTTCTCGAATATGGAGTCTTTTTCGATGCCGTTTCTTCTAGATGAGAGATAACTCGATTATCTCTAACTTTTGTGATAATGTATCGACATGAAAATGCCTCTAAACCCTAATTTCGAGGTTGGCTTTCTAGGCTCTATAAATAGACCCTAAAGGCCGGACTTGAAACGGGGGGGAGATCTTGATCGACGGTGAAGCCCTGCCGCACTTTTGAGCGACCTAGCACCAAGGAGGGAGGCTCTCTACGTCCCTACGAGCCCCCGGTCCAGGGAGTAGTCCACATTTTGAGTCATTTGTGTTTTCTTATAGTTTTTGTCATGTCCCTTGCATGTATTGCTTTCTCCCCACATCCCCCTTTGTTTTCATCATCATGCACACCTCCACCTATGTTTTTGTCACCCTAGGGGTTTAAAACCCCCCAGGTATCCCCCTTTCCATTGGTTTATGTTTACTTCTTCATATACGGACATTTATTACACCATTCAGTCCTGATCTAGGTGTTCTTCATGTGTCTTCACGTTGTTTTGCAGGTCAGCACTTCATCAGCACGAGGCCCATCCCCTCTGGCCGACTGGAGAGGGTGGAGGTGAACCCTTTAGCAACTTCTGGCGTGGTGGACTCGAGCGGTTCTTGCCTACCCGTTCAAGAAGACGTGCGGCCCTTTCTGCACCGCCCTTCTTCTTCCTGCGATCTACTTTAGGACGTCCATCATCCAGGAGTGCTTCCTCCCGCATGTTCTGTAGCACCCATAGGCAGCCTATCGTAAGACCACGCGTCCTATAGGCGGTTTCTCATAGACCGCGCATCTTCCCAGTGTTGCAGCTAGGCGAGTGTCTCTCCCTTCTTGTCCAAAGCACGACGTGTTCATCACGTTCGGCGCTTTGGTGGTGATCACGGTTACTTTCATCTTCCTTTCTCCTCTTGTTATTCCTCATTTGCTCGTTGTCTTGTTGATCTATTCATAGCACATGTTCCATAAAGTAAAAGAGGAGAAAAATATATCTATAGTCCCATGCGGAGACAGAGACACCGTACAGTAACCAGGAACACAAAACAAGGACTAGCTGGGGTCGCGCTCGTCAGCGAGGGTCCGACGCCCCCAACCACGTGCACACACAGACCATGCACCCTAGGTCAGATCCTCTAGATGGTTCTTCCCCAAATCCCAGACTCAGGCTGCACGAAGGGGCCCTACGGTAAGTAGCCTAAAAATCGTCTCTCCCGGGTAAGCTGCTCCACCACTACCTGGTGGGTCAGCACACGCGTGCTGTAAGAAGGCTACGACTAGTTGGGAGTCACTAACGTGAACACGGAAAGCCACGCTCGCACCAATCGCGAGTAACGGGGAGTAACATGTGGCTCGGGGCCACCAGACTCTAGATGGTCCACTAGACCTAATAAACTCAACGGTCCTTGAGTCATGCCACTCGGGTCAGGACCGCTACATATTACGGTACAGCGCAGTTAATCTAGCCTAATCCCTTGGTCTGAAACCATAGTAGCACAATTCCCAAGGTAGCTCATAAGCCGCCGAGTCGATCCCCTATCCCAGGGAAAAGTGAAAAATCTCTACCCCTAGGCTGGGTGACTAGACTCGCAGTCCAAGGGCCAAACTCACGGCCCACT
Source organism: Amorphophallus konjac (assembly GCA_022559845.1). NCBI lineage: Eukaryota > Viridiplantae > Streptophyta > Magnoliopsida > Alismatales > Araceae > Amorphophallus > Amorphophallus konjac. Next base: position 212,229,966 of record CM040128.1, read on the forward strand.
CGGAAAACACTTACCGGAAAGCCAATGACGTGCGGGAATAACCCACTGCACACATGCCGATACACGGCAACTCGATCTAGCGAAAGCACGAAAGCCTGGAACACATGGGGTCACCCAGACCCTCCAAACCTACGGGCACGCCAATCGAGGTAACACGGTACCTCCAGATATCACAAAAATACCGACACAAAACCCATGGGTTGTCCGAGACATTCACGAGACTGAAGGTTGACCACTGGGTCACAACCGGATCGACCGGGGGCCAACACAATGCAAACGGAACACGACTAACATGGAAAACCAAGTGGCGGTCCTCCCTGGACCGTCACTTCAAGTGGCGGCCCACCCTGGACCGTAAGTCCCAAAGTGGCGGTCCACGCTGGGATGCTAGCTGCCAAAACACACTGCCAAGGGGCGGTCTTCCCCAAGGTCGCAACTACTAGTGGCAGTCCTGGCCTGAACCGCTATTCAGAGAGTAGCGGTCAGTCGCGAGGCCGCTACTACACAGGACTCAGATGAAGAAGTAGCGGCTAGCCCCATGGCCGCTAGCGCCATAAAACTGTCATGCCCTGACCGCTACTCGCTGTTTGGCAGTCTCCTCAAGACCGCTACTTTCAGTGATGGTCCATCGTGAGACCGCAACCCACGAACTGACTTAAGGAGATCCATGGCGGTCTCCAGAGGACCACCTCATCAAGTGGCGGTTCCTGGTAGGACCAGCACTTTGTCCCGAGCGCGAAAACGGCGAACACGGTAGAAAATCCCATTCCGCGCCCCGTTCACACCCATGTGAAAAGGAAAACAAGGGGAAACCATTCCCCAACATTTCTAGCACCGAGAGGTCCCACTCAAACCCAAAAAACACAATCAAAATGCGAAATCCGGCTCACACCCCAAAATCACACATTTTTACTCCGGCGGGAAAATAAACCCTCTTGGCTCGCCTCGGGCTACCAAACTTACGGAAAATGAAGTACATGGGTTAAGGATCTGTCCCCCTACCTTCATCGAAGATTCCGCACACCGAGGACGCTGATCCGCCAAGAAAACACCGTTTAACTCGCCACCGGCTTACGACCCCACGAACCGCCTCCACCATCACGATCCTCGTCCTGCACACATCGCTCCTCGCCCCACGAGCATCGCCACCCCACCCTCGTCAGCCTCCGTTGGCCGCCCGGAGTGAGAGGGGGAGAGGAGAGAGCGTGAGAGAAGAGAGAGGGAGAGAAATGAGAGATGGGGAGAGAGAGAAAAAGAGGTTTATATATATAGAAAATCTGGAATTTCTAGAAAATACAAAAAATAGGGGAAAAAACTCCCCACGATCCTCGAAAAATGCACAACGTGCTGGCAACGTCTCGGAGCTGGAGAACGTAACGGTTCGCCCTACACGGAGTTCCGAAGGTCCGACATGCAAAAACATGCGTAAACCACAAAACTCAATTCGGGACTCACAAAAGTGATCCGAAGCTCCCTGATCCAAATCCGAAAAATATCTAAAAAACCCGGGGCATTATAGCGACCCCCCTATATAAACTCAAGGAGACCCTTCGGAAAGGTAAGCGAAGTCTGAGTACTCTAAGCCACATTTCCTGGTGGAGAGCGATCTCATGCCTCCTCTTCCTCCTCCCTCTCCTCTGCACCACACTCTATCGTATTGCTGACTTAGGCATCGGAGGGTTTTCCCCATGGGCATCACCCTAGGCACCCCTGATCTGTTGTCTCACCTCGCAGAACTCTCATCATTCGTGGCGATGAACATACATCGAACGACTCAGGCTTCGGCGCGAGATCATCCCTCTTCATTGGAGAGGGTCACACAACTTCTCCCCCTCCTAGCCTGGAGGTAGAAGAAACCTTTCCCGAAGTGGGTTTGCTCCTTCAGCTCGAAAAAGGCGTGAAAGAGGTCTAAAGACGTGGCGAGGCTATACAAGCGACAAAGGGCGATGAAGGAAAAGATGAAGGTATAGGAATTGGAAACCAACTGACAGGAGCCAGTTGGTATAATTTCAGCAGCTGCTCAACAAAGGGATGGAGAGGAAGATGGAAATCGCACTTCCAAGCTAAAAGAAAGATGCAGAAAAGGCCCGAATGGGTGTCCAGGCTGGACTCGTGAGGTTTGGCCGGAGAAAAGTAGTACCGCCATGGCAACTTGAAGAGCCTCTCAATCTCCTTCACCTCGGCCTCGCCCAACTCACTGCGCAAATAGTGGCCGGACGCGGGCCCTGAACTCCACGCGCCCTGCTCGAACTCCTGGACCTCAACCTCGATGTCGTGCTCCGCCATGGAAGAACGAGAAGGAGAAGAAGATGTATCAGAGTCGAAAGAACTGGCCGGAGGGGGAAGCTGACGGATCGTCACCGCCGTGGTCTCTGCCAACTCTGCGAAGGCTTTTGCAATTTTCCACTCCCTCTGGTCGTCTCCACAGCGCATGAATCCTCTCAGATTTTGAATATGATGAAGGGAAAAGCCCTAAACGGAGGAAATGTAGGGCGCATGTATACGAGATATTTATTGGCCCGAGCGGCCCTCAGAGGAGGCGTCGCGACGTTTCGAACTCCAAGATGGGCCTCCCCCGAGCCAACGCAAAGGCATCGTCATCACGCACATGCCCCCAGGATGGCCGCATTAAATGGCCCCTGAACTATGCAGCTAAAAAGGCCCGCGAACGGACGCTCCCCATCCGAGCCACCAATACGACCCCATTATACTCTACTCTCCGAGCCCAAACATTGGCTCGAGAGTAGGGGGCAAGTGAAGAGGGATAAGTCAGCGGCCCAAAAGACATGCGGTACGGAACGGCCCAACTAGGTCTAACCCGACCCAACGAGGTCGAATCCCCAAAGTGATAGCCTCACCAATGGGCCCACTTATTTTGAAGCCCCAAAAAGCTTGGTCCGATACTTCCTAGGCGGCCTCCGGGCCAGGAAGGCTAAGCAAAGGTCATTCGGGAAGTCCAAGTGGGCACCGAGCATAACCGATCAGGGAAAGCTTGAGCGCTCCCCGACCGAGAACCCCAGGCTCGGACCCCTGACGTAAGCAAAGGATGTCCCATGTATGTTATGGATCAGCTCTGTACCAAGAGTCCTCGTGGCGTCGGGGTGTGATCCTCATAGCTGGATGCCTATCCAAGCGGATAACTCGCTGTCACCCGAGAGTAGGGAACCCGAAAGGATAAGGGAGGGCAAGAGTCCTCAAATGGTGAAGAGCCCTCACCCAGGATGCAACACCTCCTCATCTCTCAGGATCTCTTAGCTTCGGGAAGGGAGCGACCCCCCTATATAAACTCAAGGAGACCCTCCGGAAAGGTAAGCGAAGTCTGAGTACTCTAAGCCACATTTCTTGGTGGACAGTGATCTCGTGCCCCCTCTTTCTCCTCCCTCTCCTCTGCATCACGCTCTATCGTATTGCTGACTTAGGCATCAGAGGGTTTTCCCTAGGGGCATCACCCTGGGCACCCCTGATCTATTTTCTCACCTCGCAGAACTCTCATCATTCGCGGCGATGAACGTACATCGGACGGCTCAGGCTTCGCCGGGAGATCATCCCTCTTCAATAAGGTACTATCCGGGCATGGTATTTGTAAAATTTTCACGGATAGGATATGGTATTGATCTATGCGAGCCGAACCCGATCCATTTACACCCCTAATTACCCCTTGTCTATGGTAGAGTACTACTAGTGTGGGACTTACTCTCACCTCCTCGTATGCCTAATAATGTTTTCTCGTAACGCAAGGTTTACAATACCGATCTGCAGGGATGTACCCATTTTTTTCAGATATGATATACGGTATCGATTTAAAATTTTTTAGGATTAAAAAATCTCAAATTTAAAAAAAAACTCATTTGTTAAGAGATTGATTTGTAAATAACCCACTACACCCCTTCCCCCTCCTCTCCCCTTCCCAATCTCCCTGGTTTCCCCCTAGTCGAATCAAAAACGCTAGCGGCCTACCCGCCTCCCCCTCTGCAGCCCTTGTTGTCTCCCTCTCCCCCTACCCCAGCGGCCTCCTCCCCCTCCCCCACCACCATGTTGGTGGCCCCCTTCTCCCTAGGCCTGTCAACGAATTCAGATATTATCCGCATCCGCTTCGAATTCGAATCCGTATTAGCGGATAATATTCGAATACGTATTCATTTTTTCGGATACGGATAATATCTGAATTTGAATCGGAGCAGATACGATATTATAATATTCGTTTCGTAAAATATCTGTTCGTAATACTATATATCATATAATATATATATTTAAATAATATAATATAAAGTGTATAATATTATAGAGAAATTTAGACATTTTATAATTGTATTTTAATTTAAAATTTATTTTATATACTTTTGACTTTTAAATGTCTCATTGTCCGTGAAATTTTTTATTATTATCCATATTACTAGAAGTTATATTTCTTATGGAACAATTAATATGGTGAATATCTATTAAATGTTTTATATTTATTTCATCAAAATTATTATCATTATAGTCATTATAAGTGTCATTTGATTTTTTACTTAGTATTATTGTCCCCTTTTTATCCATCATCTTAATAAAGCTGAGAGTAATCTCATATATAAAATATGTTAAATTTGGGAAATATTTTAAAATCGGAACGGATAATTTAAATAATTTAAAATTTTAATTTAAATCAAATATGAATAAATAATATAATAATTCATTTAATAACGAATCAAAAATGAATAATTCTAATTTAAAAACGAAACGTATAAGTCATATATTTCCTTTGAATCCGCTCCGTCGACCGGGCTACTTCTCCCCCCTCTGCGGCCCTGCTCCTCGGAGTCCTCTTCCTCTCCACGTAGTCCGCCGTCCGCACCTCGGCGGCCCCCCGCCCCCTCTCCCTGGCGGCCCTCCCCTCCCTCTGCAGTGCCCAGCAGATCACCGGAAGACGCCCTCGGGACTCCCCGGCGGCCCTCCTCTCCCTCTGCAGCGCTCAGCAGATTGCCGGAAGACGCCCTCGCTACTGTGCCGAAGCCGCAGGCGACGGTGGCTGGCGACCCCCCTGTCTCGCGTCTAAGGCCGTCTGACCACCTCCCAGCCAACCTCGCCCCTTCTTCTTCCTCCTCCTCCTCCCCCCTCCCCCGGCCCTTGTCCACCCTATCCCCAGAAGGCCCCACCACGAGCTCCTCTCTCCGCCCCGCGCCATCCGCTCTCGCCCTATACGAGCCCGCCATCGCCGGCCCTGCCAGAGCCTGCCGGTCGCCTCCCACCTCCCTCCACGAGCCTGCTGGCCGCCTCCTCCCAACCTCCGCCGCGCCCTGACACCGCGGCGTCACCCTCGGCCACACCACGGCAGCCGCACCCTCCATCGCGACTGGCCGTTGCAGCCCCGCCGATCGCCCGACTGTCCGGGAACCGTCCACCGACCACCCCTGACACAGGGAGCCTCCCACAGCGACTGGCACGACAGCAGCCACCCCCAGGAGCGACGCCATCCTCCATCCTTTTCCCCCATTCTCTCCTTCATCCGCTTCGGTTACCATAACGGCTCGACTGTTGGTCGCCACCGCCGGCTCGCCCCAGCCTCTGTCACCCCCACCGCTAGCATCACCGCTGTCGGACGACGAAGGCTACCGCCGCCTCCTCAGTACCACTGGCCATCCACGATTCCGCTGGCCCCGCGCTTGCCCCCCACCGTCCTCCCTCTCGAGCACCTCTCCTTTCCACTCGGATCCTTCCTCTCCGCAGCAGCAGCAGCAGCAGCACCTTCGGCCGTGGTCACCCACCTTCCCTGCCCTTTCTCTCTCTTCCTTTCCAGTCGGACCATTTCCACTCAGTCGCAGCGCCCCCACAATCCCCGCGAGGGAAGCCAGGAGCTCTTCTTCTTCCTGTTTGACCCCTCTCCCCCAGTCTTTCCGAGGGCAGCCATCGGCGAGAACAGGAGAGGGCGCGAGGCGACAGGGGTCTAACGAAGATGGCGGGCATGGGGGATGGGTATGTGGGCACCGCCCAGGACGCCGTCAAGATACGGCGGCTGGAGAAGCAGAGGGAGGTGGAGCGCAGGAAGATACAAGAGCTCAAGAACAAGACCACCTCTGCGGGCGGCCAGACCGGACTCCTCCAGTTCGGCTCCAGCACGTCGGAGGTCATCAGATGATAACCTACTTACTATTGCGTCCTCCCTCCCCCCACTTTTCCCCCTCCGCTTTTCCCTTTAATTGCTCTCAATGGAGTTGTGTTTTGCGCGGTCAACTGTAATGCTGCTGTGAAGCTGCTGTAGTAGAGATCAAAATTTATTTCTATCCCATCCCTAGTGGATTTATGGTAGATAATTATTTGTTCATCATGGTTGCTTGTAGATCCTTGAGACCGCTTTTAAAAAGGAAACTGTGGGATTGGTCACGAGGGAGGAGTATGTGGAGAAGGTAAGTTGGTGTAAGTTGATTTTTCTCATTTTGCTGTGATGCTCTAGATTGACCCTTATGGAAATTTTATGGCTTTGTATGATAGAGGGTCAACATCAGAAACAAGATTGAGGAGGAGGAGAAGGAGAAGCTTCAGAAACTGCAGCAAGAGTGGGTGAAATGCATTTATCATCTTTATTTTCTGTTGTTTTGTTGGTTTTACGAGTTGTAACATGCTGTTGATGATATGAATGCAGGGAAGAGGAACTTCAGATGCAAAAGAGGAAAAAACGGAGGATAAAGGGAAATTCACGCTTATCATTTGCTGATGAAGTTGATAATGGAAGTGATGAGGAGATTGCAGTTGATGGTGAGGATATGACTCTTGTGGCACTCTTAAATCTTTTTACCTCTAACGTGTTCATATAAATCATGGGTTTCTTTATTCAGTTATCATCATTCCATGATGGTCAGCTACTTGTCTCTAGATATTTTGGCTTCCCTTCTTTTGTATTCAGCTTTCGTAATGTCAAAAATTGATTTTTTTCAGCCATCATTTTCATTAGTCTTTTTGCTGATTTTAGCAGATATTCTGAATGACATATATTGTTTGTATTTTGTGATTCCTTTTTTGGGGGGGTTTTCTCATGTGAAAAGTAATCAATCAAAGATTGATATCGAGTCTTTTATCTCTTTCGGGGCTGGCTTATTTACGTAAGGGCAAGGATATGGTTCCCAGCTGCCAACAGGGAAAATGATTAGCTAGTAATACCATATGGACCATAGGTTACCATTCAAAAGGATCCTACATTTAAATGTATCATTTGAAGAAAATCACAAAGGATTATCTACTATAATGCATAATAGAAATTTAGAGAAGATGGGAATGTGCACTTATTCCATGGCCAGATGGAAGTTGCATTCTGCTTAGAAGTATATTGAAAGAAGGTGGCTTATTTGGTTAGATATTCTACAGTATGGTTTAGCTATTTAAATATTGCAAGAGGATCAGCAATAAGTTTATATGTTTTTTTTATTTCTATTATGTCAAAGTATTTAATGATGAGATCCTTAAGTGTATATTATTTACAGGTGATATTATTTTAATTGATGATATTATTTACAGGTGATATTATTTTAATCAGCCATTTCTTCTAGATTTTGATAAAACTCTCTCTCCACCGCCTGAAAAGAGACCCCCATCTTGTCCACCATCTTCCTCACTTGAGCCTCCATCATCCTCTCCACCACCCCCATCCGCTCTCTCACCTCCTCCTTTCCCAGCCTACCCCTGTCTTCCTCTCCCTCTCCATGGGACTCCTCTCCCTCCAACCCAGACTCTTCTCCGGGGGTAACTGGGACAGCTTCCTTGTCCTCAGGTTGAGACTCCTCCCTGGCTGCTTTCAATAGAAAACCGGTTTGCTGTTTCTTCTGGGCTGTAAGCAGACTGTAGCCGTATGTCCAGATCGCCACCCTGAGTGGTTGACAGTTGAGCAGAGCCACCTCAGTCCCTCTATCATTGGCATGCAGGCCTTTGCCGGCGCTCCTGGCCCCCTCCAATGTTAGGCGGCCCACTGGTTCAGCAGCGGCTGGTATCAAGGAGAGGTCCCCCACGGGGCCCCAACTCTTCTGGGGACTCCAGTAGCTCCTGCCGCTTCTGGAGAAGAGGGGTTGTGCCGAAACAAGTTGCCTCCGGTAAGGGGCCCCCGGTCCTTTCCACAGCCTGCTGTAGGAGGTTGTCGCTGGAAGCCATCATTGCTGCCTCTTAAGGCCAGTGGAGAAACTTCGGCGACTTCAGGGTGGATCGGCAGTGTGTGTGTGTACGTAAGACCGGCCGGTTGGGTCCTTTCTCAGCTGGCAGCTTCATACCTAAGCCTGCCATGGCCGCCACTGGTAGAAGCCGCTTCTGGGGCAGTGTCAGGATGGCGGAGAACCTTGGCCTCCCCTGCACTTGCAGCATTTCAGCGGCAAAATGGGTGCCTGGTATCAGGCAGCAGGGAGTTTAACTCACGGAATTTAACACATAGTTAATTAGGGGGAAGGGGATAAAAAGAGACAAGTTGTTCAACACATGAACACGTCTGTTTATTAACCATACATGTAAGAGCCAATTACGGCATATGAGTTAAATATTCCGTGCATTGAGTTTATCAGACGATTAGGGTTCGGGTACTAGACAATTCCCCACCGACCGCAGTCGGTGTTTATTTACATCGGTACGAACCCGAATACCCTTGATTAATTGCCAAAGAAAAACCTCAGTTTACACAAAGTTAGTTGCGATGCTAAAGGCATTGCCCTAAGCGTCGGGTCGTGCAAGTCAATGCCAGGTGTCGGGAACATTTCAGGGGGGACCACGGACTCAACCGACGTAGTGACGGGGACTGAGGTGAACCCCCAGACATACAACCCCAAGGTTCGAAGTTGTTATGTGTTGGCCATCTGACCTCCACGTGGCTAACTGAGTCTCGAACCTCCATAATTATCTCCGCATGAGGTGAGGGATGGTGTCTCATGACTCGAGCATTCACAGAATTTTGTAAACTCATGCTCACATGGCCATCACTATATTTCATAAAGTGTTGTAAGGTGTACAAGATATTGTGAGATTATTTCATAAGCGTAGATTTGTCGACAAGTTTTGTTTGATTGTACATGACCCTTTGCTCGAAGGCAATTAGTGTTTTGATTGTACATGACCCTTTGCTCGTACGCAATTAGGGCTTACACAATTATCCTGGCCATACCCAAGGTGTTTACATAACATAATCATATCGCAGGACTTTAAAGACTTCTCTATAAAGAGAGATTTTCTCGTTTACCCATATGGGTTACACAGTTCACAAAAGGGGTTGTGATTGCACATGGGTTAAGTGAGGGATTTATGGCATACCCTCACAACACAACCACAGCACAAGGCTTTTGAACCAAGCATAAGCACCAAACACAGGCTTTTCTCCTTTTGCTGCACTTCGTATTCTCTTCTCTTCTCCCTGTGTGTGTTCCAAATGGACCCCATTGGGGTATTTGTAGAGCCTCGAAAGACTCCTGGCAGTTACACCCTCCGTCCGGGCCAAAATGAGAGATTTGGGAGTTGATCCGGGCCAAAACCCATGTGGGGAGTATGGAACCGGTCCAAAATCTCATATGGGGGGTGGAACCGGACCAAAACCCCATGTGGGGGGGGGGGGGCTGGGTGGACCCGGTCCAAACCCCCCATATGGGGGTGGAACCGGACCAAAACCACATGTGGGGGGGGGGGGGACCGGACCAAAACCCCATATGGGGGTTGGGCCTAGGGTAAAACCCCCATATGGGGATATGGGGGTTGGACCCTGGGCAAAACCCCCCATATGGGGGTGGACCTTGTCCAAACCCCCCCACATAGGGGTGGATCCAGACTGCTACTACCCTTTTGCTTCAAATTTAGTTAATTTTCCCCTTAAATAAGGGCTGCTATTGTTGTTGATGTTACTTACTGCCATGATTACATCATTTAGTGTTGATGCTCCTGCTTCACATGTTGATTTTGAAGTTCATTTGTGTTTGGTTGAATGGGAGCAACATTTAGAGATCCCATACCACTTTGCTGCAAAGAACACATTGCTCCCTCCTTGCTGTTGCCAACCCTTTTGCTTCAAACTTGGCTGATTTTGTTGATGCTCAGAATGCAGGATAGATTGCATCACTGGGACCTGCGTTTGCCAAAGATTAGGTTTGATTGCAGACTAGGAAGTATTTAATGCTGTGAAGAACCTGGTTCATCACTGCCATTGTAGCTATTGTTGTTGTTATTATGTTGCTGCTGCAAGGGTGTTGATGTTGTTGGTATTATGTTGTCGCTGCTGCTATTGAGCTGCTGCTATTGCTAACTTTGTTAACTACTACTGCAGCTATTTTAGCAATTAGGCTGCTGCTTAGTTGCTGATGCTACCTCTGTTAGTATGCCTTTTTTTCTGGTCCTTAATTAAGAGGTTAGTGCATTGCATGGTAACTAGGGTAGAATATCCATTTAGGGTTTAATCAGCCTATTTAACCCTTAATCAGGCCCCAAAACCTCTGTAATTTAGTGTATAGGGTGGACTCGGGCCAAAAACACCCCCTTGGGGGGGGACTGTTGACACTGAAAATATTTCTAATTTTTCTTGACCTTTATTTTGGCAGGTCATAAACGTTGGCCGAGTGCCCCTACACCCCCAAAAGGGGGAGCCGAAGGCTCAATCAGCGGAAAACCCGAGTGATCTGATCAAGACATGCGGAATGCCGAAGTGGTCTGTAAGTGGCCAGAAGGACATCCAATCAGGGCAGAAATACTTCGAGGGGTGGCCCTCCTAATGAAGATACTCCACATGTCAACAGCGTGGAGTTGGCGGCACAGATTGCTGAGCCGAAGGCTAAATTAGAAGAAAACCTGGGAAATCCGCTCAGCACACGCGGAATGCCGGAACGGTCCGTAAGTGGCCAGAAGGTCGTCCGATCAGGGCCGAAATGCTTCGAGGGATGGCCCTCCTAATGAAGACACCCCACGTGTCCACAGCGTGGAGTTGGCGGCACGAATCAACGTGCCGAGCAGCAAATCAGGAGAAAACCCGGGTTACCCGATTCGGGTACACATCGCACCGGAAAGGTCTGTAGTGGCCGAAAGGACGCCCAGTCAGGACGAAAATACTTCAACGGGTAGTCCACTTGATGAGGATGCCCCACATATATGCGAAGTTGAGTTGGTCGCATGAACTATAGTGCCGAAGGCCGAATCAGTGCAAATCCCGAGAAAACCGGTACGAGTTCTGCACGTCCCGGAAATCTGCGGAAGCCCCGAATCAACACTTCAAAACGTAGTCCGGGACTACTGCACCAACCCCGAAGCTACTCCGACGAAGAGCACTCATCGGGTTACTTTCGGGATAAAATGTTAAAATTACGAAAATGCCCTTGAATGGCCGAGTCGGTGGCGCTACCTCGTTCGAGTCGGCGGCGGCCTTTGTGTTCGAGTCGGCGGCGGCCTTTGCAGCTGAGTCGGTGGCTGCCTTTGTAGCTGAGGCGGTGGCGCCTTTGTAGCTGAGGCGGTGGAGCCTTTGACGCTGAGGCGGTGGCAGCTCACCCATCCCGTCAGGTTTTCGATACCCTGCTTTGGGCATCTACCTATAAAAGTGCCCCTTGGCGCTCAGAGAAGAAGGGGAATCAGAAGAAGAAGGGATCCATCGAGGGAAGAAAGAGGAGCGATCGAGCGAAGAAGAATAGAAAAGGAAAGAAAGGAGAGGAAGAGAGGATAGGAGAGAGGAAGAAGCAGGTGGGTCTGAGAAGGAGTTCTACACTGTCCGCCGGCTCCGTGTTCTTCTCATGTTAGCTCTTTTCTTTTCTTTTAAGCAGTTTCTTTTTCTTTTCCTGTTGGAGAATTCCTTCGAGCGCTGTAATCCCTCCTCTTGATCTGATTGTAACCAACAACGAGGTTGAATAGAATAAAGCCCCCCCCCCTTCTTTGCTGTGGCTCGAATATATCTCCCTCTGTCTTAATCTATTTTTGGTTGCTAACTGTAGTGGTTTCTACCGATTTCGCCTCGAGATTTCTCAGTTTTCCCTCGAGCGTGAGGAGGCCCTCTAGGCTAAATCCCCTAGGGCTGTCAATGGGCCGGGGAGCCAGGCCCGGGCCCGAGCTATGTCTGGTCGGGCCGGGCCCGATATTATTAAAAAATTGTAAAGCCGCCCGGCCCGACCCGAAAACTTAAATAAAAAATAAAAATTAAGGAAAACTAATGCATTTAATAATATAAGACTTATAATCTCACTAAATTAACTAAAGTTTTGATATTAATTACATAATTTGTATGAAAATAGAGTTTTAAATTTTCTAATTAAGTAAAATAATATCATTTTAACTAAGTAGATTTTAAAATTTGAAAGAAGAAAAAAAAAGAGAACGGACCGAGCCGGCCCGCGGGTCGAACTTAAAGCCCGAGCCTGGCCCGTGGGCCTAGTCAGGCCGGGTTTTAAGCCCTGCTAAGAGCCCACGGGCCGAAAAAGGCCTTGCGGCCCGGCCCGAAATCGGGCCAAGCCCGCGGGCCTGTCGGGCCGGCCTGGCCCATTGACAGCCCTAAAATCCCCTATGAATCCTGTGACCGCTCACTTTGGGGATCTGTAACTATCTTTCTCTGGGATGATGGCTTGCAGCCATGCCCTTTGTGGGCAACAGTAAGTTACCCCTCCCTAGGGGCTGTTCTTTTACTGATAGCATGGTTTCGTCTACGAATATGAGTTTCGCTTGATCGAACGATAGAAAAGAGATTGTTGAGTGCCCTTTCACTCGTTTCTGTCAGTTGTAAGGGCACCAACGTACTCTTATAGTCAACATGATAGTCTTCTATTGCTTCCTTCTGGAGCTGCCATATAACCCCCCCTCTCAGTGCTTGATGATTTATCCCTGAGGGACTCAGTCCCGTTCGGCTTATCCCATAGCGAAGCATGGTAGTACGCTGTGTTCCTGAAACTGTTACTGCTCGATGAACGATTTTCTCCGATTGCTTCCAATTGTCCCTGACTGGGGAGGGGTACAACCCTTTCATTCGCCTGCTTAATCTCCTTGAGCTAATGCCACTCCGGGTTCCAGGGGGTCTGTCGTCTTGTCACATGTTCCCCTTGAAGCCCTTTGCACCGAGTGAGCAAATAAAATTGCCATATGTATGGCCACAATCAGAGACCCTTTGCTCCCCCGGATCATCACGAGTCCTTAGAAGGCCAGCCCTCAGGATTCAGTAAGTGTTGATCTCGGGTTCTGAGATAGGCCCATTGGGCTTCTCAGTTGATTTATGGACTTGCACCGGTTTATCCCGTGTGTCTGTCCCATTACTCCCCGAACACTCCGGGTCTAGGGGAGATGCTGCCAAATTTTCGTGGGACCTTTGGATTGAATCACATAACAAAATAATAATAATGATAAAATAATAATAATGATAAAATAATAATACTAATAGCAATAATGATAATAACATCAACAAACAATAAACAACAAATAAAACAAACATGAATAAATAAAACAACAAAAAGGGAGAGAGACGTTGAGTCGGTGACGACACCACCGTATCACCTAATATCTCCACTGTCTCACCTTTTGAACCACACTTCTCGACCCCGCTACCGTATCACCTAATATCTCCACCGTCTCACCTTTTGAACCACACTTCTCAATACCTCTACCGATACACATATAACAATATATATAAAGCAACATATAAACAATACAACGTGAAACCATTCACATGCATATAAATACCAACGTCCACATCCCATCTATATGGTGCATATAATAATCATAAAAAAATAGAAAGGGGAATAAAGCCATCAGCCATGCGTCGGTGCATACCTTACACCGACCTCACCTCCCCATCCTGTTGCTGCCTCGGTGCATATTGCACCGACCGATACCTCACCTCCCCATCTTGCACCAGCCTTGCACCGACTGCCCCTAGCGTCGATGCATATCTTGCACTGACCTCACCTTCTCAACCTCGCACTGACCTTTTTCCACCGACTCATGTTCCACACATAAACCCCAATGCACCAAGTAACATACAACCCCCTCGTGCACACAACGTGAAACCCATGTTACCTACGTAACACACCCACCTTCATTAAGTTACACAATACCCACATATGCATATTCTCTCCCCTGCACATTTGGTTATAAAAAAAAAAGAAAAGAAATAGACACTCCCATTTGCGTTTACACATATGTGGCATTTCATATGCATCGACTAATAAAAAAAAGGGGTAGAAATAAAATAATAAAAAGTGTGAGATGAAATATATATAATAAACAAGCAATGGCCAAATAAATGATGACAGAAAATAAATAAATAAATAAACAACAATAAATAAACAAAGAGAATAAAAAATGGTAAATTGAATAAAAAGATGATAAATGAATAATAATCAAACAAAGGGCAATAAAGAAAATAAAATGTATACGTGCAATGTGAAAATAAACAAATAAACAATACAAAGCGGAATAACATAAACGAAATAAGAACAAAGAATTAAAAGAAGAGACGCATTCATGCATCTAAAAATAATAACAAGAATAAACAACAAATAATGAACACGATTGTACCCACCTCGGGGCTCTCACCTCCTCTAGACCCGAGTATGGGGAATATTAATGGTGCCCGAAAAGTCGTGCCTAGTCCTCGGGATTCACCCCATTATGGTCATGGCATAGCTTCGCTCCGGGCCAATAATCTGCTGTCTTCAATTCGTTCCGACCAGGTTTCAACCGCATTCCCTCGTTTCTTGAGCAGCAAGTTTTCCGTATCCCGGCATACATTGTCCCGACATTACACGAGTCTGCCCGAACACGGTCACCCCAGGCCCACCTCATGGGTCCATATATGTGCACCGTAGTGCCATGCACAGCCTCAAAATAAAAAGGCCCCGATAACTCTCGAAGTCAAAGAGATGTTGTCGAAATCTCTTTTAAAAATATGAATAAATGATCAAATAAATAATAAACAATAAAACTAAATACTATTATCTTGTATGTTTCCATGAGCCGCTTCTTCGGTATATCAAATAGTGATTAACGGAAAGTCAGGTTAGGCCCGGCCAGAAGCTTTCACTATGCGTGATGATAGTCTTCGGGCCTGAAGCTCTCCGCCTTGTACCGGAAGCCGGTTTAATGAATAAATACTAGCATGTTGTATGCTTGCATGCAAATACGTTTTTTCATGTATTCTACGGGCCCCATGGTCCTTCTATTTTGGTGATTAATCAAGGGTTGTACCTCTTCCGGAGGGACGTAATTAACGTCGTAGCCTTTACGGTACGGCGGGTTTTGAGTCCCGACACGAACCTCACAGTCGACTGATCAAGTCAGATCGAGCGCACGATAATTTGTCACCTATGTGACTGGCACGCCTAACGAATTTAAATAAATAAAATCGTTCCACCAAAGTGGCACGCTCGATGGGACTCAACCTCCCTTCATCTTTTCGTCGAAATAGAGGGACCATGGGGCCCCACTCAAATATTTTATATATATCAACTATTCGTTCGTCTTGTTTCTCTCATTTGCAGGTTGGAGCGATGACAAGCGGACTGTCTGGACTTGCTTTCGGCCCTGCAATCGTGGCCGACCATGCTGCATACGGCTACCTTGCCGTACCAACTACCTTCGGTAGCTTTCCTCCGGCTCTTGGCTTCCCTAACTTCCTGGGAGTTGCATTCGTAGATCTTCTGCACATGGAGGGCTCGGAATGCGCGAGGCTGAAGAACGATGAAGCTGCGGCCTGCCGAAGTGAGGGCCAAATTAACAAAACTCTACTGAAGAGTCCAGTAATTGTGAGCTGCCATGTTCACCACATTACTCGCCCAACTGGGGCACCCGAAAAGAAGCCCGCTGGGGGCAACAAGAAGAGCTCCAGAGCAAGAATTGCTGCTGCTCCCCGGGGTCGAGTATCGGCATCTGGGAAATCTATGTTGATCGGGAGTGTCCGAGTCTATTTTAATGGCCGTAGTGCTGAAGTTTTGCCGGACCGGGTCATCCCAACCGTCCTCATCCATAACACCTTCCAAGTGCTAGCAAGCCAGAGGGTCAATTTTGATGAGAACAAGCAAGGGAGGCCTCTTCCAAAATTAATGAAAATTAATCAAATGTGGGTTCCCAAGAAGACCCGAGATGCTGCAGCAGTCCTTCTGAACTTCAACAATTCTACTGATGTCCCTGGGAGAGGGAGCAACAAAGTGATGTATGCGGAGGAGGCCATAGCTACAACTCCTCCATCCACTGTCATGGCCTGTGCAAGGCAGGCCGATATTCCTAAATATTCAAGGAGTCTCAATCAAGTGGCCAAATTAGCACGTCTTTCATGCATGCCATCGGCCCGAATCCAAACATTGCCTTCTGCCACCTCTACAAAGTGCAGCCAAGAAGACACAATAAGGATGGTCCGGAAATATTTCCATAGCTTTAGAAGTCTCGTTGTGGGCCGGCAAAGGTTGCTTCATGCAGTCAAAGTCAAAGAAGAAGAAAAAAGTAAGATGTCACCGGTGGAGGTGAATGAAGAGGGGAGGCGAGCCGAAGCTAGAAGCCTTGAAAGGCCTCCACAAAATGAAAGATGAAAAGAATTTCCATGTATAAAGAGTCGAATTTCTCCCGTCAGGCCCGAAGGAGAGTTGGAAAATACAATAGAAGAATGCAAATCCTCACCTGCAATATGACAGGGGTGATGAGTGGGCATGGTACTGTGCTGAATGAACAAGAAGAGCCGGCTGAGATCGCTGGAAGAAAAGACCCAATGATAAGACAGGGCGAAATTACCACTGAACTACTACAAGCCGCTGAGGGCAAACAGGTTGCTGATTAAGACATCGCTACTGTCACTGCCAGAACAGTGGCGTCTGAACAAGAGGGAGTAGTCTCGTCTCCTCCATTCAAGTCTGCCTCCAGTAGCACACTCAAAGGCACCAGAAATGAAGCAACTATGGACCCCGCCGTCCTGATGGTGTTGCAAAAGTACCAGCAGGAGGTAGAATTGCTGAAGAAATAATTGAATTAAAAGACTGAGCATGCTATGGCACCTGAGCAACCGGGGGCACGAGTCGAGCCGTCACGGGAACGTTTCGACCCCACGAGTGCTCCTTCACTAGCCGTTTTACAAACTGCTGATCAGAACTGGGCTACTCCCCAGCATTGTTCCTAGTGGCTTCAGTCGGCATGGCCAATGCCTCCTCAAATGCAGCAGCAGGATCCCCTATCAGAGCCTCTGCCACCTCATGCTGCGGCTTCGGCCTCACAATTGATGCAGCCCGCCCACCTCTTCCCTCAACCAGTAGAGCCAGTTATGGTGAGCGAGTTGACGGTGGAGCAATTGATCGAAGCAAGGCTAGCAAAGAGGGGTAGTGATGATCATGCCTCCTTTGACATATATGAAGTGCCATATCCAGCCTATCATGCTGCCAAGAGACTGTCACTTGGCATTAACAAGCCTCCTAAATTTGAGAAATTCAACGGGCAGGGCTCCCCGAAAGAACATATTGCACACTATATAATAGCCATGGGCGACTTGGCGGCTGACGAGTCATACCTACTGAAGTTATTTGGGTCTTCTCTCACAGGACCCGCCTTTGAATGGTATTCTACCCTGCCGACCGGATCTATTAAGGACTGGTCAGATATGCAGCATAAATTTGATGAGAGATTTCACGCTGCCGAGGCAGAGGTAACTGTGGCCGAACTATTGGCAACCAAACAAAAAGACGATGAGCCTGATGCAGAATATATCAAGAGATGAAGGGATCTCAGCATGAGATGCCGGCATTCTCAGCATCTAGAAGATGCAATACAGACGTGCAAACAAAACACGGAGAAAGAGATCTTAGAAAAGACAATTAGAATAGAAATTCGGTCTTTTGACCGATTAATTGATGTTGCCACGGAAGTGGAAGACTTCTTCGAGAGATATCCCTCACTTCCTGCTGACTCAAGTCACCAAGCCAGGAAGGTTAATAAGCGGCCGATGCTGAAAGCAGTCCATATTGTTAGCCTCAAGGCGAAAAGGCACAAGTGGGTGCACAATCCTTCCCCAAATGAGCCTGCTGAATGTCGAGAAAGGCCTCTCCAACAGAATAAAGAAAAGAAGCTATATGCCTTCCCCAGGGACAAGACTCGAGCATTGTTTGAATGGGCTATCAAGTATAACAAGATTACTCTTCCGAAGCCGAAAAGACCTGATGATCTCAGGCAAAGAGATGATCCTTGCTTCTGCCTCTACCATAGAATCCTCGGGCACCCCATTGAGGATTGCTAAATATTCAAGGACATCGCCCAGGGCCTAATAAAAAGAGGGGAACTACAGATGGGGGAGCACAAAGTCAATCCTCCATGCCCGCATGAATTGCCTGCTCTAGGGGCATCAATCAACATGATATCTATATGTCAATAGCTACCTGAAGAAGTGCCAGAGGCCTACAACCGGCGCACCAATGGGGACTGTGTTACATCTCCTAAAGAAGAACAAAGGAATCGGCGAGCAATGCCAACAAGAAAAAGAACAAGGCCGGCACCTCGCCCGGCTCTTGAGATGCATGAAGAAATCAACTCAGTCGGGCAGCGGCTTCAAACCGTAGTAAACGAGCCAGACGAACATGAGCAGCCCGAGGACCAGCCTATGCAGCTCAAGAGGCATCCCACTCAAAGATGCAATGAATCCCATCGGCTAACAAAAAGAACTAAAGAAAAGGCAAAGATGCTGAATGCACCAAGCAACCCGCTGTGGGGGCAGATGCCAACCATAAAGGAGAAGAAAAAGAAGAATGCAAAAGTTGAAAGGAGACATATGGCCCTCACCTGTAACACATTGTCAGCCTTGTCTAGCGAGGCGCAAACTGCTGATGAGGAAAATGAAGAAATTTGCTTTGTGCCGAAAAGAATAACTCAGGCTGAAGCTTCCGCCTCCCACTCATCTACTGGGTCTGGGAAAATGTCAAAACAACTCCCGTCACCTAATAAGGGGGTTCAATACCACATTCCTCCTACACCCGGAGGCATAAAACACAAGGAGTTCACCTTAAACGGGCTACATGCAGTCGGCAATGATGGCAGGATGCCACACATCTTATACAAACTAGAGGCGGAAGGCAGTAGCACTCCCGGCCCCTTCCTACAAGACTCCGCCTTGGTGGCGCTACTACACCAGAAACATCAGGAGATTGAAATGCTACAGAGGCAGCTAGATGAAATGAATGTAAGTCCACCCGCGCCTCAATCGGCAGAACATCTACAGGAAGTGGCACAAGCTGGTGCTGGCTCACCCGAAGCCTCAACACGGCCAACCATGCTCCGAATGATGCCTAAACACACAGGGGGCATTTCCCCTCAACCATTCCAATATCCAGTCCCCCAGGCATGTCAAGGGGCAATCGAAGCATCTCAAACGATGGTGCCATTAGAGCCGCATATGCAGCCAACTGCCCTACATCAAAGTCCAACAAGTCTGGTGACAATAGGCAGACCGAGGATAGAACGAACAATGAGCATGACTATGGCCAAAGAAGAAGTCACTGAGGCTGAACTACAAGCAACCAAACAAAAAGATAATGAGTCTGTCATGGACTACATAAGAAGGTGGAGGAATCTTCGTGAAAGGTGTCGACATCCACCTAGCTACAGGGAATCTATTCAAATCTGCAAAGAAATTTGCGAACAGAAATTCTACGATGGGTCATTGACATGGAAGTCACGACCTTTGAAAAGTTAAGTGACATCGTGGCTGATGTCGAAGCGGTTCTGGCGAAATTCTGCCTGGCTTCTACAACCTTAAGCCAAAAGAATAAATCAACCGGCAAATACCTGGTGAAAGAAGGAATTTGCACTTCGAATTTTGAAACCTTCGAGCAACAGAAGAAGAAAATGAAAGAGGCAACCAGCTCTTCTTCCGCTGAGCCGGCAAAACAAGGGTCCTCATTAAGGGGCAAAATGATGAAACCGTACTCATTTTCGAAGGATAAGACTCGGGCTCTTTTTGAGTGGGCCTGTGAATGCGGCAAAGTGGTGCTCCCGTAGCCGAAGAAACCAAGGGATTCCACAAGAAAAGACGATCTATGCTTTTGTCCTTATCACCAAACGGTGGGGCATCCTATTGAGGATCGCTATGTGTTCAAGGACATTATTGAACGCCTGATCAAGAAAGGCGAATTGCAGATGGGCGAATACAAGGTGGATCCACCGCGCCCTCATCAAATGGCCGTCTTCAAAAGAGCAACCCTATGCAGCATCACTCCCCCAGCTGCTCCTCACAGATTTGGCTGAAGCCAACATTTAGTACCATCCCGCAGCTCGAATGCGGATGTTTGCAAAAAAAAAAAGAAAAAGAGGAAAAAAATAGAAAAGAAGGAAAGGAAATTGCTTGTTCTGGGGGCAGGCACCAAAAAAAAAGAGAGGATGAAGGTGGCCTTGATGACTGCATCTACTGGGGGAAATATCACTCCCCTCATGACTTGGTCCGTGCCGAATAAGAAACTACCATTGTGGGATTGGTATGGTGGTGTGAACCACTCATCCCCTCTTTGAATAGGTGAGTGCTCTCCTATGCACCCGCCTTGGTCTGTTAAAGGAAGGGCAGCGACTCTATACTACATTGGCAGCGCCATCAGAGTTGTCCATTCAAAAAAGAAGAAGAAGAAGAAGAAGGATGAATGCAAGAGAAAAGAAGAAAGGAAGTTATGAGGTCAACAGGGCTTCCCCATACGCCTCATCCCACGGGGATACTCCCCACTTGTCCCGCCGGAACGAAAACTCTACTGTTGATTTGGGACATATGCCCCCGGCCAACGTATTCTCATTGTCTTCTGGCGTCCGGCCAACAATGATGCAGATACACCAAGAGATGCCACATTGATCTCATGGGGCTCTCCCACTGTTGCCAGTTTGACCCCTTGCCCATCAGTCCTGTCAAGTTGGGTCCACAAAATCTTTTTCCTTGGCCAAGGCACTCCGCCCTCGTCGAGCTCGAAAATAACCTTTTGTCCCATCGGGCTGGGTCAACAAAACCTTTTCTTTGGCTCAAGGCACTCCGCCCTTGCCGAGCCCTAAAATTACCCTCTGTCCCATTGGGCTGGGTTCATAAAGCCCTTTTCTCGGCTTGAGGTGCTCCGCCTTCGCCGAGCTTGAAAACTGTCTCTAGCCTCACGGAATTGGGCCCTTGAACCCCTTCCTTTCCGACTTGAGACACCCCGCCTTGGCCGGACTCTTGGACATTGATCCCTAGTCCCACCGACGTAATAAACAATGAAAGTCACCAATAGTCCCACCGGATAAAATATCCCACATCGTAGATGAGTCTACGCCAGGGAGATCAAAAAAGAAATAGACAAAAGAAATGAAGAAATGAAAATAATGATTAAAAATAAACTTAATGGATCAATAAACACAATAAATGCAATAAAACCAATAAAACTCAACAAATCCAACAAAAAATAATAAATTCAATAAACCCAACAAAACTCAATAAACCCAATAAACAGAACAAAATCAATCACCAAAATAAGTCAATCAGTCCAATAAACTAAATAAACTCCGATAAATTCAATCAACTCGATAAATCAAGTAAACCAAATAAACCCAATGAATCAATAAATCCAACAAGCCCAATACACGCAGGGGAACTAATAAACCCAACGAGCCCAATAAACCTAATAAAATCAATAAACTAAATTGATACAACAGAATTCAATAAACCCAATAAACCAGGCAAAATCAATCAACCTGATAAATCAATGAACTCAATAAACCTAATAAAACCAATAAACTCAAAGGAATTGACAAAATGTTCAATAAACCCAATAAGCCCAACAAACTCAATGAATCAACAAACCGAATAAACCAAATAAACCTTAATAAACCCAACCAATAAATCAACAAACTCAACGAATTCAAGAAAACCAATAAATTCAACAGATTTAGCGAACTCAATAAACCCAACAAGTGCAATAAAACCAATAAACCCAATAAACTTAACAAATTCGATGAACTCAACAAATTCAACAAACTCAATCAATTCAAACAAATAAACTAATACTAACAAAGAGATCTCTTCGCTTTGTCTCAGACCTTCTGTCTGGGAAAGGTTTGTTGACCCCGATCTCTTCATGGGTCAACGTCCATATTCTATCCTGGCTTAGACCTCACGTCTCTGCTAGGTTGGTCAACTTCGACATGACGTCAGGCTGACATCCTCATCTACACATTCTACCCTTGTTTCGACCTTTCGTCTGGGTAAGGTTCGTTGACTCCGATATTTCATCGGATTAACATCAATATTTAGCCCTGGGTCTGGGCCTCTCATCCGTTTACCATCTGGTCTGTCCTCACCCCAAACCTTCTATCGGGACAGGGCCCGTTGACTTCGACATGACGTCGAGTCAACACCTATTCTATATTCTATCCTTGGCTTAGGCCTCACGTCTCTGCCAAGTTCGTTGGCTCCGACATGACATCGAGTCAATGCTCACCCTATATTTTGCCCTTGGCTTAGGCATCACGCCTCTGCCAAGTTCATTGGCTTCGACAAGACGTCGAGTCAACACCTACCCTATACTCTACCCTTGGCTTAGGCCTTACCCCTCTGTCAAGTTCGTTGGCTTCGACAGGAGGTCGAGTCAACACCTACCCTATACGCTACCCTTGGCTTAGGCCTCACGCCTCTGCAAGTTCGTTGGCTTCGACAAGACGTTGAGTCAACGCCTATCCTATATTCTGCCCTTGGCTTAGGCCTCACGCCTCTGTCAAGTTCGTTGGCTTCGACATGACATCGAGTCAACACCTATCTTATATTCTGCCCTTGGCTTAGGCCTCACGCCTCTGCCAAGTTCGTTGGCTTCGACATGACGTCGAGTCAACACCTATCGTATATTCTACCCTTGGCTTAGGCCTCACGCCTCTGCCAAGTTCGTTGGCTTCGACATGACGTCGAGTCAACATTTATCCTATGTTCTGCCTTTGGCTAAGGCTTCACGCCTCTGCCAAGTTCGTTGGCTTCGACATGACGTCGGGTCAACATCTATATCCTATATTCCTTCCTTGGCGTAGACCCCACGTCGTCGCCAAGTTGGTTGACTTTGGCAGTCTGTCAAGTCAACAACCATTTTCTACCTTGGCCCGGACCCTGTGTCTCTCCCAGGCTGGTCATTTTCGACATGACTTCGAGACGACAACAGTATTTTATGTCTGCCCTTGTCTCGGACATACCGTCTAAGCAAGGTTTGTTGACTCCGACATCTCGTTGGGTCAACGTCCATATTTCACCTTTGGCTCGGACCTTCCGTCCGACCATAGAACAAAAAGACCCTTTCACCTTTGGCTCGGACCTTCCGTCCGACCATAGAACAAAAAAGACTCTTTCACCTTTGGCTTGGACCTTCCGTCCCATCATAGAACAAAAAGACCCTTCTACCTCTGGCTCAGACCTTTCGTCTAGCCAGACAACAAAAAGACCTTTCTTCTACCTCTGGCTCGGACTTTTCGTCTAGCCAGATAACAAAAAAAAAACACTTTCACCTTTGGCTCGGACCTCCCGTCTGACCATAGAACAAAAGGACCATTTTACCTGTGGCTCTGCCCCTTCCATCCAATTAAAGAACAAAAGAACCCTTCTACTGCCAGCATCATGACTTTTCGTTCAGGCTGGCACGTAAGTTAACAAAATATCCATGTACGGCATCATGACTTTACGTCTAAGCCGTTAAACACCCTTGTCCGGCGTCATGGCTTCTTCCGCCTAAGCCGGTGAATATTATATCTTGGCGTCATGGTTTTCCACCTAAGCCAAGCTATCCGGTGTCATGGCCTTCCACCTAAGTCGGTAAATATTATATCTTGGCATCATGGCTTTCCGCCTAAGCCAAGCTACCCGGTGTCATGGCCTTCCGCCTAAGCCAAGCTACCCGGTGTCATGGCCTTGCGCCTAAGCCGGTAAATATTATATCTTGGCGTCATGGCTTTCCGCCTAAGTCAAGCTGTACGGCGTGATGACTTTACGTCTAATCCGTTAAACACCCTTGTCCGGTGTCATGGCTTCTTCCGCCTAAGCCGGTGAATATTATATCTTGGCGTCATGGTTTTCCAACTAAGCTAAGCTACCCGGCGTCATGGCCTTCTGCTTAAGTCGGTAAATATTATATCTTGGCGTCGTGGCCTTCCGCCTAAGCCAAGCTACACGGCGTCATGACTTTACGTCTAAGCCGTTAAACACCCTTGTCCGGCGTCATGGCTTCTTCTACCTAAGCCGGTGTTGCAACCAAAAAATATCTCCACAATAATCGGGATGAAAAAATATGTATATGTATATATCTCATTCTCAACCCAGCACGGATAATTATTTCCGTACGATGCAAGGTTGTGAGATCGGCGTAGCGCCGCTCCGTGGAGAATGTCCACTCTATTAGGGTTCCATAACCCGATTATCGGTTCAGTCCAATGCGCTTTGCAGCAAGGGAGTGAAGGTAACCCAGGATAAATCCATGGAGACCGTCAGGGTCATATGGTTTTGGGTTCCAACACACACAGAAAAAAAGTCTTGCGGCAAGGAAAGAAGAAAATGTGTTATGCACACCTTTTCTGCAGTCCCAACGGCGTGTACCGCGTCTTTCGGGATTGAAGAAGTCTCTCTCCCTCGACAGGCGACGCAAAGAAGACAACGAACAAGTGTGGAGAAGTTCCTTTCTCTTCCACGTGGCTGCAGCGGAGTCCAAGGGATAAAAAATCCTCTTTGCAGGGTTATAAGAAGGCGGGAGGACCCACCCGGGGTGGTGGGACCCGCCCGGGGCCAGCCTCCCTCGGGCAGGCCCCCCTAGTGGCCGCTGGGCCAGCACGGGCGGGGCAGGCCCACCCCGGGCAGGTCCGCCCGGGGCCGACCCACCCCGGGCAGACCCGCCCAGGGTCCCGCGACCCCGAGCAGGCTTGCCCGGGGTGGTTCCGCCCCGGGCGGGACCCGCCCGGGACCCCCGGGGCGGGGCAATCCCGGGCCGGTCCCGGGCCTGCGTGGATTTAAAAAAAAAGGAAGAAAGGGGGGGAGAGAAAGAGACCCGCCCGGGGTGGCTTAGACCTACCCAGGTTCCACCCACCCCGGGCCGGTCCCTCACCTCCTATAAATACCCCCTACGGGGCTCATTTGAAGAGGACGGTTTTTGGAGAGAGAAAACAAAGAAGAGACTTGGAGAAAAAAGGCTCTTGTTCATAGTTTGGACTTGTTTGGGGTATGTAACACCCCGAGTCTTGTATTTGGTCCCTATGTGGGTTTTATGTTCGTTCCCCCATGTGGGTTTTGTATTTACGCCCCTATGTGGGCTTTGTTGTTGACCCCCTACGGGGAATTTGTACTTATGTCCCTATGTGGACCTTGTAATGATGACCCTCCAGATCTTGTTCTTCTTATGTCTCTCGAGCAACACGGGGAGTTCAAATAGTCATAAAAATGAAATGACTACAATACCCCTCTCGAGGATATTAGAATTGAACGTACTCCCGTCGAGGACGATAACGATATGTACAGTTGATAACTCGTCGACCATGTCCGTAATGGAAATTATAAAAATTAGCAAAGTTGTGCCATGCTGCCCCCGGTGCGTGCCAGTTTAAATTTTTTTGCAAATACACCCCTCCATTAGGGAAAATTATGTATACGCCATTTCCTTAAGAGTCAAAGATATTGAAGGGGCGTGATCTCGCGCTTGTCCTGACCTGGGAGGATGATCACCAAAAAGTGAACTGCAGAGAAAGGGAAACGGATGAGGAGGCCCAGGGATGGTTCCCTAGGGAAAACCCTCCGATGCCTAAGTCAGTAGAGCAATGGTGGAAGATATGAAGGGAGGTAGAAAGAGGTGCACGAGATCCCCCAACACCAAGGTGGTGAAGTGGTTCCTGCTCAGGGGTTTTTAGCCGTGTACTGCTCTTACCTTTCACTGGAGGGAATCCCTGGTTTATATAGTGTGCTCACCTTATGAGTCCCGTAAGCTGAGGAGTTTCAGGCGGGAGTTACGTCTTCATCATGGGATCGTTACGTCCTCATCGTGGGATCGTTACATTCTCATCGTGGGCTCTTCATGGCCTTGAGGGATCATGGATCCTTTATCCTCGTAAACTCCTATTCATAAAGGGCTCTTCAACGGCTGCGTGGATAAGCACTCGTCAGTTGGTCCGAGCATAAAAGGTGCCAGCCCTGTCTGGGTGATAGGCATAGCTCGGATGGAGTCAGGTCGGAGTGGGCGCAGGGCGCTTGCCTCTATCCCGATGAAGGGATAACTCGGGCATGGGTCCACCTCCGTTCTGACACTTGGGCCTTCCGAGCCTAAGGGCCGCCGAGGAAGGGTGGGATCCCGAATAATCTTTATTGTGCTTTTTAGCCTAAGTGGGCCCTGTGGGGCTGTCACTTGGATGAGCTGAGCCTCGTTCGGTCCTGACGGGCCTAGTTTGGCTGCTGTTAGATGGGCTACAGAAATCCCCCTCTCCACTTGTCCCCCTCCTACTCCCGAGCCTTAGTAAGCTCAGAAGAGTAGCTGTTTGGGATTTTGGACCAGCGTGGCTCAGGTGGGTGGAGATCTGGCGATGTCAGTAAGCCACGTGTCGTGGTCACCTAGGCCCGTGTTAATGATGATCCTGACGGATTTGAACTGAAGGGGCCCCCTTTTCTCGGAGGTCGGAACGACGCGCCGCCTCCCGCGTGGGGATATAGGCGTTGGGCCCTTGTTGCCATTCCAGACTCTCTCCGTCTTTAGGGTTTTGACTTTCCTCTGTTCTTTGCTTTTGGGGCTCTTCGATGCGCCGTGAGGACGCGACGGAAGAGCAGAGGCTTGCAGCGGCGTTCGAGGAGTTGGCGGAGATAACCGCGGAGGCAGTCCGACGGCTTCCTCCTCCCCCGGAATCTTCAGAGTCTCGAGATCACCTTTCCTCAGAGTCTTCTCCGGATTCCATGGCGGACCAGCTCTCGGAGGCTGAGGAGTGGGAGGACGAGCCAGTGGCGAGGGCGCCGGTTCCAAACTGTAGCGAATTGGGGGAGGCGGATGTGAGGAGGTTGGAGCACCAGTATCGCCTACCCCACAAGTTCAGTTTTGCCGCAGCTTCTCCATACGAGACGAGCCTGGACTCTCGTACAGGCCACATTTGTATGTTTCTTCTGTCGTGGAAGGGTAGATTCCGCCTTCCTTTTGAACCTTTCGTTCTTCAGCTCCTCAATTTTTTCCTGTTGGCGCCCATTCAGTTGGTAGCCAACTCTTATCTCCTTCTTTCCGCCTTCCGCATTCTCTGCCGCCAATGTGGGGTTCCTCCTTCTATGGACCTCTTTCACTATTTTTTTGAGTTGAAAGCACACCCTTCGGCTGGGAAGGGCTTCTACTTCATCCAGGCGAGGCAGAATAGGAGTTGCATCTCCCTGGCGGCGAAGGATTCTTCCCATAAGGGGTGGAAGACTCAATTCTTCTGGGTGGAGATTTGTTCAGTGGAGGAAACCTGGAGGTGCCCAGTAACCCCCAATTTCCACCCAAATATCCCTCCCAGGAAGGATGAGTTCCCTCCACATGTGGAGAAATACACAACCATCTTGCTGAAGCACCGCCAATCCACCGAAGAGCTGGTTACTCCAGAGAATATTGAGCGGTGTCTTCTTACGCGGCTGCATCCATCGGGCTCAGGTGCCACAAACTAGATTCTCCTTCGGGTGTGGGGGTCATCTTTCTTTTCCTGAATATGTCTTCTTCTTCGTGCAGACACCAGGAGGGAAGCTCTGAAGGAGGCCGCCGAGGTGATCGAGCTTGGTGATGACTCGACTGCTGATGAGCCGGCTGCTCCCGTGGGTCGCTCCCGAACCAGAGATAAGGGCAAAGGAGCCACCCAGGGCGAATCCTCCAGACCGCGGGGGTCCAAGCGCAAGGACCCTGTGGAGGGTATGATCCGGGCCGCTGCGAGGGCCAAGAAGCGGGCCAAGAAGGCCGGGGTCGTGCCCGTAGTTGAGGGCGACCTTGCCGTGGCTCGCCCCTCCGCCGAGCGTGATGGGGCCGACCCTACCGGGCGAGCTCTCCCACCCGCCGAGTCAGAGGGGGCCGAGGAGGTTGGGGCTGCCCCTGCGGGCGGCAATGATGCGGGCTCGGTTCCTCCTTCGTCCGGGACTGAGGGGGCCGAGGATGCTCTTGCAACTGGCAGCGGTGCCGACCCGGCTCTCCCCTCGGCAGGAACCGAGGGGGCCGTGGCCGAAGTGGGGGATGCTGGGACCGTGGCCGAGGCTGGCGCTTCAGGTGGTGGTGCAGGTGCCGAGCCGGTCCAGGTTGACGGGCCGCAGGAAAATCCGGCCGGGGCGCGAGGGGCGATCGAGGCTGGGGCTCGATCCGAGCCATACGGTGGGGCGCCAGGCGATGGGGGGTTCTCCGTTCTGGCGGCCTTGGAGAGGCTGGGTATCTCGGGCCCCCTACACCAGGTATGCCGCGGTATAGCCGCGAAGGTGAGGGGGGGAGGTAGGCAGCACTCCCCGTCCATGGCTCTCGCCGGGGTTATGGAGGGCGGCCTGGCCCTGGCCCAGATGGGGGCTGCTCTGGCAGAAGCGTACGCTCGGTCGGAGTGGGAGCGAGCGAACCTGGCCTGGACCCTTGGTGGGTCGGACAGGAGGTTGGCTCGGCTCGTCGAAGAGCGAGATGGGCTTCGGCGGGAGCTTTCCTCAATCAGGGAGCTGGTACGGTCGAGCCAAGTGGAGACCCGGGCGCTAGCCGAGCAGCTAGCCAAGGCCCGTGAATCGCTCGACAGGGAGAACCGGCTTCTTGAAGAGGAGCGCCTAGCACGCGTTGAGTTGGACGGCCGGTGGGAGACCGAGCGTGCCGAGCTAGTAGACCGAGCAGAGGAAGCCGAGCGCCTTCGGCGGGAGGCCGAGGCTGATCGGGCCGAGGTAGAGAAGCAGGTGGCGGAGGCCGAAGAGTGGACGGCTGAGGCCGAGCGGAAGTCAGCCGAGGCGGAGCGGAGGGAGGCCGAGCTCGCTAGTAGGGTGGGATCGGCCGGGGCAGAGGCTCTCAAGCAGTACAAGAGCTCAGAGGCCTACCGGGTCGACCTTAAGGAGGCTGCCCTCCCCTACTATGAGCTAGGACTTCGCCGGGGCATCCGCAAGGGATTCAAGCAGGGTTATGACCGGGCCGTCTTTTACGCCGAGGAGCAGGCGTCTGGAGTAGTTGACTTCCCGTCCGAGCAATGTTATGACTCGAATTTGTCATCCTCCAGTTCCTCTGCTTCGGCGCAGGATGAAGAGGATCAGGGGGGCTCATCATTCGAGGAGTCGCCAACTCCGGATGCCTCGGGAGGGCACGCAACTGAGACAGTTCCCACACCGGTGGGGTCAGTGCCAGGGTCGCCGTCACCGAGGATGCCGGGGGCAGAGCGCTCGAGCCCTCTATTTTTGAGCCTCAAGGTGGGCCGGAGGCCTGATGTATCTGCTTCGCTTCCTTTTTTTTGTATGCCTTTTTCCTTTTTGAAGGAAAAAACTTCCTCTTTTGTGTAGAAATAAATAAGGCAATAGCGTTATAATGGAGACTTATCTGTTCCGTATCACCATTGCCGTATCTTGTTCAACGTATCTGCAGTGGTTGGAAAGAGCCGATACTTTCTGCGTGGATCTCGCCTGATGGTTGGGTGAGCGTCTGACAGGTCTTTTCGTTTTCTCATGCTTTGAATGCTTGGCCGCTTCGTGTGTCCCGCTGGGGCGGAAGATGAGAAATTTGAGGTGACCGTTCGTAGGCAGAAATCCCTTTGGCTTGTTTTCGAGGAGAGAATCATTTAAGGCAAATAGCCTCCCTTTGCCTATAAAAGGTCTGAAGGGCGTCTCTTCCTCTCCACCGCTTAGGGGTTTCCCTGATAGTCTTTCCTCATTCTTTCTTCACGTGGCGTTGTGCCGTTGCATCTGTAGCATGGAAGACGCTCTGGAAGATGAGGCTGCCGATGATGGGGGGGCAGAGAGTTCTCGCTGCTTCGGATTTGAAGAGGGTTCGACGGTCGTCGAACGAAACTGAAGAGGGTTCGACGTGTGGAGGCACGTCGTCTTCCCTTTATCAGTTCTGGCGGCGCTTGCAGGGGGGCGAGATGGAGGATGGATGGGGGCATTAGACATCCTAGCCGCCCGTCCCTTCCTGCTCGCTTTACGGAGGGGAGGAGGAAGCCAACTAAGCTCCCTCCTTTCCGAGCCTTCCCCTGCCTCCTCGTCCAGCTCTGCTGGTTTCTTTTTCTTTCTCGCAGCCTCTTTTTCCTCTTCTGCTCTGGTCCTCCTTTCTTTCACTCTTCGGAGGGTGCCTGCACCCTCTTTCTTCCAAAGAGTTGGTAGGTTGGCGGGGAAGATACTTTCATATGCATTCCCTCTCCCCCTTCTCTTCCAAGTTCAACTTGGAAGGTAGCCATCTCTTTCCTAATCCCTCTGTCACCTTTGTCTCGAGCTACCCGAGCCAACGGGGTCGACTATCCTTTATCCGAGCCAGTTTCTACATGAGGCAGAGTCAGTGGCTGGACGGTCATCCGAGTCAGCCGAGCGATGGGCTCATACGACGGCGCCAGATGGGTTTTTTGCTTTTTTGACATGTATTTTCTTGGCTTCGGCCTTCCTGATGTACAAGCAGGTTGTTTGAATAAAAGAAAGGAGCCTTTTGTTTTATCTCATGTCGTTTGTACAATACTCAGTACTTAGAAGTAGAACTTGCGTAATGTAGTCGCGTTCCAGGTCCGAGAGATGAGCTCTCCTTCCATCGTGGATAGACGGTATGCTCCTTTTCCGAGCGTCTCGACCACTCGGTAGGGGCCTTCTCAATTAGGGGATAACTTACCCACCGCCTCAAGTGGTCGAGAGGCTTCGGCTTTTCTGAGGACGAAGTCTCCCGGCTAAAAGTGTCTATCTCGGACTTTGGCGTTGTAGTATCGAGTGAGGCGGCGTCGATATTCCGTTGCTCTGATGCTGGCAATCTCTCGGACTTCATCTGCTAGGTCGAGGTTTTCGAGCAGTTTCTGGTCGTTTGCCTCGGACGAGAAGCAGATGACTCGGAGGGAGGGGTTGCCAATCTCCAACGGGATCACGGCCTCGGTGCCGTATACCAGCTGAAAGGGGCTTTCACCGGTTGCCGTTCTGGGAGTCGTTCTGTGTGACCAAAGTACGTTCGGCAGTTCCTCAAGCCAGCTGCCCTTGGCTTTGCCGAGTCTAGTCTTGATGCCTTTTAAGATAGTCTTATTGGCATTTTCGACCAGCCCGTTAGCCAGAGGGTGGGCGACCGAAGTGAAGTGATTGCGAATGTTAAGGTTGACGCACCTGTCTCGAAAATAACAAGAATCAAATTGCCGACCGTTATCGCTTACTATCACCCGGGGGATGCCGTAACGACAGATGATCGACTTTCAGACGAAATTCCAGATGACTGTCTCGGTGATCCTTGCTGTGGCTTTGGTCTCGATCCACTTAGTGAAGTAATCGATGGCGACGATGATGAACTTCTTCTGGACCTGGGCCGTGGGGAACGGCCCGAGGATGTCGATTCCCCAGTGAGCGAAAGGATAAGGCTCGGCTAGGGTGACGAGCTCTGTTGCTGGCTGATGGACCAAGTGGTCGAAACGCTGGCAGCGGTCACAGTGTTGTGTGTAGGCCGAGCAGTCGCGCTGCAGGGTGCGCCACCAATAACGTTGCAGTAGCAAGATCCTGGCGAGCGACCTTCCCCCTAAATGGGCTCCGCACAGACCTTCGTGAACTTCTTTGATCGCTCGGTTGGCTTCGTCGGTGCTGAGGCACTTCAAGAGAGGGCCGGAGAAGGATCTCCGGTAGAGAGCGCCATCCAGAGTGAAGAATCACCGAGCTTGGTACTTCAATCTTCGGGCTTCCTGAGGGTCGGGAGGCTCCTGAGAGTCTTGAAGCCACGACAGATAGGGGGTACGCCAGTCGCTTGGGAAGGCCGAGTCAACAGCTAGGAGCTCCGAATCTATGCTCGGTCGCTCTAGCTCTTTGAGAAGGACCGATCGAGTACCCTCGGGGTCAAGAGGGGAGGCTAGCCGAGAGAGGGCGTCCGCTCAGGAGTTTTCCTCCCGAGCTATTCGGACTACCTCAAAACTCTCAAACTGTTGTGCCACGGTCTTGACCAGTTGGAGGTATTTGATCATCGGTGCTTCTCGAGCTTCATAATCGCCGTTGACCTGGCTAGCGACCAGTTGGGAGTCAGTGTGGATCCTGACTCGCTCAGCCCCTAATCGCCAGGCCATGCGGGCTCC
Organism: Amorphophallus konjac; assembly: GCA_022559845.1. Classification (NCBI taxonomy): domain Eukaryota; kingdom Viridiplantae; phylum Streptophyta; class Magnoliopsida; order Alismatales; family Araceae; genus Amorphophallus; species Amorphophallus konjac. The sequence continues at coordinate 212,262,075 of CM040128.1, forward strand.
CGATATGAGGGCCTCATACTCGGAAGTGTTGTTAGATGCTTGGAAGTTGAACTTCAGGGCGTACTGTAACTCTGCTCCTTCGGGGGACTTCAGGAGAATCCCGGCATCGCTCCCGCCCGAGTTGGAAGATCCGTCGACGAACAGTTCCCAGGTCGGCCCGGGCGCGGACGGAGATCTTTCTTCAGTCGGGATGGTGCTTTCGGCGATGAAGTCCGCGAGCGCCTGGCCTTTGACAGCCGAGTGAGGATGATACGATATATCGTAGGCCCCGAGCATTATGGCCCACTTGACGAGGCGTCCCGAGGCTTCAGGGTGAGCAAGGATCCTCTTTAATGGTTTGCCGATCAGCACAGTGATGGAGTGCCCTTGGAAATAGGGTCGGAGGCGCTTGGCCGAGGTAACCAATGCTAGCACCAGTTTCTCGGTTGCGGGGTACCTTTTCTCAGCCTCGTTGAGCACCTTGCTGGTGTAGTAGATCGGTCTCTCGATTCCCGAGTCATTTCTGACTAGGACCGAGCTAACTGTGGATGGAGTTACCGAGAGATAGAGATACAAGGCTTCACCTAGGATAGGCTTGGAAAGCACTGGGGGCGACGCCAGGAACTCCTTAAGCTCGGTGAACGCTCTTTGGCATTCCTCGTCCCACGCGAATGTAGCAGATGCCATTTTAGGCCCCCTCAACAGCTTGAAGAAGGGTAGGCATCGTTCAGCCGCGCGGGACAGAAACCTGCTGAGCGCAGCAACGCGCCCGGTAAGGCGTTGAACATCTTTGATGCAGGTGGGTGGGCGCATGTCCAGGATGGCCTGGACCTTGTCGGGGTTGGCCTCGATCCCACGCTGGGTGACTAAGAAGCCCAGGAATTTCCCGGACCTTACTCTGAAGGCGCACTTGGCAGGATTGAGCTTCATGTTGTACTTCAGGAGAGTGTCGAAGGTTTCCGCTAGGTCGGTGAAGTGGTCCTCGGCCTTGGGGGTCTTCACGAGCATGTCGTTGATATATGCCTCGATGTTCCAACCGAGCTGTCCCTCGAACATATGATTGACCATCCTCTGGTACGTGGCTCCAACGTTCTTCAACTCGAAAGGCATCCGGGTGTAGCAGTGTACGCCGAAGTCGGTGATAAAGGCGGTCTTCTCGATGTCTTCGGGGTGCATCATGATCTGATGGTAACCTGAATAGGCGTCCATGAAGCTGAGTATCTCGTTGCCCGAGGCTGAGTCAACCAGTTGGTCGATGCTCGGCAAGGGATAGCAGTCCTTTGGGGTAACCTTGTTCAAGTCGGTGAAGTCCACGCACGTCCGCCACTTTCCCGAAGGTTTTGGCACCAGGACGACATTAGCCAGCCATGTCGGGTACAGGACCGGTCTAAAAAGGTCAGTCTTTTGCCCCTTGGTGACTTGCTCCTTAATAATCGCCTGCTTCTCTGGCGCGTGCTTCCTTCTGCGTTGCTGCACGGGCTTCATGGCTGGGTCGAGGTTGAGCTTATGCATCACCGTCTTCTCCGGTATCCCGAGGAGTTGATCATCACACCATGCAAAGACCCGGATGTACGCGGAAAGAAACTTCTTGTATTGCTGTTGCATCTCAGATGTTAGGTCGGCTCCGATCTTTACTCCTAGGGTCGGGTCGTCGTTTAGGAAAACCGCTAGCAATTCGCCTCTAGGCTCGGTGGTTGCGGATTTTTCCTCGACTTCCCGGGGGCCCTTGTTCTTCCCGTCCGGCCTTGTGGCTTCAACCGAGATATTGTAGCACCTTCTGGCCATGGCCTGGTTGCCTCGGACTTCCCCCAACCCTTTTTTGGTGGGGAACTTCATCTTTTGGTGATAGGTAGAAGGCACCGCTTTCGTTCGGCTGAGGATTCCCCGGCCGAAGATTGCGTTGTATGCTATCATACCTTTGATCACTATGAAGTCCACCATGACCGTAACGGTTTTAGGTGGGGTGCCAAGAGTAACCGGCAGGCTTAGGGCTCCCTCGGGATAAGTGGCCTGGCCATTGAACCCGCACATGGGGGTTCGGATCGGGCGGAGTTTAGACAGATCCTCCCCCATCTTAAGGAAACACTCATAGGATAATACATCAAGGGCACTTCCATTGTCAACTAGAATCTTGTCTACGTTACAATGGTTTATTGTGGCCGATATGACTAGGGCCTCGTCATGCGGGGTGCTTAGCCCTTCCAGGTCTTGGTCGGAGAAGACTATGACCTGGGGCTCACTCGGCGGGGCCCTGGGAGGCTCGATGGCTCGGCTCGCCCGCTCAGCATGACATTTTCTTCCTCGGCCACTGTCTCCTCCTGATGCAACTCCTCCGGCGATGATGTTGATGTGGACTCCTAAGGGGGCGTTGTCGATTTCTTCTGGGGCGCCCCGATCTTCCTGGTGCCCGGCCACGAACCGGGAGAGGTGCCCCTGACGAACGAGACGCTCGATCTCGTCCTGGAGCTGATGGCAGTCGCCGGCGTGATGCCCGTGGTCGCTGTGGAACAGGCAATGCTTGCTGCGATTGCGGTTCTTCGACTTCATTGGCTCGGGTTGGCGGAGGAGGCTCGAGCCTTTGATGTCTTCATATATCTCGTACACTGGAGCGGTTAGGGGAGTGTACCGCTCGTACTTCTGTGACGGTTCCTTGCGTTCCCCGTCTCGGTTCCGCCTTTTTCCTTGGCCCGAGCTTGGCTCGGGTGTCCGCTTCTTGTCCCCCTCCCGACCCGAGCCCGTTGCGTCCCGGCATGCGCTGAGCACTTCTTTGCACTCGGCGTGGCGCAATGCCAGAGTCACTAGCGCGGCAAGGGTCGAGGGAGGGTGGAGGACAAGTTCGCGGCGAAGGTTCTCGTCGCGGGTGCCCCCGGTCAGTGCGGTTATGGCCGAGGCGACGTCCAGGAGGGGGATCCTCAGGGCTTTCGATTTGAATCGGATAATATAGGCCCGAAGCTTCTCCCCTTGCGCCTGTTTGAGGGCCAAAAGCCCCGCTACCGACCTTGGGGAACCGCTGTCAGCTAAACTCTCCTTGAATACTCGCCCGAATTGCTTGAAGTCTCGGATAGATCCGGGGGCGAGGGCCCAGAACCATGCTTGGGCGTCTTGGACCAAGGTGGTCGCAAAGGCTCGGCACTTGATGGCGTCGGACACTCCATGAAGGGTCATCAGGGCGTCGAAGCTGTCGAAGTGGTCGGCCAGGTCACCCTGGCCGTCGTAGGGCTTGAAGGTAGGGATGGAGGCTCTGGGAGATACCTCGGCCTTCAAGATATGGTCGAAGAACGGGGATCTCTCCTCGTCCTCTGGTGGAGAGGTCTTCTGCAGGGCTCGTAGGGCGCGCTCCTGCTCTGCGAAACGCCTCTCGAATTCTCGCAGTCGGAGGGATAGCTCCGGTTACCGCTGCGCCGTAGGGCTGAGGGGGCATGATGGCAGGCTGTCCTGGCGCTCCCTGGGGACTTCGGTCTCCGGGAGGGGACGGCGTTCCCCATGCCTACCCCGCTTCAGCATGGAGGAAGCCTCTTGCTCCGGAGGGGGGGCTTGCGAGGGTCCTCCGGTTCTGTTGCGGATAAGCTGCAGCCCTCAGAGAGTGAAGCGGCCTCCGGTGGTGTGCTGGGACACGTTCTCGCGGGGAGGGCTCTCCGGAGGGGCGCATGACCTTCCATCCCTGGCCGCCTGGGTCCTCATGAGTTCCACGAGGACGTCCAGTTTGCGTTGAGGGCTTGGAAGGCGTCAGCGCCGTCGTTAAGCAATAGCCCTGCCGCCGCGGGGGGAGGGGGCGGCAGCCCTACCGCCAGGGGAGGGGGCGGTCCGTCGGCGGGAGTGTTGGCGCCGGAGGGGGGGTTTTGGGAGGCTTGAGAGGGGCCTCCCTCCGCCGCCACCATGGCCTTTCCCCTGTCGCCGGCGGACCTCCTCCCTGAACTTCTTCTCACCATACTGGCTCTTTGGTCGTTTCCCACAGACGGCGCCAGATGAAGGGGCATGATATCGCGCTTGTCCTGAGCTGGGAGGATGATCACCAAAAAGTGAACTGCAGAGAAAGGGAAACGGATCAGGAGGCCCAGAGATGGTTCCCTGGGGAAAACCCTCCGATGCCTAAGTCAGTAGAGCAATGGTGGAAGATATGGAGGGAGGTAGAAAGAGGTGAACGAGATCCCCCAACACCAAGGTGGTGAAGTGGTTCCTGCTCAGGGGTTTTTTGGCATGTACTGCCCTTACCTTTCACTAGAGGGAATCCCTGGTTTAGATAGTGTGCTCACCTTATGAGTCCCGTAAGCTGAGGAGTTTCAGGCGGGAGTTACGTCCTCATCATGGGATCGTTACGTCCTCATCGTGGGCTCTTCATGGCCTTGAGGGATCATGGATCCTTTATCCTCGTAAACTCCTGTTCATAAAGGGCTCTTCAACGGCTGCGTGGATAAGCACTCGTCAGTTGGTCCGAGTATAAAAGGTGCCCGCCTTGTCCGAGTGATAGGCAAAGCTCGGACGGAGTCAGGTCGGAGTGGGCGCAGGGCGCTTGCCTCTATCCCGATAAAAGGGATAACTCGGGCATGGGTCCTCCTCCGTTCTGACGCTCGGACCTTCCGAGCCTAAGGGCCGCCGAGGAAGGGTAGGATCCCGAGTAATCTTTATTGGGCTTTTTAGCCTAAGTGGGCCCTGTGGGGCTGTCACTTGGATAAGCTGAGCCTCGTTCGGTCCTGACGGGCCTAGTTTGGCTGCTCTTAGATGGGCTACAGAAATCCCCCTCTCCAGATATGTGTATGAATTCTAAAGGCTTCATAGTCCCTCCATACTTGAGAATGCCTACGATTTATCTTTTAGCCCCAGTGCCTCATACAAAGCCTCATGCAGGGGACCATACCAAATTACCAAAATGCCCTTCTGGCCCTGATATGCCTTCATAATTCCCCATGGCTCCTCAAATAGCCCCGAAACCTGCCAAAGCTGCTCCTTGCTTGGCCATTCACCCCCAAACTACGAGACAGTCTCTAGCGAGGTAATAATACCATAATACCCCTGGGTGTGATAATTACCAAAATACCCCCGGTGTCTAGGTAGTCGACGGGGCGTCATAGGGCATTGTTGTGTTCCCCGGGCGTACTATCACCTCTAAATACGACTAGGTATCACCTGGTTCAACCTGGTCCTGGTCAAATCCTATCCTTCATATGCTGTATGATCACCCAGTGGGAGTCAAAATGTGATGTGAGCTACTTACGCTAAAGTATCCTTAATGAGAACTTTGGAGGGAAACTATAGGTCTTTTTGTTGACAATTAAACAAGGGTGTTCGGACGTTATGCCGATGTAAATCAACACTGACTACAGTCAGTGGGGAAAGGTCCAGCACTTGAACCTTCATCGTTTGATACGATGCGCACCCCATGAAATGGACACTGCACTGGCCACTCGTGTAGCCCCCACATGTGCACATTTACCTCCTCAGAGGGAGTCCATTCCATAATCAGAGGAAAAACCCCAAAGCCCAAAAAAAAAAACAAAATAAAAGACTTCTCGGAAAGTCACCCAGGGTAAAATGGGGGCGTCAACCTCGTCTCGTGTTAAAACAGACTGGCACGCCCGGTGGGACCTTTCCCGTCTTTCTTCTTCTTGTCAACAGAAGGCCTAAAACCTCTTCGAGGTTCTCATTACCCCTCTTCCTCTTACAGGACGAGAAGAGGAGAACACTTCACGTTCGCTGCTTCCGGCGTTTACTGCATCACGATGGCGACGATGTCGGCGGTGACTTATGGACCGCAGGTTGTGGCTAACCATGCCAGGTTTGACTACTTGGCGACTCCCATCGCTTTTGGCGACTTCCCTCAGGTCGTTGGCTCCCCCTTCTTCTTAGGGGTAGTTCCAGTCGTCGGGGGCAACACAGTCGCCCCTGCTGCTGGTCGGGTCTCCCCAGCCAAGAAGACCAACGCGGAGGGTGCCAGGTCCTCTGCTTCTGCTGTTAGCCGGGTCCGCCCGGTTGAGAGGACTTCCACTGAGGGTGTCAGGCGCTCGATTTTTGTAAGTGGCCGAGTCAGATCGGCCGCAATGAAGACAATGTCGGAGGGTGCTAGGCCCTCTGCTCCTGCTGCTAGCCGGGTCTCCCCGGCCAAGAAGACTTCCACCGGGGGTGCTAGGCCCTCCGCTGTTAGCCGGGCACGCCCGGTTCAGAAGACATTGTCTGAGGGTGCCAGACCCTCTACTTTTGTAACAGGCCGAGTTAGGACGGCCATACACCACAACATGTCTGAGGGTGTCAGGCCCTCGACGTCAATTACAGGCTTGGGTAGGTAGGCCATCAATAAGCCCCGGGCTGGAGGTGTCAAGCCTTCAGCCCACTCATTTGGCTGGGTGTTTTCGGTCAACCAGATTACTGCCGACGTCGCCCCTCCACCTAGGAGGCAGCGCCTTCGTCGAAACGTCGAAACGGAAGCCGTTCCAACACGGTCGCCCCTGCTCAACGGGGGCAACGCCGTGCGTGCGATAAGGCAGCCCCGGCGGCAATCATCTCACGCTCCGGCAAGACTATACTTGTTGGAGACGTCCGCATCCGGCTCGACGGAGGCGAGCCGATTGTACCCCGAGATCGACACGTCCCCACAATTCTGACCTCCAACCGGTTCGAGCTACTCCGGAAGGTTCGGGAGGAGGGGGCGAAGGTGAAGAACTTTGTCGCGCCCCAACACAAGGCGGCGGTCCCCAGAGTCAGATCCGGGGGCAGATCAATCGAGGAGCGACAGCTCCAGATGAGTAAGATTTGGGTCACTAAGGAGGAGGCCCGAGCCATAGGACGGGCCAGATCAGGAAAGGCCCTCCGTCGGTCCGAGTCGCAACAAGCAAGGACCCGCGCTACTTAGGAACAAGGCGAGTCTTTAACCTCTCACGAGGCAAAAGCTCACCGACAGCTAAGGCAGAAGTGCCGTGTCACGGCCAAGCTGCCCGACTTCCCCCTGGGCAAGCCCGGCACGCTCGGGTGAAGAAGACTGCTTTGAGCAAGAGTCTATGCCCCGAGTGTCTATTTTTGACAGGCTAGGGAGAGCGCCAAAGCCAAAGCGGCACTCGCCAAGGAAGAGGCGGGTGGCCCAGATGACAGATAACACCGTCAGGGTGTTTACTTGCTATGTCTCTTCCACTGATAAGCAGTCAGAGGGCGCTCGGGAAGACCTCAACCAACCTCTGTAAGCCATGAGAAGGTCAAGACAAGCGTCTTCGCTCGAGCCAACAAGGCAAGAGGAGCGTCAAGAGGATGTTCACAATCTCAGTGGAGATGGTGACCCAGCACAGGAAGAGGGCCTTGTCAGAGAGGCCCAAGTCTTCACAATGGAGGAGCTCCGACGTGAAAACCAAGAGCTCAAAAACTTCTTGCAGACGCTGCTACGTGAAAAGGAGGCTCCTCCCCAACCCTCAGCGGCGCCTGCGGGGGCAGAGCAACAACCCTCTCCCTCTCCAGCCACGGTCAATACATCGGCCGCTGCAACTAGGCTGCCCATTGCCCTGGAGGTTGAGGTGCCGCAGCAAGAGCCCAATATGCGGTCATCCGCCACCCCTGCCGAAAGCTTAATGGCTCAGAGGTAGATGATCGAGCGGATTGTGGAGGAGAAATTCGCACAACATGGCGAAGGTGTGGCCACTGTTGATTTATACAGTGTGCCATACCCCCTTCACCACCAATTTAAGAAGCTCCCGCCAGATTGCCCAAAGGCTCCAAAGCTGCAGAAATTCAATGGGCAAGGTTCGCCACATGAGCATTTGGCTTACTATATGACCGCCATGGGCGAATTGGCGTTGGATGAGTCCTATCTTCTGCGATATTTCGCTACTTCCCTGACGGGTACCGCCTTCCAATGGTACTCTCGACTGAAGCCCAATTCAGTATCTGATTAGGCAGACATGCAGAAGAAATTTGTGGACCGATTCCAAACAGCTGAACGCAAGGTTTCTCTTGCGGAGCTTTGTGCCCTGAAGCAAAAGAAGGGTGAAACGGCTTTGGACTTCATCAAAAGGTGGAGGGACGTTAGCATGCATTATGATAATCCTCCCACGCCGGAAGATGCCATTACCATATGCCGTCGAGGTTTGGCCGCCGAGGTCAGTGAGAAGCTCCTGGGTTCTAATATCCGGGGTTTCAACCAACTCAATACCGTGGTGGCGGAGATTGAGATGTTCCTTGCCGATCACCCGACACACTCTGTCGCCAAGGGCAAAACTTCTAAAGATCGCCCGTCTGGCGGCAAAGAGGTGAATTCGGTCGATTTCTCCCCGACAAATGGAAACAAGGGAGAAACCAAGTCGAAGGGTAATGGCAAAAAGCTTGACACCAAGGCAAGTGCGTCTTTGTTAGCGGAGCGCATGAAGACGCTCTATTCTTTCAGAAAAGAGCACACGAAGATGCTCTTTGATTTATGCATGAAAGAGAAACTGGTCACCTTGCCAGAGCCGCGGAAGTCGGCAGAGATAGACAAGACAGATGACCCCAACTATTGTGTGTATCATCACAGGTTGGGACATACTATTGCAGATTGCTATGTCTTTAAAGACATAGTCGAAGACCTTGTTTAGAAAGGCCTAATAAATATGTTGGGCCACGCGGTTGAACCTCCACAGCCGCATCCTTGGAGCCGGTCAAACCGGTCAGCCAATGTGGTTTACATGGCGGCCCCAGTTTCAAGCTCAAATGCTGCCGAAGCTGGGTCATCTAATCAGCAACCACGAGTTGCCCCTGAACCATCGCGCTGGCCGATGGCGGAATGTCTCGCAGTGAGAAGAATCCTCCAGAAGATCCGTAGGGAGATTTACCAGTTGAGACGGGAGAAGCGTAAGCTGTTGAAATTTCTATAGGATCTGGACGATCAATTGGCGGCTTTCCCTCGAGGGCCGATCAGGTTGCCCACTGCTCCGCGCGAGCAGGGGGCAGAAGCTTCACCATCGGCCCCGCTGAGGCCCGGTTCGGGTGGATGGCTTTCAGAAGATTCATCGGGTTCATCTGAAGATTCGGAGCCCGCGAAGTTATATTCCTTTCCCCGCGAGCAGACACTACAAATCTTATTTGCTTGTTATCGTGCGGGGTTGTTGAACCTCTCAACATTACCTAGTCACCAGCGGCCAGGCGCTCGGTTATACCAGGACTACTGCCCCTACCATGAGACAGCTGGCCACGCTATCTTTAACTGTCAATCCTTCAAGGACCTCGCAGAAGATTTTATCAAGCGAGGGATGGTTAACGTGGGAGACTCATTGGTGTACCCTCCACAGCCTCATGAGCAGCAAGAGATGACTTTCTCCGTCAACTTCATCCACACGCCGCTGGTGTTTCAACTGCCCGAGCCCTCAGGTGAAGAAAGCAGTTCTAAACAATCTGGCCCCGAGTCCGTTCTATGGTACCCAGGGTGGCGACCTTCTCATCAGTGCCCCTTTCCCAAGGGAGATACATAGAAGATTTTTGATAAACATCTAGAGGATGGTCCGGTATTGACATATGACCCGCCGTCCTATTACAATGAGACAGCTAAGAGTCACCCTCTTTACTGCAAATATCATGCTCGGGTTTCTCATCCAACTGGAGAATGTCTGGTGGTACAAGACTGTATTCAGACTCTTATTCAGAGGGGGGAGATTGATGCTCAAGGTAATTCCATGATAAGACGCCGGTTGGCGGAGGCTACTGAGAGGATCCTCCGGCAGGAGCAGCGAAGTCAGCCCCAACAACCATTAGCTAAACAGACTTCTTCACAGGTTTTCTTAAAGAAGCCCTCTGGGGAAGAGCTTAAGTCGAGCCCCAAGACTAAGGCTAAGCATGATAGGCCTATGGCCCAAAGTTCTCGAAGCTCGGTTCTTGGGGAAGTCCCCAGATCCTCTACCCAGTTGGGCCACCATGAGGGGGCTGCTACTGGACACCCGCAGCCGAAAGATAAAGGCAAAACTAAAGTCGCAGAGCCCGAGCTTAAGGTTCGATTTGGTGACAGGCCAGCGGGGTCTACCCGTCCGAAGGAATCTCAACGACTCTCAGAGTCCAAGCCGTCAGCGGCAACAAAGTTAGCGGCACTGCAAAACCCTTTAGGGTTTTACTTCGGTCAGCCAGAATTCCAAGAATTGCCACCGGAGATAGTGGCACAACCTATTAATGCCACTTTTCAGCCACAACCCGCTGAAGGAGGGTGGACTTACATTGCCCCAAGAAGGAGTCGCGGGTCTCAAAATGTCAGGCGACCAGCTCAAGGCGGAAGACAAGGGTCTGGGGGTAGGTCATTACGTCCTGTAAAGCCATCCTCACCTTCTGTAGAGGAGGTCGCTCGCCTTAAGAAGCAAGAAAAAAATCGAAAGAAGAATCTGAAGAGAAGATTGAAAAAGCAGGCTGAGCAGGCGGCAACTATAGAAGCCCCCAAAGAGCTCACCCCCTTGCAGAAGTTGCAAAAGCTCATAGACGAGCTAGAAGAATATGTGCCCCCTTGCCCTACCAAGGCGGTCACACTTGACAAATATATTCCCTGGGAAAGGTTTGGGCAGAAAGCCCGACTCCTTGGCTGGCTCCGGGAGACCTTGCATCGTCTTGAGGAGGGTGAGAATATTCCAATTCCAGAAGAGCTCACATCGATCTACAAAGATGAGGAGCTCACTGTGGAGGCCCTTGAATGCGCACTGCATGACTTGTCATGTAACATGGTGGCTATCCCGTCTCCTGACAATATAAATGGCCCCGTTGGGGAGGACAATGTCCCTGTGGCCACATATCAACGTCGATCGGCAAGGAACCGACGTGGCCGTGGTCGAGGACGTGGTCGCGGGCGAGAAAACCATTTGACTCTTGACCGAGTTATAATATTCAGAGGGGAGCAGCCGGGTCCTATCCCTACACCTCAAGTGCGAGGCATTCCTTTTGTACCTAAGTCTTCGGATAATGCAGGCCTTGATTTGGGTGCTCGAAAATCAAGAGGCATCCCTTTCATAATTCATTCTTCCGAAGAGGAAGAAACTCCACTCAGTGCCCCGTCGCCAGCTCCAACCTTGGGGCAGGCGGGCCCTTCAACCAGCTCTGGTGAACGAGAAGGCCCCTCGGATCAGTCCAATTTGGATGAGTCTCAGCCTGCTGCGGAGGAGTCTCTGGCACCGCTTTTCCAAGAGGGAGCGGGCATGCAAGATGAAGGAGAGCGCCCTCTCAAGCGGGAGAAACCACATGGAGCCTCAAAGACTCTGGAGGAAATCATTCCCCCATTCGACAAGACCCACGCTAGGGCGGACCGCAAGATTATTCAACATATGAAACGGTTCTGATGAGGACATCACCAGCAATTTCATTTGATCGAGGATCCCGATGCTCGCCACCTATGCTACATCTTGTTCACCACTTTATTTCGAGTCATATGATGTAATTTTCATTTTCTTATCATGTACTTTTCCTTTTATTTGAGTCCAATACCTAGGTTAGGTAGCTATTTACCTAAGTCTTATGTCATTATGTGTGTTATTGGGCCCAATTATATGGGCTAGGCCCAGGGGCGCCCCCTTCCCCTTGGTTTAGTGTTAGTAGTCCAAAAGTCAGGGACTTAAGTTAAATTGTGGGATCCCTATAAATAGGACCCCAATCCCTCATTTGTAAGCTAATGAATTGTTGAATGAAGTAATGAGTTTAAAAATCCACAAGAATTGTGTCTCTTGCTCTCTCTCTCTCTCTAGTTCCCCCTCTCTCTCTACCTCTCTCTCTCTCTCTAAAGGGGGCAAACCCCATTCTCTCTCCTCCCCACCCCCAAATTCGAAATTCACTCTCTCTCCTCCCTATTCACCTCTAATTAAGACCCCTCCCCCTTTCCCATACCTCCCATTTAAGTCCCCTCCAACCCCTAGGTGGAATCCTCTTCTCCTAGGCACCTCTCCCTCCTCCCAAGCAACCTTTCCCCTTCCCCATATAACCTCTCATTTTCCCAAGGGAGAATCCCTTCTCCCAAGCACCCATTCCCCTTCCCAAGGCATCCCTTCCCATTCTCTAGGCTACCATTAATCCCTTTCCATTAACCCCATTCCAAATCCCAAGGAGAGAAACCATTCCCCCACCCACTTGTGCCCCCTCACCTTCCCCCTCTCCCTCCAAGTCCCAAATTCGCAGCCCCCCTCCCACCCACTGCTAACTCCATCACCCAGCCCCATTTTCACCCTCTCCTATCTTGGATAGACCCCCCATTGGTCCCCCTAACAGTCAGGGGACGCCCCAGCCCCTTGCTACTACATCTCCCCCTCCTCATCTCCCCACTATCATCCCCTTCCACCACCATACCCTGTGGAGGTCGCAGGCAGCAGTGGAGGCCCGACTTGCAGAGCCTGCTCCGGAGCACCCCGACGTCATCTGGAGGTACACCATACATTTCCGGAAAGTTCTGCGAGTCTTCTTCGCAAGCGAGGTGGAATCGTCTCATTCTGACTTCGCTACAGTTCGTGGTGCCCGTTATCGTCCAACTGCGCAATAAGAACCAGAACCTGGACCTGAGCTGCAGTGCAGAAGCTCCCACGGCCACATCCTTCAACTTCTGGAGGTGCCACTTGACGGAGAGCTGCTACCATGAGTCATCCACCACCACCAGCAAGCGGCGTCCCGTTCGGCATCAGGAAGTGCCTTTTCCTTTTTTTCTCCCCCGGGCGCGCAGACAGTCTGTTTTGATCCTGCCCCGACACTGCCTCACTCAACGGACTCCTCCTCACCACCCCAACATCCTCTGGTTCTGTTCTTGGTTGCTGCTCAAAGAAGACTCATCCACGGACGTCCTCGACTTGGTCCCGCCTCAATAAGACTTTGGGAGCGACCGTGGCATCTTCGACTAACAACTACAACACTCTGGGCCAGCCTGAACCAGAACGCTGAACACCTGTTCCGGGGTCCACTCCGACCAGTGGCGATGCGGGGACCATCCACCAAAATTCATCAGCGTACCTGGGTCAGTCAGTGACGATTTGGCGCTGGTTTCATCAGCTTCCGAGTTTGGTAGCATCCGTGGCAGCGTCAACATCGCCCACCTATCCATCAGTTCCAGATACAGGCAGGATCGGCGAAGTCTTCATTTGGCAACTCGTTTAGCTCTCCTTTCAATCTCGCCTGGCCGGCTGACCGCCCCTCCCTGCGTGGAGGTAGTTTTGGTTGTAACTAATTATCCCTACCCCTCGTCCACCCCCTCTGTGAGGGCGTAGTGCATGTACTAACAGGTCTTCGGCTGAAGCTTCACCGGCGCAGTGTGCGGGGACCCACACTTCCCCGCTCGCCCATCGTCTCCGAACGGGATCGGTGTCTTCACACCGATCAGGTGAGCCACTCACACCTCTCTTTGCTGGATTTCTTTTGCTTAAATAGTATTGCCTCTCAGTACCATCGGCGTAAGAGAGTGCCCGAACCCGATTTATCAATTAATTGCGTGATTACCGCGGGTGAGTTGTGAGAAGGACATTTCAACCCACGCCCTTGGCGTGCCGGTCGCCCTTGATATTGGGCATCCCTGGCCCATTGGGGTCTATTCCTAGCTGGCCAAAACCTTGGAACCTTGAGGTCCAACCTCGGACCCTCACCGCCATCGCCGGTCCTTCTACGGACCCGAGTGTGCTTACGCGAGTGAGTCCGCTAGTGTGACGTTGCCAAATTATTGTGTTGCTTGCAAATCTAGGTCCGAGGGGTCGTGTCACATCAGGTTCCCAACTAATGTCACCATATGGGAGGCTATTGCGTGGAGCAAGGACTTGAGAGAGGCCCTCATAAAAGTCCTCAAGGACCCCGAGGCCTATGAGGCCCCTGTAGCGGAACTGTAGGCCCAAGCATATGAAGCTCTCGCGGCCAATATTATTTTCTCCGACAAGGATTTGCTGTTGGCCTCTCCCTGCCATAATTGCCCCCTATACATGAAAGGGACGATCAATGGCCATGAGGTCAACCGAATCTTGGTCGACGCAGGTGCAGCAATAAATATTATGCCTCTGAAGGCTTTTAAGTCTCTCTACTTGGCGCCTTATTTGCAAAAAGTCAGCGCCGTCAAAATCTCGGGGTTCAACCAAGACTCTGAAGAAGCCCTCGGTCGGGTTGAGGTGAAACTGGTTATGGGTGACTTTGTCACTAAAGCGACGTTTTATATTATCAATTCCAACACGTCGTATAAGGTGTTGTTGGGAAGACCCTGATTGCATGAAAATTGGGTCATTCCTTTGACTCTGCACCAGTGCCTCAAGTATGCTAAAGGAGGAGAGCAACATACCATCTTTGCGGACCAAGCTCCTTTCCACCCTAATGAATGCCATTTGGCAGATGCTTCTTTGTACTTTGGGGAGCCCACCATAACAATCCCCGACAGACTCAAGGATAAGGGGAAGCAAAAGGTTGTGGCTGAACCCGAGGAGGGCCAACTCTTCACCGTTAATCGTGAGTTGTTAAAGCTCCACCAGTTGAGCCTCCAGCTTGGCTCCAAGTCCACCCAGCCGGAAAGGCGCAATGTGGATTTTGAAGCCAATCTCATTAGCCACACCATCGACCAGAGTGTCCCATTGCCTCCGAAATGCATGCAGCTTCCTTTTCTCACAGAGGAGCACAACGTGGAAGGATTGAAAACTTTTATAGTCTCTTATAGGCGCAAGGGTCGGCGTAATGATAACAAACAAACCCGATCAATTGTCTTCTACCGAGGAGATTTGGTCCCATCAGTTCCCCCTGAGGACAATTTTGGGTGGGACACTCCTCCTGATAAGGCGCAAGAGCCGGTTCAAGAGATGGATTATATGCCAGATCGACTTAAGCGTATGTGCATGAAGCAAGGAATTCCTCAGTTCCAGAACTCTACACAAACGACGTATTTTTCTCAACTCTGGAATCCCCCGCAAGCCTAGGGGCAACCACCTTTCTCCCGTAAAGACACTCGGGGGTTGGGTTATAACCAGGAACCAAATTTTGAAGTCCATTTTGCAGTCAATGCCATAGGGCTTCTACCACCCCCTCGTGAGGAGGCCCAGGAGGAGCCTATAGTTGATGAGCTCCATCACAGGGCAGAGCATGTCCTCCCATCGTTGCTTTCGCAGTCCTTAGGTTGTCTAGTGTGCAATTGAGGCATTAGATTTGTCTAAGTTGCATTTGGGTCATTATGTTTGTTTTAGGTGCATTTGAGTCCGCATTCTTCCTCTTTTGCATCACCTTTTTGAGTATGTCTAGATCCTTAGAGTTTTCCCCTTTCCCTTAGTTGTCTTACATGTCCATCCCATATGTCCCACTCCAATACTCCCCATGGCTTTTAAGTCCCCCAGGCGATATGGCTATCTACGTAGTAGGGAGGAGAGATACACCCACGGGCTTGGGAGGCCACCCCCTCTCGTTCCTTAGGCCCGAAGCCCCTACCTTTGACGGTTCCAAGGTCCCGAGTGACTACCAAACTTGGGAAGCCGCCATGGATAGGTATTTTGGGTGTTACCCCATGTCCGATGCCATGCAAGTCTCTTTTGCCAAGGAGAGACTTTTGTACGAAGCCAAGGATAAGTGGAGGTGAATTGAGAGCTTGAGAGACATTAGGCGGCAAAGTCCCATTGAGACATGGTACGACATGAAACATGAACTTAGATGGACCTACCTACCCCACCCTGTCACCTCCCACCGAGTAGATCAAAGTCGGAGGCAAAAGGTTCCACCTGTGTATGAGTCTAGGTCCGAGACTAAGTCTCATGATTACCAGCAAGTCTCCCCGAACTCTTCTATCCTGAGGGATCTCCCCCTCGCTGAACTCCTGCAAATTTTTAGGGAGAAACTAGAAAGGATGCGCACTCCTATTGGACCGTTGACTTCCCCTTGCCCACCCCCGAGCCAGGATGAAGTCGTGCCAGAACCTATAGAGGTCAGGGCTGACACTCTCAGCCCATCACCCTCGATAAGGAGCCAAGGACCCATCCACTTCATAGAGGACTCCTTTTCCTCACCCGAGAGAGATGCTTCGCCCTTCGACCCTTATCTAGAGCCACTCTTACCTCCCGAGGGCAAACTTGTCATTGGAGAGCCTTTAGCTAGCTGGTTAAGGAAGGGCCTAATTCTAGATGCTCCAATCCCTTGCTACCCATCCATGGAATCAGCACTCCCAGTAGTACCCATAACTTTCACACCACTTTCCATTCCTTTTGCTTTGTAGAAAATGTGAAGGATTTTATTAAGAGTTTAGATTGTCAATGGGAGTTGACGTGTATGTTGGCCTTAGGGTCTGACCAACCTTATAGCCATAGCTTTACGCACCCTGCTTTGGGGTCCATTACCTCGGTGTACACCATAGGTCATATCACCTCCGAGGTCCTTTTGTTCTTTCCCATACCCGATGAGCTTGACTTTGTCCTCTCTTATAGTATTACTGTCCCGAGGGAGGAACAGTGCCTTCCTCGTGAGCCCCTTGCCCCATCTATCATAGTGTTGGAAGGTGACCATCCGCATCTTGACGAATGTCGAACATGGGCACGTATAGTGAAGGAACCGGTCAGGAGGAGTCATCATTTCTTTGACCCTTTCGATCCCCTCCCTAGTGAGCCTCTCGACCCTTATTCTTCACTCCACTTTGTCAAAGAGGTCCACTATCATACCCCTTCCACACATACCCATCAACATCTCACCCTGCATGCATCCACACCCCAGAGTTTGGAAGGAAACAAACACCGGCCTCTCTCTCATGCTTCATCATCTCCATCATCATATAGAGGTGATGTCATGAGTGAGTTTGGACATACTGATCCCCCAGAGTCTACCACATTTAGTAGGACACCTGTGCATGATAGGTACAACTTTGGTTGTCCAGGTCCTCCCCGTGTTGTCCAGTCAAGTAGGTGTCATAGACATGCTAGGTCCATGTTTGGATGTCCAGGACCACCCCTGCATTCACATAGGTATGAGTCCACACAGTTGTTTCGGAGTCTGCATCATCATCACTACCTTGAGTCCAGCAACGCGCGATATAAAGAATTGGCTGACGCTCATAGACACCCCCGCGAGTTCCAGGAGGGAGATTATGTCATGATCCGGGTCAGACTGGAACCGTTTCCTTCTGGAGCAATGAAGAAACTATAGACTCGTGGTGCTGGTCCCTTTAGAGTTTTGAGGCGAGTTGGATCCAATGTATATGTTGTAGACTTGTCGGACGACTATGGTATCAGTTCCACATTCAATGTCTCGGACTTAGTCGCATATAGGGACCTGGCAGTGATCCCTAGTGAGTTGTTCGGGCCTTCTCCACCCCTTGTGAGCAAGCCCTCCCCTGAGAGTCCACTTCCAACCCTGTCACCTCAGCAGCGTGAGCGGATAAAGTCTATACTGGATGAGCAGATGACTACCACTAGGAGTGGCGCGTATCACCGCTACTTGGTGCGTTGGAGGGGACGACCCGCGTCCGATGATGCATGGATCACCCGGGCAGAGCTGGAGAGGTTAGATCTAGACTTGCTAGAGCGGTACCAGAGCGACAGAGACTCTTACTCGACAGAGTCGAGTTCTTCCCACCCGGGGAGAATTGGTGAGGACACACGAGCTATTGATCGACATTACAGGACACGTAGTGCGGCTCGAGCTATGTAGGCATCACTGTGGCTTGGAGACGGCTTGGAGTCCCAGTTATGAGGCAGGATTTCATCGTTATTTTTATTTTGGATTCCTTTTTGTAGGCCATTTGAAGGCCATTTGGTTAATGGGTCATTAAGAGTCTAGGTTGAGGGAATTGGGTCATTTTTGAGTGCATAAGGCCCAAGCCTTCCTTCTCTTGGTATTGGGCTAGGGGCACCCAAGGCCCATCTAGGATTCTAAGGAGGGAAAATGGAGCCCATAGATTTTAAATTTCAAATGGGTTCAAATTCAAACTCCAAGGAGGAAAAATGGAGCCCATAAATTTCAAACTTCAAATGAGTTCAAATTCAAACTCCAAGGAGGGGAAATGGAGCCCATAGATTTTAAATTTCAAATGGGTTCAAATTCAAACTCCAAGGAGGGAAAATGGAGCCCATAGATTTCAAACTTCAAATGAGTTCAAATTCAAACTCCAAGGAGGGGAAATGGAGCTCATAGATTTTAAATTTCAAATAGGTTCAAATTCAAACTCCAAGGAGGGAAGATGGAGCCCAAACTTTATATATTGTCATGTATTCCCCCCCCCCCTTGAGGGATTTTAAGGAATGAATGAGTGAAATCAGAATATTTGCCAATAGCCTTTCCTTCTTCTTCCTCCCCCCCCCCCTCTAGGGTGCGACGCCCTCCATCTCTCCCTCTCCCTCTTCCTCTTCCTCTCGGGTGCGACGCCCTAGCCCATTCCCCCTCTTTCTTTGCTGCACCAACTGCTGGGAGGCCACCTCCCCATCATCTTCCCAAGTCGGGAGTTCATGGATCAAGGGTTTGCTGCAAGCATGGAGGAGATGACCCTTGCTGTCCTGCGCCTATCTCTGGTTGTCTCACTGCAGATCTGAGCCGCAAAGATAAGGTTGGTACGCCCATTTCCTCTCCTCAGATCGCCACGACCTCTTCTACACCTTTCTTCCCCTGCCGGTTCTGCATACCCCCTTAAACTTTCATGCCCTAACTCGCCTTGTAGCCAAAGTCCCCTTCATAGCCCTTAAACCCTACGCAGACTGCACCTTGTTGTCTGTCTGCTGGATAGAGACGCAAAGAATGGGTTGGTACGCCCCTTTCTCTTCCTCTGTTGGTGTTGAGTTCTTCTAGACATTTATTCCTCCATATGTCCCCCACCTCCAGTTAAACTTTCACTACAAAACTCCACTTTTGAACAAAGTTTACTTCATACCCCTTTTACCCGCACAGAATGTCCCTGTGCAGGTCTGCAGGGACAGAACCCAAACCCCTCCAAAGGAGCGTCCCCCAAAATGTCTCCGAATGCCCTGAAACTTTGAGCATTCTTCATCCACGTCCTAAACCTTCCCCCAGAATTTTCTTGCATTTTTCTGAGCCCTTTTTCCCTGCTTACGCCATCCACCATTATAGCCATCAGTTCTGACTGCACTGGATTGCAGAACTGAGCCCCATCTGTTTTCACTTCCCACGCCCAAAACCCCCACTGCACACCATCCCGCCACTGCTACCCAATATTTTCACGACTCTCACCTGTCCACTAGAGAAAACCCCACCCCATTAGCCACCTGGAAGCCCCGTTTCCAACCCTTTCTTCCACCCCCTGTACTGCTGCCAGCAGACGAGCCAAAATGCGCATGGTCTGCTACAAAATTCACCACGACCTCCACGATGCTCAGTTGCAGTTGAAACTCCACGTGCGTCCCTGGGACATCCCCACCAGTGTCCATACCGAATTTCGTGAACAACAGACGAGGAGAGGATTGCTTTCAAGCCCCATCGTCTTGCTGTTCACCTGTACCAACGCAGCCTGGACTGTAATCTGCCCACCGTTCGTGCTCGGGCCGGAGGACCACGTCAGCACCATCGGCTTCCCTCTTCTTCCAGGAGGAGCGACACCCACTACAGCATGCCTCCAGGGACAGTTGCTCCACCCTTGGCGCCCGGGACTCGCCCTGCTTGCTGCTGGTTCCAGGCCGGTCCGTGGTTGCAGCTTAGTCTGACCAGTTCGTGGTGGCACACATGGACGACGAGCTTCACCGTCCCAGGACCCGTCACCCCTCGTCTCACGACCCCAGATCACTGTGTAGCCTATTACCTCCCTGCGAGGAGTGGGCATTGTTTGGGTTGTATGTATTTAGCTTGTATCGGGGATCGTGTGACTTGGCCGGGCTTCTTCCCCACACTCCGAGCGTGGAGGTACGCGATCGTTCTCCTTCTTGGTTAGCTTGCTCATTTAGTATAATCTCTGGACGCCGCTGCTTGTGAGTTCTTAGGTTCCTTAGCTCGCTTATTGTTTATATCACTGCCATGGTGAGAGAGCGAGACCGTCCCGTGACTCATCCGAGTCACGAGTGTGGAGTGACCACCCAAGACCCTGCCGGTTTCTCAACTGTGCGGATCGGCGCGCTTCCCTCTCTTTGGGACGCATGTGAGCTATAGTTTCTTGTTGGAGGGCGCAATTTCTCTCTTGAGAATGTTAGGTGTCGAGCGATCGCTACTAGATTTATGGAACCGTTGTTGGTTTAGTCATCCGTGTGTCGCGTCATCACCTAGAGTCCTAGCTTGCATAGCGTCCCGCATCACCTCGGGGTTGTATTGGTCTAAGTTGAAGTTGGCCAACCCTCGGGGGTGTGTTGGCCTGAGTTGAAGTTAGTGTTGTTGTTGACCCGCCTGTGAGGCATATTGGTCTATCACTGAAGTTATGACTTCGTTAGAATGTAATTGCCTTTACAAGGCAGAGCCATTGACCCTGCTCGTCTGTATGAATGTCCTACAAAAGGAGAGTTTTTTTTTTTTACCAACCTCACCGCCCTTTCGGGTTTTCGCCAAGGCTGACCCCCTTTAACTTTTTTTTCAGTTCGCCCTTTAAGATTTTCACACTGAGGGGTTACTCATTTCTGCCTGAGACGCCCTTTCGGGTTTTCACCTTAGTCGGGTATTTGGCCTTTTTGTCCCCAGCCATCCCCTTGATAGGAATAGCGGAGTCCGCCGGGACACCTCTATTTTAAGCCCTCTTTTTTAGAAAGAGAGGGATATGTTGAGATGCTCATCCTGCAAATTCGTGTTCTAGAGCATGATACAATTTCAAATGTTTACCATTAAGTGGAGGAAAAGGGTTACTTCGTTTATGATCCACGACAGTGTAGGCTCCTCCCTCATAAACCGTCTGAACGACGTAAGGCCCACGCCAATTAGGTTTCAATTTGTCGCCGAGTTTTCCAGCCATAACTTCTTTTTCTTTTACCATAACCAAGTTGCCTATTTTGAAGGCTCTCGCTTTCAGGAACTTGTCATGAGCTCGCACCATTCTGGCTTGGTATACTTGCAGATGTTTATAAGCCTCCAGCTTTTTTCTTTCTAGGGTTGATAATTCTTCTAACCTCCTCTCGATCTCGTCTTGCTCTTGTCCTGGCAAACTGGCATGGACCGCAACGTGGTAAGAGGCCAATTGAATTTCGACTAGCAAGACAGTTTCCGCTCCGTGGACGAGAGAAAATGGTGAGCATCCAGTGGGAGTTTTTTTACACTGTTTTGTAGGCCTAAAGAGCTTCGTGTATCTTTTCCCCCCAATCTCGTTTGCGGTTTCCCACTATCTTGGCCCATAATTTGCAAAGAGTTTTATTAAAGGCCTCAGCCAATCCATTGGCTTGTGGGTTATAGACTGACGACGTCCTCCAATCAATATGGAATTTGGATGTCAACTGATATATCACTCTATTCCTAAAGGGCGTACCATTATCTGGCATGATTCGGCTGGGGGTACTGAATCTGTAAATTATATGATGTCTGACAAACCGAGCAACAATTTCACCTGTAACTTCTTGAAGGGGAATGGTTTCGGCCCACCGTGAAAAATAATCTGTGGCGGCCAGAATGAATTTATTCCCTTGAGAAGACGGTGGTAAAGGTCCTATGACATCCATGCCCCATTCCGCAAATGGCCACTTGGGAGCCGTCGGATGTAACAGATTAGGGGGCCTCCTAGGCACAGGCCCAAATGTTTGGCACTGGTGGCACGTGCGGGCATACTAATGGCAATCTGCGTGCATGGTTGGCCAATAAAAGCCTTTCAGTTTAATATTATTCTTCATCTTGATTTCGGTCTGATGGGCACCACAAACCGGAGTGGACTTCTTGCATAATTGCCTTAGCCTCTAACATGGAAACACACCTTAGGAGGACTGACTTGTCCTTTTCATGAACAAGCCTATAAAGGGACCCCTCTATCAGCTCATATGATGTTTCTCTGTGCAATAGTTGGTCGAAGCTTATGATATTTGACCCTAGAAGCTTCTCACTGACTTTCGCCGCTAAGCCTCTGCGGCATATGGTGATCGTGTCTTTGGGCGTTGAAGGATTATGGCAGCGCATGCTGACGTCCCTCCATCACTTGATGAAGTCTAACACGGTTTCACCCTTCCTCTGTCAGAGAGCACAGAGTTCCACAAGAGATACCTTGCGTTCGATCGTTTGGAGGTGGTCGACGAACTTCTTCTGCATATCAATCCAATTAACCACTAAGTTGGGCTTCAGCCTGGAATACCATTGGAACGCGGTGCCTGTCAGGGATGTGGCTAAATATCACAGAAGATACTACTCGTCCAATGCCAATTCACCCATGGTCGTCATGTAATAGGGCAAGTGTTCATGTGGCGAGTCCTGCCCATTGAACATCTGAAGTTTTGGGGCTTTTGGGCAATCCGATGAAAGTTTATTGAACTGATGGTGAAGGAGATAAAGCATGCTGTACAAATCAACGGTGGCCACACCCTCACCATGTTGAGGAAACTTTGCCTCCACAATTCGTTCGATCATTTACCTCTGAGCCATTAAACTCTCAGTGGCCGGAGTAGCAGAAGATCGCACAT
The DNA here is from genome assembly GCA_022559845.1 of Amorphophallus konjac. NCBI lineage: Eukaryota > Viridiplantae > Streptophyta > Magnoliopsida > Alismatales > Araceae > Amorphophallus > Amorphophallus konjac. The sequence continues at coordinate 212,284,457 of CM040128.1, forward strand.
TGGCCTCATTTTGCGGAGCTTCAAATTCCGCTGCTACCTGTAACTTTGCCGTAGTAGTCGATGCATTGGCCGTGACTGGAATGGGAGGAGGCTGTTGTTCCATTCCAGTAGGCGCCGCTTGAGGCTGGGTATGAACCTCCCTTTCGCGCAAGAGTGCTTGTAAGAGATTCTTTAGTTCTTGATTCTCATGCCGGAGTTCTTTCAGTGCAGAAGTTTGGGCTTCCCTCCCAAAATTTTCTTCGTGTCCTAGGTTGCTGTCCTCATCGACACTATAGAAATTAACATGGTGCCCTTTTGGTTGCGCCGACTCTGGTTGAGATGTTTCGACGGCAAGTGTCTGCTGTATCTGAGGAAGAACTCGGGAGACGGGCCTCGACTTCTTCAAGGTCTAGAGAGGTTGATTCAACTCTCCCAAGGTGTCCTCCGGTTGCTTGTCGGTGGAGGACGTATAGCAGGTGAACACTTTGACAATGTCGTTGGTCACCTGAACCACCCACCTCTTCCTGAGTGGTTGTCTTCCAGGCTATGGTGCTGTCCCTAGTCTGTCGAAAACAGACACTCGGGACGTTGAAGCCTGTGTGGAATAGGCCTCTTCCATATGCATTGAGCTGGCCCATGGGAAAGTCAGTCGAACTTGCTTGTGGGCTCCCCGGCGCTTCTGCCCTCGCAGGCATTGAGTCTGAGACCTCGAAGAGGTCGGGAGCTCGTCTTGACGAAGTGCTGTCAGACTTCGCAGTTGCTACAACTCCGACATGTGGACGCGCCTTTCTGACCTTGCTCCCTTGATAGCCTGGGCCTCCACTTTGGTGACGCAAATTTTCTTGGTGCGAAACTGGCGCTCCTCTATCGAGTTGCCCCCTGACTTCAGTCGAGGAGCTGTCGCCTTGGATCGGTGCGGCGTCGGATCTCTTCAATCTTGCCTCGTCTTCCTGGGATCGCCGGAGAAGCTCAAAGTGGTTAGAGGTAGAAATGGTCGGGATATGGCAGTCCCGGGGCATGGTCGGCTCGCCTCCATCGAGCGAGATACAGATATTTATGACAATAATGGCCTTGCTGGAACGAGATGTTGCCACGGCAAGCTTAGTGCTTTTGCGGCCGTGGCGCTGCCCCTTTGGAGAAAGAGCAGCATCAGAAGTGGCCGCCACGGACTTAGTGCCATTGTGGCGGGGGCGGCATTGCTCCCGTTGAGCAGGAGCGGTGCCAATGGCACCCGCCATAGGCATAGCCTCGTTGCGGCGGTTGTGCTGCCTCCGTTATGCAGGAGCAGTACCTCTAAGGGTGGCCGCTGCGGGCTTGGTGCCGTTACGGCGGCGACGTTGCCCCCATTGAGCAGGGGTGACACCAACAGAAATTTGGTTGATCGAGAAAACTCAGTCAGTTGTTGGGGCTGAAGGCCTGACACCTTTGAACGTTGATTTGTTGACCGAGTGGACTCGATCGGTTGCTGGGGCGGAAGGCTTGACACCTTCGACCGTTGAAGCTGCAGGGGTGGCCAGCTCGTTCTCGGCCACAGGAACTACGCCCAGGAAGAAGGGTGAACTGATGACCACTGGGAAGTCATTGAAGGCGATCGGAGTTGCCATGTATCCAATCTTGGCGTGATTGGCGATGACTTGGGGTCCATACGTCACGGCTGCCATATTCTTGTTGTCGTTGGTGGTGTTGCTACTTGGCGCGAGTGAAAAGATGTGCGAATGCACAAGTGTGCGTAGATGTCCAGACAAATGCCCTCCTCATCCCGTCCTGTAAGAGGAAGAGGGGCAATCAGAACTTTGAAGAAGGTTTAGGACTTCTTTGACAAGAAGAAAGGCGGGAAAGGTCCCAACGGACGTGTCAGTCTATTGGTCGCGGAATATTCTTTTAAAAAAATAAGTCTCTATAAATTACTCACTGAGCCTTTTGATGAAAATGAGGAAATTTATAAAGAAGCACATATAGGGGCTGTATGAATGGCCTGTGCAGAGTTTATTCCGTGGATGCGCGTCGTGTCAGACGATTTGGGTTCGAGTGCTAGACCTTTCCTCACTAATTGCAGTCAGTGTTGATTTACATTGGCATAACGTCCGAACACCCTTGATTAATTGTCAAAGAAAGTCTTAAGAGTCCCTTACATAGGTTATGATATCAAGGGCATACTCACTTGTGTGACTCACACTGGGGCTATACATCAGCAACAACAACAACTATTGAATGAATTGAAGTTTTAGCAAAGACCATGTTTAGTTCGACAAAACCCTATGATTTGAAGGCACAAGTGTGGTTTATCAAAAACTTGAGACGTGATAGGACATTCTGAAGGTTTCTGGACCCCAGGGATATTTGGGTAATTTTACCATATCAGGGGCCAGAGGCTTTTATGTAATTTTTGGGTTGGAGGGAGACTATGTGGTAATCATTAATTTCCAAGGGCACTGAGGTAGTTTCCGGAGGGTTTTGAGGGTTGTTAGGCCGTTTTTAGGTCACATGGGTATTTTGGTAATTTTACCAGACTCAAGATAGGCTTAGGTTAGAGGTGACACTTAGGTGCAAGGTTGAGCCGATAGGCCCCTAAGTGAAAGGACAACAATGGGCTTTATAGAAGACGCTCGTGCGTTGATTCTCAAAAGAGGGATATATACGTAATTTCTTGAAAGTCAGGGCTTATCCGTGATTCTCCTGAGCATACACATGAGGGAAGGCTCACTACGTGCGCTCATGATTCATGTAAGTACAATAGTTGTCGACGAATTGTTGACTGTACACAAGAGGTCTCCGCCTTGACGCGGGACATGAGGGCATAGCCACAATTACAGAAAGTAGCATGATAGAATTGTAGTTTACTGGACTTTGGTTTTCTTGCAATTCTTGGAGGGGCATTTATGTAATGTTTGGATATCTGGAGGAATTACATAGTTTGGTCATCCAAAATACATAGAAAATTACAGACGTAGTCTCTAGGGGCATAAATGTAAGACCTAGGGTATTTATAAAACATATCCTTGATGTGATGGGCCTTTACAAACAAACAAACACAAATGAACTCCAGTCGCTTCCTTCTGTGGCTTCGTGTGTCTTCTCCTCTATCTGTCTTCGTATATCTATGTGTTCGTATGTCTTGGACTCTGTGAGACACGGAATATTTTCACGTGGGAAAAATAAATGTTCTTTTTGAAAAGAAACATTCCTCTGCATAGAGAGGTTTATTCCGTGGGTGCGCATAGTATCAGATGATTTAGGTTCGGGTGCTGGACCTCTCCCCACTGACCGGAGTCAGTGTTGATTTACATCGGCCTAACGTCCGAACACCTTTATTTGACTGTCAAAGAAATCCCTAAAATCCTCTCCATAGGCTCAGATGTTAAGGGTACTCTCACTTAGGGAGCTTTCCATTCATTCACCACCAACAAGTAGACAAGGTTAGGGCTAAGTCTAGGCAAAACCCTAAGATTTGGGAATAGAAGCGCAAATATGCGGAAGCCATAGGCATTTTTGAAGTAGAGAGGAGTTTTCTGGACACCGAGGGTATTTCGATAATTTTACCACCCCAGGGGTATTTTAGTAATATCACCAGGCCAGGGGTGTTTCTGAAATTTCTGGACTGGAATGGAAGTAGGATCGGGTCCCTGACTCCCCAAGGCGTTGAGGCTCTTTCTGGAGGATTTTAGGGGCTACTAGGTCATTTCTAGGTCACAATGGTATTTTGGTAATTTACCATACCCTACACAGACCTAGGGTTGGGATGACCTCTGAGTGTCGGGTTGAGCTGACAACATCTCCGGGTTGAAGGAGTGACACTGGCTTCATAAAAGACTCATGTGTGTCAGGTTTGCCAAAGAACCATATGCACAATTTTATAAAAGTCGGGGTTTTCTTATAATTTTTCCCCGAGGACATACATAACACATGCAGAGTGCTTTTGTATTCCAAATGAGTACAAAGGTTGTCGGCGAGTTGTCGACTGTACAGAGTTTCGCGTTGGAGCGGGAGATAGGGGCGTAGCCCCAATTACAAAAGTCGCAGGGTATAACTGCAAATTACAGGACTTGGGTTTTTTACGGTTCCGGGGATGACATTTTTTATAATTTCACCATTTATAAGGGTAGAAATACATGACTTAGTCGTCCCGAGGTGTAAAGACTTACAAATATGGCCCGCTGAGGGGCATAATTACAAACATGGCCCGCTGAGGGGCATAAACGTAAATATACCCCATAGGGGCATAAGTACAAGACCCGGGGACTTACCCCACGCGGGCCGAAACAAACGAACAAAAAGTTCTGAATGCTGGATGCTCCGAGTGTGCTCGTACATAATGTCCAATCTCTCTCTCTTTTGGACTCCCGGGACGTAGAAACTTACAACATGACCCACTGAGGGGCGAAATTACAAAAATACTCTCATAGGGGCATATACACAAGACCCGGGGACTTACCCCTCACGGGTCAAAACAACGAACAAACGAACGAAATGCTCCAAGGCAATGCTTCGTAGGTTGTAGCTTGTGTGTAGATCGTAGATCTTCTTCTTTTTTTGGACCTCCGGGGGTCTATTTATAGAAGTGGGGAACCTCCCCGGGAGTGTTCGACCCCGTACGGGTCCAATGGGATGAAAATGACCCCGGGGAGGTCACTTTTTCAAAATTTTTTAAGTCCGTGCGCGGGAATGGGACCTCCCCGGGGTGGGAGGTCTTTGGGACGGTCCGGGACCTCCCCGGGGTCGCGAACCCCCGGGGGGGGAACCTGCCCGGGGTCGCGACCCCGGGGGGGGACCTGCCCCGGGTCGCGGCCCCCCGGGGGGACCTCCCCGGGGTCACGGACCCCGGGTGGTCCCCACCCAGGCCGTACGCACCGCGAGGGGGGCTCCCCGGTGTCGAGGACCCCGGGTGGGTCCCACCCAGATCCGGACGACCCCGGGCGGGTCCGCCCGCCCAGGGGGAGTCCCGCGCGGGACTCTTCCTCCTCCGGGCGGACCCGTCCGGGTAAGGGTGACCCCGGACGGGTCCCTTCGGCCCCGGACGGGTCTTTTCCTCGCGTGGGTTCAATAAAAGGAAGTCTCCGGGGCTTTGAAGCTTCGAGTTCTCGCCGTACCTCATGGAGAATAGCGAGAGGGAGCGCCTCCTTGTTCGTTTGTCATCTTCCTCGTGCCGTCCATGCTTCGTGATACACGCACGAGGGACGTTGTGCTTGGTATGTAGACCTTCTTTAACATCTCCTTCGTTGTTGTAGAAGTTTCCCCTTGCTCGTAGTTACACGTTCAAAGGATGTAGACTTAATCCCGTAGGGATTTTCATGAAACTACACGATCCCGACAATCGTTGTAGCTTGAACTTGACTTGTGGCCATCCCCCCGAGGGGTTTAGATTGTAACCACATGTAGGCTATAAAGCCTTAGACTTATGAATATCCGACGGGACGGCGATACGCCGAATAGAGGGCCCCGTGTAGGAATATCCCATCGGATGGTGATACACCGTACCAAAACCTTGTCACATGCGAAATCAATATCCCGAAATTTAAGATGATAAATTACGGGTATAACAAATGCGCCCCACGGGACATATGTCCAGGAGGCGGGGGCGGATGGCCCGTGCGTTCCACGGTTTTTTTTTTATTCTCCGGGCCGGGCTGCTAGGCACGCCGGAGTTTTGTGTGACTTTCTGTAGTCTTGTTGTTGCCCATATGCTGGTTTAACTGACAGCGCTTTCTCTGCTCTTGGCTTTGTAGCTCTTGCAGACATGGCTCGTTCCAAACGAAGCGGAGGGACTTCCCAGAGGTCCAGGACCAGCGGTGGTGATGATCATTATGTACGGAGGATGGACAGGCCTATGCCACCATTCTCTCCTCGATGCATCACTCCCGAGGATTTTGACGCGGTGGACCGCGGATTTACTTGGGTCCCTAAGGGCCCAATTGGGAAAACTGCTACCACTGAGGGCGTTGTTGACGTCTCCAGGATCACGCGGAGGCTGGGATGCTTCACTTATGATCGGTCGGGCGGCTACCCGTCTCACTTTCCACTGGACCGTCACCTTTTCCCTTTCATCCAGAGTTTCATACCACCTGGAGTAGAGACTGACGATCCCCGGCTTCTAGAGGAGAGGCGCCGCTTGGAGCGGGCCATATTTCTCAGACGGGATAGTATGCATGGCACCTGCAATTTTTTTTATCCGAGCTTCCCAGAGAGTTTTGCGCGTCAGCGACAGTACCCTGACCAGAGGAGTCTTGGCTCCTACAGGGAGTTCGATAGTTTTACTGTGAGAGCGGCACCGTCTTCACCAGCCACTTGGCATCTGGCCGGGCACCACAGGGCTGCGGATGTTGTTCTTGATGGGATGTTTCTGACTCCCTCCGGCGCAGCCTGTGCGCATGATGATTACCATGCTTATTGCATGCTAGAGAGGATCTTGGCACAGAGGACCCCGAGCTGGTGCGGGAAATGGGCCGTTGTTCCTTCCCATTGTTATCGTCGCGGCGCCACAGAGTGGCTGTGGGGTGTACTGCTAGTTTACAGGACAGCACTTGATAGGGTAGGCATACGTCATGCAGTGACAGCAGCTTTGTATTCTTATCCCTGCCACACCGGACTGGTCCAGGCTCTAGCTGAGAGATTTAACAGGCGCTGGAACACTTTCATGACTGCTGAAGGAGAGACTTCACTAGACCTGTGGGCTTTCCACATGATTTCTCATCTCCCAGTTTGCGGACAGCCATATGAGGAGATATGCCTGGATGATCTGCATCTGAGTGCTTCTGATGGAGCAGGCCGATACTTCATGCCATATTGCTTCAGGTACCTGATGAAGATTTGGAGGGACTTGGCCCTCGTGGGCAAGGAGAAAGCTGCACGGACGCCGAGGGTGACTCTGAATGCATGGGTCACACATTTCTACAACGGTCCTTATTGTTTCTTCGAGGAGTTTGCTACCTCGGGGATGTCTTGGGAGCAGTGTCGCGAGGTCGAGCTCCGCTTTGCTTCACACCCTCGTCACTTACCCGCCCCGACACGGGGGTGGAATTCGAGGGGATTGCTGCCGCTGACTTACCTGGCAGCCTACCTGGCCTACTGGCTGGCCAGCTTTGTGATCCCTCATGGAGAGGAGGGGATTTTGCGGGAAGAGGTGATCTACCCAGCTTGTTTACTGGCTTGCAGGCGTAGGCTCACCATTGCTCCAGCCGTGCTGGCAAATATCTTTCATAGCCTTGGGGCCTTGACTTCACACTCATCTCCTAGAGATAAGCATATCTTGATGCCCACCCACTATCTGAGTGCATGGGCCGGCCTGTTGTTGCCAGAGTTCTCACAGAGGACACCGGTGGATAATCCAGCTACGCCCTTGCTTTTTACTTTTGCTGGTCATCCGGACCAGGACTCAGTTTTGCAGCTCGCCAGCGCTCGCCGTACCTTGTCCTTCCTCCATACTAGGAGGGATGAGAGTCTGGAGTTTGACCACAGCTCTCGCTCGTTCCGTCCATACACAGAGCGGCAGGGTGACACCGTTGTTTGCAGGCTATCCTCCTGGGCTCTACCCTCCGACCATGCATTGGTTGATTGGGTTATTTGTATTCGGCCGAGCGTTCTGGTTTACCGCCGCTCTAGTATGGCAGTGCTTGAACCATATTACCCGCATAGATTCGCCAGGAATTTTGGGTACGATCAGGCGATACCTCAGCATGTAGATTTTCCCTTTGCAGTTCGGCAGTACCAGCAGAGGGACATCCACCTGGTGGCGGCTTCATGGCATGACTTCCTCTCTCGAGAGGTGAAGGTGGAGTACCCCATTCCAGAGCAGACACGCAGAGGTTTCTTTGATATACACTATGCGCGCTGGTGGTTTAAACTCAGCAATATTTTTAGGCAGCGAGCTGATGTTATTCGAGCTGCTGAGGAACGACGCCTGAAGAAGGAGGATCTGCCTCCTCTGTTTCTGGATGCGGAGTTCATCAGATCTCACTTTTCTGGGGCCGCCAAGGTCATTCATGAGATTGAAACCCGTTGGAGGGAGGGCGGACTCTCGATTCCTGTTGACAGGAGTCAGTACACCGGGGCTTTGAAGCCCTTGCAGAGTGCACTAGCTGCGGCTTCTTCTTCTAGGTCTGCCCGTCGGAGGGTAGACCCCGACCCTCTGGCCCTCTACTCCTGGTGGGAGGATCTGAAGACCTCTTGTGGTCTGAAGACCCAGTCCCAACTATCAGAAGCTGTTCCAGAGGGGGCATTAGGAGGCAGTGCCTTCACAGCTTGGAGGATCCATATCATGAACGCCATGGGTTGCGCGGGTCCCCTGGAGTACATCTCAGATTTGGAGGTGGCTACCACCCCCAATGCCATCTGGACCATTGTGAGTAAGGTTGCTCGTGTCACGCCCCGAGCGCGGAAGATACCCGGAGATGCGCGACGTGTCTATATCAATCATGTCAATCAGAGTGGTCATGTATTCGACACAAGGACAGAGATGCGCAAAATAGCAAGATAACCCAATCCTTTATTTCATAATGGATAGACTATTACAAATCCAATACTCTGTTAAATAAAAAGGAAAAGAATACATAGTTGACTCAAGAAACTATAGAAAAGACTAGACGACACTTGTAGAAGCTCTATCACTTTCACTCTTGACCATTCCCATCCGATTGACTTCCATCGTCGTCGGACTTACCTGAAAAGTAAAAAGGGACAAACGGAATGAGCGAACGCTCAGTAGGAATTATATCTCAAGTACTAGCAAGTGGTTTAAGTAATTACATTTTCATGGATGCAATAAAGCTATGCATGCTTGCATGAAACGACAAGATAGAGAGAATGTAATATCAAAGGAATAAGATGAACTTTCATGAACAAGATACAAGTTATTCAAGATATTCAAGCAAGTACCATTATCGAGTCATGTCAAGAACTTTGGCTATCATGTATCAAGCAAGTAAATTACCCTTTTTCGGGCCACGCATTTCATTTCATGTCAAGTACGAGTCAAGTACAAGATGTGTGTGGAATGTCCAATCAAGCAAGTCAAGTACTCGGTATAATGCCAGATACCTTATCATTTTAACTCCCATGGGCACAAGTACTTTCGGGTGCTCCTCCCAGGACCAGATCGGGCCCTATATGCGCAGGCATTTATCATGTGTTTTGACATCCACTCTTGTTTATATAGCCAATATAGAATTTCAATAATCAAGCTTGTAGACACGTATGACAACTTTGATAGAATAGAGTCCAAAATATGACAAAGGACATAGAATGGCGATAATCACGGTATAATCACGATGTCGATAAAACTAGGTAGATTATGGTTCCCTTAACTTAGGTACCATGATAAATCAATATGGACATTCTTTATATAGAATTGAGGTCCACATGGATATTAGATCAAGCAAGATACCCTCATTCTTATCATAGAATTGGGGTTTACAAGAATGACAAGATATGGCATGATATCATCATCCCATCAAGAATTTCTTATGATATACTCTTTGTATAATCATAAGGGCCGGTATACCATGTTTCTTTTAGATTGACATGGCAAGGATCGTGTAATGGGTTTTTAGGGTACAACCAGCTCAGTCGGCCTTGAGGGAATCCAAGGCTACGAGGAGTCTTACGGAGGTCTCTATGACTAACTCGCTAGTCCAAAGGAACGGAATGTCCAATGGAGAGCTTGTATGTCAATGAGAGTTGAGTGTGGTCGGTAAATCAACATGAAAACATGGGACTATACTCACGGAGTGGAGAATAGTGCCGATATATATATATATATGTATAATATATAAACCATCGGTTAGCAAATCAGAGGAAAAATCAGTTTACAGTAAAATAACGACTTAGGTCAAGTCGTGTATTGAATAATTAACGCCTAACAGAAGGGCGTTTACATATATTGCCAATTTGCGGAATTTCCATTTATTTCATTAATTTATCAAAAACACGCCTTTCCTGGGGGCGTTTCTTCAAAGTGGACGACTGCAGGGGCAGGCGTCTCATCATTTACATATTCGACAGGATATAATTATTCTCAGAAATTTATCAAAAACGCGCCCTTGGAAGGGGCGTTACTTTTTAATTCCATTTTACAGAATATGTGAGTTTCAGGATTTTAACAGATACACGCCCTAGTAAGGGGCATTACTTTTAAAGTCACGCCCTATGATAAGGCGTTAATACGTGGGAAAACGACCTTGTACAGGCCGTGAATACAAGAAATTGCAGGACATTAGATTTGGAGACAGGATCATGCATTAATAATCAAGGTTTCATATATAATCCGTTCTTAACATGCTTAAGTCATGATCTCGTAAAATTAACGCCTGTGTACAGGACGTTTCTTAATAAATTGACGACCGCTGTTATGGTCGTTTATTTTAAAATAGCGCCCTATTCCAGGGCGTTTCTTTCAAACAATTCAGAAAACACACCGAAACCATATGTATATAGACCGTATGCATGCCATGCTTATATAATATCTTTCACTAATTTTATTTGGGCTACAGTATCTTGAGAAAACCTACCTTAATAATGGATTTGAAGATGACCGTGAGGGGTTTGACTAGCAGAGGATGATGCTCGGTTAAGCTCCTGAAGACCACGGCTATTGGTTGATGGAAGAAGACGATGGCTTTGATTGTAGAAGAAGAACTGCAGTTATCCTATAAGAAAATAAAGAAACTGTATCAGTTTCTTTGTGATCTGAACATCATACGAAGGTAAATAATTTTTACCCGGATGAAGAACTATGCTTCTTCAAAACGTAGGGGCTTCTTAACCTGTAACAGAAGAAGATGAAGAACTGTTAGTTCTTCATGTAACAGACGTAGGGATTTAAGGAAAATAAGAAGGAATGCTCCTCTTACGTACCTCTGCAGACGAACGAATCAAATAGGTTTAGGGTTTAAATGAACGAGAGTTTTTATAGGATTTTGGATGTCCTAGTAGGGTTGGTGATTGTGTGGAAGTAATACTTCTATGATAGAGTCATTACCACGTTTGAACTCTTTCTAATGCTTATCACTTGCCCTGGATAAGTTCTGGGTTCGATCGGTTCACGAACTGAATTAACGCCTTAGGTCAGGGCGTGTATTCTTGAATTGACGCCTTGCATAAGGGCGTTTCTTAAAAAGCGCCTTGAAAAAGGGCGTTTCGTGTTTTAAAACACGCCCAAGATAGAGGCGTTTCTTTTACTTGCCTATTTGGTCGTGAGAGTTGACGACCGCACGTGTGGGCGTCCTTTCTTTAGTCACGCCTTTGATAGAGGCGTTTCTTTTTGAATTAACGCCCTAATAAGAGGCGTTATTTTTAATTTGTCTTATTTCGTCCAATTAACCCTATTCCTTTTATATATTTTACTTCTGTAATATATATGTTTTAATTCATTTCAATTATTCATTTATTAGGGTTGCTACACCCTCCCCCACTTAAAAAGAATTTGGTCCCCAAATTCCACATATATATAATTATACACGCGGAGAGTGTAGGACATATACCTCTTAGAATAACTCGGGAAATCGTTTCTTCATAGATTCCTCGGTCTCCCATGTCGCTTCGCGTTCAGGATTCTTATTCCATTGCACCTTGATCATGGGAATAACCTTATTCCTTAGAGCTCGTATTCCTCGATCTAATATCTTCAAGGGCCTTTGTTCATATGTGAGATCTTTCTGGATCACCAGATCTCCATGCTCAATAATATGTGACGGATCGTGTACATACTTCTTCAACATAGATATGTGAAATACATTGTGTACCTCGGACAACTGAGGAGGCAACGCGATGTGATAAGCAACCTCGCCAACTCTTTCGAGTACCTCAAATGGTCCGATAAATCTTGGCGTAAGCTTGCCCTTAACACCAAATCTTCGTATGCCACGTCCAGGGGATATTTTAAGAAATACATGATCTCCAACCTGAAATTCAAGATCTCTTCTCCTGGTATCAGCATAAGCCTTTTGCCTTGTCTGAGCAACTTGTAATCTTTCTCTGATTACTAGTATCTTCTCGGTTGTATCCCTTACCATGTCTGGACCTAATAGTTGTTTTTCTCCAACTTCGTTCCAACATATGGGAGATCGGCAACTCCTTCCGTATAAGGCTTCGAAAGGTGCCATTTGGATACTAGCTTGGTAGCTATTATTATATGCAAATTCAACTAAAGGTAAGTGGTCATGCCAGCTTCCTCCAAAGTCAATAATGCATGCTCTCAGCATATCTTCAACAACTTGATTAGTTCGCTCGGTCTGACCATCCGTTTGTGGGTGAAAAGCAGTACTAAAGTTGAGCCTTGTCCCCAACGAATGTTGTAATCCCTTCCAAAAATGAGAAGTAAAACGGGGATCCCTATCAGACACGATTGAGACAGGAATTCCATGTATCCTGACTATTTCTTTAATGTATAGTGCAGCTAGTACATCAATCGACCATCGGCTTTTGATTGGCAAGAAATGTGCCGATTTAGTCAATCGATCAATGATAACCCAGATTCCATCATGTCCTCCTTTAGATTTAGACAAACCCATGATGAAGTCCATACCAATATCCTCCCATTTCCACTTAGGAATATCTAGAGGATGTAGTTTTCCCGCAGGCTTTTGGTGTTCCGCCTTGACCTGTTGGCATGTGAGACAGCGTGATACATAGTCCGCTATTTCTCTTTTCATATTGGGCCACCAAAAGTTCCTCTTTACATCTTGGTACATTTTAGTTGATCCAGGATGAATAGTGTATCTTGATCTGTGAGCTTCATCTAAGATCTTCTTCTTTAATTCCGGACAATCGGGTATACAAGTTCTATCTTTGAATAATAATCTTCCCTTGGAAGTTAGTTGAAAGTCAGATTGTCCTTCTAATCTGCCTTTGATTTCCACTAACATGGGATCATCATCCTGAAGTGTTTGTATTTCAGATAACAAATCTGACTGTATGCTTACATGGGATAGTGTGACAAATTTGGCTTCCGTGTCCAAGCTTATATTGAGCTCGGAGAATTGTTCAAGCAACCTCCATTCTTGCATCATACAATTTGCTATCATTGCTCTCGGCTTTCGACTAAGGGCGTCAGCAACATAATTACCCTTTCCGGGATGGTATTGTATACTGAAGTCGAAGTCCTTGAGATATTCTAGCCAACGTCTTTGTCTCATGTTCAGCTCCTTTTGTGAAAATAGATATTTGAGACTTTTGTGATCGGAGTATACAGTAAACTGTACCCCATAGAGATAGTGTCTCCATATCTTTAGGGCAAATACTACCGCGGCCAATTCCAAGTCATGGACGGGGTAATTCTCCTCATGCTTCTTCAGTTGACGAGAAGAGTATGCTATGACCTTCCCATGTTGCATTAGAACACATCCGAGGCCAATGCCAGAAGCATCAGTGTAGACCTCGAATTTCTCTCCTTCAATTGGTAGGGCTAAGACCGGAGCTGTGGTGAGATGATCCTTGAGAGTTTGGAAACTGCTTTCACATTCCTCACTCCATTCATATCGGATCTCCTTACGAGTTAATCTTGTAAGTGGTACGGCGATCTTAGAGAAATCTTTGATAAATCGCCGATAATAGCCTGCAAGACCTAAGAAACTTCTGATCTCGCTTGCATTAGTGGGTCTCTCCCAGTTTCTTACAGCTTCAACTTTTGACGGATCCACAGATAAACCGTCCTTGGTTATGACATGTCCGAGAAAAGCCACTTCTTCAAGCCAGAACTCGCATTTGCTGAGTTTGGCATATAATTGATTTGTCCTCAAGACTTGCAATGCAATCCTCAAATGCTCTTCATGTTCTTCCTTAGTCTTAGAATATATCAATATATCATCGATGAAGACTACTATGAATTGATCCAAGTAAGGTCTGAATATGCTATTCATTAACTGCATAAAGGCAGCAGGGGCATTTGTTAGTCCAAAAGGCATAACAACAAATTCGAAATGGCCATACCTGCTTCTGAATGCGGTCTTGTGAATGTCATCATCCTTGATCCTTAATTGATGATATCCCGACCGGAGATCAATCTTGGAGAAATATTTGGATCCTGAAATCTGATCAAACAATTCATCGATTCTCGGCAGTGGATACTTGTTCTTGATAGTAAGATGATTCAACTGTCGATAGTCAATACACAATCTCCTGGATCCATCCTTCTTCTTTACAAATAAGACTGGTGCTCCCCACGGGGAAGTACTTGGTCTAATAAACCCTTTTCGGATTAGTTCCATCAACTGCTCCTTCAACTCCTTGAGTTCAGCAGGGGACATTCTATATGGTGCCTTTGAAACCGGACCAGCACCAGGGACTAAGTCGATGGTAAAGGCCACATCTCTTTGCGGGGGTAATCCCTGCAATTCTTCCGGAAATACGTCTGGGAATTCTCGTACTACTTGAACGTCTTCTATCTTGGTTTCCTTAGCTTCTTTAATAGTGACAAAAGCAAGGAAGGATACACATCCTTTCTTGACGAGCTTGCTTGCTCGAAGAGCCGAAATAAGAGGGGATTTGCTTCGACTCTTAGGACTAGTATAAGTCAGTTCCGGAAATTCCTTGAAAACAATCTTGCTATCACGGCAATCAACCGTTGCCTGGTATTTGGATAACCAATCTGCTCCTAGTATAACATCATATTCTTTTAGATCTAAGCAGATAAGATTAATAGGAAAATTCTTTCCTCGAACCAATACCTCACAATTTTGGTAATGATGTGTGATATCCGTCTCGTTTCCGAGAGGAGTAGACAATATTATCTTCATCCATTCTGGTTCTAGAGGTAATGGGTCAGCAAACTTCTTGGAAATAATGGAATGCGATGCACCCGTATCAAATAAGACATGTGCATATTTGGAACAAATTTTTAATGTACCTTCCACCAATCCGCCTTCTTCTTCTGGTTCGGTCTCTTGGATCGCATGAAGACGCGCGTTCCTTGTCACTGGGCATTTACCCTCACCGTCTTGGTCATTCATTAATGGACAATCGGGAATCCGATGTTCACGACTCCCACAACGGAGACATGCTCCTAGTTTCCTCCAGCATTCTTCTGTTTTGTGACCAGCCTTGTCACAATGCTTGCATACTACGTTTGAAGGTGTAGTGGTGATAGAGAAAGGCTTGGATTTCTTGAACTTCTGATCTTGAGAGGAAGAACCTCCATTATTGGGCCTCTTCTTAAAGTTGGGTTTAAAAGAACCCGAACTTGTGACTTGCTCCTTTTTGTCTTTCCCACGGATCCTATCAGATAGTTCCGTGGCATCTTCAAGCAACTGAGCTCGGCGCACTATTTCAGTATAAACTTGAATATCCATAGGCGCCAGTTGAGTAATGTAGTGGGGCCTAAGCCCATTAAGAAATCTACGGGCTTTCATCTTTTCCGTGCTAATTAAATGCTTAGCATATCTAGACAGTCTAGAGAACTGTGCTTCATAATCAGCCACCGATAAAGATCTTTGCTTTAATGAGGCAAATTCGGCGGCCTTCTTTTCCTGGACCCTATCAGAGAAATATTTGGCGTTGAAATATTCAACGAATTCACCCCATGTAACTTGAGTTGGGCCAATAGTAGCTTCAATCGACTCCCACCAGCATCTAGCATCCTTTTCTAACTGGAAAGTAGCTAATAAGACTTTGTCCTGATCCGTGCATTGCATAACACGGAATATACGTTCAATCTCCCGAACCCAATGCTCGGCATCGTCTGGATCGGTCGATCCCATGAACTTCGGGGGATTCATATTCTTGAATGCTTGGTGTAAGCTTCCAGCTCGTGGAGCACCACCTTGTGCTACCTGTTGTAGCACTTGGGTCATCCCTTGAAGGGTACGCTGCATGTTGCGCCATTGAGCACGTTCGGCAGCCATTATCCTACAATTATAATAGCTATGTTAGTATTATATCACTATGATCTTATAAAGGACTCATTGATCATTTAACCCTTGGTTCTACCCACTCTCACTTGGTTAAAGGTTTTGAAACCTATCCTTGGACTTGGGTTTCCTAGGAATTGAATACCTTAGGCTCTGATACCACAAAGACTGTCACGCCCCGAGCGCGGAAGATACCCGGAGATGCGCGACGTGTCTATATCAATCATGTCAATCAGAGTGGTCATGTATTCGACACAAGGACAGAGATGCGCAAAATAGCAAGATAACCCAATCCTTTATTTCATAATGGATAGACTATTACAAATCCAATACTCTGTTAAATAAAAAGGAAAAGAATACATAGTTGACTCAAGAAACTATAGAAAAGACTAGACGACACTTGTAGAAGCTCTATCACTTTCACTCTTGACCATTCCCATCCGATTGACTTCCATCGTCGTCGGACTTACCTGAAAAGTAAAAAGGGACAAACGGAATGAGCGAACGCTCAGTAGGAATTATATCTCAAGTACTAGCAAGTGGTTTAAGTAATTACATTTTCATGGATGCAATAAAGCTATGCATGCTCGCATGAAACGACAAGATAGAGAGAATGTAATATCAAAGGAATAAGATGAACTTTCATGAACAAGATACAAGTTATTCAAGATATTCAAGCAAGTACCATTATCGAGTCATGTCAAGAACTTTGGCTATCATGTATCAAGCAAGTAAATTACCCTTTTTCGGGCCACGCATTTCATTTCATGTCAAGTACGAGTCAAGTACAAGATGTGTGTGGAATGTCCAATCAAGCAAGTCAAGTACTCGGTATAATGCCAGATACCTTATCATTTTAACTCCCATGGGCACAAGTACTTTCGGGTGCTCCTCCCAGGACCAGATCGGGCCCTATATGCGCAGGCATTTATCATGTGTTTTGACATCCACTCTTGTTTATATAGCCAATATAGAATTTCAATAATCAAGCTTGTAGACACGTATGACAACTTTGATAGAATAGAGTCCAAAATATGACAAAGGACATAGAATGGCGATAATCACGGTATAATCACGATGTCGATAAAACTAGGTAGATTATGGTTCCCTTAACTTAGGTACCATGATAAATCAATATGGACATTCTTTATATAGAATTGAGGTCCACATGGATATTAGATCAAGCAAGATACCCTCATTCTTATCATAGAATTGGGGTTTACAAGAATGACAAGATATGGCATGATATCATCATCCCATCAAGAATTTCTTATGATATACTCTTTGTATAATCATAAGGGCCGGTATACCATGTTTCTTTTAGATTGACATGGCAAGGATCGTGTAATGGGTTTTTAGGGTACAACCAGCTCAGTCGGCCTTGAGGGAATCCAAGGCTACGAGGAGTCTTACGGAGGTCTCTATGACTAACTCGCTAGTCCAAAGGAACGGAATGTCCAATGGAGAGCTTGTATGTCAATGAGAGTTGAGTGTGGTCGGTAAATCAACATGAAAACATGGGACTATACTCACGGAGTGGAGAATAGTGCCGATATATATATATATATGTATAATATATAAACCATCGGTTAGCAAATCAGAGGAAAAATCAGTTTACAGTAAAATAACGACTTAGGTCAAGTCGTGTATTGAATAATTAACGCCTAACAGAAGGGCGTTTACATATATTGCCAATTTGCGGAATTTCCATTTATTTCATTAATTTATCAAAAACACGCCTTTCCTGGGGGCGTTTCTTCAAAGTGGACGACTGCAGGGGCAGGCGTCTCATCATTTACATATTCGACAGGATATAATTATTCTCAGAAATTTATCAAAAACGCGCCCTTGGAAGGGGCGTTACTTTTTAATTCCATTTTACAGAATATGTGTGTTTCAGGATTTTAACAGATACACGCCCTAGTAAGGGGCGTTACTTTTAAAGTCACGCCCTATGATAAGGCGTTAATACGTGGGAAAACGACCTTGTACAGGCCGTGAATACAAGAAATTGCAGGACATTAGATTTGGAGACAGGATCATGCATTAATAATCAAGGTTTCATATATAATCCGTTCTTAACATGCTTAAGTCATGATCTCGTAAAATTAACGCCTGTGTACAGGACGTTTCTTAATAAATTGACGACCGCTGTTATGGTCGTTTATTTTAAAATAGCGCCCTATTCCAGGGCGTTTCTTTCAAACAATTCAGAAAACACACCGAAACCATATGTATATAGACCGTATGCATGCCATGCTTATATAATATCTTTCACTAATTTTATTTGGGCTACAGTATCTTGAGAAAACCTACCTTAATAATGGATTTGAAGATGACCGTGAGGGGTTTGACTAGCAGAGGATGATGCTCGGTTAAGCTCCTGAAGACCACGGCTATTGGTTGATGGAAGAAGACGATGGCTTTGATTGTAGAAGAAGAACTGCAGTTATCCTATAAGAAAATAAAGAAACTGTATCAGTTTCTTTGTGATCTGAACATCATACGAAGGTAAATAATTTTTACCCGGATGAAGAACTATGCTTCTTCAAAACGTAGGGGCTTCTTAACCTGTAACAGAAGAAGATGAAGAACTGTTAGTTCTTCATGTAACAGACGTAGGGATTTAAGGAAAATAAGAAGGAATGCTCCTCTTACGTACCTCTGCAGACGAACGAATCAAATAGGTTTAGGGTTTAAATGAACGAGAGTTTTTATAGGATTTTGGATGTCCTAGTAGGGTTGGTGATTGTGTGGAAGTAATACTTCTATGATAGAGTCATTACCACGTTTGAACTCTTTCTAATGCTTATCACTTGCCCTGGATAAGTTCTGGGTTCGATCGGTTCACGAACTGAATTAACGCCTTAGGTCAGGGCGTGTATTCTTGAATTGACGCCTTGCATAAGGGCGTTTCTTAAAAAGCGCCTTGAAAAAGGGCGTTTCGTGTTTTAAAACACGCCCAAGATAGAGGCGTTTCTTTTACTTGCCTATTTGGTCGTGAGAGTTGACGACCGCACGTGTGGGCGTCCTTTCTTTAGTCACGCCTTTGATAGAGGCGTTTCTTTTTGAATTAACGCCCTAATAAGAGGCGTTATTTTTAATTTGTCTTATTTCGTCCAATTAACCCTATTCCTTTTATATATTTTACTTCTGTAATATATATGTTTTAATTCATTTCAATTATTCATTTATTAGGGTTGCTACAGCTCGGGTCCTTGGCTTGAAGACCGAGCAGATCATCTTGAAGCCTGAGAGGCTTATTGGGGATCCAGGTATATGCTGACTTATTTAACCCTGTCTCCTTTTGCTCTGCAATTTAAAATGCTGATTTCATGCAATCTTTTTTGTATTTGCAGGACATGTTCCTGGCTCAGAGGCTCGAGGCCGTGGGAAGAGGCCACGGACTAATATCCAGGAGGGTGATCCGCGGCCTACCATTCGCCCGCGTCCTGAGGAGGGGTCTCCTACTCCAGCTGAGATCCCAAGTAAGAATGGGGAATGCTTGTTTCCAATCAGTATTGCAACATATTTTGAAAATGTTGTAATCTGACTGTTATTTCCCCTTGTTGCTGCAGCTCCTCCTGAGGTTATGCCTACCACGAGCTTTTCTCCTCGCCCCAGAAATGTGTTCACAGAGGCGGGGTTGGAGGTGGACGAGTCCATTCCCGACATTAGCGTGGATATTAACGGGTTGGACTTCCTCGCAGATGACTACATGCCTGTGATTGACGACTCCCCCGCACTTGATACAGGCGGGAGCTCTGTTGCTCTGGAGGCAGGTTAGCGTCTTGCATGTTTGACCTTCCCTTGTTCCCCCTTCAAATAGATGAAGTATGTGCTTCAGCTAATATAGCATTGCATGTTGCAGGGACATCTCGAGCTCAGACCCCTCTCCCTGCCTTTGGAGGGGGGAAGGGATCTTCTGGCATCGAGGAGACTTCTCCGCCGTCCGGTTCTTCAGGAGAGAGAGGCTCTGGCACCTCATCAAGGACAGGGACTTCCAGTACCTCCTCCAGCGGGAGTTCTTCTTCTTCTTCTTCAAGTTCTTCTGAAGAAGGCGAAATTAGGATGAGCCCAGGTGACTTAAGATCCCCGCTTTTCTTTCTGTACATGAAATAATGAGCTTATCTAACTTGTCTTGCTCATTATCGTACAGTTGCTCAGACGACCTTCCCTTTGGATGAGCTTTCCAAACTCATAGAGGTCGGCTCTTCTGCTGACTTGCCAGCTTTTGATGAAGGGGTTAGGATTCCGACTGCAGAGGTTGGAATCCCTGGCAAGGAGGCATCGTCCCTAGATATGGGACCATCGGCAGGTACTACCGATGTTGCAGAGTCTAGCCGGGTGCAGACTTTAGGTATGCACAAAGATACTCTGTACATCATTCCAGCCACACATACTGCTGCATATTGACATCCTGAGATGCTTCTGTTTTGAAACAGCTGGCGATCATCAAGAGGAGGGCAGCCTCCCTCGGTCCACATAGATAGACCAGACACCAGGCTCATTTCATATGCCATCTGAAGAGCAAGGCACCGCCGACGAGGCCGCGGCCTTCACTGATTCGGCAGCGAAAGGTATATTGTTGTCAAATTAAGGAATTTTGTCATTCATCCAACAAGACTCCTTTCATTTATGATATTGATCATCATTTGACATGTGGATGCCTTCTTTCAACTGTCTCTCCTTCCATGGAGCTAACGACAGAGGTTGACCCTGCTGTAATTGAGGAGGAGGTACCTATGCAGGCTGGTATGTCTTCATTAAATATAAGGTGCTCATTCTGGTTTTTGGTATGGCCGGAGTACTAAGACTTTCCGTTCCTTGCCTTCTTTGCAGAGAGGTCGGCGACGCCTATACCATCCACATAGCAGCACTTGTTGGTGGTTGCCCCTCAGTCCCTAGGGAGGGATCTCTTCATGGGCCCAACCCGGCGAGTGAGACTGCTTCAGGTAAGAGTCCTTGAAGTTTGCACTCTTGGAGTCTTACCCTGGTGATGTTATTGTGGTGATACACTCACAATCCCCCCCCCCTTTTTTTTTAAAAACAGGGTCCGTAGAAGGGGCAGGCGTGGCACCCATGGATTTCCCTGTCCTTGGAGTTGAGTGGCCAGACGCTCCTGCACTTGGGACGGCGTTACATGTAGCCATAGCTGACCAGCTCCTGCAGGGTATTGATCAGTTGATCCGGGCTGATCCACTGCCCTCTGTGGAGGCTCTGAGGGCCGATCTGGAGGTGTTCACCAGGAGCTACCACGGACTGAGTCTTCCCCGGGATGCGTGGGCCGCGAAACTGGAGGGCTTATGGAGCGAGTTTGCTCGCCTCCATCTTGCACAGGAGCAGAGACAGAGAGCCCAGCTATAGGTCCAGGAGCAGGAGGAGCAGCTGCGTGAGCTTCGAGCGGCCCAGGCGGAGACTGACCTCCACCTCGAGAGCATCGAGGGACGTAGCCGGAGGGTTTCTCTCCGAGTGGAGGAGCTACAGAGAGAGCTTCAGGAGGTTGCTGAGGAGCATCATAGTGTCCAGGCTGAGGTGGAGACCTGCCGCCGCCGATCTGGTGAGCTTCTGGGTGAGATCTTCCAGAGGGAGACTCGCCTTGCAGAGTTGCGAGGGGACGAGCACCGTGGTTAACGAGCTCTGGCACTTTCTTGTACATAGGGCCCCTGCGTCCCGTTTTTTGTTTGAGTTACTCCCGAGTGCTTGTCTCGGGCTCCCTTGATGACATTAGTGAATAAAGGACAGAGCTTAGCATAGCTATTTTTTGCTTCCATCCTCTTGCACATATGTCTCTCTTCTTCTTTTATATATATATATATATATATATATATATTTATCACTTTACCAGCCCTACTGCCCTTTCGGGTTTTCGCCAGGACTGGCCCCCTTTAACTTTTTCCAGTGCGCCCTTTCGGGTTTTCACACTGAGGGGTACCCATTTTTGCCTAAGGCGCCCTTTCAGGTTTTCACCTTAGTCGGGTTAAAGCTTTTTTGCCCTTGATTGCTCTTCTAACAGAAACAACCAAGTCCGCTGGGGCCTCAATATTTTTAACCCCATTTTTTTTTTGGTCCTATAATGCCAGAAGGCAAGGGGAAAGTGGCACTCTCGTAGGGACGTGTGTGCCGTAGAGGTGGGACAAATGGATGGCTTCGGCTGCCCTAGCGGGACGTAATTAGCCAAATCCAGAGCCGAAAGTTGAACGGGTTGGCAACCCAAGAGAGGTGTGTATGTGCCAAGCCCGGTTGGGATAACAAAGGAGAAGATTTAACAGTCCGAGAGGGACATGCGAGTTAAACCTGGAGGCCGATAGGTGGGATGGGTTGGCAGCCAGAGAGAGCATACATAGGCCAAACCTGAAGCGATGAAAGGAAGGGATTTGACAGCCTAGGTGGGACGTATAAGTCAAATCCGTGAGCCGATAGGCAAATAGGGTTGGCAGCCCGACGAGGGCATGCAGAGGCCAAGCCCGTGGGGACAAAGGAATAGACTTGGCGATCCCGGTGGGATATATGAGTCAAGCCTGAAGCCAAGAGGCGGGATGGGTTGACAGCACGAAAGGGGCATGCAGAGGCCAGACCCAGAAGAAGAAAAATGGTGGATTTGACAGCCCTAGTGGGACGTGAGAGTCAAATCCTAAAGCCAATAGGCGAAGAAGTGGGTTGGCAGCCCGAGAGGACATGCTGAGGCCAGCCCCGGTGGGACATCTGCCAAAAGGCATGATGGATTGGTAGCCCGAGAGGGCATACTGAGACCAGATCCCAGAAAGGTAAGATGAGCCGAAAGGCATGATTGGTTGGCAGCCCGAGAAGGCATACTGAGACCAATCCCAAGAAGATAAGATGAGCCGAAGGGCGAGGTAGGTTGGCAGCCCGAGAGGGTGTACTGAGGCCAATCACTAGAAGGTGAAATGAGCCAAAAGGCAGGATGGGTTGGCAGCCCGAGAGGGCATGCTGAGGCCAGTCCCAGAAGATAAAATGAGCCGAAAGGCATGATGGGTTGGCAGCCCGAGAGGGCGTACTGAGGCCGAACCCAAAAGGGTAAGATGAGCCAAAAGGCATAATGAGTTGGCAGCCCGAGAGAGCATACTGAGGCCAATCCCGGTGGGTAAAGTGAGCCAAAAGGCATGATGGGTTGGCAGCCCGAGAGGGCATACTGAGACCAAACCCGAGATAGAAGGAGCCGAAAGGCATGAAGGGTTGGCAGCCCGAGAGAGCATACTGAGGCCAGTCCCAGTGGGACAAGAGAGTAAGCGGGTTTAACTGCTCGGAAGAGACACATGAGCTAAACCCAGAAGTCGATAGGTGAAAATGGGTCGGTACCCCGAGAGGGGCATACATAGACCGAGCCCGATGGGACAGAGTATGACAACCTCAGAATGTCGATGGGACTAGGTGTCATAGGATGACATGTAAGGCATAGCCATAGCATCAATATGATGTTTTGGCGAGATGGGGTGGAGTCATTGACTTAGGGCCACCCATAGAATAAGCAGAGAGGATTTTTTTTTCACATTACCAACCTCACCGCCCTTTCGAGTTTTCGCTGAGGCTGGCCCCCTTTAGCTTTTTCCGGTGCGCCCTTTTGGGTTTTCACACCGAGGGGTTGCCCATTTTTGCCTGAGGCGCCCTTTCCGGTTTTCACCTCGACCGGGTCTATGGCCTTTTTGCCCTCAGCCAACTGTTGAAGGCTGACTGAGTCCGCCGGGGTATCAATATTTTTGACCCCATTTTTTTTGAACCTTCACAGAGGAGAGGTACGACATGTGAGGACTGCCGTGAAAACTCCTGCGATGGCGCATTGTAGAGCTTCATATGCTTGCCATTGAGAGGAGGGAAGGGATTGTCCCCCTTGTGGTCAAGGACCGTATAGGCTCCTCCTTCGTAGACCTTCTGGATGACGTAAGGCCCACGCCAATTAGGCTGGAGTTTGCTGCTGGATCTTCCCGCGAGAACCTCCTTTTCTTTAATCATGACGAGGTCACCTTTCTTGAACGTCCTTTGCTTGACCAGCTTATCATATGCACGTGTCATGCGGGCTTGATACACTTGTAAGTGCTTGTAGGCTTTGAGTCTTTGACCTTCAAGGTTGGACAATTCCTCGAGCCTTCTTTCAATTTCAGATTGGTCTTGGCCTGGCAATCCGGCGTGCACAGCAACGCGGTAAGATGCTAGCTCGATCTCCACAGGGATCACCGCCTCGACTCCGTAGACCAAAGAGAATGGGGAACATGCCGTAGGGGTTTTGTAAATAGTCCGGTAGGCCCATAGGGCTTCGTGGACCTTCTCGCCCCAATCCCGCTTACAGCCACCTCCTATCTTGGACAAAAGCTTGCAAAGGGTCTTGTTGAAAGCTTTGGCCAATCCGTTGGCTTGGGGATTGTAGACTGATGACGTCCTCCAATCGATATGGAATTTGGCCGCCAAAGCATAAACAATTTTATTCCTGAATGGCGTGCCATTATCGGATATAATCCGACTAGGGGTGCCGAATCTGTATATGATATAGTGCCTCACAAAACGGGCAACTATCTCCCCTGTAACCTCCCGTAGCGGAACGGCTTCCGCCCATCTGGAGAAGTAATCGGTGGCAGCGAGTATGAACTTATGCCCCTGGGACGATGTGGGAATGGTCCCACAATATCCATACCCCACTTTGCAAATGGCCAAGTAGGCGCTATTGGATGGAGCGGGTTAGGTGGCCGCCGAGGGACTGGGCCGAATGCTTGGCATTGATGACATGTACGAGTATATTGATTGCAATCTTCGTACATGGTGGGCTAGTAGAACCCTTTGAGCTTGATGCTATTCTTCATCTTAGCTCCTGCCTGGTGAGCTCCACACAATCCAGAGTGGACCTCGTGCATGACGGTCTTTGCTTCCTTGGCCGAAAGGCACCGTAGGAGGACCGATCGGTCATTTTCATGGACGAGCCTGAAGAGCAGACCGTCAATCAGCTGGTAGGATGTCGCCCTGCGTAGCAGTTGTACCCTTTGAGCCCGATCAGGAGGGAGCCAGCCGTTCTTTATCTTTATGATCGGCTCACGCCAATCTTCTTCTTCGGAGCATTCTCCTCTTGAATGTTGTCGACCTCATAGATAGTGAGGCTGGATTCTTCGTCGAGCACACTTGGCATGAGCCTCCGGTGTCTGACTATAATATTTAATTCTCCCTCAAGCGGGAGTTTTAGGGCTGCTGCCGACTTTGCAAGAGTATCAGCCTGGGAGTTGCTACCTCTAGGGACATGGCCTATTTCAAATAGGTAAAATTTTTCCTTGAGCCTCATGACGGCTGCATGGTAGGGGATGAGCTCCTTCTTCCGGACGTCATAGACGCCCAATACTTGTCGGATGACGAGCTGAGAATCTCTGTAGACTTTGATGCACCTGATGTCCATCTCTAGTGCCAACTGAAGCCCGATAATTAGCGCTTCATACTCTGCCTCACTATTAGTCAATGACTTCATGAGAGTGCAAGAGTTGTGGAGGATGCCGCCTTGTGGAGATACAAAGACTACCCCCGCGCCTGAGACATAGTCTGTAAGGCCACTAGCCCTTTTGATTGTCCGAGAGGCACCATCAAAATATAACTCCCAATGTTGGAGATCAAGGGAGAGGACGCATGGCTCCATCTATGGTGGGACTTTTTCAGAATGCTCCCCAATGGCTTGAGAAGGCACCAACACCTCTTCATCAGGGAGCTCGAAGTTGAGTGGCGAATCTTCCGACACAGGGTGCGCTGCTAAGAACTCCGCCATCCCTTGTCCCTTGACCGCCTTGCGTGGGACGAAGGTGATGTCGAACTCCATGAGGATAAGTGCCCATTTACCAAGCCTACCAGGAAGGATAGGCTGGCTGAGCAGAAACTTGAGTGGGTCACATTTTGAGATCAGCTCCACCCGATGGGCTAGGAGATAGTGCCGTAGCTTCTTTGCTGTGCCCCTGGCCCCTGTGGCTTGTGGTTTTGATGATTGGCTTTAGGGGTTTGTGATGATTGGTTTTAATGTGAGTTAATCACTATGAGTCACCATGGTTTTATTCAGTCATTCTATATTCAGTCATTTTATCAGATCATAACTCAGTCATTCTTATATTCAGTCTGTTATTCAAATGTTCATTCAGTCTTTCATATGTTCAGTCAGTTTATCTGCTTACACTGTGAGTCATTGCATTTGAAGTTCAGACTGTTTATCTGCTGCATAAAGCATTAATATGCATTAATAGAGTCTGCACATTTGCATCAGGCAGTAAGTGTGTACAACGCCCTGTGTAGGCACGACAAGTCCATACACTGGTTGCACATTGCACAGCTGCAGGCACTTCTAAGTCTACACATCGTGTAGCTTGCTAGCATAGTCTGTACACTCATCTGTCTGCATGTGTCACCAAGTCCACACATTGCATCATGTGTTTCTTCATGAAGTCTATACATTGGCATGCTTCATCTCTTGAAGTATGTACATCCTCTTCAAGCATTTCAAAGTCTATACATCGCTTGGAGTTCTTTCAAGTCTATTCATTGCTGAGCGTCTCACTGACTGTCTCATGTAAGTCTATACATCCTGCACCGTCTCATGCAGCATCTCAAGCCAAGTCCATACATAGTTCATCAGCACTTAGAAGTCTGTACATCGGTCCGTCTTGTCCAGCGTCTTAGTGCATTTAAAGTCTGTACAGCGTCCGTCTCAGCCAGCGTCTCATGCTGCGTCTTAGGCAAGTCTATACATCGCCTTTAGACTTTCAAGTCTATACACTCCATGATCTTCCAAGTATGTACATCCACAGTGTAACTTCAAAGTCTGAACATTGTCTCACTCCGTCAAAGTCCATACATTTGTCTTCTCTTCAAAGTCAGTACATTGGCGTTGGGCATCCAAGTATATACATCGCCTTCTGCAAGCTTTATTACAAGTCTGTACATCGCCTTCGAGGCATCAAGCCTATACACTGGACAGTGCTCAAAAAGTCTGTACATCATGCCTTGTTGTTCACATCCTTTAAAGTCTATACATCGGCTTCGCATCTGCAAGTCTGTACATTGGCTTCATATCATAAAGTCTGTACATTGGCTTCGCATCTACAAGTCTGTACATCGGTTTGATATCAACAAGTCTGTACATTGGCTTCAACTCTCCAAGTCTGTACAGCCACACTTAATAGGTAAAGTCTATACATTCTTCAGCTAGAACTGTGCAAATCTGTACATCATTTTTTGCCAAAGTTTGTACATTGGCATCTGTTCCTACTTTGCACTTCCAAGTCTGCACATTGGGTTCTTTACCTATGTTCAGCTTTGAAAGTCTACACATTGGCAGTTTTACCAACGTTACCTTGCCAAAGTCTATACACTCGTTGTCTTCCATTGTTTCAAGTCTGTACAGCCTTTCCATTGGAAAGTCTATACATTGGTCGCTGAATGATCTTCAAGTCTATACAGACCTTGACTCGTTCTAGTCTGTACATCGACCAGCTATAATTGGCAAGTCTACACATCGTGGTTTCATCGCTTCAAGTCTGTACAGTCTCTCCCTCTGCAAGTCTATACACTGGGGTCGTTCAGCTGCAAGGACAGGATGTCTGTACTTTGGGTGCTCATGCATTGCTCTCATCGAAGTCTACACATCCGATAGGCTTGTTACAAGTCTGTACACCGAGGAAGCTTGAAGGTTCTCAAGTGTATACACTCTACACGCTTGGTTAACTAATGCACTTAACTGCAAGTCTATACATTATGCTCGCATGAAGATATCCAAGTCTATACACTCTCTCAGTGTACACACTTACTCACTTGCTGTTCTTCAAAGTATGCACATCGCATAGCTTCACATATTTGAAGTCCATACACTGGAGAGTTTGTACATTGCATTTGCATTCACAAGCCTATACATCATGAAGTCTACACATTGCCGAATGCTCTTCAAGTCTGAATAGCGGATGTCTTCTTATGTCAAGTCTATACACTGCATGCTCACTCAACTAACTCTATGCACTCGTGAGTGTCTCATCAAGTCCATACACTGGCCTTGAGCTGAAGACTATGGCTGAGCAAGCCCATACATTGGCTGCTGTTCTTCAGAGTCTGTTCATCGCAGTGAGTTGAAGGTTGCCTTAGTCTGTACAGCCGTTGGCTTCTTATGTGAAGTCCACACATTGGAAAAGCTAGTGCTTGCATTGTTCATCACCTGCCTTGTTCACTGCGTCGACGCTGCACGTTGGAAGCGTTGACGCCTTGGGCTGATGTCCAAAGGTGTCTTGATCAACATCAAGTCTGTACAGCATGAAGTCTGCACATTGGCTTTTATCTTAAACAGAAGGCCTTAGTCTGCACACTCTTCTGTTATGATAATACACTCTTCAGCAAGTATATACACTGAGCACGCATGAAGACTGCTAAGTCTATACACTCCCTCACTCTGTACACACTTGCTATATTGATTTCTGAAGTCTATACAATGCTTTGCATTCACAGAGTCTGTACAGGTTGTTCAGACTTAAACTGATGACTTATCCGATGCTATCTCTGACAGGGATTCTTACCGAGATTGATGACCTGGCTCGTGATCCCAGGAGGACGAGGTATGCAGATGCTGACACGTGGATGAAGCTGCCTCGGATCTGGCGAATTCCTTGGGCGGGAAAACGTGGAAGCCACGCGCCCAGGGGCTGCTGCTGCTGCTATATATATGAGCCTTCTTCCACTGAAGAAGACTGATCGAAAGAAAAGGAGCAAAGTCTATACATCCAGTCTGAGTGCAGCAGAGAGTATTCGATCCAGAGAAGAGAAGAGATAGAGAGAGCCTGCTAAAGAAGAAGAAAAGAAAGAGAAGAAGAGCAGAAGGAGAAGAAGAGTAAGAGAGAGTTAGAGAGCTCGTGAGGGTTAAAAGAAAAAGAAAAGTGAGAGAGAAGAGAAGAGGAAGAAGAAGCTTCATCTGAAGACTAGTTCCTACTGGAGCGTGGATCAGATCCAGGCCAGTCAGCTCCGTTGAGAGCCACATCTGTGTTTTCATCTTTTACAGCCTTCTGATTGCTGTGTTATTTTCGTTTATTGTTTTCCTTTGTTTTCTGATTACCTTTGTACTTCCGATCCTCTGGACTGAGGTCGGGTTCCTCCTGTGGACTCAGGAGAAGGGAGATCTGATCTCCGGTACTGGGCTTGTGGGTTGCAAGTCCAGGGGGTCCCTCCTGGTCTGGAGGAAGAGAGGTCTTCGACCTCTAGTTTCCAAGTGGCTGGGAGTCACTTGGGGTGTCCCTCCAGTTGGGAGGAAGAGGGGAGGTTGTTCCCCTGGTCAAGCTGTGTGGCAGCACCTTGTTCGCAGACTGAGTCTGTAGTGTTCTAGCTTGTGCTAGTGGAAGCCTCACTCCGGTTGGGAGTGAGGGGTGGATGTAGGTCTGTGGACCGAACCACCTAAAAATCTCTTGTGTAGTGATCTGATTGTTTGCTTTGCTTCCGTTAGATGCTTGAATAGGCGCGCTCCAAGTGTTTGTATTTGAGTTGAATCGAATTGGTTCTATTCTGTGTCTATCTCTAGCATCCAAGTTTTTATTTGGCCATTATTCATAGAGGGATACATTCACCCCCCCCTCTGTATCCGGGCCTAGCACCCTAACAGTTGGTATCAGAGCGGGTGTCTGCATATAAGGTCCAGTGACCTGCAGATCCGATCTTGCAGTCTTCGGTGCTAATTTATTTTTAGTGCATCAATATTCCTGTTGCATTGAATCTATCTGCTATCTGTTTCAATGGCTTGTCCACCCGTCTTTAGTGGTTCTGATTTCAACCAGTGGCACAGTGCTTTACGTGCTTATGTTAAATCTGTTGATCCAGACCTGTGGAAAGTGATTTCACATGGTCCTCATAAATTACCAAAGAAAAGGTCCAAATGGACTGACAGTCACGAATCAATGTATGAGGAGAATCAGACAGCTATAAATCTGATGAAAGCAGCCACTGATAAAGCCTTTCACTCATGTTTCCTTGATTGCAGATCTGCAAGGGATATGTTGGAGATGATGAAGAGAGCCGGGAAAGGAAATCAAACAAGCTGCATGATGGCCAACAGAAGTAATCAAGGTGGTAGCGATAAAGGCAGCAATCAAAGTGAAGACGATAATGATGAGGAGGTAAACCCTTTTGAGAACTATACCTTGGATGATTGGGAGAATTCATATGCTGAATTATTAGAGTCTCATGAACATTTAAGAGAATAATACAAAAAATTGAAGAAGAATAGTAGGTCAGACAGTTTCAATTCTCCATGTAAAAACTGTGCTGAACTGAAAAATGTTCATGATGCTTTTATGTCTGATATTCAAATGTTGAAGAAACAAATTTCATTGCTGAAAATTGAAGATCAAGATCATGTAAAGGAAATCTCTAAACTTGAAAAGAAGCTTAGCCTAGCTAGTCATGATTCTGTTTAGAGTAGGATTTGCTGAAAGAACTTGAATGTGTTAAATCTGACTTAAACAAGCTGAAAAATGAGAATGACTCTCTCAGAAAGTTTTCTAAAGAAAATTAAGAACAATTAGAGAAACTTAAACGAGAGAATGATTTGCTGATTGAAAAACTTAATGCCATAAAGTCTGTAAACATAGAATTACATAAAGATCTTGAAAAACAACAAAAAGATATGAAGGAAATTGAAAATGGAAGAAAGTATGAAGTCAATTCAGAAGATCAGCTTCTAATAAATGAATTGGTTCAGAATGACAAACTTAAGCAAGAAAATGAGAAATTGAAAATGCTGAACTCCACTATGTCTGAGAGACTTCTAGCTTTAGAAAGAGGTAAAAGTGTTTGCTTTGAAGATTCTGATAAACTGAGCAATCTGGAAAATGAAATTGAAGAATACAAAACAGCTAACAAGGTTTTGAATGAAGCTGTCAATTGCTGTGAGCAAGAGATTGCCAGTTATGAGATACATATTCTCTCTTTAGAAAATGAAAATTAAGATTTGAAAGTTTCCTTGTCTAAATTTGTTGATGGGTAGAAAAACCTAGACAAGCTACTAGGTATAAAAATCAATCCTAGGAAGGAAGGGCTGGGCTACAATAAGATAAACAAGAAAGAACTTCAGAATAAAGTTATGACATCTTTTGTAAGTGGTTCAGATGTAGCCACCACCTCTAAAGATAAACAGCCCATTGCTCAGAAAATGTTGGGAGCAAAGGATAACTTTAAGAAAGAGGGACTGGGCTACAGTCCAGTCATGAGGAAGGTCAATGGATCCAACTTGAAAACTATTTTTGTTAAATCTTCTGAACAGGAAAAGCCTTCTACTTCATCTCCAATTCAGTACAAGGCTAAGAAAACAGGAAAAGAGGATAAAAATCAGAAAAGGACTGAAAATCAGAAAATAAATGAAAAGGGTTCATCAGTGTTTGTTGATCATAATCCTCACACACACTTACATGCATCTAAAAAGAAGATTATCTGTCATTACTGTCATAAAGCTGGACATCTGATGCATGAGTGTAAGTTGATGGAGAAGGATGATAAGAATGCTAGGAGATATCATGATAAAAATCTTACTTCTCAGAAAATGAGAATTGAGTGTTTTCAATATGGTAAATTAGGACACAAAATTTCACAATGCTGGTTTGTTAGTGATAAGAATAAATTTCATGCAAACGATCATGCTCTTAACAAGAACAAGTCTGTGCCAATAAACCAGCATAAGACATGCTTTAATTGTGAAAAATTGGGTCATAAGAGATTTGACTGCTAGCTGAATGCTGGTAAGAAAAGTTCTAATTCATGCTTTCACTGTGGCAAGATGGGCCACATTGCAGCCCACTGTTGGCATGCTCAGGGTAGAAAATTAAATTCAAAACCTGCCATTGGAAAGTCTCCTGCATGCTATCATTGTGGGAAGCCAGGTCATAGGGCTGCAACCTGTTGGCTGGCAGGATATCAAAACCAAACTGGTTTTGGCAAACAGAATTTTTATTCTGTTAACAAGAAATCTCATGCTTATGCACATAGAATTCATGCCAATAAGAATGTGCATAAATCTGATATGAAAACTGCTCCTAGAAATGTGCTGAGAAAACCTGCTAGGAGTAATACTGTTTTGTCAGGACCCAAGACTTCTTGGGTACCTGTTTGTGCTAAATAACATTGCTATGCAGGTGTGCCTTGGGACTGGAATAAAAAGGGGTAATGATCCAAGGCACTCAAGAAGAAAACCCCATACTGAACTTTTCAGGTAAACTTCCTGCACTTCTTGCTTTTAGTTTTAATGCATAGCAAGTTAAATCTGTTTTTGCATTTTCATTCATCATCTGCCATGTGCATTATTTTCTGATCATGCATTTGCTGAGAGTTCTGTGCAAATATCAGATTAAAAAGGGTTGTCTGTATCTGATGCATACATAGGCTAATTGCAATTGCTTGATAATTCTGTTATGCATAAACTCTGAAAATAAATTGCATTTCGAATTTTCTGAAAAATCTGAACTGCTTACGAGTGTGACTTGAAACTTGTGTGTTGCAATAGCTCACTGAAATTCTGAATTGCATATAGGACTACATGTTGAATAAATTTGCATGACCTCAATGGTATATAAATGGTAAGGTACCAAAAGGTAGGGAGGTCTGTCTGGAGGTTCTTACTATGTGTGAGGTGGTCTATTAGACCAAGTGCTCCGCCTAGGACCATGGGTCATTTTGCTTGATAGGACAGTCTGAATGTGCATGAATCATTTGGTATCATATGTTCAGTTTTCAGTGCAAACATTGCATGTTTTCAGGGGGAGTTAGTTGCATATCCTTGCATAGCATTCAATGTGAGTCTTTGCATGTCCCTGTGATGTGAAACGACCCCTCGGACCTAGAATAGCAAGCAACACAACAATTTAGGCAACGTGACACAAGCGGACTCACTCGCATTGGCACACTCGGGTCCGTAGGAGGACCGGCGATGGCGGTGAGGGTCCGAGGTTGGACCTCAATGTTCCAAGGGTATGGCCAGCTAAGGTTGGACCCCAATGGGCCAAGGATGCCCCAATTCCGTGGGCGGCCAGCACGCCAAGGGCGTGGGATGTAGCGGCTCTCTCACAACTCACTCCGCAGCGGACACTCGAATTGATTGATTTGGGTCGGGCGCTCGCCTCACCACTGACGGGCAACTAAGAACGATACTAAGCTAAGCAATGGTAATAAACCAGCAACGATGAGTGGCCAGAAGCTCACCTGATCAGCATGGGGACGCCGATCCCGGCCGGAGACGAGGGCGAGCGGGGAAGCGTGGGCTACCCGCACGCCGCGCCGATGAAGCTTCAACCTGTTCAACTTAATACAATCACTACACCTCGCACAGGAGGGTGACCTCGGGGAAGGGATGATCAAATACAATCAAACACTACCTCCACACAGGGAGGGGCGGTAAGCCGGCCAGGCGGGGACGGGAAAACCGTCGGAGAACGGAAGAAGGAAGCCGAAGTTGTTTCCACTTGCAGGCTGTGGTGGCTGACAGCCAGACGGTCCCGGGGCTGTAGATCACGTTCCTGAATTTTGCTGGAGGCGAGACCAGCGTGGGGTTCTTCGTATCTGGCACGCGGATGGCTCAGAATTTTTCCGATTTCTTCTGCTGCAGCTGCTGGTCCGGGTCGAGCGATGAACAGGGTGGCAGATTCTGGCCGCAGCAGCTACCAGATATGAACAGCCACTTGCAGAAGCTGCCCCGGCCGCTCCCGAACCCTGAATCATGAGCCGTCAGAGTTTCTGGAATCGTGGTCAAGTCTCCTTCGCAGAAGAATTGACGGAGAAGCCAGATGAGGTTGGAGGAGACCGGGGGACCCAAGAAGGTGCTGATAGGTCGTAGCAGACTTGGGGAGGCCGCTTGGAGCAGTCGGAGGAGAATCTCTATAACTCTGTCTCATGGAACCCGAACGCAGTTCCGCTTCCTGATCCTGGAAGAGGACAGGACGTGGAAGAACTTTGATGAAGAAGCCTCGGCCTGGTTCTGCTAGGGTTTGCCGTGGCACAGCTTCCTTTCAGGTTCAGATATTTGGTGACAGTAACTCGGTAGCAGCTACTTGATACGAACAGTGACTAGGAGAAGTTTCCTCGGCCTCTCCCGAGCTCTGAATCATGAGCCGCCAGAGTTTCTGGAACCGTGGTCGAGCCCTCTTCGCAGCAAAACTGACGGGGCAGCCGTCTGATGTCGGTGCGGACAGGGAGACTCAGAAGAGTGGAGGCAGGTCGCTGCAGGTTGTGGGAGGCAGACCCGACCAGCCGAGAGAGAAAAATGAGAACTCCGGCCTCCGGACACCGAACACAGTTCTGCTTTTTGATCCTCGTAGAGGACTGGAGGAAGAAGAACTTTACAGAAGGGCTCGTAGTCTGAATCTTCCGCCGTTTGTTGTGGTACAGCTTCAAATCGGGTTCTGGTACTCTCTAGGGGGAGCCTAGCGCAGTCAGGGGAGAACGGCTCTCCCGGACAGCCCCGAACTCGGAATGGTATGAGATCACCTCGCCTACGAAGCCGACTGGACGACCTTTCGAGAAATGCATGGTACGTCTTCAGAGGCCGCCGTATGACTCCGTGACAGCTTCTGAAAGACGACTCTTTCTCTGCCACCTGCAGACTGATCAAAGGGGAAGAGAAGGGTGGAGGAACTAGGTGGGAGTAGGTGGGGGTTAGCAATGGAAGTGGAGGGGTGCTGATGGTGGGTGTGGAGGGATGTCTCTTGGGTGGTGAGGGGGTTTGAGCAGGGGGAGAAGAGAGTCAAGAGGGAGGTGGGGATGGAAGGGGACGCAAATGGGTTTTGGGGGCAGGTGGAGGTGGTGGTCGGCCAAGGCTAAGGGAGGGAGTGAGGGGTTTGAACTTGGCTGGATGGGAAGGGCCAAGGGCGGCCTTGGGAGATGGAGGAGTTGTCTAGGGGAGGGGAAGGGGCTCTTGGGAGATGGGAAATTGCTTGGGGAAGGGAGAGGGGCACCTTGGAAGGTGGAGGGGTGCCTAGGGAATATGAAGAGTTGCTTGGGAAGGGGAGGGAATTGAAGGGGTATTAAGTGGCCTAGGGAAGGAGAAGGGGTGGAGGGTAAGGTGGCAGCTGAGGTGGCAGGGGGGAGGGAAGGTGAAGGGCCAGGTTCGCCCAAGGGAGGGGAGGAGAGAGAGAGTGGGGTTTGCCCCTAGAGAGAGAGGAAGAGAGAGAGGTAGTGAGAGAGAGAGAGAGGCACTCAAGTGGCAAGTTTTCTTCAATATCTCATTAGCTTACAACTGAGGGATTGGGGTCCTATTTATAGGAAACCCACTTTTACATATAAGACCCTGACTTTTAACATACTAACAGATAACCAAGGAAGGGGGGGTGCGCCCATGGGCCTAGCCCAAAGAAATAGGCCCAATAGCAAGCACCATAGCCTAATGAGACTCGAACTTAGGGAAATGACTTAATAACCTAGGTACAAGACTCAAATAAAAGGCAAATTACATGAGTAGAAAATGAAAATTACATCATAGGACTCGAAATAACGTGGTGAACAAGATGTAGCTTAGGCGGCGAGTATCAGGATCCTCGATCATATGAAATTGCTGGTGATGTCCTCATCATTCCCTCGGGGTGCGGAAAACTCGACTCTGTCGAGTATGGGCCCACCGGGGAAGTGGTCCTCTCCAGAAACTCAGAGTGAGCCTCAACTTCCAATCTCAACCCTGCGTCCGCAACCAGGGGATGGTCCCTCATCCTCTCGAGGTGGCTCAGGCGCACCCTCTTGCTGGTGATGGAACCCTGCTTGCCTAGTATTGCCTTCGTGTGCACACGTCGGACTCTCAGGCTATTTTTTTTGGTGGCTCTCCGAGGGTGTCCCTCTCAAAGGAAGATAAAGGCTCGAGGCACTCACTAGGATCCACCGCGGTGCCCATATAGGGTGCCGGATCCGCCATGTGGATAATGGGGTGAATCCCAAAACCCATTAGTAAGTCCAACCCGATGGCCGGGTTGCCAAAATCACTTGGAACTTGGGAAGGTCCAAGTCCACGTGCCCTCGAATTGGAGGTGACCCTAGGGTAGAGCCACTCCAATGCCATCATCACCAGATTGCCTACTTGGAGTTTCAAGTGGCGCTTGCGAGCTCTTATCCGCTCTTTGTGAACCTCACCGCTCATTGCGAATTGCTTGCGTGTATGCGTATGCCATGTACTATGATGCGGTGTGGGTGTGAAAAGCTTGGTGTGTAAAGGTGGACCGGGGCAACCGTAAATTGACCTATCAGGTTGTGATGCCATGTGGACCTTGATGCACTTAGGTGGACCGGGGCAGCCACAAATGGCCCTATCATGCCTGAGGTGGATGAAGAGTGGGGAAGGACCAGCATGTCCAAATGTGAACCTGTCATGCACTGGACCTAGTGTGTATGTGACACAAATGAGATGACTAGCCCTACCAGGTGGGGAAAAATATTGTGGCACATGCATTACAATCAAGATGGTCCCATCTTTAGGTGGGGGTGGATTTGGGGGTTTCCACTCATACGGGTCGAAGGGGTCCAAGAAGGTGGACATTTTGGGATAGGTCACTTCCTCATTTCCTAGGTGGATGTCACCCTCGGTCATGGCTCTCATAGTGTGAACTAGGTAGTGGAATGGGTGGGTTGGGTTCAACATGGTGGGTGAGGGTAGGAGGGAGTGGGTGGTGGGTAAGGCGGCTAGGTCCCATGGGTTCAATGTCTTCCATAGGGAGGGATCAAAGGGGTCATGGAATGTGTTACCAAGGAAGGGGTATTCTATCTCCTCAAGGTCTTCAAATGATGGTGAGTCCTCCTCCTCAAATGAAGTAATTGAACCGAAGTCCTTGGCGGGTTGGTTGGCCATGAATGGAGGGCTTGGCATCCTACCCGAAATAAGCAACTCTAATTCGCGGATAGCATCGGGCTCTTCGGGTGTTGGGAGGAATAAAAGAAGGTCGCTAGTGTAGCAACCCACAGTGTATATCGAAGAGATGGACCCGACACATAGGTGTAGGAGGTCAAGGCTCCTAGGTTGGTCGGCTACAGTGGTCAACATGCCAGTTAACTCCATTTGCCAAGATAGACCCTTAAGAAAATCCCCTAATGTTTCCACTTGATAGGATGATTGGATTGTGGTGTGATAGTTGGGTAAGGGTACTATAGGAAGGTTTTGTTCCATAGGAGGGCAAACATGAGCCATGAGATCTCTAAATGGGTTCTCCTTTAGCCAACGTGAAAGGGGTTCTCCTAAGATGAGCTCGGCCCCTACTAGGGAGGGTGGTGTAAGGTGAAGTCCACCATGTGAAGTTTCTTCTTCTTCCTAGACATGGGTGATCTCCATGGCGGGGGTTGGGTCCGGAGTATTCACCACTATGGGGTCGGGTATGGGGATCATGGTTTCCTCTACCAAGGAGGTGAGTAAGTCCATTGTTTGTGGGGTGATGATGACTGGCATATGGCTCTTTTGGGGTGGTGGGTAATGGGGGACTTGGGATAGGATGGGGAGGGGTAGAAGTGGAGGCCTAGGTTGGGCATCTTGTAACTCATGGGGGAGGGTGCACCCCATTTGGCTCAATGGGTCTTCTTTGGGTAGGAATGAGTTCTCTTGACCTATTTGGGCCTCATATTCTTCTTCCCAATCTAGGGGAGCCTCATAGTCTTCGGTCACCTCCGTAAGTTCCTTTTGGAAATGGGTGGGATGAGGATTTGTGGAAGCTTGTGGGGTGTGGATTTGATGGGGAATGTTGGGTTGGGTGGTGGCCAATTTGGTTTTAATGGTGGTGGTGATCGGGATTGGAATCATTTGGGGTGGTGGAGATTGGACCCTAAGGGAGGTCTTGGGTTGACTGGGAGGGAAAGGTGGAGTGGGAGTGCTCATTGGGCTATGGGTGCTTGAGTTGGAAGAGTGGGAAGGTTTTGGAATGAGGATCTTCCTAAGTTCTACCTTCATCTCTTCCCATGAGTGAATGGGCTCTTGTCTCTCAATCCCCCTTCGAATCTCAAGCTTTCTCCATTCTGTCTCACCGAAGGGACCAAGGGTCGTCTTGGCGAGGCGCACTTTTCTTTCCTCGGTCATGTAGTAGTGGTAGAAGTATCTATCCATGGAGGTCTCCCATTTCCTATATGTGTGAGGGTTTCGGGACCCATCGAAGCGGGGCAACTCCGGCCCGATAATGAAGTAGTCATCGGAGTGCCTGGTGAGGTACATGGTTTGGATGATCGGATGACCTCAATGCAATGTGCCCTAGAACAGACTTAGTAGAGACAAGTCTAGAACCTGGCTCTGAAACCATTTGATGTGAAACGACCCCTCGGACCTAGAATAGCAAGCAACACAACAATTTAGGCAACGTGACACAAGCGGACTCACTCGCATTGGCACACTCGGGTCCGTAGGAGGACCGGCGATGGCGGTGAGGGTCCGAGGTTGGACCTCAATGTTCCAAGGGTATGGCCAGCTAAGGTTGGAGCCCAATGGGCCAGGGATGCCCCAATTCCGTGGGCGGCCAGCACGCCAAGGGCGTGGGATGTAGCGGCACTCTCACAACTCGCTCCGCGGCGGACACTCGAATTGATTGATTTGGGTTGGGCGCTCGCCTCACCACCGACGGGCAACTAAGAACGATACTAAGCTAAGCAATGATAATAAACCAGTAACGATGAGTGGCCAGAAGCTCACCTGATCAGCGTGGGGATGCCGATCCCGGCCGGAGACGAGGGCGAGCGGGGAAGCATGGGCTACCCGCACGCCGCGCCGATGAAGCTTCAACCTGTTCAACTTAATACAATCACTACACCTCGCGCAGGAGGGTGACCTCGGGGAAGGGATGATCAAATACAATCAAACACTACCTCCACACAGGGAGGGGCGGTAAGCCGGCCAGGCGGGGACGGGAAAACCGTCGGAGAACGGAAGAAGGAAGCCGAAGTTGTTTCCACTTGCAGGCTGTGGTGGCTGGCAGCCAGACGGTCCCGGGGCTGTAGATCACATTCCTGAATCTTGCTGGAGGCGAGACCAGCGTGGGGTTCTTCGTATCTGGCACGCGGATAGCTCAGAATTTTCCCGATTTCTTCTGCTGCAGCTGCTGGTCCGGGTCGAGCAACGAACAGGGTGGCAGATTCTGGCCGCAGCAGCTACCAGATATGAACAGCCACTTGCAGAAGCTGCCCCGGCCGCTCCCGAACCCTGAATCATGAGCCGTCAGAGTTTCTAGAATCGTGGTCAAGTCTCCTTCACAGCAGAATTGACGGGGAAGCCAGATGAGGTCGGAGGAGACCGGGGGACCCAAGAAGGTACTGACAGGTCGTAGCAGACTTGGGGAGGCCGCTTGGAGCAGTTGGAGGAGAATCTCTATAACTCTGTCTCACGGAACCCGAACGTAGTTCCGCTTACTGATCCTAGAAGAGGACAAGACGTGGAAGAACTTTGATGAAGAGGCCTCGGCCTGGTTCTGCTAGGGTTCGCCGTGGCACAGCTTCCTTTCAAGTTCAGGTACTTGGTGACAGTAACTCGGTAGCAGCTACTTGATACGAACAGTGACTTGCAGAAGTTGCCCCGGCTGCTCCCGAGCTCTGAATCATGAGCCGCCAAAGTTTCTGGAACCGTGGTCGAGCCCTCTTCGTAGCAAAACTGACAGGGCAGCCGTCTAATGTCGAAGCGGACAGGGAGACTCAGAAGAATGGAGGCAGGTCGCTGCAGGTTGTGGGAGGTAGACCCGACCAGCCGAGGGAGAAAAATGAGAACTCCGGCCTCTGGACACCGAACGCAGTTCCGCTTTTTGATCCTGGTAGAGGACTTGAGGAAAAGGAACTTTTCAGAAGGGCTCATAGTCTGAATCTTCCGCCGTTTGTTGTGGTACAGCTTCAAATAAGGTTCTGGTACTCTGCAGGGGGAGCCTAGCGCAGTCAGGGGAGAACGGCTCTCCCGGACAGCCCCGAACTCGGAATGGGATGAGATCGCCTCTCCTACGAAGCCGACTGAACGACCTTTCCAGAAATGTATGGTACGTCTTCAGAGGCCGCCATATGACTCCGTGACAGCTTCTGCAAGACGACTCTTTCTCTACCACCTGCAGACTGATCAAAGGGGAAGAGAAGGGTGGAGGAACTAGGTGGGAGTAGGTGGGGGTTAGCAATGGAAGTGGAGGGGTGCTGATGGTGGGTGTGGAGGGATGTCTCTTGGGTGGTGAGGGGGTTTGAGCAGGGGGAGAAGAGAGTCAAGAGGGAGGTGGGGATGGAAGGGGACGTAAATGGGTTTTGGGGGCAGGTGGAGGTGGTGGTCGGCCAAGGCTAAGGGAGGGAGTGAGGGGTTCGAACTTGGCTAGATGGGAAGGGCCAAGGGCGGCCTTGGGAGATGGAGGAGTTGTCTAGGGGAGGGGAAGGGGCTCTTGGGAGATGGGAAATTGCTTGGGGAAGGGAGAGGGGTGCCTTGGAAGGTGGAGGGGTGCCTAGGGAATATGAAGAGTTGCTTGGGAAGGGGAGGGAATTGAAGGGGTATTAAGTGGCCTAGGGAAGGAGAAGGGGTGGAGGGTGAGGTGGCAGCTGAGGTGGCAGGGGGGAGGGAAGGTGAAGAGCCAGGTTCGCCCAAGAGAGGGGAGGAGTGAGAGAGTGGGGTTTACCCCCTAGAGAGAGAGGAAGAGAGAGAGCTAGTGAGAGAGAGAGAGAGGCACTCAAGTGGCAAGTTTTCTTCAATATCTCATTAGCTTACAACTGAGGGATTGGGGTCCTATTTATAAGAAACCCACTTTTACATATAAGACCCTGACTTTTAACATACTAACAGATAACCAAGGAAGGGGGGGTGCGCCCATGGGCCTAGCCCAAAGAAATAGGCCCAATAGCAAGCACCATAGCCTAATGAGACTCGAACTTAGGGAAATGACTTAATAACCTAGGTACAAGACTCAAATAAAAGGCAAATTACATGAGTAGAAAATGAAAATTACATCATAGGACTCGAAATAACGTGGTGAATAAGATGTAGCATAGGCGGCGAGTATCGGGATCCTCGATCATATGAAATTGCTGGTGATGTCCTCATCACCCTGCATACATATAGTGCATTGCATTTCCTTATATTGTAAATGCCAAAAAGTGAGTTTGAAGCATATTGTGAGGGGGAGTCAATGCATTGCATATAGGTTGTCAAATGCATACATGTGTCAGAACTCATTGCATATCCTCTCTTACTGATTTTGTTGACAAACCTTAATCATATTCTGAAAAACTTTGAGCTTCACAATCTCTCTTAACAATTGGTATTTCTCCTATCAATTGGTATCATTTGGGTTCAGAATTCCATCAGTCCTTCATGAAGATTTCAATGGGCTATCTCGATCATAAATCTGAAAATTTTGACTAGAAATCTTCTATTATACAGTTTTATGAATGTCTGAAATAACTCATGTGGTTTAAGTTTAATGTTCATGGAGTTTGACTTTAAAATCTCTTAAAAATATCTGAAGCATGTTTAATAAACCTTAACCATTTGTTTCATGCTGTGTCTTGTGAAAAATTTCTGAAATCTGTACTTTTGAATACATGACTTTAATTGGTTAAGTACATGAAACTATTATTGATTTGAAGCAAATGAATGTCTCTGAAATGTCTAAAGGGTTATATCTGTCAGAGCAATGACATTGGTCACTGAGAAACACAAGTCCAAAGGACTGTGTCATGAGGTGCCTTAGTTAACTCTGCATAAAATTCATTGAAAATCAGGCAGAGCAATGGCATGCACACTGAGAAATACAACTCACTCATTAAAAAATGATTTGTAGTGTGTCATGATGTGTAAATGCTAACTCTGTTCACATAAAGCATGACAGTTAGTCACACTAAGGGCTTAGGGATATTGGCCTCTAATCAAGGTGTATCCTCTAGTTGCAATGTGTGCACTGAACTAGAGTGCTCGTGAAATTTGTAGCAAGAAAATTGTTGAACAAATTGAAATATCTAAATATTGATGCAAAAATCAAATTGCTACAACCCTAGACAAAATCATATGATTTCATAATTGCTTGATTTCAATACTAGTGCATGTAATTCTGAAAGAAGTCAATAGATTTGATTGTGTAAGAGAAAGGGAGATTAATCAAGATAAATATGAGGGCTTGGTTCATCTTTATTAAACCATGGTTTTAGATATCAATACAGAATTTTACTGATAAACTCTGCATACATTATGGTTAAACCATGCTGAACAATAAAGCTCATTCATAAGCCCTTATAATGGAAGACTTTGAAAACTTATGTTTTAGATTTATGAGATTGCTATCTCTCTGAAAATCTGACTGAATTTCTTGTGATTGGAGCTTCTTTGAAAATCTGCTACCTGAAACTCTTCTGATCAATATCATTGATTCATTGACCTGAACCTCTCCTTGTTATCCATCTCATAAGATTCCACTTATTGAGGGGGAGCTTCCATGTCATATGCATCATGCTGCATAGAAACTCTTAAAGAGGGAGCATTGTGTTCTTGCATTCATATCTTTAGGGGGAGATCTTGCATTTTGGTATCAAAGGGGGAGATTTTTTTTTCAAAGGGGGAGACTTTTATTCACTCATTGCCTGCTGGTTTGCTTTCACTTCTCAAACTATTTTCTTTTTGATGAAGTCAAAGGGGGAGAATAGTTTGAGTCATCAGAATGACTTTTATAAGAATGTCTTACATCATCAGAATGACTCACTGTGTATTGTTGCCATCATCAAAAAGGGGGAGATTGCTGTGCCCCTGGCCCCTGTGGCTTGTGGTTTTGATGATTGGCTTTAGGGGTTTGTGATGATTGGTTTTAATGTGAGTTAATCACTATGAGTCACCATGGTTTTATTCAGTCATTCTATATTCAGTCATTTTATCAGATCATAACTCAGTCATTCCTATATTCAGTCTGTCATTTAAATGTTCATTCAGTCTTTCATATGTTCAGTCAGTTTATCTGCTTACACTGTGAGTCATTGCATTTGAAGTTCAGACTGTTTATCTGCTGCATAAAGCATTGATATGCATTAATAGAGTCTGCACATTTGCATCAGGCAGCAAGTGTGTACAATGCCCTGTGTAGGCACGACAAGTCCATACACTGGTTGCACATTGCACAGCTGCAGGCACTTCTAAGTCTACACATCGTGTAGCTTGCTGGCATAATCTGTACACTCATCTATCTGCATGTGTCACCAAGTCCACACATTGCATCATGTGTTTCTTCATGAAGTCTATACATTGGCATGCTGCATCTCTTGAAGTATGTACATCCTCTTCAAGCATTTCAAAGTCTATACATCGCTTGGAGTTCTTTCAAGTCTATTCATTGGTGAGCGTCTCACTGACTGTCTCATGCAAGTCTATACATCCTGCACTGTCTCATGCAGCATCTCAAGCCAAGTCCATACATAGTTCATCAGCACTTAGAAGTCTGTACATCGGTCCGTCTTGTTCAGCGTCTTAGTGCATTTAAAGTCTGTACAGCGTCCGTCTCAGCCAGCGTCTCATGCTGCGTCTTAGGCAAGTCTATACATCGCCTTCAGAATTTCAAGTCTATACACTCCATGATCTTCCAAGTATGTACATCCACAGTGTAACTTCAAAGTCTGAACATTGTCTCACTCCGTCAAAGTCCATACATTTGTCTTCTCTTCAAAGTCAGTACATTGGCGTTGGGCATCC
Organism: Amorphophallus konjac; assembly: GCA_022559845.1. Taxonomy (NCBI): domain Eukaryota; kingdom Viridiplantae; phylum Streptophyta; class Magnoliopsida; order Alismatales; family Araceae; genus Amorphophallus; species Amorphophallus konjac. Next base: position 212,327,885 of record CM040128.1, read on the forward strand.
AAGTATATACATCGCCTTCTGCAAGCTTTATTACAAGTCTGTACATCGCCTTAAAGGCATCAAGCCTATACACTGGACAGTGCTCATAAAGTCTGTACAGCATGTCTTGTTGTTCACACCCTTTAAAGTCTGTACATCGGCTTCGCATCTGCAAGTATGTACATTGGCTTCATATCATAAAGTCTGTACATTGGCTTCGCATCTGCAAGTCTGTACATCGGTTTGATATCAACAAGTCTGTACATTGGCTTCAACTCTCCAAGTCTGTACAACCACACTTAATAGGTAAAGTCTATATATTCTTCAGTTGGAACTATGCAAGTCTGTACATTGTTTTTTGCCAAAGTTTGTACATTGGCATCTGTTCCTACGTTGCACTTCCAAGTCTGCACATTGGGTTCTTTACCTACGTTCTGCTTTGAAAGTCTGCACATTGGTAGTTTTACCAACGTTACCTTGCCAAAGTCTATACACTCGCTGTCTTCCATTGTTTCAAGTCTGTACAGCCTTTCCATTGGAAAGTCTATACATTGATCGCTGAATGATCTTCAAGTCTATACAGACCTTGACTCGTTCTAGTCTGTACATCGACCAGCTATAATTGGCAAGTCTACACATCGGGGTTTCATCGCTTCAAGTCTGTACAGTCTCTCCCTCTGTAAGTCTATACACTGGGGTCGTTCAGCTGCAAGGACAGGATGTCTGTACTTAGGGTGCTCATGCATTACTCTCATCGAAGTCTACACATCCGATAGGCTTGTTACAAGTCTGTACACCGAGGAAGCTTGAAGGTTCTCAAGTGTATACACTCTACACGCTTGGTTAACTAATGCACTTAACTGCAAGTCTATACATTATGCTCACATGAAGATATCCAAGTCTATACACTCTCTCAGTGTACACACTTACTCACTTGCTGTTCTTCAAAGTATGCACATCGCATAGCTTCACATATTTGAAGTCCATACACTGGAGAGTTTGTACATTGCATTTGCATTCACAAGCCTATACATCATGAAGTCTGCACATTGCCGAATGCTCTTCAAGTCTGAACAGCGGATGTCTTCTTATGTCAAGTCTATACACTGCATGCTCACTCAACTAACTCTATACACTCGTGAGTGTCTCATCAAGTCCATACACTGGCCTTGAGCTGAAGACTATGGCTGAGCAAGCCCATACATTGGCTGCTGTTCTTCAGAGTCTGTTCATCGCAGTGAGTTGAAGGTTGCCTTAGTCTGTACAGCCGTTGGCTTCTTATGTGAAGTCCACACATTGGAAAAGCTAGTGCTTGCATTGTTCATCACCTGCCTTGTTCACTGCGTCGACGCTGCACGTTGGAAGCGTTGACGCCTTGGGCTGATGTCCAAAGGTGTCTTGATCAACATCAAGTCTGTACAGCATGAAGTCTGCACATTGGCTTTTATCTTAAACAGAAGGCCTTAGTCTGCACACTCTTCTGTTATGATAATACACTCTTCAGCAAGTATATACACTGAGCACGCATGAAGACTGCTAAGTCTATACACTCCCTCACTCTGTACACACTTGCTATATTGATTTCTGAAGTCTATACAATGCTTTGCATTCACAGAGTCTGTACAGGTTGTTCAGACTTAAACTGATGACTTATCCGATGCTATCTCTGACAGGGATTCTTACCGAGATTGATGACCTGGCTCGTGATCCCAGGAGGACGAGGTATGCAGATGCTGACACGTGGATGAAGCTGCCTCGGATCTGGCGAATTCCTTGGGCGGGAAAACGTGGAAGCCACGCGCCCAGGGGCTGCTGCTGCTGCTATATATATATGAGCCTTCTTCCACTGAAGAAGACTGATCGAAAGAAAAGGAGCAAAGTCTATACATCCAGTCTGAGAGCAACAGAGAGTATTCGATCCAGAGAAGAGAAGAGATAGAGAGAGCCTGCTAAAGAAGAAGAGAAGAAAGAGAAGAAGAGCAGAAGGAGAAGAAGAGTAAGAGAGAGTTAGAGAGCTCGTGAGGGTTAAGAGAAAAAGAAAAGTGAGAGAGAAGAGAAGAGGAAGAAGAAGCTTCATCTGAAGACTAGTTCCTACTGGACCGTGGATCAGATCCAGGCCAGTCAGCTCCGTTGAGAGCCACATCTGTGTTTTCATCTTTTACAGCCTTCTGATTGCTGTGTTATTTTCGTTTATTGTTTTCCTTTGTTTTCTGATTACCTTTGTACTTTCGATCCTCTGGACTGAGGTCGGGTTCCTCCTGTGGACTCAGGAGAAGGGAGATCTGATCTCCGATACTGGGCTTGTGGGTTGCAAGGCCAGGGGTCCCTCCTGGTCTGGAGGAAGAGATGTCTTCAACCTCTAGTTTCCAAGTGGCTGGGAGTCACTTGGGGTGTCCCTCCGGTTGGGAGGAAGAGGGGAGGTTGTTCCCCTGGTCAAGCTGTGTGGCAGCACCTTGTTCGCAGACTGAGTCTGCAGTGTTCTAGCTTGTGCTAGTGGAAGCCTCACTCCGGTTGGGAGTGAGGGGTGGATGTAGGTCTGTGGACCGAACCACCTAAAAATCTCTTATGCAGTGATCTGATTGTTTGCTTTGCTTCCGCTAGATGCTTGAATAGGCGCGCTCCAAGTGTTTGTATTTGAGTTGAATCGAATTGGTTCTATTCTGTGTCTATCTCTAGCATCCAAGTTTTTATTTGGCCATTATTCATAGAGGGATACATTCACCCCCCCTCTGTATCCGGGCCTAGCACCCTATCATTCTTGACAGCAAACACCAGAGCTAGGCACACCTTTTCCATGGGAGCGTACCGATGCTCAGGCCCAATCAGCTTTCGGCTGAGGTAGTACAGCTGCTGCTCCTTGCCCTCTTCATTAATCTGGGCTAGGAGAGCCCCCAAAGAGGCATCCATGACAGCAATATATAAGATAAAGGGTTTTCCTCTGACAGGTGCCCCTAAGACAGGAGGAGTCAGCAGATACTCCTTGATTTGCTCGAAGGCCTTCTGACAGTCTTTGTCCCATATGAAGGGTGCCCCTTTCTTCATCAGTCTACCGAAAGGTAGGCATCTTCCTGAGAGGTTAGAATCAAACCGCCTAATATAGGCGAGCCTTCCCTGAAGAGATCTGAGCTCTGTCAAGTTCTTGGGCGGAGGTAGTCCTCTTATAGCCTTGATTTTGTCAGGGTCGATTTCTATGCCCCGGTACCTGACGATGAAGCCAAGGAACTTGCCGCTGGAGACGCCGAAGGCGCACTTCATCGGGTTCATCTTGAGCTGATATTGTCGAAGCCTTTCAAAGACTCGACGCAAGTCAGTCAAGTGATCCTCCCGCTTCTTCATCTTGACGACCAGATCATCGACATAGCATTCGACAAGGTCATGCAGCATCTCGTCCAAGATCTTGGTCATTGTCCTTTGATAGGTTGCGTCAGCATTCTTCAGACCGAATGGCATCCTTTTGTAGTTGAAGATCCCCTTAGGAGAACGGAAAGCCGTATGGTCTTTGTCCTTGATGGCCATGCGGATTTGATTATAGCCCGACGACCCGTCCATAAAAGACAAGGCTTCGTGACCGGTGGTCATATCAACCATTGTCTCAGTGATTGGGACAGGGAAGTCGTCTTTTGGGCATGTCTTATTCAAATCCCTGAAGTCGATGCAGACTCAGACTTGGCCGTTCTTCTTCTTGACAGGGACTATATTGGCGAGCCACACATGATACATGCAAGGCTCTATGAAGTCCACATTAAGCATTTTGTCAACCTCAACATTGACCTTCAGCTCCAGCTCGTGGCGCATACGCCGTTGAGCTTGCTTGACTGGCTTGACTGTTGAAAGTATTGCCAGCTCATGTTCAGCCACAAAAGGGTCGAGCCCGAGCATTTCTTTGTAAGTCCAGGCGAAACAATCCCTGAACTCTTCTAGGAGCTGTCGATACGACCGCTTTTCTTTCTCACTGAGGAGAGCACTTATGAAGGTGGGACGATAGTCACTTTGCTTCCGAGATCGATTTCAATCAATTCATCCACAGTTGCTTGACCACCGTCTTCAAGCTCCGGTGGAGCTGGTTGAAGGTCGACGAAGTCTCCCTCATCATCAGTGTTGGCTTCATAGACATCAAATTCTTCGAAGCACTCTTGCTCGTGGCTTGAAGTCGAAGGACTGGCCTCATCTTGCCGACGGTTAATAGGCTGGGCTGCTCTTTCCTCTGAAGGGTGACCATTGTCAGCTCCTGATGAAGGTGAGGGTGTCAAGGACACATCACTGGACTCCCTTATAGAGTCATCAACCTTGGGCTCAGCTTTTGCTTGCCCGTGATGGAGAGGTAGCAGTCCTATGGTGTTGACTGCAAAGTGGACCTCGAAGTCCGTCTCCTGGTCATAGCCAAGGCCCCTTGTATCTTTACGGGAGAAGGGAGGTTGCCCACGGACTTATGGAGGATTCCATAACTGGTGGAAATATGCTGCCCGCGTAGGGTCCAGAGTTTACGGAATGTGCTGCTTTTTACACATCTCCTTGATGTAGTTGGGCATATCATCCATCTCCCGGACTGGCTCTGGCACCACATCGGTGGGAGTATCCCAGCCGAAGCCATCTTCAGGAGGACACGGTGGGACTAAATCACCTTTGTAAAAGATGATCGGCTTGTCCCTCTTGCTCTTGTTGCGTCTCCTTCTCCGTTGATAGGAGACTATAAAGGTCTTCAACTGCTCCAGCTCATACTCTTCCCGTTGGGACGAGAGCTGGAGGCACTTGGGCGGTAAGGAGATACTCCCGTTAATGACCCGGCTGATGAGGTTGGCTTCAAAGTCAACATCCCACCTTTCTGGTTGAGTCGGCTTGGAGGCGGCACTGAGGCTCAGCCTGTGTAGCTTTACCATGTCTTTGTTGACAGTGAAGAGCTACCCTTCTTCAACTTCAGGGTCCACCTTTTGCTTCCCTTTGTCTTTTAAAGACTCGGGGATTATTAAAGTGGGCTTCTCAAAATATAGTGAAGCATCGGCCAGATGGCACTCATTGGGGTGGAACGGGGCCTGGTCTGCGAAGACCGTATGTTACTCCCCTTCCTTGGCATATTTAATGCACTGATGCAGAGTTGAAGGAACAACCCAGTTCTCATGAAGCCAGGGTCTTCCAAGAAGCATCTTGTAAGATGTGTCGGAGTTGATGATATAAAATGTCGCCTGAGTGACAAAATCGCCCAAAGCTAGCTTGACTACAACCCGACCAAGCGCTTCCTCGGAACCCTGATTGAATCCCAAGATCTTGACATCAGTCACCTTTTGTAGATAAGGTGCCAAGTATAGAGACTTGAAAGTCTTTAAAGGCATGATGTTGACGGCTGCTCTGGCATCAACCAGGATGCGATTCACGTCATGCCCATTGATCGTTCCCCTCATATATAAGGGGCGATTATGACACGGAGAGGACAGCAACATGTCTTTGTCCGTGAAGGAGATGTTGGCTGTGAGTGCTTCATATGCCTGGGCTTGCAACTCTGCAACATGGGCTTCATATGCCTCTGGATCTTGAAGTATCTTGACAAGAGCCTCTCTGAGATCTTTGCTCCAGGTAATGGCTTCCTAAATAGTGACATTTGTTGGGAACCGCTTCATATGATGAATGATTTTACGGTCCGCCCGAGCACGAGTCTTGTCAAATGGCGGGATGATCTCTGCCAGGGTCTTCGACGCCTGGCGAGGCTTCTCCCGCTTAGAAGGGCGCTCCTCCGCATTCTGACCTTCCGCATCTTCTTGGAACAGCGGAGCCAAGGATTCCTCTGGAGGTGGCAAAGGCCCATCATGCTGGTCTTCATTAGAAGGACCAGCCTGGCTCGCGGGCTCGACCCTGTTGGAGGGGCCAGCTTGCTCTAATGCCTTCTCGCACTTCGGCGATTTGGCCGGCTCCTCTTCTTCATCAGAGGAGGTGATTGTAAAAGGGACGCCACTCGGCTTAGCCGTTGAGATGGGCCCTGAACCCTCTGAGGGGCTGAGGATGAAAGGGATCCCCCTCACTTGAGTTTCCGGGACAGGATCCGTCTTCTCCCCTCTGAATATTATAACCCGGTCAAGAGTCAGGGGACCTTCACGTCCACATCCTCGGCCACGACCTCGGCCACGTCCCCGGCCATTTCTTGCTGAGCGGCACTGATATGTCGCCATAGGAGCCTTGCCTCCAGTGCTATCAGCCGTGGGACAGTAAATATTGTCGGGCGGCGGGATCGCCACCATGTTGCAGGAGAGCTCTTGCAGCATTTCCTCGAGCATTTCCACAGTGAGCTCCTCATCTTTGTAGAATAATGAGAGCTCCTCTAGGATTGGGAAGTCTCCACCCTCTTCAAGGCGGTGGGCCATTTCCCGGAGCCATTGCAGAAGACGGGCTTTGCGCCCAAGCTTGTCCCAGGGAATATATTCGTCTAGAGTGACGACCCTGGTGGGGCGAGGGGGAGTGTACTCCTCCAGCTCATCTATGAGCTTTTGAAGTCTTTGTAGAGGAGTTGGCTCCTTAGGAGCCTCCATAGCAGCGGCTTGCTCGGCTTGCTTCTTCAATCTCCTCTTCAAATTCTTCCTGCGGTTCTTCTCTTGTTTCTTTTGGCGTGCCGCCTCTTGAGAAGAGAGAGGAGTTTGCTTCGGCAGTGGGACTCGCTTGCCCCCAGAATTTTGCTTCTTGCTCCGGGTAGGCTTCTTAGGGGCTTTACTGCCGCGGCTTTTTCTAGGGGCAACCTTGGTCCAATTAGCCTCCTCCGGCTGAGGCTGAAAGGTGGCATTGATTGCCTGAGCAATTATTTCAGGAGGCAACTCCTGGAACTCTGCTAGTCCACAGTAGGGCCTCTGGGAGCTTTGTAGTTCCACCAACTTTGCTTGGGCTGGTGGGTTGGCTTGCTTGAGCTGCTGAGACCTTTCTACAATTGGTGGCCTCGCTGGGCTGACAGAGGCCTTAATTGGGGTCTTCGCGGGCTCAAGAGGTTGAGTTCTCTCCACGACTAATGGCCTGGTTGACTTGGCAGGAGCCTTGGCTGAAGGCTCTGACGCCTTGGCTTTGCCTTTGTTGTCTGGCCGAGAGTTCTCTTTTATGATGATGCCAGGCTGATTGGACCTAGGACGGACCTTGGAACTCTCTCCCCGGCTTGGCTTCCTGGGTTCTGGACTTTAGGCCCTTTATAGGTGACCTTGCCTTTAGTGAGTAATGGGAATTCATCATTTTCCGCGGGCTCACTTGGCCGGGCTAATCGGGAGAAAGCTTCGGTTTCTCGCCGAACCTGCTGGAGAGTCTCCCTGGCGGCCTCTGCAAGACGCAACCTCGTCATGGAGTTCCCCTAAGTATCGACAACCCCTCTCTGGATGAGGGCTTCAATGAAGTCTTGAACCTCTGGGCATTGCCGAGTGGGGTGAGACACCCTTGCATGATACTTGTAATAGCGGGGGTGACTCTTGGCCGTCTCATTGTAATAAGACGGTGGGTCATGTGTCAGCACCCAGCCATCCTCCATAAGTTTATCAAAAATCGTCTCAGTGTCTTCTTTAGGAAAAGAACACTGATGAGAGAGTCGCCACCCTGGGTACCACAATGTGGATTTAGGTGGCTGAGAATTGACTCCCTGGGAACTGACTCTCTCCTCCTATGACTCGGGGAGTTGAAAAGATGCTGAGGCATGTATGACGTTGACGGAGAAGTGAAGACTCCTTCGTACATGCAGCTGCGGTGGGTCGACTAGAAATTCGGCCATATTAACCTTCCCCCGCCTGATTAAGTCTTCGGCGAGGTCCTTGAATGGTTCACAGTTGTGGATAATATGGCCAACAACTTCATGATATGGGCAATAGCCCTGATGAAAAGCAGCACCTGGTGTCTGCTCCAAGGGTGACGGACTTATCAGCCCTGCTCGCTGACATGCGAAGAAGATGTTCGGAGTCTTCTCACAAGGGAATGAATATAACTTCTCTGGGAGCTCAACTTGAAGTGGAGCTTCCTCGCCTTCCGGTGAGTCCTCCTCGTCTTCAGATGAATCTGAGGATTCTTCAGAGAGCCAGCCCCTGAGCGGAGCCCGACCCGCGTGTGATACACTCGCCTCCCGTATGTAGACTGGAGCTAACCCCCTGGCAAATGGGCCAAAGGGGAAGGTGGACAGCTGCTGATCAATGCTTTCCAGGAACTACAGCAGGCGCCTCTGTTCTAGTTGTAGCTGCCAGATTTCCCCTCGACTTTTCAGATGGTGCTCCGCAGCGCTAAACATTCTAGGAATAGAGGAGGAGTGGCTCTGGGACCACCATTGGGCTGTCGACTTGAGGGCCCGACTTCGGAGGCATTGGAGCTTGAAGCCATCGCCACCATATGGACCACGTTAGCTGACCGGTTCGATCGGCTCCAGGGATGAGGCTGGGGTGGTTCGACTGCATGACCCAGCATATTTACCAAGCCCTTTTGAATGAGCTCATCTGCTATATTCTTGAAAACATAGCAATCCCCAATGGTGTGACCCAACCTTCGGTGATACACACAATAGGTAGGATCCTCTGTCTTATTCACCTCCGCGGACTTCCGCGGATCTGGCAGAGTGACGAGCTGCTCTTTCATGCATAGATCAAAGAGCATCTTAGTATGCTCTTTCTTGAAGGAATAGGGCGTCTTCATGTTCTCCAGTAACCGAGACGCGCTTGCTTTGGCATCGGACTTCTTGCCATTGCCTTTAGATTTTCCTTCTCCCTTTTCTCCATTGGTCGGGGAGAAATCTACAGCATTTACCTCCTTGCCGCTAGCCAGACGATCTTTGGAGGATTTGCCTTTGGCAGAAGCTTGTGTAGGGTGGTCGGCAAAGAACATCTCAATCTCCGCCACCACCGTGTTCAACTGGTCAAAGCTTCTGATATTGGAGCCTAGAAGCTTTTCGTCGACTTCTACCGAGAGACCCCTGTGGCAGATGGTGATTGCATCTTCAGGCGTCGGAGGATTATCGCAGCGCATGCTGACGTCCCTCCATCGCTTGATGAAGTCTAATGCTGTTTCACCCTTCTTCAGTCGAAGGGAACAAAGCTCTGCTAAGGAGACTTTGCGTTCGACCATTTGGAAGAGGTCGACAAACTTCTTCTGCATATCAGCCCAATCAGATACTGAATTGGGCTTTAACCTTGAATACCATTGGAAGGCGGTGTCAGTCAAGGACGTGGCAAAATACCACAGCAAATATGCCTCTTCCAGGGCTAATTCACCCATGGCCGTCATGTAATATGCCAGGTGTTCATGCGGAGAGCCCTGCCTGTTGAACTTCTGGAGTTTCGGGGCCTTCGGGCAATCTGGTGGAAGCTTCTTGAATTGATGATGGAGGGGATATGGCACGCTGTACAAATCAACGGTAGCCACACCCTCGCCATGTTGAGCGAACTTCGCTTCCACGATGCGCTCAATCATCTGCTTCTGCGCCATAAGGCTTTCTGCGGCAGGAGTAGCAGATGACCGCGCATTGGCTTCATGCGGCGGGACTTCGAAGTCCACCGCCAGTGGAAGTCTTGCAGCAGTGACAGAGGCATTAACTGCTGCTGGAATGGGAGGAGGCTGTTGATCTGCTCCAACCGGTGCCGCCTGAGGCGGGGAAGGAACCTCCTTTTCGCACAAGAGCGACTGTAGCAGTTTCTTGAGCTCTTGGTTCTCCCGTCGAAGCTCGTCCAATGTGGGGGCCCGTGGCTCTTCCCCCAGCTCTTCTTCGTGCCGGGAGTGACTGTCCCCATCAAAACTGTGGACGTCTTCCTGGCGCTCTTCTTGCCGTGTCGGCTCAGGCTGAGATGTACCGGCGGCCGGCGCCTGCTGCGTCTGCGCTAGAATCTGGGAGACCGGCCTTGACCTCCTTAAATATTGGATGGGTTTGTCAAGCTCTCCCGAGGTGTTCTCGGGCTGTTTATCGTCGGAGGTGGTGTAACAGGTAAACACTTTGACGGTGTCATCGGTCACTTGGACCACCCGCTTTTTCTTGGGCGGTTGTCGCTCCGGCTTGGGCGGCCTCCCAAGTCTGTCAAAGATCGACACTCGGGATGTAGATGCTTGAAGGGAGCGATTCTCCTCGGTGTGCGTGGAACTGGCCCACGGGGAAGTCGGCTGTACCTTCTTGCTAGCTCCACGGCGCTTCTACCCCCGTAGGGGCTGATTTGTAGATCTCGAAGAGACTGAGGCCTCAGTGCTTGTCGGACTCTGCATTCATTGCAGATCCGACATGCGGAAAGGCTCCTCCACCCTTGCGCGCCTTATAATTCGGGCCTCCTCCTTGGTGACCCAGATCTTCTTTAGATGGAGCTGGCGCTCCTCCACTTGGTTGCCCCCTGTCCTTGGACTGGGAGCTCATAGCTTGGGCCGTTGCAGAGGGCCTTGGGTTGCCGCCGGTACCGCAGACTTCTTCTTCTTCGCTCCGTCCCCCCGGACTTGCCGGAGGGGCTCGAAGCTGTTGGAGGTAGAGATAGTCGGGACATGATGATCCCGTGGTATGATCGGCTCGCCTCCATCGAGCCGGATGCGAATATGTCTGACGATTACAGTCTTGCCGGAGCGAGAGACAACCTCTTCGGGCTTTGCACCCTTGCGGCTACGGCGTTGCCCCCATTGGGCAGGGGCGACGGTGGTGGCGCCCGCCATAGGCATGGCATCATCCTGACGGCGGCGGCGTTGCCCTCATTGAACAGGGTCAGCACCTCTGAGGGTGGCCGCAGTAGGTTTGGCGCCGTTGCGGCGGCGGCGTTGCCCCCGTTGAGCAGGGGCGGCGCCGGCAGTGATTTGATTGATCGAGAAGACTCGGCCAATAGCCGGGGCAGAAGGCCTGACACCTTCGGCCATTGACGTAGCAGCCAAGGGAGCTCGGCTGGTTGTCGGGATGAAGGGCTTGACACCCTTAACAATTGGAGAGTTGACCGGATGGACCCGGCCAGATGCTGCAGCAGAGGGTCTAACACCCTTGAGGACGGTCTCCTTGACCGGGCGAGCCTGGCCAGTTGATGAAGTAGAGGGTCTGACACCCTCAGTGATTGGTTTCTTGGCCAAGTGAACCCGACCAATCGACGAAGCCGAAGGCCTGACGCCCTCAGAGATGACCTTGTCGACCGGACTAACCCGGCCAGTGGCTGGGGCCGAGGGACTAGCACCCCCGATGGTTGTATTGTTGACCGGGTGAATCCGGCCAGTTGTTGAGACTGAGGGCTTGACACCCCCGACAGTTGTCTTCTTAGTCGAGCGGACTCGACTAGCAATTAAGGTTGAGGGCCTGACACCCTCGACTACTGCCTTCTCGGGCGGATGGACCCGGCCAGTTGTTGGAGTAGAGGGCCCGACACCCCCAATGGTGGTCTTGTTGACCGGACTGACTCGGCCAGTTACTGGGGCCAGGGGCCTAACACCCCCGACTACTGTCTTCTCGAGCGGGTGGACCCGGCCGGTTGCTGCAGTAGAGGGCCTGACGCCCTCAGCGACTGTTGGTACTACAAGAGCGGCTAAACTGACTTCAGCCACTGGCACCACGCCCAAGAAGAAGGGCGAGCCAACGACCGCTGGGAAGTCACCAAAGACGATCGGAGTTGCCAGGTATCCAAACATGGCATGGTCGGCAACGACTTGGGGGCCGTAGGTGACGGCTGCCATCGCTGCTGCTGGTGTTGGTGGTGGTGGTGCGTAGCACAAAAGGAGTGGCGTGCAGATGCACGAAGAACTCTCAAATGAATAGAGAGGTGTGCCCTCCTCTTCTCGTCCTGTAAGAGGAAGAGGGGCAATTAGAACCTTGAAGAAGGTTTAGAGGACTTTCTTTGACAGAAAGAAGAAAGGCGGGAAAAGTCCCACCGGGCGTGCCAGTCTGTGAGACACGGAATATTTTCACGTGGGAAAAATAAATGTTCTTTTTGAAAAGAGACATTCCTCTGCATAGAGAGGTTTATTCCGTGGGTGTGCATAGTATCAGACGATTTGGGTTCGGGTGCTGGACCTCTCACCACTGACCGGAGTCAATGTTGATTTACATCGACCTAACGTCCGAACACCTTTGTTTGACTGTCAAAGAAATCTCCAAAATCCTCTCCATAGGCTCAGCTGTTAAGGGTACTCTCACTTAGGGAGCTTTCCATTCATTCACCACCAACAAGTAGACAAGGTTAGGGCTAAGTCTAGGCAAAACCCTAAGATTTGGGAATAGAAGCGCAAATATGCAGAAGCTATAGGCATTTTTAAAGTAGAGAGGAGTTTTCTGGACCCCGAGGGTATTTCGATAATTTTACCACCCCAGGGGTATTTTAGTAATATCACCAGGCCAGGGGTGTTTCTAAAATTTCTGGACTGGAATGGAAGTAGGATCGGGTCCCTGACTCCCCAAGGCGCTGATGCCCTTTCTGGAGGATTTTAGGGGCTCCTGGGTCATTTCTAGGTCACAAGGGTATTTTGGTAATTTGAGCTGACAACATCTCTGGGTTGAAGGAGTGACACTGGCTTCATAAAAGACTCATGTGTGTCAGGTTTGCCAAAGAAGGGGCATATGCACAATTTTATAAAAGTTAAGATTTTCTTATAATTTTTCCCCGAGGACATACATAACACATGCTGAGTGCTTTTGTATTCCAAATGAGTACAAAGGTTGTCGGCGAGTTGTCGACTGTACAGAGTTTCGCGTTGGAGTGGGAGATAGGGGCGTAGCCCCAATTACAAAAGTCGCAGGGTATAACTGTAAATTACAGGATTTGGGTCTTTTACGGTCCTGAGGATGACATTTTTATAATTTCGCCATTTATAAGGGCATAAATACATGACTTAGTCGTCCCGGGGCGTAAAGACTTACAAACATAGCCCGCTGAGGGGCATAATTACAAACATGGCCCGCTGAGGGGTATAAACGCAAATATACCCCGTAGGGGCATAAGTACAAGACCCGGGGACTTGCCCCACGCGGGCCGAAACAAACGAACAAAAAGTTCTGAATGCTGGATGCTCCGAGTGTGCTCGTACGTAATGTTCAATCTCTCTCTCTTTTGGACCCCCGGGGCGTAGAAACTTACAACATGACCCACTAAGGGGCGAAATTATAAAAATACCCTCATAGGGGCATATACACAAGACCCGAGGACTTACCCCTCACGGGTCAAAACAACGAACAAACGAACGAAATGTTCCAAGGTAATGCTTCGTAGGTTGTAGCTTGTGTGTAGATCGTAGATCTTCTTCTTTTTTTGGACCTCCGGGGATCTATTTATAGAAGTGGGGAACCTCCCCGGGAGTGTTCGACCCCGTACGGGTCCAATGGGGTGAAAATGACCCGGGAGAGGTCACTTTTTCAAAAATTTTAAGTCCGTGCGCGGGAATGGGACCTCCCCGGGGTGGGAGGTCCCCGGGAAGGTCCGGGACCTCCTCGGGGTCGCTAACCCCCGGGGGTGGAACCTGCCCGGGGTAGCGACCCCGGGGGTGGAACCTCCCTGGGGTCACGGCCCCCCTGGGCAGGGCCTGCCCGGGTCCTCGTGGTCGCGGCCCCCCGGGCAGGGCCTGCCCGGGGTCGCGGACCCCGGGTGGGTCCCGCCCGGGGTCGCGCGCCCCGGGGAGGACCTCCTCGGGGTGGCGGACCCCAGGTGGTCCCCACCCGGGCCCCACGCACCCCGAGGGGGGGCTCCCTGGGGTTGCGGACCCCGGTTGGGTCCCACCCAGGTCCGGGCGACCCCGGGCGGGTCCTCCCACCCAGGGGGAGTCCCGCGTGGGACTCTTCCTCCTCCGGGCGGACCCGTCCGGGTAAGGGTGACCCCGGACGGGTCCCTTCGGCCCCGGACAGGTCTTTTCCTCACGTGGGTTCAATAAAAGGAAGTCTCCGGGGCTTTGAAGCTTCAAGTTCTCGCCGTGCCTCGTGGAGAATAGCGAGAGGGAGCGCCTCCTTGTTCGTTTATCGTCTTCCTCGTGCCGTAGGCCGCTGCGGGAGGACGAGTTGTTGTCCGTACTTCGTGATACACGTGCGAGGGACGTTGCGCTCGGTATGTAGACCTTCTCCAACATCTCCTTCATTATTGTAGAAGTTTCCCCTTGCTCGTAGTTACACGTTCAAAGGATGTAGACTTAATCCCGTAGGGATTTTCATGAAACTACACGATCCCGACAATCGTTGTAGCTTGAACTTGACTTGTGGCCATTGTTGACCCCATAAAATATTCAGATATTCAGAAATTATTTTGAAAGAAAAAAGGTGCATATATGTACGACAAGAGTTCACAAAACGGCTCGTCAATGCCGTTCGAAGGTCTAGGAAATGATGATTTTAGACTATTTTCCCAAAGTACGAAGGATGTGAAATATATATGCCCATCTATATATGTGTGTATGGAAGAAGTGACAAGTGTCAACACCCCTATGCTTTCACAAGAAAAGTCCAAAGAAGAGATCTTCTGTACAAGCTAAAGGAGCACCACGTGTTGAAGTGAATTGTTTAAGACTGTACGAGGTCTTTTTATAGACTGAAAGGGCCTCCCAGCACCAGCAGCAGGCCGGAGAGACGGGGGGTCCGCCCAGCAGTAGGCCGGAGGGCCTGCCTCCGCCCTGCAGCAGGCCGGAGGAGGTCCCTCCAACATGCAACAGGCCGGAGAGCCTCCCTCCGCCCTGTGCAGGCCGGAGGGCCTGCCTCTGCCCTGCCACAGGCCGGAGGGAGCTCCTCCGCCCTGCTAGCAGGCTGGAGGGAGTTCCTCTGCCCATGGGTTGTGCGGTTACAAAAAAAAAAGAGGAAGAAAAGGAAGAGAAAAGAAGAAATAAATGATGGAAGGGGAAGAGACAGGGAGGAGGAAGTTGAGAGGTCACCTCTTGGGATTCCACCGGAGAAGAAGATAAAGAAGCCTCCTCCGCCCTTACTCCAAGCTATTATAAAAGGAGGCCTCCACTAGAAGAAAAAGAGACAAGAACGCAAGAAGAACAACAGCGGCAGTGCATAGGAAGACCACCGCCGCAAGCCTTTGTTGAACTTATGAGAAGGATGGGCAGCAGTAGATCCCTCACAGGGAGAAAAACCTCCTAACCCAGGGAATGTTAGAATGCAAAGGGATATGGTCACCACAAAAAAGGCCCCCCCCTGGGGTGTTCCGGTCACCTTCCTTGAGATTGGTGTGCCTAAGGGATCTCTTACCTCTTGCAAGTCATGAAGGGGTTAATTCTATTTAAATCAAATGGGCTTGTTTCCATGCACAAGTGGATTAGTCAAAATGGGCTTGCATTATTGCATTTGCAATCATTGAAATGGCCTTATGCTTATTCAATTGAAATCATCCAAAGCATTTGAATTCATCCAAAGGAAATCGTCTAAGGTAGAATGAAGATGGTTACAAGCTAAAATTGCAAGTCTTACAAATGTTCAAGGCCCGGTGGTCTGAAAATTGCATAAACATCCTCGGTGGTGGGAAAATTATAGAAATACGCCCAGTGGGCAAAAAAATTGTAGAAATACCCTCGGTGGGCAGAAAATTACAGAAACACCCCCGGTGGTGGAAAAATTACAGAAATACCCCCGGTGGGTAGAAAATTACAGAAATACCCCGAGTGGACAGAAAATTACAGAAATATCCCGAGTGGGTAGAAAATTGTAGAAATACCCCAAGTGGGTAGAAAATTACAGAAATACCCTCGGTTGGCAGAAAATTATAGAAACACCCCCGGTGGTGGAAAAATTACAGAAATACCACCGGTTGGAGGAAAATTGCAGAAATACCCCGAGTGGGAAGAAAATTACATAAATACCCCGAGTGGGTATAAAATTACAGAAATGTCCCTCGAGGGTCTGAAAATTGCAGAAATACCCCCGGTGGTCAGAAAATTACAGAAATGTCCCCTGAGGGACTGAAAATTACAGAAATACCCCCGGTGGTCAAAAAATTGCAGAAATACCCCCGGTGGTCAACAAATTGCAGAAATACCCCCGATGGCGGAAAAATTGTAGAAATACCCTCGATCGCGGGAAAATTACAGAAATGCCCCCGGTAGCGGGAAAATTACAAAAATTTCCCCCATGAAGGAAAACTTACAGAAATACCCCTGATTGTGGGAAAGTTACAGAAATACCCCTATTTGTGGGGTCTCAAAATTACCAAAACATCTTCATTTTGGTTTACACCGTTTGCACGACTTGTTGAAGCGGTGTACGCTCTCCTGAGTTCGGTTTATGGCTAACCATTCAAATCCATGTATCTTTTTCATGGCCAAGGGCTATCATGTCCGAAAACTCAGGAATTGATGAAATAGCAAATACACCCCGAAAAGTCTAAGAAATGACAGATATGCCTAAGAAGTCGAGAAGTGACGGGGTTATCTCCGAGAAATCAAGAAATGTCAAATATATGGTGAAAAGTTAGAAATGAAGACAAGAATGTCCAGGAAGTCAAGAAGCGACGAGGCTATATCCAAGAAAGTAAGGAACTACAAGAATATCTCAAAGTTTGGGGAAAACTGCAAAAATACCTTGATGGAGGAAAAACCACAAATATACCCTGCCTCAGGTGGGAAGGTCCTTTATGGACACCAAGGTAACTTAAAAGTTCAATTACAATCAAAAGAGTGATTATAGCCATGAAGCAACTCCAACGGACCGGTAGTGATCATCTTGGCGATCCAATGGTCCGATCCTAACAGAATTCAAGTTCAACCGTCCGCAGGGGACAAAAGTCAATTTAATGACCCGATCAAGATGAAAGCAAGTTCCAAGATCTAAATGTTGATTGAAGCAAATTCAAAGGCTCTGGTTACAACCGGATGTTATCCTGAAGACCCGATTACACAATCGGGATCATATGTGAAGATCTTGAAGAACCGATTGTAATCCCAATTGTCTATGTTCAAGAAACGAAGTCTCCAAATTTCTTTGCAAGAGTGTGTACCCGTAACGGGGGATCGTCAAGATCATTTATGTCACAACGTATAGAGGCAAAAGGCGTCCTTCGACAGTTAATCAAAGGTGTTCGGATTTGTATCGATGTAAATTAACACCGACTTCGGTCGGTAGGAAAAAGTCCAGTACATGAACCCTAAATCGTCTGATAAACCCCAAAAGTGCGAAATTAATAAATATGTCAAAATATACGACATATCCATCTGGCAAAATCGTATGTTCTGAAAATTCCGCGGGTAAACAGACTGGCACGTCCGGTGGGATTTTTCCTGCCTTTCATTTATCTGTCGAAGAATAGCCTTAGCTCGACAAAGTTTGTGACTCCTTCACACTCTTGCAAGAAGTTCAAAGGATTCCTACCGTTGGAGCTGCCGCTGGGGGCATCAAAGTTAAAGCTACTGGGGGCATCAAGGTTAAGGCTGCCCGGGACGTCAAGGTTAAGCGGTTCCTTTCAAAGGCCAAATGTCAACATGTATCTAAAGTTGCTCCTACTAGCAGGGGGGTGCCATTCTGGCCGTGGTTGCTGCCGCTGGGGGCATCAAAGTTAAAATTCCATGTCAAAGGCCAAATGACAACATAATACATGTTAAAGTTGCAATTACTAAGCGGGGACAACGCCACCCTGGTTGTGGCCGCTGGCCCGCTGCTGCTCGGTACGCCCAAGTCAAGGCTTCCTGCTGAAGACTAAGTGCCAACAAAATTCATATGTTGTTCCTGCTAGCCGGGGGCAATGTCGTCGCCCTGGAATAAAATCTGTTGTTGCTATATCTAAGTCTGGGAAAGGGGGCAATCTTATTGCCATCTACATCAAGTGGAAGGTGAAAATAAAAGAAGTTGACATCCAAGCCTCACGCAAAAAAAAGTCAAAGCCCTTGAGCCCAAGCGAGGGGGCGATTCTGTGAACCAACTCCGTATCAAATAAATATGGGTCACCAAGGAGGAGGCTTCGAACAATCTAAGCCTTCTAAGGCAACAACTTGAGGCAGGACTTTCAACCCTGGGGGCATGTTTACCCTAGGGGCATATTCTAATCAGCCCCAAAATAGATTTTCCTCTCTCTCAAGACATGACATGAGGCAGAAAAGGAAGAAGAATAAATAAGAATAGGGAAGAAGGAAGAGAAAATTGGTGAAGCATCTGGCTGCCACCTTAGAAATTCAAGAGGGCGTATCTGGCAAAGAAAACTCCAAGAAGAGGTAGGGGCAAAGCACAAAATGATGCTTCGAGCAAAATCTCAGGCGAAACCTCAAGCAAGATAACTCCGGCAAGCAACAGCCCGATCAAAAGTCTAAACCAGAAGGCTCCAAGTCAAGCCTAGGCAAAGCCAGAAAGGCCAGTCCAGGAAGAAGGCTTCAAGCAAAGCTCTAAGTGAAGATAAAAATACAAGCCTGAAAAAAAAAGACTAAGTAAAACCACTGGCGCAGCCAAGAAGACAGATTCAAGGGGGACCTCTGTCTTTTCCCTTTCGAAATTTCAACACTCTGTTAGTGGAGTCTGTCCCAAAATCGTCAGTGTTCGAACCTCTTAAGGCTTCAAACATGTCTGCCTGACATCAAGCCATCTATGCATAGGATCCAACCCATGCTTTGGTGCCAAATCAGTGTTAAACACCAACTTATTCCTTGATCTGCCAATTTTGGGTATTGTTCCACTTCGGGTTCTAAGCCACCCTTGGCAATCAAGCTCATTTTCTAGTAACACAAACCTAGCTTCAGGTCTAAACCTGTGCTTGTGCCACCAAACCCATTTCGGCATCAACCTCTCTCCCCACTGTCCACAGGGAAGTTGTAAAATTCCCTACCAAATTTTACCCCAAAAGAAGAAAGAGGAAAAAAAGAAGGAAAGAGAAAGAGAGAAAGAAAGAGAGGAGCACTCCTGGCCCAGGCCCTCCAAGGCAGAAGTTCAAAGCGAGAATTTCATCTCGAGAAGGATGAATTCCACCCAACTCGGTTGTCAAACAATCAGTCCTCTTGAAATGAAGCACAAGCTGAGGAGGAGAAAAACAAGAAAGAAGCGTCTGAAGAGAAACGTAAAGAAGCAAAGTTGAATAGACAGTTGCCATGGAAATCTTCAGAAAATAAAGTTCATCTGCGAAGAGTTGCAAAAGAGAGAGAGTAGCCCTTCCTTTCACTCAATGAAAAGCATGTGAAGTTGAAGCTGCATATGTTATATGATCCACCTCACTCGGATCATCACCTTGACAGAGCTTACATCTGGAATTCAAAAAAAAAAGAAAAACAAAAAAAGGGGGCTTAAAATAGAGGTGCCCCGGCAGACTTGGCCATTCCCATCACAAGGATGGTTGAGGGTAAAAAGGCCAAAGAAACCTGGCTGAGGTGAAAACCCGAAAGGGCGCCTCAGGCAAAATTGGGTAACCCCTCAGCGTAAAAACCCAAAAGGGCACGCTGGAAAAAGCTAAAGGGGGCCAGCTTCGGCGAAAACCCGAAAGGGCACTGGAGTTGGTAAGGTGAAAAAAAATAGAAAAAAATAGAAAAAAATATTTTCTGCAATCATCATGAACCAGCATCGTGGTTATCCTCCACTTGAAAACCCTGTCCTATCAAGGGGCACAAATGCAACAAAACCCAAACCCTTGGTTTGAAACCCCTTTCGGGTCGATAAGCATCCAAAACGAAACCCAAATCCTTGGTTCAAACCCCTTCGGGTCAGCCACCATTAAAACCAACTCTTTGGTTACCCAAGCCTTCCTTGGATAACCACAAAAAAAGACACAAAACCCAAATCATTGGCTCAAAACCCCTTCCGACTTAGCAACCAAAAAAATAAAACTATTTTTTTGTTGCCCAGACCTTTCGAGTCAGCAAAAAAAAAAGAGAAACCCAAAGTCATGGTGCCCAAACCCCTTCTGGGTCAGTTACCATTCCAAAACCCAAAAACTTCATCGTCAAGACCTCTCAAGCTAAAAGGCCACGGCCTTACAAGTCAGTGGCCCCACATCTTCTTTATAATGGAGGGTCAATGGAAATCCAGATACTTTGTCCCAGCGACAACGTCAAGCAACAACAACGTCAAGCAACAACGTCAGAAAAAAAAAGAGAAAAAAATGGGGCTTAAAATTGAGGTGCCCCGACAGACTTAGGCATCCAACTTGTTGGTTGCCTAAGGGTAAAAAGGTCATAAAACCCGGCAGGAGTGGAAAACCCGAAAGGGTGCTTCAGGCAAAAATGGGTAACCCCTCAGTGTGAAAATTCGAAAGGACGCACTGGAAAAAGCTAAAGGGGGCCAGCTTCAGCGAAAACCCGAGAGGGCGGTGAAGCTGGTAATGTGAAAAAAAAAGAGGAAGAAGAAAGGAGGAACACATCGTCATTATGCACTACCATCTCAAACATCCTTTGTCCAATGGTTTTGTCCCACTGTCGTGAACACAATTATCAGAACCATCAAATCACAAGTCCCAGAAAAAACTCACCCAAATTCCAACTTTTGGCTTCCAAATCACAAAAGTCAGCCAAACCGTCAGTACAACCCTCAGCTTCCAAATCACAAAGGTTAGCCAACTCCAAATTCCATTGGCCCTCAAACCACCAACGTCGTCCATAGTAAATTCTAAACCCCAATTCCAATCTTTGGCTTCCAAACCACAAGGTTAGTCAACCCCAATTCTAGTCTTTAACCCCACCTTAACTCCTAATACTTGACTTCTACGCCACGGAGGTCGGTATAAGGGAAAAAAGAGAGAGAGAGAGAGAGAGAGAGAGAAAAGAGACCAAGAAAAATGAGAAAAAAAGGGAAGAAAAAAAAGGGAGAAAGAAAAAGGAAAAGAAGAGTAAAGAAAAAAATGAAAAAAGAGGAAAAAGAAGAAAAAATGAAGGAAGAAAAAAAAAGTGAACTATTGTTATTCATCACCATGAGCCGTCACCATCGACGCCTCTTTTTATCCCCATTCGGGGCAAGCATATCCCAATACTAAATTTCTATGGTAGTGTTGGCATCCATGTCCGTTTGGGCCATCAACCCTACTTAAAGTCACAATTTTTGGTTTTGACCCGCAAGTCCTTTTTGGACCGTCAATTCCACCAAACTCCCAAACTTTTGGTTTTGACCTACAAGCCATCTTTGGACCATCAATTCCAAAAATTCTCAAGTTTTTGGGTGTTTATTCACATCCTCAAATCTTCAAATGATGAAGAAGCTGACCCTATCACCTCTGAGGTCAACACAATTGAAGAAGATGGTCCTACCGAGAAAGAGGAATAAGATTGGCGTGAGCCGATTATCAAAACAAATAATGGTTGCCTCCCTTCAGATCGGGCTCAAAGGGTTCAACCGCTGCGAAGGGCAACATCATATCAATTGATAGGAAATCAATTATATCGGCTGGTGCATTAAAAGGACAAGCCTGTCCTCTTACGTTGCCTCTGTCCAAAGAAAGTCAAGATAGTCATGCACGAGGTTCACCCAGTGCTCTACAGTGCCCATCAAGTCGAGGACAAAATGAAGAACAACATATAAGGGTTTCTATTGACCCACCATGTATGCGGATTGTACTCAATACGCCCGCATATGTCATCAATGCCAAGAAGACTTCCAAGCTCGTTGCACACCATGGCTCTTACATGGCCCTTTACAGAATGGGGAATGAATATCGTGAGGCCCTTCCCACCATCCACAAAAGGCTACAAATTCATCCTAGCCACTACAAATTATTTCTCCAGGTGGGCCGACGCTATCCCTCTACGGGAGGTCACAAGAGAGGCAGTCGCCCAATGTGTCAAGGACCATGTTATATATCGATTCGGCACTCCCTGTCGAATCATGTCAGATAATGACACTCCATTCAAAAACATGACCATTTACTAGTTGGCAGCAAAGTTTCATATCAACTGGAGAACATCAACGGTCTACAATCTCCAAGTTAATGGAATGGCTGAAGCCTTTCAACAAGACCCTCTGTAAGCTCTTAGCCAAAATAGTAGGCAGCCGCAAAAAAGACTGGGGAGAGAAAATTCATGAAGTTCTCTGGGCATATCGAACCATATACAAGACTCCCACTGGGTGATCGCCCTTCTCTCTAGTGTATGGGGCGGAAGCCATAGTCCCAGTTGAGATTGAAATGTCCCCCTACAGGGTGGCCCTGCATGCTGACCTCGAAGCCCACGAAGAAGATGAAATACAGAGAAGACTTGAAGAGCTCTCCGATCTAGAAGGCAAAAGGCTGTAAGCTTATAAACACCTCCAACTTTATCAAGCCCCGATGACCCGAGCCTATGATAAGCTTGTGAGACAAAGGGCGTTCAAAAAGGGCGATTTCGTCATGATTAAAGAAAGAGAAGTCATGGCTGGAAGGTCCAGTGGCAAATTACAACCAAATTGGCGAGGGTCATATATCATGTCCAAAGTCTATAAAGGAGGCGCTTACAAGGTCGTCGACCATAAAGGGGAGAACCCCTTTCCACCATTGAATGGAAAACACTTGAAATTATACTATGCTCCCGAGCATGAGTTCCAGCAACAACCTACACAAGACTTGCCCTCCTCCGCAGGAGAGTAAGGAAGGATAGGGGAGTTTCCTCCCAAGAAAAACCCAATAGTCACGGTTGCTGTGAACAGTTCTTGTTCATGTTCCACCGTGCCAAATCTCAAAATTCAAGTTCCGGCTTGCCAACATAGTTGGTCGGCCCCAAAATTCCAACTTCAAAAAAAAAAATTCTAAAAATTTTAAATTCCGGCTTTCCAATTTCATTGGTCAGCCACCCTAAATAAAAAATCCAAGTTTTGGCTTTCCAATCTCATTGGTCAGCCACCCTAAATCCAAAATCTAAGTTTTGGCTTTCCAATTTCAAATCTCATTGGTCAGCCACTCTAAATCCAAAATCTAAGTTTTGGCTTTCCAATTTTATTGGTCAGCCACCCTAAATCCAAAATTCCAAGTTTTGGCTTTCCAATTTCATTGGTCAGCCACCATAAATCCCAAAATTCCAAGTTTCGGCTTTCCAATTTCATTGGTCAGCCACCCTAAATCCAAAATTCCAAGTTTCGGCTTTCCAATTTCATTGGTTAGCCCCCAAAATCCCAAATTTCATGTTTCGGTTTTCCAATTTCATTGGTTAGCCCCCACAAAGTCCCAAATCTCAAGTTTTGACTTCCCAACACCGTTGGTCAGTCCCAAGTTTATCGGCTTCCCAACACTATTGGTCAGTCCCAAATCCCAAGTTTCGACTTCCCAACACTGTTGGTCCGCCCCAAGTTTATCGGCTTCCCGACATCGTTGGTCAGTCCCAAATCTCAAGTTTCGACTTCCCAACACTGTTGCTCAGCCTCAAGTTTATCGGCTTCCCGACACTATTGGTCAGTCCCAAATCTCAAGTTTCGACTTCCCAACACTATTGCTCAGCCTCAAGTTTATCGGCTTCCCGACACTATTGGTCAATCCCAAATCTCAAGTTTCGACTTCCCAACACCGTTGGTCAGTCCCAAATCCTCACGTTTTGGCTTTCTAAACTTCGTTTGGTTAGCCCCAAATCCTAAGTTCTGACTTTCTAAACTTCGTTTGGTCAGTCCCAAATCCAAAATTTTGGCTTTCTAAACTTCATTTGGTTAGCCCCAAATCCAAAGTTTTGGCTCCTAAACCATTTGTTTGGTTAGCCCCAAATGAAGTGCCAGCTTTTCTGAACCCCGTATGGTTAGCCCCAAATCCTAAGAAAAAAAAAAGAGAGGAGAGATCAAAAAAAGAAGAAGAAAGAAGAAAAAAAAGGAAGAAAAAAAAAGAGAGAGAAAGAAAAGAAGAAAAAAGGGAAAGACTGCAAATCCGATGAAGGAAGTAAATTCTATTGCATTTGTGAAATCATGTCAAGTGCCTGAGACAAGTCCTCAGGATGACTGTAAATAAATAAAAGAATGCACAACAGGAGTCCCGGTGATGCGGGACGGAACTGACAAATGGACTAAACCTATGATGAAGACCAAGTGCGGCCAGCACTCACACGTGACAAGGCAAGCCGAGAGATCGACCTCCGTACTATTCCTCCGAAGAGAGGCGTCTCTCAACAAGAAACCCAAGTCCACGGTCGTCCCTATGAGGGAAGCGAGTGGATCAAAGCGGCAAAGGAGCCGACGCGCAACTATAGGAGTCTAGTCCGAGCTCGGTGGTCGACTAGGGCCACGGAATGGGATACTCTCACTCACGATCTCGCGGTGTTGAATGCTAGCTAGGATCCCTACACTCTCACGCGGCATACAAGATCACATACTAGTAAAGCAAAATGCCAAGGGGGGGAGCGTCGCACGTACCTCCACGCCTAGGCGTGGGGAAGGAACCC
Organism: Amorphophallus konjac; assembly: GCA_022559845.1. Lineage (NCBI taxonomy): Eukaryota > Viridiplantae > Streptophyta > Magnoliopsida > Alismatales > Araceae > Amorphophallus > Amorphophallus konjac. The sequence continues at coordinate 212,351,996 of CM040128.1, forward strand.
CGGCCGAGACCGACAACCCCGATACACACAATGAAAGAATAGGTACAAGCCAGCAATGGTGCCCACTCCTCGCAGGGAGATAACAGGCTACAACAATTCCATTCGGGGCGGCCGATACACGGGCTGACGGGCGGCACTCGGTGAAGGGTTGGCCACGAGGAGGGTCCGGATGACGATCGGCAGAATCGCAGCAACGCGCGACTCGGTGGTAAACGTTCCCACGAATGGATCCGGAGTCCGATTGGGGCGCCGTCAGCGAGGGCGCGTAGTTAGGTCGCAGGAGGAAGCCTCGGCCAAAAGGCGTGCTCAGATTCCGTCCGTGGAAGCCGTGGCCGCACCTGCAAGTGGGGACAAGGAATCTGCTCCCAGAACTGCGCTGTCGAGCGGGGAAAATGGTAACTCGCTGCTCCGGTAGGCGAACGAGGCCCCGCTTGTGGGAGGACGTCGGGGACGCAGAGCAGCAGGTCCGGACCAAAGAGCTCGATCAGATCTGGTCGTGGTTGGACGCTGTGAACTTTGGAAATCGCCGGTTGTCCTGGCACCGGGTGGACTGGGCAGACCCGCGCGACCTCACGGGAACGGACGCCACGAACAGCTCGGACGTCGGAACGAGACGAGGTTGGCGGCGTTGGAAAGAGGACGACGAGAGGTACAAACCCTGAAGAAATCAGCTCCAAACTCGGAGTTTTCCGTCCTGTGGGATTTTCGCAAGAAGGAGGGTGGATCTGGGCGCGCAGAGAGGGAGGCTCCTGCGCTAGCTCACGAGAAAACTCGCCACGGGTGGTGCCGACCTCGGATCGAGGCGAAACCAAAGCCCACGTGCTGCCGACTCGTAGAAGTATCCACCAAAAAAAGGAGGGGCTCGGATTCGACCCGCACCGGATGGGGACGCCGCTGAAACTCGGGGCCGAATCTGGAACACGCGAACTCGAACCGGAGACGAAGTAGAAGGGAGGAAGAACCTCGGCGTCGCACCGAGGGGATGGGGAGTCGCACCCCGGGGTTGCTCCCGTCGCAGGAGCAGAGGAGGAAGAGAGGGTCGCCCTCTCCAAGGGGTGGCTGCGCAAATGGCTGCTCAATCAAAATATTTCATTCATTAATTCCTAAAGAAAGTACATAAGACCTTATATATGGAGGGGGGGAATGCTAGGGTTTCAACCCTAGCAAGGGGGGAAAGGGGGGCGGCCAAAAGGGGGGAGGGGATCGAATGGGAAGGAAAAAAAAGGGGGGTGCGCAATCTACTTCCTAAAAAAAAGGTAGGGGGGCGGCTGCCTCCTCCTCCTCTTGGAGGAGATGAGAGGGGGCGCCCAAAACCCTAATGGGCCAAAAGGTTGGACCAAGAAGTGGCCCACTAGTCCTATTGCCCAACCAATGAGCCTAGCACACCCAATAAAGGTCTAATTGGCCCCCAATTGGCCTACAAAGGTACACAATAAAGAATAAACATGTCCACGCAGGGACTAAACCAAGGCCTGGTATGGCCATCATGTAAAAGAAGGTCCTCTAAACCATGCCGTAGTCGCCGAGCCAAAGAGATGCCGGCGTGCTCCGCGTGCTCCGTCGAGAAAGGCGGCGCGTGTCCTCACCAATTCTCCCCGGGTGGGAAGAACTCGACCCCGTCGAGTAAGGGTCACGATCGCTCCAATAACGCTCCAGCAGGTCCGGGTCGATCAGCTCCAGCTCTCCACGTGTGATCCAGGTGTCGTCTGTCGCAGGGCGCCCTCTCCAGCGCACTAGGAAGCGCTGGTAGGCTCCGCTCCTGGTCGTGGTCACCTGCTCATCCAGTATGCAATCTATATGCTCGCGTGTCTGTAATGGGGCTGGAGGAGGTGGACGCTCAGAAGGTGTAATGCTCTCAACAGGAGGGGTAGGCCCAAAAAGCTCACTGGGAATCACCGCGGGATCCCGATATGCCACCAGATCTGAAACATTGAACGTCGAACAGATCCCATAGTCGTCTGGCAGCTCAATCTCATACGCATTCGACCCAATTCGCTTCAAGACTCGAAAGGGTCCGGCACCGCGGTCCTGGAGTTTCTTCACGGCCCCCGAAGGGAACCGTTCAGGTCTAACCCTGATCATGACGTACTCTCCCACTTGGAACTCACGGGTGCGTCGATGCGCGTCAGCTAATTCCTTATAACGTGCGTTGCTGGCCTCGAGGGGGTGATGATGATGTAGACTCCAAACTAGTGGCGTAGACTCATACCGATATGAATGCATGGGTGGCCCAGGGCATCCAAACATAGACCCAGCATGTCTATGACGCCTACATGACTGGACAACACGGGGAGGACCAGGACAACCAAAGTTGTATCTATCATGCATGGGTGTCCTACGGAATGTGGTAGACTCATGGGGACTAAATTGCCCAAACTCACTCATGACATTCCCTATATGAGACAAACCCCTATATGATGGTGGACATGAAGAAACATGGGGAAGAGACATGTGTCCCTGGCCTCCTAAGCTCGGGCATCTGGATGCCGGTAAGGTGAGGTATTGACTAGAAGGCCTAGGTGGTGTATGATAGTGGACCTCCTCGACAAGGTGGGGAAAAGAATATGGGTCGAGAGGCTCACTAGGGAGGGGATCGAAAGGGTCAAAGAAATGATGACCCCTCCCGACAGGTCCCTTCACTATACTTGCCCATGTGCGACATTCGCCCAGGTGTAGATAATCACCTTCAGGCACTCTCATGTATGGGGCAAGAGGCTCATGAGGAAGGCAAGGAAGGCTAGGTTCCTCCCTCGGGACCGTGAAACCATAAGCGGGGACAAAATCAACCTCCACGGGTATGGGAAATAATAAAAGGACCTCGGATGTGATATGTCCTATGGTGTAGACCGAGGTAATAGACCCCAAAGCAGGGAGTGTAAAGCTATGACTATAGGGTTGGTCAGACCCTAAGGTCAACATATAAGTCAACTCCCATTGATAATCTAAACTCCTAAGGAAGTCCTTCACATTTTCAAGAAAGCAGAAGGACCGAAAAGTGGTGTGAAAGGAGTTAAGGGGTATTATTGGGAGGGCTGGTCCCATGGGTGTATAGCAAGGAATGGAGACATCTAGAAGTGGACCCTCCCTTAGTTAGCTAGCTAAAGACTCTCCAATGACCAGTTCACCCTCGGAAGGTAAGAATGTCTCTATATGAGGGTCTAAGGGTGAAGCCTCTCTCTCGGGAGTGGAAACTGAGTCCTCTATGATGTGGAGGGGCCCCTGGCTCTCAGTCGAGGGTCTCAGGCCGAGAGTGTCGGCCTTAACTTCCAAAGGTTCAGGCACGACTGGGTGCTCCATGGGGTCACTCCCTAACTCCTCGACCCCCGTTAGATACTCCTCAATCAATTCCTGTTCAGCCTCGTAAATCACTGGAACAAAAGGCGGAGTGGATCGCTGGGGTGGTGGCAGGCATGAGCACGGAGGCGGAGCGGACTGTGGGCTAGGGGAAATCGATGATCCCATAGGAGTGCCCATCCTTTCTAGTTTCTCCCTAACGAGTTGCAGGAGTTCTGCGAAGGGGAGATCTCTCAAGTTAGGGGCATTCGGGGAGACTTGCTGGTAATCATGAGATTTAGTCTCGGGCTTAGACTCACAGACAGGTGGCACCTTGCTCCTCCAACTATGATGTGCTCGGTTGGGGGTAAGAGGTGATGGGCGTTGCGGAGGTTGAGCCCTTAGAGTGGCCTTAGACTGATCGAGGGAGATAGGAGGAGTGGTAGTGCTCCTTGGGCTATGGGTCTCTGAGTAGGAGGCGAAGCGTTGGGGAGCGTAGATCCTCCTAAATTCTACCTTCATCTCCTCCCATGAGTGTATGGGCTCTTGCCTCCAACCTGCCCTAAGACCTACTATGTGATCCCACACTTCCCTAGCTTGAGGTGAAAGTTGACCCCTGGCAATGTTGACTCTCTCGGAACCATATATCCAATTCTTCTCAAAGTATTTTCCCATGGTAGCCTCCCACTTTAGATAGGCTCTAGGGCTCGATCCATCAAAGCGAAGGTCCCCATCTACAATGATGTCCAGGAATAGAGGGTCGGTCGGACCCTTGTGGAGGATGTCAGGAGTAGCCATGATGAAGCACCTGAGGACTCTAAATACACATGCACGCCCTAGGACTATGGAAGGGACATGTAGGACAACTAAGGGATGGGACTAGACACAACTCAAAATGGTGAAGGAAACTGGGGAAGAATACGGACTCAAATGCACCTAAAACAGACCTAATGACTTACATGCAACTTAGACAGATCTAATGCTCTAATTTGCACCCTAGACAACCTAAAGACTCAAATGACCTAAGACCCCAATTTGCTAGAACAAACTGGTTCCCTAAGCTCTGATACCAAATTTGATGCGGGACGGAACTGACAAATGGACTAAACCTATGATGAAGACCAAGTGCGGCCAGCACTCACACGTGACAAGGCAAGCCGAGAGATCGACCTCCGTACTATTCCTCCGAAGAGAGGCGTCTCTCAACAAGAAACCCAAGTCCACGGTCGTCCCTATGAGGGAAGCGAGTGGATCAAAGCGGCAAAGGAGCCGACGCGCAACTATAGGAGTCTAGTCCGAGCTCGGTGCTCGACTAGGGCCACGGAATGGGATACTCTCACTCACGATCTCGCGGTGTTGAATGCTAGCTAGGATCCCTACACTCTCACGCGGCATACAAGATCACATACTAGTAAAGCAAAATGCCAAGGGGGGGAGCGTCGCACGTACCTCCACGCCTAGGCGTGGGGAAGGAACCCCGGCCGAGACCGACAACCCCGATACACACAATGAAAGAATAGGTACAAGCCAGCAATGGTGCCCACTCCTCGCAGGGAGATAACAGGCTACAACAATTCCATTCGGGGCGGCCGATACACGGGCTGACGGGCGGCACTCGGTGAAGGGTTGGCCACGAGGAGGGTCCGGATGACGATCGGCAGAATCGCAGCAACGCGCGACTCGGTGGTAAACGTTCCCACGAATGGATCCGGAGTCCGATTGGGGCGCCGTCAGCGAGGGCGCGTAGTTAGGTCGCAGGAGGAAGCCTCGGCCAAAAGGCGTGCTCAGATTCCGTCCGTGGAAGCCGTGGCCGCACCTGCAAGTGGGGACAAGGAATCTGCTCCCAGAACTGCGCTGTCGAGCGGGGAAAATGGTAACTCGCTGCTCCGGTAGGCGAACGAGGCCCCGCTTGTGGGAGGACGTCGGGGACGCAGAGCAGCAGGTCCGGACCAAAGAGCTCGATCAGATCTGGTCGTGGTTGGACGCTGTGAACTTTGGAAATCGCCGGTTGTCCTGGCACCGGGTGGACTGGGCAGACCCGCGCGACCTCACGGGAACGGACGCCACGAACAGCTCGGACGTCGGAACGAGACGAGGTTGGCGGCGTTGGAAAGAGGACGACGAGAGGTACAAACCCTGAAGAAATCAGCTCCAAACTCGGAGCTTTCCGTCCTGTGGGATTTTCGCAAGAAGGAGGGTGGATCTGGGCGCGCAGAGAGGGAGGCTCCTGCGCTAGCTCACGAGAAAACTCGCCACGGGTGGTGCCGACCTCGGATCGAGGCGAAACCAAAGCCCACGTGCTGCCGACTCGTAGAAGTATCCACCAAAAAAAGGAGGGGCTCGGATTCGACCCGCACCGGATGGGGACGCCGCTGAAACTCAGGGCCGAATCTGGAACACGCGAACTCGAACCGGAGACGAAGTAGAAGGGAGGAAGAACCTCGGCGTCGCACCGAGGGGATGGGGAGTCGCACCCCGGGGTTGCTCCCGTCGCAGGAGCAGAGGAGGAAGAGAGGGTCGCCCTCTCCAAGGGGTGGCTGCGCAAATGGCTGCTCAATCAAAATATTTCATTCATTAATTCCTAAAGAAAGTACATAAGACCTTATATATGGAGGGGGGGAATGCTAGGGTTTCAACCCTAGCAAGGGGGGAAAGGGGGGCGGCCAAAAGGGGGGAGGGGATCGAATGGGAAGGAAAAAAAAGGGGGGTGCGCAATCTACTTCCTAAAAAAAAGGTAGGGGGGCGGCTGCCTCCTCCTCCTCTTGGAGGAGATGAGAGGGGGCGCCCAAAACCCTAATGGGCCAAAAGGTTGGACCAAGAAGTGGCCCACTAGTCCTATTGCCCAACCAATGAGCCTAGCACACCCAATAAAGGTCTAATTGGCCCCCAATTGGCCTACAAAGGTACACAATAAAGAATAAACATGTCCACGCAGGGACTAAACCAAGGCCTGGTATGGCCATCATGTAAAAGAAGGTCCTCTAAACCATGCCGTAGTCGCCGAGCCAAAGAGATGCCGGCGTGCTCCGCGTGCTCCGTCGAGAAAGGCGGCGCGTGTCCTCACCACCCGGGACAAGCCCTCGGGATAGCTGCAACTAAACAAAAGAATGTGCATCAAGTGCGAAGCTTAACGCCTCCTGGGTGTATCTTGTTCCAGCTTTGCTTTGCAAAGTCACCCTGCACAACTCCAATTGAAGGAAGAAACTCCTAATGAAGCAAAGGCTACAAATAAAAAGACCGCGTCTGTGGTAGCATTGGGCCACTCAAATGTGAAGCTGTGGAAGCTCTAAAATTCTCCCGATACATGGACCTGATGTGGCAGCTCGGAAGGAGCCTACAAAGCAAAAAGGGAAAATCATCATTATACAAGAAATCTCAAGTTTTACCAACAAAGCTTGTGTGGAAATTAAAGATTGGAATATCGACTTCCGTATTTTGCGACTCTTCAATGAAACTCAGCCTCAGGTCGACTTGGTGGAGCGGGTCCATGCCACTTCTCTGAGGTGGTGTGCGCTCTCCTGAGTCCCTTCTCAGAGATTACTGAGTCAAGAAGTATCTAATTCAACCAAGCTGAAAAAAGAAGTCAGATGGCCCGACGTAAAGTATGTGATAGTACCAACCGTTGGTCCGAGCTCAAAATTTGCGCATAAGTAATGGCAGTACCGCACAAAACTGTAGTGTTGTGGTAACACATCCTAGGACATTAAAGACTAAAGGGTAAAAATTATTAAATACACGGGGCGGCCGCCGTCACCCTTGGCTCCGACGGACCCCCCCCCCCCCCCCCCCCCCGTGCGGGGCATTTGTAGACCCCATAAACTATTCAGATATTCAGAAATTATTTTGAAAGAAAAAAGGTGCACATATGTATGACAAGAGTTCACAAAACGGCTCATCAATGCCGTTAGAAGGTCTAGGAAATGATGATTTTAGATTATTTTCCCAAAGTACGAAGAATGTGAAATATATATGCCCATCTATATATGTGTGTATGGAAGAAGTGACAAGTGTCAACACCCCCATGCTTTCACAATAAAAGTCCAAAGAAGAGATCTTCTGTACAAGCTAAAGGAGCACCACGTGTTGAAGTGAATTGTTTAAGACTGTACGAGGTCTTTTTATAGACTGAAAGGGCCTCCCAGCACCAGCAGCAGGCCGGAGAGAGGGGGGGTCCGCCCAGCAGTAGGTCGGAGGGCCTGCCTCCGCCTTGTAGTAGGCCGGAGGAGGTCCCTCCGCCCTGCAACAGGCCGGAGAGCCTCCCTCCGCCCTGTGTAGGTCGGAGGGCGGGGCCTGCCTCCGCCCTGCCACAGGCCGGAGGGCCTCCCTCCGCCCAGCAGCAGGCCGGAGGGTCTTCCTCCGCCCTGCAGCAGGCCGGAGGAGGTCCCTCCGCCCTGCAGTAGGCCGGAGGGCCTCCCTCCGCCCTGCCACAGGCCGGAGGGAGCTCCTCCGCCCTGCTAGCAGGCCGGAGGGAGTTCCTCCGCCCATGGGTTGTGCGGTTACAAAAAAAAAAAGAGGAAGAAAAGGAAGAGGAAAGAAGAAATAAATGATGGAAGGGGAAGAGATAGGGAGGAGGAAGTTGAGAGATCACCTCTTGGGATTCCACCGGAGAAGAAGATAAAGAAGCCTCCTCCGCCCTTACTCCAAGCTATTATAAAAGGAGGCCTCCACTAGAAGAAAAAGAGACAAGAACGTAAGAAGAACAGCAGCGGCAGTGCATAGGAAGACCGCCGCCGCAAGCCTTTGTTTAACTTATGAGAAGTTGCCTCCTTGTCTTGCGAAGGCAACAGGATGGGCAGCAGTAGATCCCGCACAGGGAGAAAAACCTCCTAACCCAGGGAATGTTAGAATGCAAAGGGATATGGTCACCACAAAAAAGCCCCCCCCCCCCGGGGTGTTCGGGTCACCTTGCTTGAGATTGGTGTGCCTAAGAGATCTCTTACCTCTTGCAAGTCATGAAGGGGTTAATTCTATTTAAATCAAATGGGCTTGTTTCCATGCACAAGTGGATAAGTCAAAATGGGCTTGCATTATTGCATTTGCAATCATTGAAATGGCCTTATGCTTATTCAATTGAAATCATCCAAAGTATTTGAATTCATCCAAAGGAAATCGTCTAAGGTAGAATGAAGATGGTTACAAGCTAAAATTGCAAGTCTTACAAATGTTCAAGGCCCGGTGGTCTGAAAATTGCATAAACACCCTCGGTGGTGGGAAAATTATAGAAATACCCCCGGTGGACAGAAAAATTGTAGAAATACCCTCGGTGGGCAGAAAATTACAGAAACACCCTCGGTGGTGGAAAAATTACAGAAATACCCCCGGTGGGTAGAAAATTACAGAAATACCCCGAGTGGGCAGAAAATTACAGAAATACCCCGAGTGGGTAGAGAATTACAAAAATATCCCAAGTGGGTAGAAAATTGCAGAAATACCCTCGGTGGGCAGAAAATTACAGAAACACCCCCGGTGGTGGAAAAATTATAGAAATACCCCCGGTGGGTAGAAAATTACAGAAATACCCCGAGTGGGCAGAAAATTACAGAAATATCCCGAGTGGGTATAAAATTGCAGAAATGTCCCCCGAGGGTCTGAAAATTGCAGAAATACCCCTGGTGGTCAGAAAATTACAGAAATATCCCCCGAGGGACTGAAAATTGTAGAATTACCCCCGATGGTCAGAAAATTGTAGAAATACCCTCGGTGGTCAACAAATTGCAGAAATACCCCCCGATGGCGGAAAAATAGCAGAAATACCTCCGATGGTAAAAAAATTGCAGAAATACCCCCGATCGCGAGAAAATTACAGAAATGCCCCCGGTAGCGGGAAAATTACAGAAATGCCCCGGGTAGTTACAGAAATACCCCTGATTGTGGGAAAGTTACAGAAATACCTCTATTTGTGGGGTCTCAAAATTACCAAAACATCTTCATTTTGGTATACACCGTTTGCACGACTTGTTGAAGCGGTGTATGCTCTCCTGAGTTCGGTTTATGGCTAACCATTCAAATCCATGTATCTTTTTCATGGCCAAGGGCTATCATGTCCGAAAACTCAGGAATTGATGAAATAGCAAATACACCCCGAGAAGTCTAAGAAATGACAGATATGCCTAAGAAGTCGAGAAGTGACGGGGTTATCTCCGAGAAATCAAGAAATGTCAAATATATGGTGAAAAGTTAGAAATGAAGACAAGAATGTCCAGGAAGTCAAGAAGCGACGAGGCTATCTCCAAGAAAGTAAGGAACTACAAGAATATCTCAAAGTTTGGGGAAAACTGCAAAAATACCCTGATGGTGGAAAAACCACAAATATACCCTGCCTCAGGTGGGAAGGTCCTTTATGGACACCAAGGTAACTTAAAAGTTCAATTACAATCAAAAGAGTGATTATAGCCATGAAGCAACTCCAACGGACCGGTAGTGATCATCTTGGTGATCCAATGGTCCGATCCTGACAGAATTCAAGTTCAACCGTCCGCAGGGGACAAAAGTCAATTTAATGACCCGATCAAGATGAAAGCAAGTTCCAAGATCTAAATGTTGATTAAAGCAAATTCAAAGGCTCTGGTTACAACCGGATGTTATCTTGAAGTCCCGATTACACAATCGGGATCATATGTGAAGATCCTAAAGAACCGATTGTAATCCCAATTATCTATGTTCAAGAAACGATGTCTCCAAATTTCTTTGCAAGAGTGTGTACCCGTAACGGGGGATCGTCAAGATCATTTATGTCACAACATATAGAGGCAAAGGCGTCCTTCGACAGTTAATCAAAGGTGTTCAGATTTGTATCGATGTAAATTAACACCGACTTCGGTCGGTGGGAAAAAGTCCAGTACACGAATCCTAAATCGTCTGATAAACCCCAAAAGCGCGGAATTAACAAATATGTCAAAATATACGACATATCCATCCGGCGAAATCGGATGTTCTGAAAATTCTGCGGGTAAACAGCCATCCCCCCGAGGGATTTAGATTGTAACCACATGTAGGCTATAAAGCCTTAGACTTATGAATATCCGACGGGACGGTGATACACCGAATAGAGGGCCCCGTGTAGGAATATCCCATCGGATGGTGATACACCGTACCAAAACCTTGTCACATGCGAAATCAATATCCCGAAATTTAAGATGATAAATTACGGGTGCAACAGACCCCCGGGGGTATTTATAGAAGGTGAGAAGTCACCGGGGTGGATCCACCCCGTACGGGGTGGACAGGATTTGAAATGACCCCGGGTAGGTCTTTTTTTTCCTCTTTTCTTCTTTTTTTTGTTTCGAGAGAGAGAGGGAAGGCAGTGGGGTCAATTGACCCCGGGGACCCCACCCGGGGTAAAACCAGGGTTTGCCAAACCAGGACGGGACGGCCCGAACCGCCCGTCCCGGACTGTCCCACCCACAGACCGAGACGACTGTTCTGTGGTATGCAACTAGGATGATATGTATAACTATATTATATTTTATAACAAAATATGATCGGTAGGTCGGTTGGTTTAAACCGTTTCGTTGCAATCGTAATGCCCCGTGTTCGAATCTCAGAAGATGCATCAAATCTTTAATTTTTTTTCACTTTTCTTTAACTATTGAAGGAAAAAACGTTAAAACCTCATATGACGTTAACAGGAATCGAACCCCAGCCATCTCATTTACGCATGAGACAGACTCCAATAAAACATGTGGAGGATGACAAAAGAGAATGAGAAGAAAGAAAAAGATTAGGCATATAGACATACTCCAATAAAGCAAGAGAAGTAGAAAAGAAAAGAGGTGGAAAATGAAGGGTCACCTTTGTTGCGAGATGGACGAATCTAGTAGGTGGAGGTTCCGGTGACAATGAGCTGCAGGTACTTGCAGTGTCTTCTTCTTTTTCTTATCTCCCATAATCAACATGAATGATGAAGGAGCAAGAGTTTACATAGATGTAAGTGAAAAGCCCTGCTGGGAAGAGTTGGTTTCTTCTTTTCTTCTTTGGAAATTGGGGTCCTTAAATGGATCTAGCCGACCCTTGGTTGATGGTTGACCCTCCTAAAATGATTTTCTTACTCTTGAGGCATTGGCTAATTTCATCTCACTTAAGTGGCACATTTCATTAGTGGGTTTCAGCAGTTATGATCTAATTCTAAATATAAAACCTCATTTTTCTATGATTATTTTGGCTGGCAGGATTAGCTAGCTCTAGAAACCATCTGTTCTGTCAATTTCCAGACTTCCTCGCCTTTTTGTATCATATGATTGTTCTTGTTGGCCCAGAGTAGATGGCGGACAAGAAGGGGGGTTGAATTGTCCCCTTGCCGAGATGGCAGATTTTAAAAACAATCTAAACTAATCACGGTGGAATTAAAATTAACTACGTTAATTAATCTAAACTGACGTGAGATACAATTGTTCTCTTAATCTTTTCGATCTCACACGGATTATTAATGCAAGGAACAATTAAAATTAATCCTAACACGGATAGCGGATGAAGCAATGTGCGATGGTGCGGTGAATAAAAATCAATATAATTGACTTGTGAATGGAGATAAGAGGAAATGGATAATCACACAGGCATCCACAAGGAACACGGAGATTTTTAAGTGATTCGGGACCACGACGGGCTCCCTACGTCCACCCCTCACCGAAACCCGGTGAGGCTTCACTACCACGCTACGAAGCGTACCAACACGGGGACGAGTCCCAACACCACACACGCTGCTTCCGCAGCAATGCACACACGGGGTCTTGCCCCAGACCACTGCCACTGTAGCACAGACACACAAACTCGGGGAACTCACCCCGCACTAATACCTCACACGGAGACGCAGCTCTGTACACCACACACAGATGTTTCGATGTTCAGAACAACAAGAGGATATACAATATAGCTCACAACAATATGTAATTGAAGAAAACCTATTATCAAGAGATGGATTAAGGATGTAGAATGTTTCCCCTTCGTTTTTCCAATGGCCGTTTGAAGATCTTCCTTGAAGTTCAGGTCGGAGGGAGTCGAATCTGTAGCAGGATGGAGCACCCGGTCGTCATCCTCGAAGATCCGGATTTGTCTGAAACTTCAGCAGCACGTACTAGGTATATCCTTCAAATCCTAGCTCCAATTGAACCTGCACACATCAGAAAATGATTAACCTCACAAATCCCTTTCCTCAACCTTGTGGCCACACTCCTTCTTTCTTCCTCTGCAAGAATAGAAAGTATTAGCCCTCTCCGATTTTTAGGATGAAAATCACAGCAGTTATAAATCATCACTATAAGATGTTCAAAAGACCAAGATAAAACCTCAATGACATCCAAACTAAGGATAATACATGGAGAACATCTCAAATAACCAAGAGACAGATGTAGAGATTTTTCCCTTTTGCAAACTCCTTAAATCTCCAAGTCGATGTCGACAGTTGCTCGTGATATTGACATCTTCAGATTCCTTGCTTCATTCCGCTTGCTACCTTCTTCATCAACGAGCTCCAAATCTCGACGGAAGTATATCAGATTTGGCGTTGAAATCCTCTCGAGTTCCTTTCTTTCTCTCCTGCAAGAAATAGAACGATATTAGTCAAAGGAGTTCCCTTGAAACCCCAAATTCGCATCTTATATAAGGCAGCACATAAAGGAGATGAATATACAAAGAAACCCATGATAAAAACCCCTTAGAACCACACCCAATCAAGGGTATAAACCCTAGGGGTAATGGGGTAAAAGCTCAACCCAATCGGACCACAAAATGGGCATTTCGAAACCCAATACGCAGACCCGTTCTGGATCTGCCAGGCCAGGTGTCGACACCTAGTGTCGACACCAATCAGAGAGTGTTCTGCCCCTTTGAAGAAAAATAGACCCATAATCGAGGTGTCGACACCTGGTGTCGACTCCTGGTGCAGGGTGTTCTGTCCAGCCAAAAAGCAAGCCCCAGAGAGCAAGGTGTCGACACCAGGTGTCGACCTTGCAGAGGGAACATGTAAAACTGCCTAAAGGCAGTCCGGTTCAACCCAAAAACTCCACATACCATCCAACCAAATCAAGGGCCTTATGACCTCTATGAAAGCATGATTTATCCACATAAATGACATGTATTTGAGTGTTTTAAAAACACCATTCAAACATGATTTTGAAAGGAAGTTTAGAAATCAAAATAAGCATGATGCTACATGAACCGTTTAGAAAACTATGAATCAACCCCAAAAATCATACGGATTCATCACATCCAATTAAGCCTCATAAAGATTCAGCAAAGATGAGTTCTTACCATAACTTCCAAGATATGAGAACTTAAATGAACCTGCACTTTCTGGAAATTCAATAACATGAACACATTAAGTCAATCCATATGAAGAACCTAACTTCAAGGCTCTTCATCACATAAGACTCTCTCTCTCTCAACCTGCAATATCAGAAGCTCAATTTCATATCAGTCTCAAATCAACACAAATGACAAGGCCAACTACAATGCCTTTCTTTCACAAGACAATCTCCTATTAGTTGCAAGTATGTATTATGAGTTGCAGCTTTTAATACAAGTGATTCATAATTCTTCACCACATTCTTCACAAATTAATTTCTCAAATATGATTCAAGAGGACCATTTCCAATTAGTATTTAACCAAACCATTCATGAAATGCAAAAGGAACCTGCACTTCGTACAAGCATCATCCAATTCAATCTTCAATCATCCTTCAATAAAGAATGCTAAAATGCAACTTCAAGAGTTGTACATTCAGATATGGAAAGCCATTTCCTACTCAAGCAAAATGTATACCTTGATCACTTGATATTGAATCAATTCGTACAAGAATTTCATATGCAGTCCAAGCCAATTTCTACACAAGCTCACATATCAAATTAGTTGATCCATGAAAGGATCATTTCCAGTTCAGATCACCCAACCATATGTGGATAGGATTACATGAGCTGTCCATAACAAGCCAAGCTAACATAGTCCATTAAACATGAAACCAAATTGATTAAATGTAAGGCATTTCAATTTTAGCTCAAAGATGGCCATTCAACGTGCAGTGTAGTATATTGAAATGCAGCTTTACACATCAATTATGATTAAAGCAACCCAACCATGAGTTTCATGATCAGACCAACATTTCAGGTTTAGTCTAAAACAAGGCAGCTGTAGCCAATACAAAACCAGCCAAATAAGGATCATTATGGACTCAAGTGCAATACATGAACCTCATTCCATTCAATTAAGCCCAAGACTCATGTATAGCATGTTAAGACCTAAAACACTTCAAATGTCCCATGATAAATATGCAAGAACCACATTCATGATATGCAAGAGTTAAAGGACATTTTTCACAATGCATACATACAATATATTGTTATCATCAAAACCATCGTCTAAGACAGAGAGGGAGTGTCACGAACCCAATAGTTCTCGCTTCCATCAGAATGATATCTCAACAATTGAATGCACATGTAACGTTTCATGTCATGTCTTGTTTAAGTTGGGCAAGCTTGTCTTTGGGATCTCATACTTTTGGACTGTGTACTGGTACCTTGCTGCTTCAGAAAAAATGAAACTTAGTAAAGAGTTGCTATTCTTAAGCAAATTTCTTCCCTCTTACCTTTTGAAGAAATATTTAAAGTTTTGATCAAGTCGAAGTTCAAAGGAAAGCATGGCAATAAGATAAGAACAAACAAGTATTTTGATCAAGGATTCAAGGATGTGTTGAGAGGTAAATTTGGTGGCGAAGGGGGATGACTCATGAGAAGGAATCTCATGTCCCTTACCATAGTGCACCAGATGTCTCGAAACATCCTACATGAACGTTACATGAAAGTAGGTGCTTTAACACCATTGACTGTGGATTAACCACATGTCATTCTTTCAAGCAACTTAAATTGATATCATTTTTATGGTTATTAGGTAGGTGCAAGTCGTATGTTTTTGAAGTATGAACTATGCTGTCTGTAGGAAACCCTTTTGATGGTTGTTTGTCGTGTGCTGTGTCTTTGGTGCTGTCTCTTTTTTTTTTTGGGTTGGGTTGGGAGGGGGGGGTTGTTCTACAGTCTACTGATGGGAGATGTAATTTGCTGGCAACTTTGCAGTGGTTACAGTATCAATGGTAGAGCACTTCCTCGGGAAAGGACTAGAAGTCCCTCGTCCACTGTTTTTGGCTGTTGTTGGTCCCCGTCTTTTTCTTCCCAATATGTGCAAATGTGATAGTGCTAAGATATCATTTGTTCGTAAGTTGCATGGTCTATCACATTACAAGTATGAAGAGATTTTATATTATCTATCTTCTGTTCTTTATCTAGAAAACAAAGAGGACACCTAAGGTGGAGGTGGGTACGGCGACAACTGATGCATCTATGGATGAATGGCTGCAAGTAAGATTTACATCCAATTCAAATTTTTGTTTCATGAAACTTTGGTCTTCCTGAAGGCTTTTTCTTTCGTTCTCCTTATTTTCACATTTCTGTTTGGCAAGCTCCTTGACATATATCGGCCGATTTTGTTATCAATTGGATTAAACTTGTATGCTGTGAGTTGACACAAACGTATTGCTGGAAATATTTTGGCTGAACAATTTTGTGTTTTGTTGGTCAGGGAACTGCATATGCTCAGTCATTGTCAAACAATGTTAGATAAACCCTGCATTTAGGAGGCATTTATTTATTGTTTTTAATAGTTGTCCGAGTCTTTAGGAGTCCGGTGCATGAGTTGAGGGGTAAGGCGCGCAACGTTCGCGCCAAGGCAGCATCATGGCGCCCATCACGGTAGGACGTGCACACGTCCGCACGTGGCATGTTTAGCGCCGTTTCTTTATGTTCAGATCTGTATATATGTAGGAAGAAAAAGCCCGATATATATGTTTTAAGTAGCAGTGTTTTCTGCAACACATCCGCCCCTATTTTTTTTCTCCCTCTGTTTGCACCTCCCGTCGACCAAGTGTGTGTGCGTGTTTGAGTTTCCAGGGGGGTCGGCTGACAAGTGGTATCAGAGCTTTGGCTGCTCGATCCGAGACCATGTCGGCTCCAGCAGGCGCTCATTCTTGGACGCCTACGCGTCGGTTCCGTCCACGCTCGCCATCTCCCCGTCCGTGCCGACCGCGACACCGTGGCGACGGTGGTCATGATCTGGTAGTGCAGCGGACAGTGAGGGAGGTGGGCAACGCAGGGACGTTCCCGATGCTCACCCGCACGAACTACTGCGAGTGGTCGTTGATGATGAAGGTGATGTTGCAAGCGAGAGGTCTCTGGGACGCCATTGAGTATGGCGACGCCGATCTCCAGGAGGACCGGATGGCGCTCGAAGCTCTCCTCAAAGCGGTGCCCCCCGAGATGATGGCGACGCTGGTTGTCAAAGACACCGCCAAGATGGCGTGGGACGCCATCAAGACGATGTACGTAGGCAGCGATCGTGTGCGCAAGGCCAAGGCGCAGTCCTTGCGCCGGGACTTCGACGGCATCACGTTCCGCGACGGCGAAACCGTCGACCAGTTTGCTATGCGAATCATGGGGCTTGCCAACCAGTTGAGTACCCTTGGTGATCCGCACAGCGAAGAAACGGTGGTAAGTAAGTTTCTTAGGGTCGTGCCGGCTAAGTTCTCGCAGATCGCCCTGTCGATCGAGACGATGCTCGATTTGGAGACGTTGTCCGTTGAGGAGCTCACCGGCCGGCTCAAGGCAGTTGAAGATCGCGAGGAAGCCGACGTTGCAGCGGCCGGGAGTGGTAGCAGTGGCAAGTTGATCCTCTCGGAGCTGGAGGAAATGCTGGCGCGGCTCAAGACCCGACCACCCGGCGAAGGTTCGACGAATGGGTCGAAGCCTGGGCGCTGGAACCGGCGCTGGGGAAGAAGCGGCGGGGGTCCAAAGGGCGACACCGCAGGTCGCGACGGCAAGGAACTCGCCAAGGACCAGTGCCGCAACTGCGGCAAGAAGGGGCACTGGGCGAAGGATTGCCGCGCGCCCAAGCGGCAAGAGCAGGCAAACCTGACGCAGGCCGACGCCGACAATCCCACACTTCTGATGTTGCAGATCTGTGAAGACGAATCCTCCATCGCCAAGAGCTCACCGCTGGTACACTTGGAGGAACCGCGAGCTCACGCACTCCTAGGAACCGCGGACGACACGAGGCTCGACGGTTGGTACCTTGACACCGGGGCCACAAATCACATGACCGGTCGGCGAGATGTCTTTGTCGAGCTGGACACGGCCATCGGCGGCACGATACGGTTTGGTGACGGCTCGAAGGCGGAGATCCAAGGATGCGGCTCAATGATCCTCAAGTGCAAGAGCGGCGAACACCGCGTATTGACGGGTGTCTACTTCCTGCCGCGCCTACGCAATAACATCATTAGCGTGGGTCAACTGGATGAGAACGGCTTCAAGGTCCTCATTGAGGATGGCAACATGCGCATCTGGGATCGAGAGCGGCGTCAGCTCGCCAAGGTCAGCCGAGGAAGAAACCGGCTGTACGTGCTCGACATCGACGTCGCATAGCCGATTTGTCTTGCTGCCCAGCACGAAGACAGCGCGTGGAGGTGGCACGCGCGCTACGGCCATCTCCATTTCAACGCGCTCCGCCGTCTCGCTGCACACAAAATGGTCCGTGGCCTCCCATCTATCGGCCACGTGGACCAGCTTTGCGATAGCTGCGTCACCACGAAGCTGAAGCGTACGCCGTTCCCTAGCGAGGCTCGCTTCCGAGCCAAGGGCGCCCTGGAGCTCGTCCACGGCGACTTGTGTGGGCCGATCTCACCGGCGACTCCAGGCGGGAAGAAGTACTTCTTGCTCCTCGTCGACGACTACAGCCGCTACATGTGGCTTGCCCTACTGGGAAGCAAGAGCGACGCACTAGAAGCCTTCAAGAGATTCCATGCGGCTGTGGAGACGAAGACTCGTCGGCAGCTGCGAACACTTCGCACCGACAACGGTGGTGAGTTCACATCCTTGAAATTTGCTGAATATTGCGCAGATCATGGCGTGGACCGCCAGTTCTCGGCGCCGTACAGCCCACAACAAAATGGCGTCGTCGAGAGGAAAAACCAGAGCATGGTGGCGATGGCGCGCAGCCTATTGAAGGCTAGAGGACTGCCTCCCACGTTTTGGGGAGAGGCCGTGACGACTGCCGTCTACCTCCTCAACAGAGCGCCAACTAAGAGCATCGCCAGCATGACACCGTACGAGGCGTGGTGTGGCCGCAAGCCCACTGTGCGCCACCTTCGCGTATTCGGGTGTTTGGCCTACATGAAAAACCTCCGTCCTCACCTAAGCAAGCTGGAAGATCGGGGTGTGCCGACGGTTTTCATTGGGTATGCGCCAGGCACTAAGGCGTATCGCGTCTACGACCCGGCAATGAGCCAAGTGCATATCACCCGCGACGTCGTCTTCGACGAGGACGCAGCTTGGAATTGGAGCGAAGTCGCCATCGACCAGCAGCCCTCCCCGTGTGATTTCACCATCGAATATAAGGTCACGAACGGAGGGCAGGCTGCTGGTGCAGAAGACGGGCCTGCATCGCCTGAAGTGCCGCCGCTGGCTGCCACGCCGGGGCCTCAGGACGTACAAGAGACCAGCAGCGACTTCCCAGCTGAAGTAGGCGTGGAGCTTGCTTCGCCACCTCCTGATGCTGCTGAAATGGTGGACGCCGACCACGACGACGCGCCGCTTCGTTTTCGCACCCTCGACAACATCCTTGGGGATGTCTCTCCTCCCGGTTTAGCTCACCGTGATCTCCATTACGGGCAGCTAAACCTGGTGGCAGGAGAGGAGCCGTCCACCTTCGCCGAAGCTGAGAAGGAAGAGGTGTGGCACGCAGCCATGCGCGAGGAGGTGCGCTCCGTGGAGGAAAACAAGACTTGGCGCCTCGTCGAGTTACCACCCGGCCATCGCCCGATCGGGCTTAAGTGGGTTTATAAACTCAAAAAGGACCCAAATGGCGTCGTCGTCCGGCACAAAGCTCGATTGGTGGCGAAGGGCTATGTCCAGCGCCTGGGAGTGGACTTCGACGAAGTGTTCGCGCCGGTGGCGCGGCTTGACTCGGTGCGTGTTCTGCTCGCGCTAGCAGCACACCGCGGCTGGGCTGTACACCATCTCGACGTCAAGTCCGCCTTCCTCAATGGCGAGCTCGATGAGGAAGTCTACGTCACACAGCCGCCCGGGTTCGTGGTCGCCGGAGAGGAGTCCAAAGTCTACCGCCTGAGCAAGGCCTTGTACGGGCTTCGCCAAGCGCCGCGGGCTTGGAACTCCAAGCTGGACAGCACACTGCTATCTCTTGGGTTCAGAAGAAGTGCAACCGAACACGCGGTGTACTCGCGGGGTTTGGACGCATCGCGCTTGTTGGTGGGCGTCTACGTCGACGATCTCATCATCACCGGCAGCAACGTTGGGGAGATTGATCTGTTCAAGAAACAGATGATGGACCAGTTCAAGATGAGCGACCTCGGTCTCCTCAGCTTCTATTTGGGGGTTGAGGTTGAGCAGAGCGCGACCGGCATCACCCTCAACCAGACGGCCTATGCGAAGAAGATCCTCAGCAAGGCCGGTTTGGAAGATTGCAACCCTTGTTGCGTGCCAATGGAGCCGCGCCTCAAGCTTAGCAGATGCAGCTCTGCAGCTCCTGTCGACGCTACGGCGTACAGGAGCATCGTCGGAAGCCTCCGATATCTGGTTCACACACGCCCCGACATCTGTTATGCTGTTGGGTACGTAAGCCGGTTCATGGAATCCCCGACGGCGGAACACCTCGCCGTAGTAAAGAAGATCCTCCGCTACCTGGCTGGTACGTTGGATTACGGATGCTTCTATGCGAGGATGAAGGATCAACCACGACTCTCTGGCTATAGTGACAGCGACATGGCGGGCGATCTAGATACACGGAAGAGCACCACCGGCATCATCTTCTTCCTAGGGTCCAGCCCAATTAGTTGGCAGTCGCAGAAGCAAAAGGTCGTGGCGCTATCTACGTGTAAAGCTGAGTACATCGCAGCTACCACCGCAGCATGCCAAGGGCTATGGCTAGCTCGTCTCATCGGAGAGTTGGACAACACCAAGGCCGATCCATTCGAACTTAAGTTGGACAACAAGGCTGCAATCGCACTCAGCAAGAATCCGGTTTTCCACGACCGCAGTAAGCATATTGATACTAAGTATCATTTTATTCGCGAGTGCGTGGAAAACGGGAGTGTTCACGTTGATTTCATCAACACCCAAAACCAGCTCGCAGACATATTAACAAAGGCACTCGGGCGAGCACAATTTCAAGAGCTACGGGCGAGAATCGGAATGATCCAACTCAAGAATCAATGCAGGATTTAGGGAGTGTTTTTGTTAGATAAACCCTGCATTTAGGAGGCATTTATTTATTGTTTTTAATAGTTGTCCGAGTCTTTAGGAGTCCGGTGCATGAGTTGAGGGGTAAGGCGCGCAACGTTCGCGCCAAGGCAGCATCATGGCGCCCATCACGGTAGGACGTGCACACGTCCGCACGTGGCATGTTTAGCGCCGTTTCTTTATGTTCAGATCTGTATATATGTAGGAAGAAAAAGCCCGATATATATGTTTTAAGTAGCAGTGTTTTTTGCAACACATCCGCCCCTGTTTTTTTTCTCCCTCTGTTTGCACCTCCCGTCGACCAAGTGTGTGTGCGTGTTTGAGTTTCCAGGGGGGTCGGCTGACAAACAAGTCCAAGAAGAAAAAGTAAAGTCGCTTCCAGTACTATTATGTACGAGTTGAAAGTGCAGTTCCCTTTTCCGGGAGCAGGTGGTGCTTAGTCTCTGACGATGTAGTTTTTCAGACAAGATGACAACCACCAGCTGTAGGTGATGTGCATCTACTTCTATGTTGTTGCAACCTAGTGTAATTCGCACCTGAGGCTGAAGTGTAGACTACTAGCACTGCGTGACATCTGTCAGGGACCAAAATTTTGTTCAGATTGTTCTTTATTATGTAATCCATGGTGAAGAAATGACCAGGGTTTAAATGCTTTTCCGTATCTTCCGACGTCTTTGGATGCCTCCTTCGTCATGCATAACTGAAAATTTCCCTCCACCATTTTAAGGATAAGATACGAATTTGATTAGCTTGGGTTTCCTATTTTGTCTCCGTCAAAAAGTGGTAACAATCTCTTCATCAACTTTCCGTCCTATTTTTACCGTCTTGCCTATAAATTAGCTTGAGTTTCAAGTTTCATTCGATTCTGAGGCTGAACGATCTTCGTGGGCAGACCAGGGTCGTAACACCGCCACGTTGGCTGGGAGATTTAACGTTTCTAAGCCTATTTTAGAAGTGGAAAAGAAAATGATATTTGCACGTTGTTCTATGTGATTATTTAATGATACATGGCAGTTGATCTTATCAAGTCAGAGTTGATCCTCAAAATATCATGCGTTTTTTTTTTGTTTTTGCACGTAATTCTCTATAAATTTTGCAAATTGATGATTAGTCTTTGAATTACAATTTTTTTTGTAATTTCTTACTGTCGTCACTGTTGTACGAATGGATTCTTGCCATTTATTTTTATTTTTGTTCGTTGAAAGTTAATCGGATCGTGATTAATTTGACCTAAAGTTATAAAAATATTAAATTATCTCTGGTTAGTTGGGGGAGGGGGGAGAGAGAGGGAGAGGGACAGTGAGAGTGAGAGAGCACGTGCTAAGATTTGCTTAGGGTTTGGAAAGGGTCAACGACTAAGTGGATTAAGATGGTGGCGACGATCGAGCGGAGGAGGTTGTCTTGTGCTTTGAGGGGGGGGGGTTGGAGTGGTTGGGGGTGGAGGTGGAAGGGGAGATAGTGGGGTGGAGGGGAGTGCAAGGAGGAGAGGGGGTGGTGGATGTGATGGCATTGCGGTTGTCGCACTTGTCGGCCTCGTTTTCCAGTCGTATGGACGAGTTCTCTAGGAGGGATGGGAAATCAATGAGCACATGTGGGACTCGGAGGCTAGAGTTGGGAGAAATTTGATGGTGGTGACGAGCATGACATATTTGACGGTAGGCAACCCCCTCCGACCCCCTCCCCCATCGGCAGGCTCCATCCCCTTCCTTGCTCCAGATGTCCCGTTCTTCCCTCCTTGCTCTAGACTCCTCCAGATGCCTCCCCTCCCCCTCTGACAAGTACCATCCCCTCAACTAGAACCTCAGTTCGTTTCACAGGTATCAGCTAAATCACAGGATACTGACCTCTTATTGGTCCTAGTCATAGGATACAGACCTCCTGTAGGTCCTCTTGTCTTCAAGCAAGAGCTTCTCCCCTCAAGGAGAAGACAACTACCCTCAGATGAGAATTTACACAGTTTATATCTCTAGTTAGGCAGATTGTGTACAATGAATACAAACTCGTTCAAGACAGAAAATAAGAATGTAAGTAGAACGGTCTTGAACTACACAAAAAATCCTCCAAAGAAAAACTTAGACAATTGTGGAAGGCTTTTGTAAATAAGCAAAAAATAATACAGTAGAAGGATATCGTGATCGCTTCTTTTTCACTTGAGCACTTAGTAGCTATTTGGTTGAGAAATGATCAGACTTATTTTTCTCTCAACTCTAAGAAATATGGGCTCGTGGTGGAGACTAGGATTCGTTGGATTGCTCGCGTTGTGTATGTGCTCACTTCGTTGTATTGCACATCGCTTTCTTCCATTGGTTGTTCAGCTAACACATATATATAACCCTCTTGACTGTTGGTTCTGTTAGACACAGTCTAGTATTCATTAGACACGGTCAGGTATTCGTTAGACCCATCCTTGTATTCGTTAGAGAGGCTTTGTGTTCTTCTTGGAGCGTGTAGCTATTTGTCAGGTAGATCTTTCTATCTTTGAGAGATATGACGTTATTTGTACGTGAAAAGACTGTCAGATTCTTCATAGTCACTTTGACTTGTCTATTTCTTAGAGAATATAAAGAGATCTTTCTTACGACACTTTTTCTGTAATAAAGATATTTTCGAGGATACTTCTTTTTCCTACAACTGTCACATTACAAAATATATTTGTTTACTCTATAAAAAGATAAAGTCAAATAATACTGTATAGAATACTCCCTTCTTATTGGTTGGTGGCGATACGTATCTGTGTCACAGATTTATCAGCGACGTTCCAGTCTACTTCTTCCCAAATTAGAATATAAAAGTTGACCTTTCTAGGTCTTCAGTCAAGTGTATTTCATAGAAAAAGAAATAGAGTTTGTGTCTGTTCTCGTACTGCATGGGTAGTAATAAATGTTTGCATGACTGCATTTAATGCATTTGAAATTTGAATTTCAATATGATACTCGCTAGACATTTCGTCGTAGCCGATTAAGTAGTGAAAATTTATTTACAACATCAACTAAGTATTTTTGTCATAGGCGTTATACTTCAACTATCTAAAGACAATATAAGATAGCCGTTGAATATTGGCGATAGCTTTAAGATAGCATTCAAGATAGTTGAAGATAAAATAGATAGCTGATGTTCTTTTGCGACTATGTCTCAAACTAACTGAAGTTTCATGCAGATAGGCGATCTTTGTGATAGGCAATTCATTTTCTTATAGCCATTATTTGCTCGACCATTAATTATGATAGATAGTCTTTTAGATAGGCAGTCTTAAGTCTTTCTAAACAGATCGGCTATGTTTAGGATAGTCGATAGATTTAATATCTATGTGTCCATGTTAACTTTGTATGTCTATATAAACTTGGTGCGCCTATGTGAACATAGCTGCGAGTATGTGAACATTACTCTGTATTTCGACAGCTCAGAGAATTTTAGCTTTAAACTATGCCTATGTTAACTTAGATTTTATGTTTTGTGACTAAGCAAAATTTACTTTATAGTTTATGCGCCCTACTTAACTTAGTTTTTATGCATAGCCTTAAGTTTCTGTGACTATGTTAACCTTAGTGCTAAGCTTCTGCGCCTTAGTTAGCTTTAAACTATGCCTATGTTAACTTAGCTTTTATGTTTTGTGACTAAGCAAAATTTACTTTATAGTTTATGCGCCCTACTTAACTTAGTTTTTATGCATAGCCTTAAGTTTCTGTGACTATGTTAACCTTAGTGCTAAGCTTCTGCGCCTTATTAGTAGACTTAGATGAATTTTATTGTGCCTGTGTGAGTGTTCATGCGACTAAGTTATACTTAGCTGGGTTTTGAAGTGCCTAAGTGAATATAGTTATGCTTTCTTGTGCTTATGTTATACTTAGACGGATTTTGGAATTCTTCTTATTGTTTAACAATTTTGTTATCATCGAAAGGCTTTCTTATCATCAGTGGTTAATTTAGGGTTTTTTTGTCACTAAAATTACTGTAATTAAGTTAATATCTAGATTTCAGCCCAACAACCTTCCAAGATTAACTTAATTCTAGGTATCAGCCTAACAAGAGGGAGAGAGAGAGCATATTGAGGAAGAATATTTTGATATTTTTCACTATTATGTCATCCTCTGGATGAAATATTTCATGGGATATGAAGGCCAAGAAGGACTACCGAATCAAGAGGGAGGTACATTGATTCCCCCCTATATCTTTAAAAATCTTTGCAAAGCAATACACAATGTAACCATCTAAAAACTTACAACTCGGTAACCAACAACTATTGTAGTATCAAACAATATTCAAGCACATGCGATGTGAAAGGGGATAGGAGAAAAGGACCAAACCACAAATGGAGACAAAGATTTTTTAGGTGGTTCGGTCACACCCCTGTATAACCTACATCCACCCCTCACCGTGTGTGAGGATTAACTACACTATAAAACACGCACATATATGGAGACTCTATCTCCAACACGATGCATTTGTATCAACACACACACATAAGGAGAAATAACCTCTCCACACACTTGTCTGCTCATTGTTTAAGGAAATACAGATCAAAGCTCAGAAAGCACATAAGAAGTAATCAAATAAGAATCAGTTTAAGCTCCCCCTGTCCATGTGCATCTGTCCTTCTCTCTAAGTTTTTTGTCTTCTTTTTCTTTTCTGCTTCTCTTCTGCTACGCTCCTCTAACCACTTGTTTTCTTCCCTTCCGTTGACACTCTTCTTCTCTCAAGCTCTACGTTGCACTTAAGCTCTACTATCTGCGCTCCTTCTTCTTCTCGTTCAGGCTCTTGTTCTTCCTCTCTGGCAGCTCTAATTTCCCATGCAAGAACCTCACGGCTCAGAACCTCACTGCGTCGTTCTCCTCTTCTCTTCTACTTCTTGTTGTTCTTGTTGTCCCTCATCCTTATGATAAAAATACTTATGGTACTAGGGTTTCCAGAAGTTTCTATCATGTGAGGAGGCAAATCAAGATGCCAGGTGTCCTTTCGTACGGTCCCACACTCGTGGCATGCATCGTACGTGATCAGGGAATATCTTTTTCTGCAACGAGATTATTCCTCATAGAGTGACTTGCGAGTCTGCTACACGATAAAGAAGTTAGGAATAACATTTTACATTTTAATGAAGTAGCTCTCACACAGCGACTATCTGAACAACTTAGTAGCTTAATCGACTATGTGAACATCGCCTATTTGCTATTTGATTAACTGGAAGACATCGACTATCTTAAGAACACAACTCACATAATCACCTATCCCCTTAGCTAACATCGACTATCTCAAGAGCACAGCTCACATAATTGTGTATCTCCTTAGCTGCTTTAGTATCGACCATGTGATTATCGACTATCTTAATGAGCTGCGCCTATCTTCAATAGCGACTATCTTAACTTCAAACCTGTGCTTGTGACAATCAGAACTTTGCTTGTGTTAAAGTACATCACCTATCTAAGAAACGCCTAAATGAACTCAACTGCATCTATCTCATCGACTAACACAGCTTTACCTATCCATTCAACGACTATCTCATTAAAGCTTCGCCTATCCATTCATCAACTATGTCATGCAGCTTACGCTTATCCATTCAGTGACTATCTCATTAAAGTTTCGCCTATTCATTCAGCGACTATGTCATGCAGCTTGTGCCTATCCATTCAGCGACTATCACATTAAAGCTTCGCCTATCCATCAGCGACTATGCCATGCAACTTGCGCCTATCTTGCGGACTTTGACCATGTCAACATATCAGTGCCTATGTGATGATGTGACACCAAAATGCAGCAATAGAATTTGATCCCTAGGACTTAATTCGCAATAGCAACAACAAGACTTGAGAGCTACTAGAGAGTCGCCAACACACCGCACGCTCGCGATTCCCGTGGTGACTCGGTGATGCCGAGTCGAGGTGGTGGAGTTAGCCCCTGGCTGGCTAGAGGACCAGCACCGCTAAGGTTGTCCCTCCCAAAGGTATGAAGCCCACAAACAAGGGCGGCCGGGTGCCTTGAGGGCACTAGGTCACTCGCTCACTTTAGCCACGGTGACCATACTAAGATGGTGGCTCCGGGATCGGGCACTCGCTCTCCAACCAGCGGATAAGTCTCGCAAATATGAAATGAACAGAAATAAAGGGGCAAGGGCAGAGCTCACCTGGTTGGTTTGAGGAAACCAACCCCGGTCGGAGACGAGGGCGAGCGGGGAAGTGTGGGTTCCCCCGCACACTGCGCCGATGAAGCTTCAATCCTGTTTAAAGGTACAATCACTACACCTCGCGCAGGAGGGTGATCTCGGGGGTGGGAAATATTCAAGTACAATCAAACACTACCTCCCACAGGGAGGGGTGGTAAGCCGGCCAGGCGGGGAGGGGAGAACCGTCGGGGAAAGGTAGGTTGGACGCCGGGGATGTTCCCACTTGCAACCAGCGACGGCTGACTGCCCGATGATTCCTGGACTGTAGATCGCGTTCCTGAATTTCGCCGGAGGCGAGACCAGCGTGGAATTCCTCGTATCTGGCATGCGGATGTCCCTGAATTTCCTTGATTTCTTCTGCTGCAGTTGCTGGTCCGGGGTGGGGTTTGATCGGGGAGGCAGAATCTGACAGCAGGATGCAGAGATCACCCCGATGGCTTCTAAACTCCAAATCACGAGCTACTAGAGTTTCTGGAACCGTGAGTGAGTCCTCTCTGCAGCAAAACTAACGGGGCAGCCGTTCGATGTCGGGGTGGACTGGGGGATGCCGATGAGTGGCAGCTGGTCGCTGCAGGTTGTGGGAGGCAGACCCGTCCAATCGAGGAAGAAAAACGAAAGCTCTGACCTTCGGATGTTGAACGCACTTCCGCTTCTTGATCCCAAAAGAGGACAGGTGGAGGAAGATATTCGTAGAAGAACTCGTGGCTTGAATCTTCCAGTGGCTGGTCCGGGTAAAGCTTCGAACAAGGTGGCAGCTTCTAACTGGGTTCAGGTACTCTGCAGAGGGAGCCCAGTGCAGTCGGGGAAGAATGGTTCTCCCGGACAGCCCCGAACTCAGAACGGGATGAGGTCACCTCTCCTGCGAAGCCAACTGGTCGACCTTTCCAGCAATGTATGGTACGTCTTCAGAGGTCTCCATATGACTCCGTGACAGCTTCTGCAAGATGACCCTTCCTCTGCCACCTACAGACTGATCAAAGGGGGGAGAGGGGTGGAAGAACTTGGTTGGCCAAAGGAAGAACAATGGGAAGGGGGGGTTGGGGGGCTACGACCTAGGGAGGTGAAGGGGCTGGGAATGAATGGGTGCAGTCCCCAAAGGGAGGAGAATTCAAATTTTAGCTTGGGAGGGGTGAAGGGGGTGCTTGGGGAAGTGAGGGGGTGTATGGGGAATGCCAAGGGGTGCCTTGGAAGAGGGAGGGATTAAATGAGAGAGTTAATGTGGCCTTGGGAGGTGAAAGTGTGGGTGATGTGGCAAGGTGAGGTGGCAAGGTGAAGAGAGAGAGGATGGTGCGAATTTGGGAGAGAGAGGGGGAGGAGAGAGAGAGGGGGCCGCCCCCTTTAGAGAGAGAGAGAAGAGGAGAGAGAGAGAGATAGCTAGAGAGAGAAGGAGAGGTGCACAAATGCTGTGGCAAATTCTTTAATACTTCATTAGCTCCCACAAGAGGGGGTTGGGGTCCTATATATAGGGATCCCAACTTTGTACAAAAGCCCCTGAGGAAAGAGCCAATAACAGATAACCAAAAAGTGCAAAAAGGGGCGCCCATGGGCCTGGCTCCTCTAAATGGGCCACAAAGTCAAATACGCCCAATATGAAGATCAACTTAGGTAACAAGCATGAGCACCTAGGACTTGACTCAAAATAAAGGTGAAATACATCAAAATGACTCAAGAAAGATATGAAAATTACATAGCCAGACTCAGAAAATTAAGACGAACATAATGGCGAGCATCGGGACCCTCGGAGAAATGGGAAGTGGCAAGCGATGTCCCCATCATGTGAGCAGAACTTCATCTGCTGTAACACATCTTCAGAAAACAAGTTAGAACCTCAATATCAAGATGAATTCAGGATAGATGGAATTTTATAGCTTTAATGAAACTCAAAGGATCATTAACACTTGTGAACATAGAAAGTCACCCAATCCTTATCATCAAAATCAACTAGGAGTCCAACAATCTCCCTCTTTTTGATGATGACAAAACTCCAATAATATTGAATAGTGTAGTTCAAAATAACATTCAAATCACAATGATGAACACAGAAATAACAGTGGCAAACTATGTTTGATCTCATTTTTCTCAATTTTGTTTCAATTTTTCATTTTTTAAATTTTCATGACAGTGGATGCTCTGGAACTTAGACTCTGAGCTAGACAGATGACCTGCAACACAATGAGATGAGATGAGATGTGATATGCATGAAATGGTATGTAATATGCATGAGATGCATGGAATGCTCACACATTCATACATGTACACAGCACACAGACAAGCATAAACTTGCATAAACCTTTTCTGTCCCCCTTTTTCTTCCTATTTTTCACTTACTCTCCCCTTATATCTCCTTTTGGCATCAATAGACATACTCTCCCTAGACATACTACATACTCTTCCCCTTTGGCATCATTAAAATGGGGTTAGGAATAACAGAAGAGCAAGTCGCTAGACAAAAGAGCTTATCAATAGGGTCACTTTGGGAGTAATCTGAGAACTGAAAAACATTAATCATGATGTGTACTAGTTGGCGAGGTTGAGTCTCCTTATGAGTGGGAAGTTATGCAAGAAGGGGCAGAAGATTTGAAAGGTACTTTCATATATACTCTGTCCCTTGAGAATGAATTCACAAAAAGAAATGTGACTTGAGAAGGTGGCTCACTAAAGAAGTTCAGCTGAGATTCAATCCGCTTGAACTTCTCCTCAGAGTTTCCCGTACTGCCATGATTTCCAACATTGTGTTCTGAGTTGATCATAACACACTATGGCCGACCATTCTTTATCCAAGGGTCCGAGAATCATGGCTATGGACTTTTTTCAATTTCTTGTCCATGTTTAGCAGAGACATCGCTACTACTTTTGCTTTGCCATTATAATAATCTCCTTGAAGATAACTTCTGATAGTAGATTATAAGTTACTGAGGCTATTGCATATCTCCTTCATTATGCTGTTTCAAGATGGTCGGATTGAATCTTGCTCAAGATTTGATCAGACATACCAATTTCAGAAATATCCAGCACTTGCCAGCAAAGAATAGAACATAATTTCTAACTGGAGTTGACTCTTCTAATATTTCAGACAGACAACATGTCAGCTAACTGAGGAATTTGTTGATGATCTTTTTAGGAGAATGTGAGTATGCATGGCCCATCCTTTGGATTAGTTAATTGGACTGTAAGAACTCAGGTGGATTCTCAAGTGAGGTCACTTCTCTCCTCATTGGATTGTGAAAGCATCTCTGGACAAGAGAATTGACTAGTTATGATTGTACCAATCAAAATTTCTGAGGTTTAGATTTGAAACAGATTTTACAATGGAACGAGAGACTCATACAAAGGATTGCGAGTTGGCCTGATGAACTTCGTAAAATGTAATATGAATATAGCCAAATTAGGTTGACATAATTCAAGAGAAGGTTGTTGACATAATAAATTCCTGGTGAAGAGGAATGTGGCAGTTTAGAGAGAATTATGGAGTTGGTTTTTAGGAGAATCTTTTCTAAATTTTGTTATCTTACAAAAAAAGGGATAAATTCATGATTCATCTTGATAAATTCATCTTCATACTCTCTTTGGTTATCTTATCTATCTTATGGTTCTCAAGAACTAGGATTGCTATTATTTAAGCAAGGATAATCGGTCTTAGGAGATTTCAAGGAAGTGGCTATAAGTAATAGAGGTAGACAAGCATGCAAGAATGTTTATTTCAAGCAGAGATTACGAGTTCTCAGATAGAGAAGTGCAAGAATTTTTTATGCAACGCATGTGCACACTGTGTTTCAGATTTTAAATAGACTGAGCTCTCTTCTAAGAATGGAAAAACTCTCTTCACACAGTAGTTTTGAAACAATACATGCTATTTGATGGTGTATGTCAATGAATTTTAGCTAAATGCAATAGTGACCGAAGAACTCATCAAAATTAACCCCCTAACTTTTGCAATCCTGGACAAAAGAATCATCAAAATCGATCCCTAACACTTGTAATTTAGAAACCATGAACTTATTACCAGACATGTACCTTGAGCAACTGCTATCCAAGTATCATTTATTCCTTTGGCCTCAAGATATACCTATAGTAAAAACATTCTCATCCATAAATTTTTGGTACCCAAACTTGTTTGGGTCTATAGGCGTTAGTCCAACTTTTCAAACAATCCTTTCTAATTCAAACTGCATGTATTTGATTAGCAAATCTTTTAAACCAATAGTTTGAAATCACATGTCCAAGTTTTGCACAGTAAAAACATGTAACAGTAAAATTTCTTTCAAATGACTTTTTCTTGTGTGCTGGAAATTTTGAATTGTTCAAGTAAGCTTAGCATTCATGTTCTGAGATACAACAAATTTGACATTCTTCTCATGGACAAATGCTGCGGTGATCTTTTGCTCAAATGATTTTTTCTTAATAGGGACATACCCTAATCTTTCTTTTTGAAAATTCACTTTCATGCCAAGAACATTATCCAAATTCTGTTATCCTTTGACAAATTTTGCAAGAGTTTCATTTAAATATTTTATTTCAGCATGTAGACTAGCAATTTTGGTTCCAGATTTTTCTACGTCTTTTTCTAACATGGAGATCTTAGATAGTAGTCCTTTTAATTTTTTCAATTCAAGCATCTCTTTCTCCCATTTATTTCATTTTTCAAGTAGCAGAAGTTTCTCTTACATCCATTCCAAGTCTTCTTCAAACAGAGAAACTTTTGAAAGTAAGGATTCATTTTCATCTTTAAGTTTATTACATTCATTTTTCATGACAGAGCATCTTTCACATTGAATATTTTCATGCACCAGATTTTTAATATTTTCTCTAAGAATTTTATTTTTAGATCTGATTTTCTTATATTTATTATACAAAGAAGTGTAAACTAACCCCCATTGTTCACTAGAGATGTGATCGAGATCAGAGTTTACCTGACTGGATTCTTCTTCATATGCCATAAGGCACATGCTCTTTAAGAGCACTTCAGATCTTCTTTGGATTGTTCTTCCTCTTCCTTGTCACTCCATGTATCTACTATTGCCTTTAACTTTTTTGTCATTTCTTTCTTGAGTTTCTTCTTTAATTTTGGACACTCCCCTCCCATGTGTCATGGTTTTCTACATTCATAGCATATGACTTCATTCATCATGCTTGCTTCACCCTTATTCAGGGACGGGTTTCTCAAACTCTTTCTAGCATTTCTTGAGTATTTCTTGTTTTTCCTTACGAGCCTTTTCATTTGTCGTGACAACATAGCCAGATTTTCCTCATCATCACTCTTCTCTATGGAATCTTCTTCGCTGGACTCCATGGCTTGTTGATTTGCTTTGAATGCTATCGTTTTCTTCTTCTTGACTTCCTCTTCATTCCTCTTAATGTTTATTTCATAGGTCATAAGTGACCCAATCAGTCCATCCAAGGACAGACTAGACAGATCCTTTGAGTCTTCAACAACAATTGCCTTTGTGTCCCACGCTGGAGTGAGTGATTGTTTCGCCATCATTCGGCGGGGCGGGCGAAAGTGAGTCGGTGACCGCGGTGAGAGGGGGAATAAAGCGATAAAGGAAAATAAGGGAGTTGATGTTATCTCGGGGATATTCTCCTTGTAGCTATATGCCTCTCGCGGCAGTACCGTACACTCGCCTTTTACGAAAAGTCGAGAAGGGTCAACTTGTAATACCCCAATTTATTAACCAATAAATTTTTTTAGAAAATTTATAAGAATTAATTAGAAAATCCTTAATAAATATAATAAGTTAAATTTTGACCATTTTTATAAAAATCTGGAAAATTTAGAATCTTGTAGAGGATAAAACGTTTAACAATAGTGTCTTCTATGACTGGCCCAAATAAAATCCGTAACTAGGCCGAATTAACTGGTTAAGGCCCAAATATACACTTAATCTAATTGGACCTTAAAACGCGAAATTTGAGCCCAATACCCGATCATCTAGGCTGAGACCGGATCCAAATGAAAGGCTAGGATGAGAGGATCGTTTCCCCTCTTAGTTCTCCCCGAAACCCTAACCCTAGAGAGCGAATTTTGGTTAGAAGGCGTGGCCAACCCTATCCGCGCGGTTTGCGCACGTCCAACTTGATTGGACTCTATCTCCGCGAATAGAAGACTCTAGACCTCGTATGACCTATAAAAATGACCCTTGTCAACCCTAGTTTCATTTGGGTGCTGTGGCGGCCGACGAGGATCGTGGACGAAGGAGAAGTCTGGCGATCACCGACGGGTGTTCTTAAAGCGTCGTCGTCCCTTCTTCTTCCTTCTTCCTCCGTTTAAGGTAGGTTATAACAAGCCAAACCTTAAGTATCATATATGGTTAGAACCAGCATCGAGTGCTCTTTCTATTGAATGCAAAAGCCCTAAAAGTTGCTTAGTATCTGCGAGAATTTTAGGGTTTAGTAGAAGCATGTCACATCTAGGGTTATACTTGTTTCATCTCGTTTTAAGTAGGGAATTCAGGCTAAAGATTAAATTGAGCATGCTATATTATAAAACTTTTCGTGCTCTTTCTTTTGAATCCAAAAGCCCTAATTATTATACTCCATGTTGTGCATATTTAGTAATTTATTGTAACCCTAGCCAACTCGCCGGAGGCGGGCAGGGCGAAAGGGGTTCGACTGTTTCTGTTTTGCGCGGCCTCACGATAGACCGCCCAACTTAGATAGGCGGCTTGGTATTGACCGTTCATTGCGTTTATGGATTGTGAATGTTTTGGTATGCGCGACAGAATCTGGACTGCCCTTCTCTTTAAGCGGCATATTACAGCCCGCTCAACCCCAGCAGGCCTTTGGACCTAAAAGGGATGAACGGCCTGTCGTGCGACCGCCTAGGATTATGAGCGGCCCTGACAGAACCGCCCAACCCTTCAGAATTGTTTTGGCATGATTTATCTTAATAGATCGATGGTTAATTGATGAATTAGCAACCACATGATAACTGGAATATATCGAAGTAAATAATCTCAAATTTTACTAAAATTCTTGATCTTGTTTCATCATGGCTTTAGTTATTTCGCTGTTAAATTCAAACATGACATCTTAAATGCTATTAGGAATGTTTGACAGTCGTTCTACTCTGGTAGGATCGACTGACCGCCATACTGATTTCCGATATTTTATTAGCCCTATTTCCTTGTAATGTTTGGGACTCTCCGCCAAATATTCCTTCCGTCGGACTAGGACCTTCATTACGGGACCTCCGTAAGCCCCCGCGAGCCTGGATTCCCACTAGGACTCCGGGCAGGTTGTACCACCAAGACCTGAACCTGTTAACGGATTGGACCGCTTGAATTTATCGTGTTGTGAGCCACGGATCACTTTGGACCGACTGAGTCTTGCGCAGCGGAAACAGACCGTTCAACTCAGTGGGCGGTCCAGTATGAACCGTTCATCCCTGGCCCAGTGCCAATTTCGTTGGTCGATTAACCTTGTTCTATCTTCGACCAAAACTTGTTTTGATCGGCCCAATAAGCCCTGGGTTAACCAGTGGCGAGTGGGCTGGACCTTGGTTCAGTTCTGCCCCACCTATGGTAGCCCGGAGCCCAAATTGGGTGGATTCTAGTTATTCAAGTCAAGTCCAGTTGAGCGGACTGGATTGGACCGTCCGTGATCTTGAGCGGACCCTATTGGACCGTTTGTCCCTGAAGAGGCCCAATACTATCCGTTTATCGTGTTCGTGAGCTTCATGTCTTTCTGGCCCTGTACGGCCCATCCTTGACCGTCCATTATACTTAAAAGGCCCATTTAGGACCGTTCTTCTTTGAGCGGCCCACAATGGTCCGTCTATTCCTTGAACTCGTGGTGGCTGATTCTCAGCCCAGTTTCTCTGTGTGCGGCCCACATGTGACCGTACAATTGCTTGAGCGGCCCAGTGAGAACCGCGTATCATCCAGAACCAGTTTTTCCCGTGGTTTATGATATTGAATCCAAGAACCTATTCGTTCTTGATAACTTGAACTTTCTGGGTAAAGTTTTGCTTCAACTTATCCTTAGGTCTTTCTGAGGAAAGTTCTATCTTGATTAATTGGCCATTTGACTTGATTAATGTCTAGACATAACTTTGGATCTTGGATCCTTTAAATCAATGCCAACGCATCATAAGGGCCCGGTCTGGTCCTGGGAGGAGCGCCCGAAAAGTACTTGTGCCTCGGGGAGTTTGAATGACATGGTGAGGCATTGCACCGAGTGCATGACTAGCGTGCTGTCTATGACAATAATCTCTTACTTGGTATTATCTTGAGTTGGTTAAATCTTGCTTGTTGGCCAATTTCCAGTTTCAGTATATTCTTAATCTTGTACATCGTCTACTTATGTCATTCGTTATATCATTATTTCTTTTCGCACAATTAATGCAAATAATTGGTTAATTACTTAAACTTGCCTGTTATTACCTACTGAGTGTTCGCTCACCTAGTTGTTTCCCCCTTTCAGGTAGCTCAGGTGAGGACTCACAGTCCGATGGGAACGGGCAAGAGTGACGATCATGGAGCGATCCAGTTAGAAGCCGTGAAGCTAGTCTTAGTTGTGGAGTCTAATTGTGTTATAGAGTGTGTTTGGAAGAGTTGTAAAAATTTGATTTTTCAGCAAACGTAATTGTGTTAAGTGGATGTTGGCAAAGATGATTAGTGAGTTTTTGCATGGATTATTTAATTGTTAGTTAATGAATGGAATGATTTTCTATTAATGGAGTTGTGTTGGCCTATAAATCGACATATTATTATTATTATTATCATTGCTTGTTTCTACTGCCAGTCCCGATATTCCGCGTCGGGGCGTGACAGTTAGGTGGTATCAGAGCCTAGGTTTCTAATATCCCTAGGTTATCTAAGTTCTAGGATTCTAAGTGTTAGTCATAGAACCTATACCCTTGTTATAAGTCTAAGGACCCAACCTAGTGAGATTTGGGTAGAGACTTGGGTTGAGTTAATAATTAAACTCTAAAATTTTTTCTCCTAAGTGAACTTAAAATGAATTATTTTCGTGTAGGACGTTCCGATGGCAGCCGAGCGCGCGCAGTGGCGAGACATGCTGCGAACTGTCCAAGGGCTTACGCGGGCCTTACAGCAAGTGGCCCAAGGTAGAGCGGCAAATCATGGTGCTGGTAATCTACATAGAAATTTTTGTGGGATGAATCCCCCACGTTTTGGAGGTTCAACTGATCCCGATGAAGCCGAGCACTGGCTTAAGGAGATGGAGAGAATTTTTGAAGTTATGCAATGCAGTGACTAGGAGCGTGTGCTTTTAACAACTTTCCAGTTGGAACGTGATGCTAGGACTTGGTGGGAGTCAGTAAAGGCGACCCTAGGTGATAGGCAAATTTCGTGGAAGGAATTCGAAGAATTATTCAATAGCAAGTACTTTTCCGATAGAATCCAAGAGAAGAAAGCGGCGGAGTTTGCTGCTTTGAAGCAGCGAAGTCTATCTGTAGCGGAGTACAAAGCCCAGTTTTCTAGACTCTCTCGTTATTCTACTCACTTGATTTCCACAGAAAAGATGAAGGCGAGGCGTTTTCTCAATGGGCTAAAGTTGCATTATATTAACCAGTTAGCGCCGATGGAGATTCAGACCTATGCAGAGATGGTAAGGAAGGCCCAGGTTTTAGAAGATACTTTGGAAATGATGGAGAAAATCTATAGGAAGAATGTCAAGAAGGAACAACCTACTGGTTCCGGGAGTGCTAAACCCGGGAATAGCAAGAAGAGGCCCAATGGCGGGTCTGGTTTATGGAAGGGGAAAATGCCAAAGAATGAAGATAGGAAACCTGGCCCTATTG
Organism: Amorphophallus konjac; assembly: GCA_022559845.1. Taxonomy (NCBI): domain Eukaryota; kingdom Viridiplantae; phylum Streptophyta; class Magnoliopsida; order Alismatales; family Araceae; genus Amorphophallus; species Amorphophallus konjac. The sequence continues at coordinate 212,388,475 of CM040128.1, forward strand.
TTCCATTCAAAGGCGTATGCAAGTATTGTGACCGTCCCGGTCACAAGATGGAAGAGTGCTGGCGCAAGCTAGGCGCCTGTTTGCGTTGCGGGAGTAGGGATCACCGCATTCCGGAGTGTCCTCTTTTATCCGAGCAAACTACCCCGACCAAATCTCAAGGCAGCAAGAAGCAGCAGGGCAAGCTCCAGGCCCTACAGGAAGATGATGCAGGCACCACCGAAGAGGGTGGACTCGTTGAAGGTACCCTTATTATTCATGACAAGCCAGCTTTTGTTCTTTTTGATACCGGTGCCACTCATTCATTTGTTTCACAGAAATTTACTAAGTCATTAACTATGAAGTCGATTTTGATGAATTCCCCATTAGAGATATCAACCCCTATTGGTTCTAGTTCAGCGATTAAGTATTTTTATCCTTCTAACAAAGTCATGGTTAATGAACAGAATTTGCCGGCTGATTTAGTATGCATGGATATGAAAGACTATGATGTTATTCTAGGAGCAGATTGGTTGGCTAAGCATGAGGCCAATATTCATTGTAGTTCCAGTTCTGTGTCTTTTCCTAGACACCCTGGACTTTCTTTTATAGGGGTTAGGCACCATAAGTCTGTGCCACTTATTTCGGCCCTCCGAGCTGATAAGTTGATGAGGAGAGGATGTCAGGCCTTCCTAGCCTTTGTTTATGTGACCCCTGAGAAGAAGATTGAGATTGAAGACATTCCTATTGTCCGAGATTTTCTGGAGGTTTTTCCTAAGGAATTGCCAAGACTTCCACCGGAGAGGGAAGTTAACTTTTCTATTGATTTAATTCCTGGCCCGACCCCTATTTCTAAGGCTCCTTATCGTATGTCTCCTGCGGAGCTGAGCAAATTAAAGTAGCGGTTAATGGAATTACTTGAGAAGGGGTTCATTCATCCAAGTACTTTCCCGTGGGGAGCTCCAGTGATTTGTAAGGAAGAAGGATGGTTCGATGAGGTTGTGTATTGATTATCGGCAATTGAACCAGCTGACTATCAAGAATAAATATCCATTGCCGAGGATTGATGAGTTATTTGATCAGATAGCAGGAGCTCAGTATTTCTCTAAGATTGATCTTCGATCAGGCTATCATCAGTTGCGGATTAAGGAGGAGGATATTTATAAGATGGCTTTTCGTAGCAGGTATGGGCATTTTGAATTTGTTGTAATGCCTTTTGGACTAACGAATGCACCTACAGCTTTTATGCAATTGATGAACAATGTGTTCCGGCCCTATCTTGATCAATGGGTCGTGGTGTTTATTGATGACATTCTGATTTATTCCAAGAGTGAGGAAGAACATGCTGAACATTTGAGGATGGCGTTGCAGATATTGAGAAATCATCAGTTATACGCCAAGTTTAGCAAGTGTGAATTTTGGCTACAGGAGGTGTCCTTTCTAGGGCATATCATTACGAAAGAAGGTATTTCTGTTGATCCGTCTAAGGTAGAGACAGTGAAGAATTGGGATAGGCCTACTAGTGTAACAAAAGTTAGAAGCTTTCTAGGCCTAGTAGGATATTACCGAAGGTTTATTAAGGATTTCTCCAAGATTGCGGTACCCTTAACAAGATTAACCCGCAAGGAGAACAAGTTTGATTGGTCGGAAGATTCTGAGAGAAGCTTCCAGATTTTAAAGGAGTGTTTAACTACTGCCCATGTTCTAGCTTTACCCTCGGGAGAAGGAGGCTTCGTGGTGTACACCGATGCTTCAGGAATTGGTCTGGGTTGTGTGCTTATGCAGCACGGGAGAGTTATAGCTTATTCTTCTAGGCAGTTGAGGAAGCATGAAGAGAACTATCCCGTTCACGATTTGGAACTAGCAGCAGTGGTGTTTGCCTTGAAGATATGGAGGCACTACTTATATGGCGAGGCATTTATGGTATTTTCAGATCACAAGAGTTTGAAATATTTATTCTCTCAGAAAGAACTTAATATGAGGCAGAGAAGATGGTTGGAGTATCTAAAGGATTTTGACTTCTCCATAGAGTATCATCCCGGGAAGGGCAATGTGGTGGCGGATGCCTTAAGCTGCAAGCCAATGGCTAAATTATCAATCCTCATGTTGCAAGAATGGAAACTGTTGAAGCAATTAGCCAATTTTGATATTAATGTTGACAAGGACCGAGTCATGATTGCTTATATTCAACTTAAACTAGAATTATTGGCAGAAATCAAGTCCTTGCAAGACAATGACCCTGAGTTGGTAGAAATCAAGGAGAGCTTGAGTAGCAGACCTGAATTCATGGTAGCTGATGATGGCAGATTGTTGTTTCAAGGAAGGACTTGTGTACCTGATGTGGCCGAAGTTAAGAAAAAGATCATCGAGGAAGCTCATAGATCCAGATATACCATTCATCCTGGAGGTACGAAGATGTTTTAGGATTTGAAAAGATCTTTCTAGTGGCCGAATATGAAAAAGGAAATTATAGAATTTGTGAATAGATGCTTGGTGTGTCAGCAAGTTAAGGCTGAGCATTTCAGACCTACAGGGAAGTTGAAACCACTGGACATACCTCAATGGAAGTGGGAGAGTATTGGCATGGATTTCATTATGGGTCTACCTTGGACTCATAGCGGATTTGATGCAATTTGGGTTATCATTGACAGATTGACAAAGTCTGCTCATTTCTTATCTATCAAATTGAAGTGGACTGTTGATGTTTTAGTAGCCTTGTATATGAAGGAAGTGGTGCGACTCCATGGTATTTCGGTCAGTATTGTGTCTCATAGAGACCCCAGATTTACTTCACATTTTTGTAAAGGATTGCAAGAATCTTTGGGAACCCGTCTGAATTTTAGTACTGCTTTTCATCCACAAATAGATGGACAGACAGAAAGAACTAACCAGATAGTGGAAGATATGCTGAGAGCCTGCATGATTGATTTTGGAGGCAGTTGGAGTGATCACTTGGCCTTGATTAAATTTGCTTACAACAATAGTTATCAGCCCAGCATTCAGATGGCTCCGTTTGAAGCTTTGTATGGAAGAAGCTGTCGGTCTCCATTATGTTGGAACGAGGTAGGCGAGAAGCAGTGGCTGGGACCATATCTTATTTCTGAATCGTCCAATAATATTTGTATTATTAGAGATCGGTTGTAGGTAGCACAATCAATATAAAAGAGTTATGCCGACAACAGAAGAAGAGCTTTAGAATTCTAGGTTGGTGAACATGTGTTTTTGAAAGTTTCTCCTATGAGAGGGATTCGAAGGTTTGGCATTCAAGGCAAACTAAGTCCAAGATATGTTGGTCCATTCGAGATTTTAGAAAGAGTTGGGGAGGTTGCATACCGTTTGGCACTACCACCTCAGTTATCTGGAGTACATAATGTCTTCCATGTGACAATGCTGAGAAAATATGTGTACGACCCCACTCATATCATTCAGCATGCGGATCTTGAGTTAAAGGAAGATCTGACTTATGAAGAGAGACCTATTAAAATCCTAGATTGTAAGCAGCAGTAACTCAGGAATCGATCCATACCTATGGTCAAGGTGCAATGGAGTCGGCGTGAAACTGAAGAAGCTACTTAGGAGTCGGAAGATACCATGCGAAAGTAGTATTCCGATTTGTTTTAGGTGAGTTCCACTCCCCATCGTGTTAAGTGCAGTGAATTTGGAGGACCAAATTCTTTGAAGTGGGGGAGGGTGTAATACCCCGATTTATTAACCAATAAAAATTTCTAGAAAATTTATGAGAATTAATTAGAAAATCCTTAATAAATATAATAAGTTAAATTTTGACCATTTTATAAAAATCTGGAAAATTTAGAATCTTGTAGAGGATAAAACGTTTAACAATAGTGTCTTCTATGACCAGCCCAAATAAAATCCGTAACTAGGCCGAATTAACTGGTTAAGGCCCAAATATACACTTAATCTAATTGGACCTTAAAAGGAGAATTTTGAGCCCAATACCTGATCATCTAGGCTGAGACCGGATCCAAATGAAAGGCTAAGATGAGAGGATCGTTTCCCCTCTTAGTTCTCCCCGAAACCCTAACCCTAGAGAGCGAATTTTGGTTAGAAGGCGGCGGCCAACCCTATCAGCGCGATTTGCGCACGTCCAACTTGATTGGACTTTATCTCCGTGAATAGAAGACTCTAGACCTCGTATGACCTATAAAAATGACCCTTGTCAACCCTAGTTTCGTTTGGGTGCTGTGGTGGCCGACGAGGATCGTGGACGAAGGAGAATTCCGGCGATCACCGGGGGGTGTTCTTAGTGCGTCGTCGTCCCTTCTTCTTCCTTCTTCCTCCGTTTAAGGTAGGTTATAACAAGCCAAACCTTAAGTATCACATATGGTTAGAACCAGCATCAAGTGCTCTTTCTATTGAATGCAAAAGCCCTAAAAGTTGCTTAGTATCCTGCGAGAATTTTAGGGTTTAGTAGAAGCATGTCACATCTAGGGTTATACTTGTTTCATCTCGTTTTAAGTAGGGAATTCAGGCTAAAGATTAAATTGAGCATGCTATATTGTAAAACTTTTCGTGCTCTTTCTTTTGAATCTAAAAGCCCTAATTATTATACTCCTTGTTGTGCGTATTTAGTAATTTATTGTAACCCTAGCCAACTCGCCGGAGGCGGGCATGGCGAAAGGGGGTTCGACTGTTTCTGTTTCGCACGGCCTCACGATAGACCGCCCAACTTAGATAGGCGGCTTGGTATTGACCGTTCATTGCATTTATGGATTGTGAATGTTTTGGGATGCACGGCAGAACCTTGACCACCCTTCTCTTTAAGCGGCACATTATAGACCGCTCAACCCCAGTAGGCCTTCGGACCCAAAAGGGATGAACGGCCTGTCGTGCGACCGCCTGAGATTATGAGCGGCCCTGACAGAACCGCCCAACCATTCAGAATTGTTTTGGCATGATTTATCTTAATAGATCGATGGTTAATTGATGAATTAGCAACGACATGATAACCGGAATATATCGAAGTAAATAATATCAAATTTTACTAAAATTCTTGATCTTGTTTCATCATGGCTTTAGTTATTTCGCTGTTAAATTCAAACATGACATCTTAAATGCTATTAGGAATGTTTGACAGTCGTTCTACTCCAAGAGGATCGACTGACCGCCATGCTGGTTTTCGATGTTTTATTAGCCCTATTTCCTTGTAATGTTTGGGACTCTCCGTCGAATATTCCTTCCGTCGGACTAGGACCTTCATTACAGGACCTCCGTAAGCCTCCGCGAGCCTGGGATTCCCACTAGGACGCCGGGCAAGTTGTACCACCAAGACCTGAACCTGTTAATGCGATCGGACCGCTTGAATTTATCGTGTTGTGAGCCACAGATCACTTTGGACCCATTGAGTCTTGCGCGGCCGGAAACAGACCGTTCAACTCAGTGGGCGGTCCAGTATGAACCGTTCATCCCTGGCCCAGTGCCATTTTCGTTGGTCGATTAACCTTGTTCTATCTTCGACCAAAACTTGTTTTGATCGACCCAATAAGCCCTGGGTTAACCAGTGGCGAGTGGGCTGGACCTTGGTTCAGTTCTGCCCCACCTATGGCAGCCCGGAGCCCAAATTGGGTGGATTCTAGTTATTCAAGTCAAGTCCAGTTGAGCGGACTGGATTGGACCGTCCGTGATCTTGAGCGGACCCTATTGGACCGTTTGTCCCTAAAGCGGCCCAATACTGCCCGTTTATCATGTTCGTGAGCTTCATGTCTTTCTGGCCCTGTACGGCCCATCCTTGACCGTCCAGTATACTTAAAAGGCCCATTTAGGACCGTTCTTCTTTGAGCGGCCCACAATGGTCTGTCTATTCCTTGAACTCGTGGTGGCTGATTCTCAGCCCAATTTCTCTGTGTGCGGCCCACATGTGACCGTACAATTGCTTGAGCAGCCCAGTGAGAACTGCGTATCATCCAGAACCAGTTTTTCCCGTGGTTTATGATATTGAATCCAAGAACCTATTGGTTCTTGATAACTTGAACTTTCTGGGTAAAGTTTTACTTCAACTTATCCTTAGGTCTTTCTGAGGAAAGTTCTATCTTGATTAATTGGCCATTTGACTTGATTAATGTCTAGACATAACTTTGGATCTTGGATCCTTTAAATCAATGCCAACGCATCATAAGGGCCCTGTCTGGTCCTGGGAGGAGCGCCCGAAAAGTACTTGTGCCCCGGGGAGTTTGAATGACATGGTGAGGCATTGCACTGAGTGCATGACTAGCGTGATGTCTATGACAATAATCTCTTACTTGGAATTATCTTAACTTTGTTAAATCTTGCTTGTTGGCCAATTTCCAGTTTCATTATATTCCTGATCTTGTACATCGTCTACTTATGTCATTCGTTATATCGTTATTTCTTTTCGCACAATTAATGCAAATAATTGGTTAATTACTTAAACTTGCATGTTATTACCTACTGAGCGTTCGCTCACCTAGTTGTTTCCCCCTTTCAGGTAGCTCATGTGAGGACTCGCAGTCCGATGGGAACGGGCAAGAGTGACGATCATGGAGTGATCCAGTTAGAAGCCGTGAAGCAAGTCTTAGTTGTGGAGTCTAATTGTGTTATAGAGTGTGTTTGGAAGAGTTGTAAAAATTTGATTTTTCAGCAAACGTAATTGTGTTAAGTGGATGTTGGCAAAGATGATTAGTGAGTTTTTGCATGGATTATTTAATTATTAGTTAATGAATGGAATGATTTTATCTTAATGGAGTTGTGTTGGCCTGTAAATCGACATATTATTATTATTATTATTATCATTGCTTGTTTCTACTGTCAGTCCTGATATTCCGCGTCGGGATGTGACACAACTTGCACGAGAGGTTTCCGGGAGGACCGGGTGACCGGACAAGGTGCGGGAGTACCAGTCGATTTCTCGACAATCACCTATGGAACAAAATTTTGGCTGGGGAAGCGTCACTAGGACCAGGCACATGGGCTCGGGGTAGCGGGTGACCCGTGGAGAGAAGGGAGGTTCCACGGGTGCGAGTGTGCAGGCGATTACGGGGATTCGTGTACAAAACGTCTTTCCCCATCGGTCGCAAGCAACCGGTGTTTATTTACATCGGATTGAATCCGAACACCTTTGTTCTGTGCTGAAGAAGAGCCTGGATATTTCTGAAGCCAAGGAAAGGGGATCGGGTATATCCTGCAGTTGGGGGATTGGTAAATCGGGACCAGAAAAATGGGTTGCACACTAGCTAGTGTTGGTAGAAAACTGGAACCCAGGGTACGGGTATGCATATTCAACTGGTTTCATGCTTTATGGGTGCCACGTGGGCTTTACAAAGGGGCCGAAAGGGCTAAGATACAACTGGTGCAAGCAGCGGGACAATTCTGACTCATGGGTTGGTCCCCGGGTCGTTGTAGGATAAAGCGGATTATCTGCGTGTTTTACAGGGGCCCTCCTCAAGGAGCTTGGGACGTGCCCAAATCGCCGAGGGAAGGCTTGACTGGATGGCAGGGGCAGACGCTGGCTGGCGCCTGAGGGAGGCCGGACGCGGCTCGGGATGAGTAGTCGGGTCCGGGCCCAGTAGACGAGTGTCTTCATGCCGGGGAGTTAGGGCCGGTCTTGGGAATGTTACTTCTGGGCCATGGTCGGGCTAACTCGGGACGGTCAGTGGCCGGCTCGAGCTGAGCGGCGGGCACGTGGTGTTATGGCATGTGCTTCGTGATGCGGGTCGAGACACGGACACGACAAGCTCACGATCGTCCCTTAACGAGGGAACCGTCGGATGTGCGCGGTTGAGAAATCGGCAATGAGCTAGGGTGATCGGCTCTCTTTTGTGCCCGGATCGGGTCACGGGAGGGTCACGTACTCTCTCGCAGCAGCGGTAATGAACATATAAAGCGAGCTAGATATACCTACACATGCTCTCTAGCAGCGGCATAAACAAATATATATGAAGTAAGCAAAATGCCGAGAAGGGAGCGAAAACGATACCTCCACGCGCTCGGCGTGGGGAAGACGGACCCGGCTGAAACTCGTACTCCCGGGACAATTAATACATAATATTAGAGCAAATGAATTACTGCCCACTCCACGCAGGGAGGTAAAGGGCTACACAACTGGGCCCGGGAGGACCGAATTCGGGTTGACAGGCGGCTTCTCGCGTTGATTCGGCAACACCCGAACACGTGACGGTGGGGCCCACGTGCCGTCTGGAGGGACCGTGCGGGACCCGGTGTCACCACCGTGGTGGGGACACTTTTGGAAGTGTTCCCTGGGCTGGCGGCACGCTGGTTCGCCGGCCGGAGGCCGGGCGGCTCCGATCGGCACCGGTCGGAATAACCGGCCACGGATCTACCGGTTCTGTTTTCTGGCGCGCGCTCCGGCGAGAACGGGCGCTGCGATCAGCCCCGATATCGGATCGACACGAGACTGGCACCGTTGGAAAGCTAACTTCAAATCCTTCAATTGAGGCCTAGAGATCTGGCCTGGATCTGCACGGATCTGGACTTATGGAATTTCCAAGTTCCTGTTGTATAGTTCCTGAAATCTTAGGTCAGCAGAGAACTTTCCTATGGATTGCCTTTGACCGCGAGGTATACGTCCGAATCTGGGGTTGTGTTCTTCAGAAACGTTGTGGCAAATCAAGCTACGAAACCAGGACTATTTTTGGATCTGGATTTGGGGAAGGCTACGAATTTCTATGATTTTTGCACTAGCGGTGGGTCGGATATGAAATCTGGCTGACAACATTGTAGCTTTGGAAGAACAAGAATTTCTAAAAATAGATACAAGGCTGATAAAAAATTAATAAAATTTATGGAGGTAGGGGGTGATGGAAAGAACTTTCAGTAAAATTGGGAGGGTTGGACAAATCAAAAAGATGGCGGGAGGTGGGAAACACATGGCTACTGTCACGGTAGACAGAGACAAAATAGAACTAGGAATGAAAGATGCACAAAAATGGGAAAATAGTAAACGATAGAATTTGGGCGTGAAAATTTAGGTGGAGCTTGGGGTACAAGGGAAGAACACACCATAAAAACTTCAGATCACGAAGAGGCCGTGCCTGATAGCAGGAATTTCGGGAAGAGACCTTTGTCCAGCAGGACAAAACACCGAGAATGGTTTCGCGGCGGCTCGAAGGCAGCACGAACGGCGGCGGCGGCGGCGGCGGCACCGATGATCACCGGAGGTGGGGGGAAGGAGATATCACTCTAGAATGTGGGTTGGGGATGAAGAAACCAGGGGGAGAGAGAGGAGAGGTTGAAATTCTCCAAGAGAGGGGTTCTTGCACAATGATTTTTTCACTTTCATTAATATTCAAATGGAAAATACAAGTATTTATATGCCTCCAATCTATTCCAATCTCCACCATTGGATCTAGGGATGGGGAATGAATGGCCTAGATTAAATGTGACCAACACACACAAAAAAAATAAAATAACCCAAGTGGGAGACAAGCTTGATATGGTAGGTAGCCTACCTTAGACTCTTTACTCTTTTGTCTACCCATGTGGCATTTGACATTCAACCCTTCTAGATGGCCACCTAGGATGGTTGACCAGCCCCACATAGGTGACATGGATCAATGGGAAAGAGCATAGGGCCCCCTTGCTGGTCCTATTGATAAATTACAAAGAAACCCAAACAATCCGTGGGAATGACGCATTGGCTTATAAAGCCGTACAATTGCGCATATACTTTCCCGTGGATATACAAATAAACTAAAGGACATAAATGCAAAATAAAATGTACATGCTCGGCGTCGATTGCCATCAACTCTCCCCGGGTGAGAGGAACTCGACCCCGTCGAGTAGGGGTATGGATGCTCGAATACTCCGGCGGATCCGTCACCGTGCCAAGTATCGCGGGTATGCTCCACTCCAAGTGATTGTCACCTGCTCATTCCATATATACTCGATATGCGCAAGCTGCCATGGGCTAGAGGTGGACACTCCGGGTGGGGCACTCTCAAAAGGGGAGGTGGCGGCTCGAAGACTCATTAGGAATCACCGCTGAGTCCCTGTAGGTGACTGATCCGTGTATAGACGTAGAACCGATCCCATACTCATCGAATGAGTCCACTCGCCTCTTACTCATAATAGAACGACAACGAGCTTACACAAGACACATGCAGACAAACAAATGACACACAAACCATGCAAACAAATCACATAAAACAAACCACACAAGGAAAACACACTGACTCATCTATGACCCTAGACACACCTAATGTTAGTCCGACCCGTACATGGGCGACGGCGGACCAGGACACCCGAATATGTGCCATGCATGCATGTGGTGCAACTGGGAATGGATGGCATGGGGAACACCTATACGTCGGGTGTGGTTATGCGTGGATGGTCTTTTGAATGTGGGCGACTCGGGTGGTTTAGAAGGGCCGGGTGTAGGTGGGTCGGGGTTGGTGGATGTAGATGGCCCATCCCGAGGGGAAGGGGCATAAAAGTGGGCTTTCTTGAAGAAGGGGAGTACGGGTGGTAACTCGGGAAGCCTAATAGTGAAGGGGTCAAATGGGTCAAAGAAGGTATGACCCCTTGTGGTGGGTTCCCACAAGTCACGGTCCCACATGTAGAAGTTTTGAAGGTGTGGGTAGTCACCTTCTTGAATTGTAATGGGTGGGACGGGGATCGTAGGCAAGATGTATGATTCCTCCCTCGGACAAAAGGGTATGAATTCGGACTCGTCCGGTAAGGGGAGGAGTAAGAGGACCTCCGTGGTGACACAACCCACGGTGCACTCGGAGGTAATGGATCCTAAGGCCGGATGGGTGAAGCTAAGACTAGCGGGTTGGTCAAAGCCTCGCGCCAAAAGATGCGTCAACTCCCATTGTGAATCCAATCCCATGACAAGATCGTCCAATGTGTCAACATGGTGACTAGATCGAAAGGTGGTATGGAATGAGTTGACTGGCACTAAAGGTAAGGTGGGGTCCATAGACGGGAAGGGATGTGGGACCAAACCATCCTTGAGCCAACTAAGAAGTGGCTCGGCTATGTAAAGTGTTCCCGTAAGAAACACGGGTGGCTCGAGCTTTGGTAGCTCTAAAGAAGAAGGTTCCGAATAGAGCTCGGAAGGAGCGGGTGGTGATGGAGCACCTACGAGAGGTGAAGAAGCACTTATCCCTTCCAACAAATCCAAAATCATTTTCTTGCATTCCTCAAAGGAGCGGGTTGGAGTAGGGACCTTGGGGTGGACTCGCTCCTCGTCCCTCGACCTAGGTGTGGTCCTAGGCTCGGCTATAAGCGAGGCTTCCACTCGGTTGGAGGTACTTGAGTGGGTTGGGATGGGGGTTCCAAGGGGATGTTGGTTGGAGGTGCTTGGGCGGGCCACTAGATTGGGGTCGCTTTGTTGGGCTTGGACGGCGGTGAAGGGGTGGGATTGGGTAGCGGTGTGGCCCACTTGGTTGTGGGTGAGTTGGTGGGGTGGGTGAGTGGTATGACCTCCGTGGTTGGAGGTAGGTGGGCAGGGCAAGTAGGCCCTCCTAAGTGCTCTCTTCATTTCCCACCATGACTCGATGGGCCTTAGATTCCTATCCTCCCTCCAATATTTGATGTTCCTCCAAGTTGCGGCGGCTTCACCAAAAAGTCGCGTTTTGGCAACATCGACTTGCATGGGACCGTACATAATGTACACCTCGAAGTAATTATCCATAATGGCTTCCCATTCTAGGTAGACACTCGGGTCATCAAACCCGTAGAAGTCCCGGGTTTCGGGCCTCGTGGGGTGGTTCGGGTGGTCCTTCCATTTGAGATAGCATCGCCACCATCCGGGCGTTTGGGAGTCCATGGGTGATTGGGGACTAGTGGGTAGACATGTCGACACTAGTAGATAAACCAACTAGATAATGGACTACAACTCTAGACATGACGACCAAGACTCGGTACGTGGCGGAGATAACTGATCTGAAGATCACTCGCGCAAGTGTGCGGCCTTCCCGATAGGCGTAGCCTAACGTTCGGACAACACCTTTTGATATACCGAGTAAAGAGATGCAAATGCAAAAAGACACTGATGTGACACGACCTCGGACTTAGGCAAACAAGCACAATTAAGCATTCAAATGGGCCTTAAGGGCCACCGCTCTCCCGTCGCACTCTATACCCGGAGTGACTTGGCGATGCCAAGTGTGAGGTATGGGAAAGGGCCCTTGCTGGTAGAGGGCCAGCAAGGCCAAGGTTTGACTCCCAAGGTTTGGATGCCCAATTCAATTGGGGCCGACAAAGTGCACAAGGGCACCGGTTCACACTATCCCACGGCGATCACTCTTAAGTCATGGACTTGAGGATCGGGCGCTCCCTCGCAAATTCAGCGGCGCATGAAGTAAATATTGAAAGAGCAACACTAATGAGCTAGGATGAGGCACTTACTCGACCGGTTTGAAGAAACCGGTCCCGGTCGGAGACGAGGGCGAGCGGGGAGGCGGTGGTTCCCCACACGCCGCGGCGGTGAAGCTTGACCTGCTCAAACCATGTACAAAACTACGCCTCTCGCAGGAGGGGGATCTTGGGGTGGGGGTTAATGTGAATACAACAATACTACCTCCCGCAGGGAGGGGCCTTCAGCCGGCCAAGCGGGGTGGGGAAAGTAAGGTAAAGAACGACGATTAAGCGAGGTTGCCGAATCTGCCGGTTGTCTACGAACAGGGATAGTGTGTTGGTGTGGTTGCTGTAGATCCTTCTCACGAATTTTTCCGATGGCGAGACCGGCGGCAAAAGCTTCGTAACAGGGACAAGAATGCTTCAGATTTTCTTAAATTTCTTCTGAGACCGTTGTTGACTGGGGCAGAGGTTGTAACAGGACATCAGGTTTTCTGACTCGCAGTTGCAGACTTCTGGCAGCAGGTTGCAGAGGACGCCACGCACCCTCCCGAACTCCGATCAGCACGAAACTGGCGGAGACGTCTTCGTGGTCGAAGTAGCTTTCAGCCAGAGGTGACGGGGCTGCAATCAGAGGTCTAGGGCAGTGGTTTACCCTAAAGAGTGGGCACTGGTCGGAGCAGACTGCAGGAGACAAGACTGGAGAGCTCGGGGGAGAAAATTTGTAACTCCTTCCTCCGGCAGCCGAATGAGGTTCCGTTTCTTGATCCTGAACGAAGACTGGAGGAGGAAGATATTTGTAGAAGAGCTTCGGGGCTGGTTCGTCCAAGGTTTGTCGTGGCCGAGCTTTTAGTCCGGTTCAGATCCTCAGCCGGAGCAGAACTGCGCGGTCGGGGAAGAACGGACCTCCACAGCAGCACCGATCTCCGATGGGGATGAGACCTCGATCGTTACGAAGAGGACAGGTAGCCGCTTCCGTGGATGCCTCTTGGGTCTTCAAACTCGTCGGGAGGAAGCCGTGGTCGCCGCTGTAAGATGGTACACTTCTGCAGGTTGTCAGCTGAAACGGTAGGTTGAAGATGATGGGGGGGAAATGGGGTATATGGGAGAGGAAATGGGGGTGGATGAGTGTGGGGAAAGCCTGGGCTGTGAGGGGGTCTAGGATGGGGTGTTTCAAGGTGAGGGAGGGATAGAATGGGAGCTGGAAGGGGGTGTTTTCTGTGGGTGAGAGAGGAGCTACGAATTTGGGGCTTGGAGGGAGAGGGGGGAAGGTGAGGGGGAACAAGTGGGTGGAGGGAGTGTGAATTTCAAATTTGAAATGGCCTTGGAAGGTGGGTGATTATGTGGGGAAGTGGAGAGTTTGTATTGGAATGGGGTAGATTTGGTGGGAAGGTGGAGAAAGGTGTTGGAATGGGGAAGATGCCACCTAGGGACTATGGGAGTGGAGTAATGGCAACTTGGGGAAGTGGAGGGGTATTAAATGAGGTGGGTAGCTAGTGGAGGTGGTTGGGAGGGGTGGAGAGAGAAGAAAATTTGAAATTGGGGTTGGAGGAGAGAGAAAGAGGGGTGAAATAGAGAGATTAAGAGGAGAATGGGTGGGGAATCTCTCCCCTAGGGTCTCTCACCCAAAAACTAGAGGAATCACTCCAATTTGAACTCAAATGGCAAGTTTAACTCATTCATTCATTCATTCATTCATTCATTAACTTCAAATGAGGGGAGTGGGGTCCTATATATAGGCAACCCACTCTTTACAATAAGTCCCTGACAAAATAAACAACTACAAATAACCAAGGGGGGTGGGAGTGCTAATGGGCCTAGCCCAACGAATGGGGCCCAATAGCCACATTAGACAGCATGATGATACAAGAACATAGAAAAAAAGTGCTAGACCAAGGGAAATGACTCAAATAAAATGGAAATACATCAAAATGACTCAAAGGAAAGCTACAAAATGGATAAGGGGCCTTTATAGAGTGAGGCCCAAACTCAACCAGCTCCCGAGTGTGAAGAAGTGGACCCGAGCCAAAGGGAGTCGTGGGTGATGCCTCCATCAAATCCCCTGGGCCGCGAAGAGCTCGACTCCGTCGAGTAATGGTCCATCCGGCTAAGGTACCGCTCGAGGAGGTCCGGATCCAATCGCTGGAGGTCCTCCCGACTCACCCATGAGTCGTCCGACGGAGGCCGATCCTTCCACCTGACGAGATAGCGCTCATATACCTTGCTCCGGGTGGTAGTGATTTGCTCATCCAATATTCGTTCAATGCGATCGCGCTGAGCTCTCTTGGCTAGTGGACTCTCCTCACGGGTGGGTGCTCTCTCAAAGGAAGAAGTAGGCTCAATCTCCTCACTAGGTACCACCGTGGGGCCCTTGTATGGCACTAAGTCGGCGACATTGAATGTTGGACTTACCCCATAGTCCTTAGGGAGATCTAACCAATAAGCATTTGCATCAATGTGCCTCAAAACCTGGAAGGGACCAGTCCCACGTGGCCTCAACTTGGAGTTGGCTCCTGGGGAGAGCCTCTCCGTCCTTACCATCACAAAGTCACCCTCTTGGAACTCTAAGTGACGCCGGTGAGAGTCAGCCAACCTTTTATAAGCCTCATTTTTTATGCTAATGTGCTTGCGGATTTCCTCGTGTAATTTTGTGAGTGCTGACCTTCTAGTGGTTATGGGTGGACCTGGACAACCATATATAGACCATTTATGCCATGATGCCATATGGACCTTGATGAGCCTTGGTGGGCCGGGGCAACCATATATGGACTTATCATGCAATGTTGTCATGTAGACTTTGGTGGGCTTAGGTGGACCGGGGCAACCATATGTGAATCTATCATGCAAAGTGGTGATGCATGTCGAGGGACCCGGACATCCGTAGATGCCTTTGATATGCTTAAGACCCATGATGAATGAAGGTAGACCACTACATCCAAATTTGGACCACTCATGCTTTCTACTTGACATGTGGGTGATATGAATGAATGGACCCAACATAGTGTTCATGCCAAGGGGTGTGGAAAGCCTAGACACATGCATACTTTTCCCAAAAGTGACTTCCATGTGTATAGGGGTGGGACAACCTTTGAATTCCCATTGGAACGGATCGAATGGATCTAAGAAGGTGGTCATCATGGGGTGGGGCACAACCTTATTACCTAGGGATATGTGGCCCAAGGTCTTGGCTCCCAAGGTGTAACCCGGGTCATGGATGAGATTGGTTTGGCCCAATATGATGGGTGAGGGTAGGAAAGGGTGGGTTGTGGGTAAGATGGTTGGGTTACATGGGGAACTAGACTCCCATAGGAAGGGATCAAAGGGGTCGTAGAAAGGTCTTCCTAGAGGGAGGCACTCTATGTCTTCAAGGTTCCCAAATTGTGAGTCATCCTCCTCCAAGGTAAGTGGGCCAAGTTTTCTAGTGGGTTGGCCGAACAAAGTGTTTGGGATCTTAATGGGTGGGTATAGGAAGGGATCGAAGGGGTCATGGTAAGGGTCACCTAAGGAGAGGAACCCTAGGTCCTTTTGGTCCTCACAACCCCTTGATGGTGGATTCTCCTCCTCTAGTAAAGTGATCGGGCCAAAGTTTTTGGTGGGATGGTCGGCCATGAATGGAGGACTAGGCTTTCTACCCGAGATAAGAAGCTCTAAATCGAGGAGAAGGTTGGGCTCATCGGGTGTAGGGAGGAATAGAAGGAGGTCACTAGTGTAGCAACCAATGGTGCAAATCGAGGTGATAGACCCTATGCATAGGTGTAGGAGGCCAAGGCTCCTAGGTGGTTTGGCCATAGGGGTCAACATGCTAGTGAACTCAATTTGCCATGCTATGCCCTTAAGAAGATCCTCTAAGGTTTCCACTTGGTAGGATGTTTGGATTATGGTGTGATAGGAGTTAATGGGTGCAATGGGAAGGTTTTTCTCCATGGGTGGGTAAACATAGGACACGATGGGGTGAAGTGGTCTCTCCTTTAGCCATCTAGCTAGGGGCCCATCTATGATTATGGTGCTATTTGTGAAGGCTTGTGGCTCTTGGGGGTCCAAGCTAGGGGACATTTGTGATTCTTCCTTACCACGGATATGAACTTGGGTTTCCTCAATGATGGGGATGGGTTCATCTACTCCCATGTGGATGGTTGTGGTCTCCTTTCTCAAGGGAATGCGAAGGTCTATTGGGGGTGGGGTGATGATGGTTGGTGCATGGTGTACCCGGGGTGGTGGGTGATGGGAAACTTTGGCTTGGATAAGGAGGGGAAGTAGTGGAAGCCTAGGACTTTGGACTTTTGGGGTAGGGAGTGGGAGATGGGTTGGTTGGGGTGGCTTGGGTTGATTGGTTTTGGGGGGAATGTCCTTTTTCGGGGACAAGGGAGGGGTGGTGGTGGGGACCAAGGGGTTTTGTGGGGTAGGGGTTTGGTGGGAGCTTCTGGATTGGAGGGTGGTGACAATCATGGGCCTAGGTGGAGGGGTGGACACGGTGTCCACTTGGTTTTGAATGGTGAGGGTTGGTTGAGTGGTGGTCATCATGGAGGGGATTGGGTCGATTAGGGGTCTCTTGCCCTTAGGATCGTTTGGGGTGGAAGTGGGAGCTAAAGGGGCTTGACTAGCGTAGGTTAGGGAAGGGGGTTTTGGTTGGGGTATGGGGGCCCTCATGGGGTTAGGTGGAGAGGTGGATGTTTGGTTTATTAGGGTCTTAAGGGAGAGGACTTCGTTGCGAAGTGTAGTTATGATGGTTGAGAGGTGATTTGTTGGGATTGGTGGGGGTGGAGACCAAAGGTCGGTCTCAAATTGGTCGGGTGAGGATGGAGGAGTGGTAGTGCTCCTCGGGCTTGGGGTGGTCGAGTAGGAGGGTTGGGAATATTTTGGGATGTAGATCTTCCTAAGTTCCTTCTTCATATCATCCCACGAAGAAATGGGCTCTTGCCTCCTAACCCTTCTTAATCCCTCTATGTCTGCCCATTTACTCTTGGCTTGACCCCGAAATCGTCCCTTGTCCTTGCGGACTCTCGCGGGTCCATATACCCAAGTCCGTTCAAAATATCTTTCCATGGTAGTTTCCCACCTAAGATAATCACTAGAATGTGATCCGTCAAAGGTAATGTCCCCATCTAGAATGAAATTCAAGGTTGGTGAGTAGGCTAAGTAGTTGGCCATGATGATCGGGGGATCAATGCAAGGGTCGGATTGATGATGACTCTAATGCAAGAATGCCCTAGGACTTGACTTGATAGAGACAAGTCAAAGACTTGCTCTGATACCACTTGATGTGACACGACCTCGGACTTAGGCAAACAAGCACAATTAAGCATTCAAATGGGCCTTAAGGGCCACCGCTCTCCCGTCGCACTCTATACCCGGAGTGACTTGGCGATGCCAAGTATGAGGTATGGGAAAGGGCCCTTGCTGGTAGAGGGCCAGCAAGGCCAAGGTTTGACTCCCAAGGTTTGGATGCCCAATTCAATTGGGGCCGACAAAGTGCACAAGGGCACCGGTTCACACTATCCCACGGCGATCACTTTTAAGTCATGGACTTGAGGATCGGGCGCTCCCTCGCAAATTCAGCGGCGCATGAAGTAAATATTGAAAGAGCAACACTAATGAGCTAGGATGAGGCACTTACTCGACCGGTTTGAAGAAACCGGTCCCGGTCGGAGACGAGGGCGAGCGGGGAGGCGGTGGTTCCCCACACGCCGCGGCGGTGAAGCTTGACCTGCTCAAACCATGTACAAAACTACGCCTCTCGCAGGAGGGGGATCTTGGGGTGGGGGTTAATGTGAATACAACAATACTACCTCCCGCAGGGAGGGGCCTTCAGCCGGCCAAGCGGGGTGGGGAAAGTAAGGTAAAGAACGACGATTAAGCGAGGTTGCCGAATCTGCCGGTTGTCTACGAACAGGGATAATGTGTTGGTGTGGTTGCTGTAGATCCTTCTCACGAATTTTTCCGATGGCGAGACTGGCGGCAAAAGCTTCGTAACAGGGACACGAACGCTTCAGATTTTCTTAAATTTCTTCTGAGACCGTTGTTGACTGGGGCAGAGGTTGGAACAGGACATCAGGTTTTCTGACTCGCAGTTGCAGACTTCTGGCAGCAGGTTGCAGAGGACGCCACGCACCCTCCCGAACTCCGATCAGCACGAAACTGGCGGCGACGTCTTCGTGGTCGAAGTAGCTTTCAGCCAGAGGTGACGGGACTGCAATCAGAGGTCTAGGGCAGTGGTGTACCCTAAAGAGTGGGCACTGGTCGGAGCAGACTGCAGGAGACAAGACTGGAGAGCTCGGGGGAGAAAATTTGTAACTCCTTCCTCCGGCAGCCGAATGAGGTTCCGTTTCTTGATCCTGAACGAAGACTGGAGGAGGAAGATATTTATAGAAGAGCTTCGGGGCTGGTTCATCCAAGGTTTGTCGTGGCCGAGCTTTTAGTCCGGTTCAGATCCTCAGCCGGAGCAGAACTGCGCGGTCGGGGAAGAACGGACCTCCACAGCAGCACCGATCTCCGATGGGGATGAGACCTCGATCGTTGCGAAGAGGACAGGTAGCCACTTCCGTGGATGCCTCTTGGGTCTTCAAACTCGTCGGGAGGAAGCCGTGGTCGCTGCTGTAAGATGGTACACTTCTGCAGGTTGTCAGCTGAAACGGTAGGTTGAAGATGATGGGGGGGAAATGGGGTATATGGGAGAGGAAATGGGGGTGGATGAGTGTGGGGAAAGCCTGGGCTGTGAGGGGGTCTAGGATGGGGTGTTTCAAGGTGTGGGAGGGATAGAATGGGAGTTGGAAGGGGGTGTTTTCTGTGGGTGAGAGAGGAGCTACGAATTTGGGGCTTGGAGGGAGAGGGGGGAAGGTGAGGGGGAACAAGTGGGTGGAGGGAGTGTGAATTTCAAATTTGAAATGGCCTTGGAAGGTGGGTGATTATGTGGGGAAGTGGAGAGTTTGTATTGGAATGGGGTAGATTTGGTGGGAAGGTGGAGAAAGGTGTTGGAATGGGGAAGATGCCACCTAGGGACTATGGGAGTGGAGTAATGGCAACTTGGGGAAGTGGAGGGGTATTAAATGAGGTGGGTAGCTAGTGGAGGTGGTTGGGAGGGGTGGAGAGAGAAGAAAATTTGAAATTGGGGTTGGAGGAGAGAGAAAGAGGGGTGAAATAGAGAGATTAAGAGGAGAATGGGTGGAGAATCTCTCCCCTAGGGTCTCTCACCCAAAAACTAGAGGAATCACTCCAATTTGAACTCAAATGGCAAGTTTAACTCATTCATTCATTCATTCATTCATTCATTAACTTCAAATGAGGGGAGTGGGGTCCTATATATAGGCAACCCACTCTTTACAATAAGTCCCTGACAAACTAAACAACTACAAATAACCAAGGGGGGTGGGAGTGCTAATGGGCCTAGCCCAACGAATGGGGCCCAATAGCCACATTAGACAGCATGATGATACAAGAACATAGAAAAAAAGTGCTAGACCAAGGGAAATGACTCAAATAAAATGGAAATACATCAAAATGACTCAAAGGAAAGCTACAAAATGGATAAGGGGCCTTTATAGAGTGAGGCCCAAACTCAACCAGCTCCCGAGTGTGAAGAAGTGGACCCGAGCCAAAGGGAGTCGTGGGTGATGCCTCCATCAGACACTTTTTTTTTGGTTTAAAACAATGATGATCCTAAACACGACTTAGACAATGACTAATGACTAGACCTAAATGACACTTTTTTTATTGACACCCTAGACTCAAACTCGCTCTGATACCAAATTGATGCGGGACGAGACACGGACACGACAAGCTCGCGATCGTCCCTTAACGAGGGAAGCGTCGGATGTGCGCGGTTGAGAAACCGGCAATGAGCTAGGGTGATCGGCTCTCTTTTGTGTCCGGATCGGGTCACGGGACGGTCACGTACTCTCTCGCAGCAGCAGTAATGAACATATAAAGCGAGCTAGATATCCCTACACATGCTCTCTAGTAGCGGCATAAACAAATATATATGAAGTAAGCAAAATGCCGAGAAGGGAGCGAAAACGATACCTCCACGCGCTCGGCTTGGGGAAGACGGACCCGGCCGAAACTCGTACTCCCGGGACAATTAATACATAATATTACAGCAAATGAATTACTGCCCACTCCACGCAGGGAGGTAAAGGGCTACACGACTGGGCCCGGGAGGACCGAATTCGGGTTGACGGGCGGCTTCTCGCGTTGATTCGGCAACACCCGAACACGTGACGGTGGGGCCCACGTGCCGTCCGGAGGGACCGTGCGGGACCCGGTGTCACCACCATGGTGGGGACACTTTTGGAAGTGTTCCCAGGGCTGGCGGCACGCTGGTTCACCGGCCGGAGGCCGGGCGGCTCCGATCGGCACCGGTCGGAATAACTGGCCACGGATCTACCGGTTCTGTTTTCTGGCGCGCGCTCCGGCGAGAACGGGCGCTGCGATCAGCCCCGATGTCGGATCGACACGAGACTTGCGCCGTTGGAAAGCTAACTTCAAATCCTTCAATCTAGGCCTGAGATCTGGCCTGGATATGCACGGATCTGGACTTATGGAATTTTGAAGTTTCTATTGTACAGTTCCTGAAATCTTAGGTCAGCAGAGAACTTTCCTGTGGATTACCTTTGACCGCGAGGTATACGTCCGAATCCGGGGCTGTGTTCTTCAGCAAAGTTGTGGTAAATCAAGCTACGAAACCAGGACTATTTTTGGATCTGGATTTAGGGAAAGTTACGAATTTCTATGATTTTTGAACTAGCAGTGGGTCGGATCTGAAATCTGGCTTACAACACTGTAGCTTAGGAAGAACACGAATTTCTAAAAATAGATAGAAGGCTGATAAAAACTTAATAAAATTTGTGGAGGTAGGGGGTGATGGAAAGAACTTCCAGTAAAATTGGGAGGGTTTGGACAAATCAAAAAGATGGCCGGAGGTGGGAAACACAGGACTGCTGTCACTACAGACAGAGATAAAATAGAACTAGGAATGAAAGATGCACGAAAATGGGAAAATACTAAACGATGGAATTTGGGTGTGAAAAGTTAGATGGAGCTTGGGATACAAGGGAAGAACACACCATAACACCATAAAAATTTCAGATCACGAAGAGGCCATGGCTGATAGCAGAAATTTTGGGAAGAGACCTTTGTCTAGCAGGACAGAACACCGAGAACGGTTTCGCGGCGGCTCGAAGGCGGCACGAACGGCGGCGGCGGCGGCACCGATGATCACCGGAGGTGGGGGGAAGGAGATATCACTCTAGAATGTGGGTTGGGGATGAAGAAACCAGGGGGAGAGAGAGGAGAGGTCGAAATTCTCCAAGAGAGGGGTTCTTGCACAATGATTTTTTCACTTTCATTAATATTCAAATGGAAAATATAAGTATTTATATGCCTCCAATCTAATCCAATCTCCACCATTGGATCTAGGGATGGGGAATGAATGGCCTAGATTAAATGTGACCAACACACACACAAAAAATAAAATAACCCAAGTGGGAGACAAGCTTGACATGGTAGGTAGCCTACCTTAGACTTTTTACTCCCTTTGTCTACCCATGTGGCATTTGACATTCAACCCTTCTAGATGGCCACCTAGGATGGTTGACCAGCCCCACATAGGTGACATGGACCAATGGGAAAGGGCTGAGGGCCCCCTTGCTGGTCCTATTGATAAATTACAAAGAAACCCAAATAATCCGTGGGAATGACGCATTGGCTTATAAAGCCGTATAATTGCGCATATACTTTCCCATAGATATACAAATAAACTAAAGGACATAAATGCAAAATAAAATGTACATGCTCGGCGTCGATTCCCATCAACTCTTCCCGGGTGGGAGGAACACGACCCCGTCGAGTAGGGGTATGGATGCTCGAATACTCCGGCGGATCCGTCACCGTGCCAAGTTGCGCGGGTATGCTCCACTCCAAGTGATTGTCACCTGCTCATTCCATATATACTCGATATGCGCAAGCTGCCATGGGCTAGAGGTGGACACTCCGGGTGGGGCACTCTCAAAAGGGGAGGTGGCGGCTCGAAGACTCATTAGGAATCACCGCTGAGTCCCTGTAGGTGACTGATCCGTGTATAGACGTAGAACCGATCCCATACTCATCGAATGAGTCCACTCGCCTCTTACTCATAATAGAACGACAACGAGCTTGCACAAGACACATGCAGACAAACAAATGACACACAAACCATGCAAACAAATCACACAAAACAAACCACACAAGGAAAACACACGGACTCATCTATGACCCTAGACACACCTAATGTTAGTCCGACCCGTACATGGGCGACGGCGGACCAGGACACCCGAATATGTGCCATGCATGCATGTGGTGCAACTGGGAATGGATGGCATGGGGAACACCTATACGTCGGGTGTGGTTATGCGTGGATGGTCTTTTGAATGTGGGCGACTCGGGTGGTTTAGAAGGGCCGGGTGTAGGTGGGTCGGGGTTGGTGGATGTAGATGGCCCATCCCGAGGGGAAGGGGCATAAAAGTGGGCTTTCTTGAAGAAGGGGAGTACGGGTGGTAACTCGGGAAGCCTAATAGTGAAGGGGTCAAAAGGGTCAAAGAAGGTATGACCCCTTGTTGTGGGTTCCCACAAGTCACGGTCCCACATGTAGAAGTTTTGAAGGTGTGGGTAGTCACCTTCTTGAATTGTAACGGGTGGGACGGAGATCGTAGGCAAGATGTATGATTCCTCCCTCGGACAAAAGGGTATGAATTCAGACTCGTCCGGTAAGGGGAGGAGTAAGAGGACCTCCGTGGTGACACAACCTACGGTGCACTCAGAGGTAATGGACCCTAAGACCGGATGGGTGAAGCTAAGACTAGCGGGTTGGTCAAAGCCTCGCGCCAAAAGATGCGTCAACTCCCATTGTGAATCCAATCCCATGACAAGATCGTCCAATGTGTCAACATGGTGACTAGATCGAAAGGTGGTATGGAATGAGTTGACTGGCACTAAAGGTAAGGTGGGGTCCATGGACGGGAAGGGATGTGGGACCAAATCATCCTTGAGCCAACTAAGAAGTGGCTCGGCTATGTAAAGTGTTCCCGTAAGAAACACGGGGGGCTCGGGCTTTGGTAGTTCTAAAGAAGAAGGTTCCGAATAGTGCTCGGAAGGAGCGGGTGGTGATGGAGCACCTACGAGAGGTGAAGAAGCACTTATCCTTTCCAACAAATCCGAAATCATTTTCTTGCATTCCTCAAAGGAGCGGGTTGGAGTAGAGACCTTGGGGTGGACTCGCTCCTCGTCCCTCGACCTAGGTGTGGTCCTAGGCTCGGCTATAAGCGAGGCTTCCACTCGGTTGGAGGTACTTGAGTGGGTTGGGATGGGGGTGCCAAGGGGAGGTTGGTTGGAGGTGCTTGGGCGGGCGACTAGATTGGGGTCGCTTTGTTGGGCTTGGACGGCGGTGAAGGGGTGGGATTGGGTAGCGGTGTGGCCCACTTGATTGTGGGTGAGTTGGTGGGGTGGGTGAGTGGTATGACCTCCGTGGTTGGAGGTAGGTGGGCGGGGCAAGTAGGCCCTCTTAAGTGCTCTCTTCATTTCCCACCATGACTCGATGGGCCTTAGATTCCTATCCTCCCTCCAATGATTGATGTTCCTCCAAGTTGCGGCGGCTTCACCAAAAAGTCGCCTTTTGGCAACATCGACTTGCATGGGCCCGTACATAATGTACACCTCGAAGTAATCATCCATAATGGCTTCCCATTCTAGGTAGACACTCGGGTCATCAGACCCGTAGAAGTCCCGGGTTTCGGGCCTCGTGGGGTGGTTCGGGTGGTCCTTCCATTTGAGATAGCATCGCCACCATCTGGGCGTTTGGGAGTCCATGGGTGATTGGGGACTAGTGGGTAGACATGTCGACACTAGTAGATAAACCAACTAGACAATGGACTACAACTCTAGACATGATGACCAAGACTCGGTACGTGGCGGAGATAACTGATCCGAAGATCACTCGCGCAAGTGTGCGGCCTTCCCGATAGGCGTAGCCTAACGTTCGGACAACACCTTTTGATATACCGAGTAAAGGGATGCAAATGCAAAAAGACACTCTTTTTTGGTTTAAAACAATGATGATCCTAAACACGACTTAGACAATGACTAATGACTAGACCTAAATGACACTTTTTTTTATTGACACCCTAGACTCAAACTCGCTCTGATACCAAATTGATGCGGGATGAGACACGGACACGACAAGCTTGCGATCGTCCCTTAACGAGGGAACCGTCGGATGTGCGCGGTTGAGAAACCGGCAATGAGCTAGGGTGATCGGCTCTCTTTTGTGCCCGGATCGGGTCACGGGACGGTCACGTACTCTCTCGCAGCAGCGGTAATGAACATATAAAGCGAGCTAGATATCCCTACACATGCTCTCTAGTAGCGGCATAAACAAATATATATGAAGTAAGCAAAATGCCGAGAAGGGAGCGAAAACGATACCTCCACGCGCTCGGCGTGGGGAAGACGGACCCGGCCGAAACTCGTACTCCCGGGACAATTAATACATAATATTACAGCAAATGAATTACTACCCACTCCATGCAGGGAGGTAATGGGCTACACAACTGGGCCTGGGAGGACCGAATTCGGGTTGACGGGCGGCTTCTCTCGTTGATTCGGCAACACCCGAACACGTGACGGTGGGGCCCACGTGCCGTACGGAGGGACCGTACGGGACCCGGTGTCACCACCGTGGTGGGGACACTTTTGGAAGTGTTCCCTGGGCTGGCGGCACGCTGGTTCACCGGCCGGAGGCCGGGTGGCTCCGATCGGCACCGGTCGGAATAACCGGCCACGGATCTGCCGGTTCTGTTTTCTGGCGCGCGCTCCGGCGAGAACGGGCGCTGCGATCAGCCCCGATGTCGGATCGACACGAGACAGGCGCCGTTGGAAAGCTAACTTCAAATCCTTCAATCTAGGACTACAGATCTGGCCTGGATCTGCATGGATCTTGACTTATGGAATTTCCAAGTTCATATTGTACAGTTCCTGAAATCTTAGGTAAGCAGAGAACTTTCCTTTGGATTGCCTTTGACCGCGAGGTATACCTCCGAATCTGGAGTTGTGTTCTTCAGGAAAGTTGTGGTAAATCAAGCTACGAAACCAGGACTATTTTTGGATCTGGATTTGGGGAAAGCTACGAATTTCTATGATTTTTTCAGTAGCAGTGGGTCGGATCTGGAATTTGGCTGACAACACCGTAGCTTAGGAAGAACACGAATTTCTAAAAATAGATAGAGGGCTGATGAAAAATTAATAAAATTTGTGGAGGTAGGGGGTGATGGAAAGAACTTTCAGTAAAATTTGGAAGGTTTGGACAAATCAAAAAGATGGCCAGAGTTGGGAAACGCAGGGCTACTGTCACTGTAGACAGAGACAAAATAGAACTTGGAATGAAAGATGCACGAAAATGGAAAAATACTAAACGATGGAATTTGGGAGTGAAACTTTAGGTGGAGCTTGGGATACAAGGGAAGAACACACCATAAAAAGTTCAGATCACGAAGAGGCCGTGGCTTATAGCAGGAATTTTGGGAAGAGACCTTTATCCAGCAGGACAGAACATCGAGAACGGTTTCGCGACGGCTCGTAGGCGGCACGAACGGCGGCGGCGGCGGCACCGATGATCACCGGAGGTGGAGGGAAGGAGATATCACTCTAGAATGGGGGTTGGGGATGAAGAAACCAGGGGGAGAGAGAGGAGAGGTCGAAATTCTCCAAGAGAGGGGTTCTTGCACAATGATTTTTTCACTTTCATTAATATTCAAATGGAAAATACAAGTATTTATATCCCTCCAATCTAATCCAATCTCCACCATTGGATCTAGGGATGGGGAATGAATGGCCTAGATTAAATGTTGCCAACACACACAAAAAAAATAAAATAACCCAAGTGGGAGACAAGCTTAACATGGTAGGTAGCCTACCTTAGACTTTTTACTCCCTTTGTCTACCCATGTGGCATTTGGCATTCAACCCTTCTAGATGGACACCTAGGATGGTTGACCAGCCCCACATAGGTGACATGGACCAATGGGAAAGGGCTGAGGGCCCCCTTGCTGGTCCTACTGATAAATTACAAAGAAACCCAAACAATCCGTGGGAATGACGCATTGGCTTATAAAGCCGTACAATTGCGCATATACTTTCTCGTGGATATATAAATAAACTAAAGGACATAAATTCAAAATAAAATGTACATGCTCGGCGTCGATTCCCATCACTTCGTTGTCATGTCGCGCCGTACACTGGCGGACCCGATGTGCAGGTGTGTTCACTGTTAACATAACACCTTGCGTGCGGGGGGGTGGACTTGAGTGAGACAGCTAGACGCCATGTGAGGGAAGTACGTTTTACATACCCTCAACGTATACGAGCCGGTCAACAAGCCACTCAACACACGTTTAGCTCCTCGCGTCCTTGCCAGAAGCCTTGGGGGTTAGGTCCTCGCGCTTGAAGATCTGGTGCTAGCAGTTCATCCCCTGCGTGCTTGCATGCATGCCCCTTGAGTTTCTAAGGGAGATTTTATAGGGAAGTTGAAGGGTCATGGGGGTTTACACGGATTGGATTGGAGGGGGCGATCTGGTCCGCGTAAACCCCCTAAAAAATATATATTTCTATTTTCGGAGTGGGGGATGTAAGTTTACGTAGACCAGACTAGGGGGCCAGTCTGGTCCGCGTAAACCCCCCTAGGGGGGGTTAATGCGGACCGGGTTGGGGCTTCTTTTTTTCATTAAAAAAACCTTTTTTTTTGTTTCTGAGGGTTCACGCGGACCAGACCGGGGGGTTGGTCTGGTCCGTGTAACCCCCCCCTGTGGAGGGGGTTTACGCGAGCTGGAAATGGGGTCTTTTTCCCATGTAAAAAATCTTTTTTTTTAATTTTTTTTGGGGGGGGGGGGTTTACGCGGGGTGGAAAGGGGTTTTTTTTTCTCATTGGCCTATAAACCCATTTTTTTGTCTATTTTGGGCCCATGTTGACTCCGTGTGACCGCAAGAGGACAAATGATATGAGTTGGGACTGGTTGGCTAGCCGCTTATGCACGTGGACCGTGGAGTTGACCTTTGTGATCTCGAGACTGCATCTTGCGAGTTTCTCCACGCTGGTATGTCGTTCGGCCTTTGCACGGAGCTGGGGCCGGATGACAGCGGGACCCACAAAGCTGGGAGGAGGGCGTGGACCCCAAGGGGAGTTCGCCCCCTTGGGCGTGGCCGCGCTTGGGGTGAACTCCCCTCGGGCGGGGTGGCTGTCATGCGGGGTTGGCCCGGGTGACCTCTCGTGGTTGTTTGGCGGTGTCCTTTGAAGGACTTGGGCCGAAAAAGTGCTGGGGTTGACCCGTGGGGGTTTGTTGATGCCCTGTTGTGGGCACCGCTCGCAAGGTGTTCGGGGAAATTCCTGACACACCTCGGGTCGTTGAGCGGCTTGGGTAGTGGGCTAGCGGGCCTCGTGTTTGGCCCGAAGACGAGTAGTATAGCTAGTAGGAGCCATAGGGAGGCACTTCGGGTGCGTGGGCGCAGCCTCTGTGGTATATGCCGCGTTGTAAGGCGGGTTGATCGGCGGCCCCGGGTTGGCCCAGGAGTTGAAAGTAAACGGCTTGTCGCCGCATGTCTGAGGGTCGGGGGTGGCCCCAACTTACTGGAGGGTTGCCGTTGGACACGGCTAGGGTGTTTGAGCCATGGGTTGGCCCCCGGCTTGTTGTAGAAAGGCTGGAATATACGCGCCCGCGAGGTGCTCGCGAAAATTCCCAGCACATGTGCATGGGCCGCATGAGGGTGTTATGGGCCTCCAAAGCCCGTGGTTGACTAGGATGGGTCTTCCTTTGACTCCAGAGGGCTAAAGGGAAGCATCTTGGGGATAGACCCCGGCCTCATTGCTGGATGCCACTTGTCGTGGCGTGTAGTCAGGGTGCCCCGGGTTGGCTCGGGTGGCTTGGTTGAAGGCGGGTAACTCCGTGAACTGGGTGATCGGGGGTGGCCCCAATCAATTGTTGATGATGTCGTTGGTCACGGTAAGCTGGTTATGTACCTTGATTGGGCCTGGTGTGTCGTAGAAAGGGCTGGGTAAGCAACGCCTTAAAGGTGTTTGGGGAAATTCCTGAGCCCTCATTTCTTGTTATTTTTCTGGGAAAACGTCTGGCTAAACAAATGCCCCCCACGGGGCGTGCGTCGGAGGCGGAGACGAGGGCGGATGGCCTGTGAGCTCATCGTTTGCTTCGTTGTAGTTGTATTTTGACACTTCATATGCATTTTTTTGGCTACCTTTCTCATATATATTTCCCCCCGTGTGCTTACCACTTTTTTGTGCAATTATTTTGTAGCTATGGCGATATTCAGTAGAGATGACCAGGCTGAGAGGTGTGCGGCCCATGAGGAGGACCACTGGGTGAGGAGGACCGGGCGGCCCTTACCTCCGTTGGGCCCGCCCATCATCACAGCGGCCAGCATTGGCCAACTTGACTTGGGGCTTTCACTGGTGGCTGAGGGCCCCATTGGTGAGGGCGCGAGTGGGGCAGGAGCTGTGGAGCTGGCCAGGCTCTCTAAGACTGGTGGGATTTACACCTATGACCGCTCGGGAGGCTACCCGAGAGAGTTCCCTCTTGACCGGCATCCGTTTGAGTTCATGAGGAGCTTCGTCCCAACTGGTGTAGAAGACGGAGATCCTTCTGTTGTTGGAGAGCACCGTCGGTTGGAGCGGGCCATTTTGCTGGGTAGGGATAGCCTTCATGGGGCCGCCTTCTACAGCTTCCCGAGCTTTTCTACAGATTTCTGGAGGTGATGATAGTTTCCCAGTGTGGATTGCTTGGGCTTCTTCAGTAGAGCGGACCAGTTCGGGGTCAGTGTTGGAGCTCTAGGTCGTGCTTCTTGGGACCTGCACGGCCACCACCGGGTCGAGACTGAGGGAGCAATGGGGCTGGTGTTAGAGCCATCAGGGATGCAGTTTACTGGTGAGGGATTTGACGATCATAGTCTGCTAGATGGGATCCTTCGACAGACAGTCGTGAGCTGGTACGGCCGCTGGGCAGTGATCTCCTCACATCGATACCACCATGGTGTGACTGAATGGCTGATGGGCATCGTGCACCACTACAGGGTGCTTCTCGACTGTGCAGGGATCAGATATGCAGTGACAGCGGCGCTGTATGGGTACCCCTGCTACACGGGGCTGGTTCAGGCATTGGCAGAGCGCTTCAACCGCCGGTGGAGCACAGCGGTGACGGTAGAGGGGGAGACCTCACTAGAATTGTGGTCTCTCTTCTGGATTTCAGGCTTGCCAATCAGCGACGAGGGTTATGAGGAGGTGGTGCTAGATGACCTCCATCGTAGTCACACTAACGGGCAGGGCCGGTACCTGGTGTCTCACAACTACATGTACTTGCTGAAGACTTGGAGAGACTTGGCCCTGGTAGAGAGAGAAAAGGCCGCACATACTCCGAGGGTGCCTCTGAAGGCATGGGTCCGTCATTTCTACAACGGGCCATTTTGCTTCTACCAAGAGTTCCCGCGAGATCAGACCCCATGAGAGGAGTATACGGAGGTGGAGCTGCGGTTCCGGAGCTACTCCTGATATATCTACGCACCGCGAGAGGGGTGGAACCCCCACGGGCTGCCGGACGTGACTTACTTGGCTGCATGTCTGGCTTACTGGCTGGCGACCTTTGTGGTTCTCCATGGAGAAGATAGTCTACTACGGGCCGAGCTACTGTGGCCTACATGTTTGCTGGCAGAGGGTCGGAGGCTGGCGTTGGCTCCTGCGGCGTAGGCCAACATCTACCACGGGTTGGGGGTGCTGTCAGTACACCCTGCACCACGTGAGCGGAGCTTGCTTCTGCCGATCCACTACCTTAGTGTGTGGGCCAGTTTACTTTTCCCTAGGCTGGTGACGAGGACGATGATGGCAAACCCGGTGGCCCCTTACTATTCAGCTTCACAAGTCAGCCGGATGGAGACGCAGCAGTGCAGCTAGAGGGAGCCAGGAGGGCCCGGTCCTACTTGCCAGGCAGAGGCGAGGATGGGCTCCCATTTGACTATGGATCGAGAGGCTTTCGACTGGTTCTAGTGCTGTCGAGCGACGGGGCGGCCTACGCCTTACCACATCAGCAGGAGTCGGACGCTTCAGCGTACACAGAGTGGGTGATTAGCACTCGACCGACAGTGATGGCACTACACCGGTCTGTTACGCACGTTCTGGAGCCCTACTACCCGCACTGGTTTGCCCAAAATTTTAGGTATGACTAGGCGATCCCGCTGAACCAGGAGTTTCCTGTGGCGGGCCGATTGTACAAGAGCCGGGATAGCCATCTGGTAGCAGCTGCATGGTGGGACTTATCTTGCCGCGGGGAGCCAGAGTAGTTACCGACCCCAGTGTTTGATCACCGTGGGAGGTTCGACGTCCATTATGCTAGGTGGTGGTTCGAGCACAATCACCTGTATCGCCAGAAGGCCTCAACGATTCGGAAAGCTGAGTAGGGTCTACTTCTGCGGGAGGATCAGCCTCTTATCTCACTGGACATCGAGTACCTGAGTACCCGCTTCTCCCAGATTCGCAGGGATGTTGAGCGGCTTGCATCGCATCGGCCTCGAGATGGTCAGGCTTCCTTGTCGTCCGGACGAGGTTACAGTGGGGCCATCAAGCCCCTGAGGCTGGTGTAGGCGGGGCCTACCACTGCTGGTGCTGGGGCGTAGCTGTCGAGGATGCTGAGGACTTGGTGTGTCACGCCCTGAGCGCGGAAGGAACCCGGTACGCGTGACGAGTTTATATCAATCATGTCAATCAGAGCAAACAAAGAGTTCGATACATAGACAGAGTACGCAAAAAGGCAAGATAAATAATAACCAAAATTTTAAATTTCCACATTAATACCAATATCCCAAAACGACAATAATTCAAATAACCACAAGATAATGACCCATAATGACCACAAGGCTACAAGCCTTAACAAGTTCCACAACTAGACCCAACATAACTGAGAACTGCAAGGGCAAACGACTCAAGAAATCAAAGAGACACGACTAGACGACAGCTTGATGATCGGTGGCTCTAGCTCTCTTCACTCGGTCTCATTCCCATCCGATTGGTTGTCGCTATCCGAGTTACCTGAAAAATGTTGGAAAGAAACTGGGTGAGCGAACACTCAGTAGGAATTATATCTCTATTCCAGACATTTCTTTAAGTAATTAACCAATCAATTAACGTTGCATGCTTATGTATGCAAGAACATTAGAGAATACTGAGAAAGGAAATATCAAGAATATTGCACTTAATTCATGGGGAAATAAGCAAGTAATATCAAGTGTACAAGAAAGTAATATCAAGTGTGCTGAGCAAGTGTTAACAAGTCGAGTCACAAGAATTGGCTATTTCATTCAAGTACTTCCCATGTCGGGCCACGCAAGTCACGCATGTCATGTCAAGTAATATCAAGCACTAAAGAGATTGTGGAATGTCATAAATCAAGCTAGTCATGCACTTCGGTGCAATGCCACACCGTGATCAATATAGCTCCCATGGGCACCAGTACTTTCGGGTGCTCCTCCCAGGACTAGATCGGGCCTTATATGCGCAGGCATTGGGTCATGTAAAATTTATTTAGACATCCACTATAGTTTATAGCCAATGAAATTTCAAAGGAATAAACCTTCGTAAGATAATAAGGTAGATTCACGGAATTTGGATTTCAAGGATAGAAATTCATGTAGGGATGACTTATGTATAAATCTGAGACATAAGAAAATCTGGGAAAATGACGTCCATCATAGTCACCGCCAATTCAGAATTCGCGTCCACCATTGTGGTCGCTCATTCTGGGAAAAAGTTACAAGCACGAAGAATTGGCGTCCGTGCACTCTGTCGCCCATTCAAATTGGCGTCTACTTTCCTGGATGCAATTTTCAGAAAGTGACTAATTCCTCAAAAGAGGTCATAAATAGCTCTCTATGAGGGCTAGTTCGTCATGTTTCTTCAGAGGGACATGACTGTGACTCGATGTATAGGGTTTTTATCGTACAACATGCTCGGTTGCCTTGAGAGAATCAAAGGCTTGCGTAGACTTACGGAGGTCTCTATGATGAAATCACCAGTCCGAAGGAAGGAATATCTCGCGGAGGGCTCAAACATTACTGAGAGTTGAGGGGTATACGATAGAAACCAAAACCTGGACTCCATCTACGGATGTAAGATGAGAGTGCCTAGAAACCCACGGTTAAGGGTTAAAAACAGACGAGCAGGAAATTGGCGTCTCACACGTTAGGCGCCCATTCAAGAATAGGCGTCTCCCTGAAGAGGCGTCAATTCACAATTTTTCGAAATTCAAAATACGTTAATAGAAATGCGCGTCTGGTATAGCATGCGCTCATTCATATATGGGCGTCAATCTATTCCGACGCTCATTCTTTATTGCCAGTATTTTATTAAATAAAAAAAAGAATTTACGTCTATTTTAGAAGACGCTCATTCAAAATTTTCATTAAATAACTCCATAATTAGCATCTATATAGGCAGACGCTCATTCCTTATTTCTAGCCTTTTATTAATAAAACAAGAATTGACGTCTGTTGGGGCAGACACTCATTCTTCATTTGTCTGTAAGCGTAATACAGTTCTTTAGGGTATGAATAGTGTCGGTTTCATGTGTATGGGGAATATCAGAGAACTATCAACATGGTCAGGTAGAGAAAAATACTAGGAATCAAAAAATATATTTTATGTGAATTTTAGATACATGGTTTGATATATATGGATTTTTAAACATGAGTGATTTATTAATAGCATGTTAAAATTGGCGTCGGTGGTGGCCGACGTTCGTTAAAATAGCGTCAGAACGGGTGGTTGCATATTTCAAAAATAAGCGGCCACGGGGTTGGACGCTAAATCTTTTTATATCAGAAAATGAAATAATGACTGTTGTACCCGGACAATTTCCCCAGCAAAATACCCAGAAATAAAAGTTCGGAAATTTCCTCGAACACCATCAAGGCATGGGCTATCCGACCCCTCCGACAACCCAGTGGGCCAGACCAACGGCCCCGACCCGCTAGCCGAGGTATATGGCGGCATTAGCAATCAATCGGGACCACTCCCGACCCCTAAGTTGCGGACTTTGCCCGCATTTTACACGATGACCCGGGCCAACCTGGGGGCACCCCGACTACGAGCCACGCCACATGGCACTCAGTGAAAAGGCCAGGGGCTTACCCCGGGACGCCTTCTTTCAGCCCTCCAAGGTCAAAGGGAGACCTAAATAGGTCAACCATAGGCTTGGGAGGCCCGAAGCACGTGTATACGGCTCACACACGTGTGTTCGGCATTTTTTCGAACACCTTGTGGGCGTGTATGTTTCAACCCTTCTACACCAACCCACGGGCCACCCCCGTGGTTCCAGCACACTAATTGGGTCCTACAACGACCCCCCAGCAAGCCGGGGCCACCCCCGACCCTCAGACATGTGGCAATGAGCCACTTATCTCTAGCTCTCGGGCTAACCCGAGGTTACCCTGCCAACCGGCCGTACAATGTGGCACGTAGCCCAAGGAATGGCCCACGAGCCTAAAGTGCCTCCCCTTAGCTCCCATGAGCTCCCGTTCTCACCCCAAGGCCGAATCCAAGGCCCACCAGTCACCTACTTGGCCCGTTTGACAACCCGGGGTGTGTCGGGCATTTGCCCGAACACCTTGCGAGCGGCTACTATGACTCAAAGAACAACAGCCCCCACGGGCCATCCCAGTATTCCGGAACCCCGTGTCCTTCAAAGGACATCCCCAGATGACGAAAGAAGACCCCCAAGGGCCATCCCCCATGGTTGTGGCCTTCCTAGGGTCCATTCGCCCTAGGGCGGGGCCGCGCCCCCAGGGGAGGGCGAAATCCCCAGGGGCCGCGCCCTCTCCCCAGCCCGGAGACCCGACGGTCCTCCCCAGTCCCAGTTCGTGCAAATTCCCAATCTCACGGTCTGAGGTTCATGCAAAGTTTCATTCACCGTACCCGTACATGGAAGAATTCACGAAGACGAAGCCCTGGGATTACGTCGAGTCACACACGTCAATCTCTCGGTTTACGTGCACAAGCAGCCAGTCAACCAGTCCAAGCCCGTATCCTTTGTCTTCTTGCATTCAAACTGAGTCAAAGTGGGCCTAATATTAACAAAAAATCAGATTTATAAAGGTGGGGGTCACCCCCCTTCTCTCTCCAACCCAGTCCGCCTAAACCCCCCCTGGGGAGGGGTTTAGGCGGACCAGCCTGGACCCCCAGGCTGGTCCGTCTAAACCCCTTTGGTATTAAAAAAAGATTTTTTAAAATAAAAAAAAGACCCATTTGGTCCGCCCAAACCCCCCCTAGGGAGGGGTTTAGGCGGACTAGCCTAGACCCCCAGGCTGGTCTGCCTAAACCCCACCAAAATAAAAAAAAAGATTTTTCCCCTCCGAAGAGGGGTTTAGGCGGACCAGACCAGCTCTGGTCTGGTCCGCCTAAACCCCATCTCCCCACTCCGTTACACACACAAAAAACACACAAAAAAATACAAAAATAAAATAAAAATGATACTGTTTAGGGGGTTTACCCGGACCAAGTTGAACCCTCAACTTGGTCCGCCTAAACCCCTCCCTCCACCCCTTCAAATTTTTATAAATTCCCCCCCTTAGAAGCTCAAGGGGCAACGGATGAAGGCTTGCACAAGCGAACACTCAGACGGACGAACAAACCCCCCGGCCTAATTGCCACACCCTCGGACTCCCGAGCCTTTTGGCAAGGGTCAGGAACGCGAGAAGACAAGTGCGCGCGCGGTTGGCTTGCTAGTCGGCTCACACACGCCGAGGGTATGTCACGCGTACTTCCCTCACGCGGTGTTTAGCCGTCTCATACCAAGACCATCCCCGTTGCACATAAGGCGACTATGCCAACGGCAAATACACCCACATCCCGGGTTTGCCCGTGTATGCCAACTTACGACGGTGACAAAGTGCACTTCATAATGCCATGTCGGACCCCGACACGGAATCGCGTGCCTACCGTTCACCCCCCAGCCGGCCGTTGGCCCCTCAGATTAACAACTCGAGCCCAGTTGGACCTCTGGCCCGGGAATCATAGTCCCGGGGCTGACCTTGACTCCCCAGCATGACGACACTCGCCATCCGAGACCCGGACCCGACCGCTCACCTCGAGCCACGCCCGTCCTCCACCAGGCGCCAGTCCATGTCCGATTTGGCCACCAAGGCAGTTGGACCCACACCAATCCCTCTGTAAAGAGTTCCTGTAAAACACGTGGATATCCGCTATGTTACGCAATGACCTGGGGACCAACCCATGTGTCAGAATTGTCCCGCAGCTTGCGCCAGTTGTACTTTGGCCACTTAGGCCCATTTGTAAAGCCCATGCGGCCCATCATAAAGCCAGTGAAATAGAAGTGCCCGCATTCGGGCCCCTAGCTCCCTACTTACACCGTTCGTCATGTGTGCCCAACTTCCTAATCCCAGTCAATGCCACTCAGTCGAAAGTGCACCCACAGCTGCAGAATGCTCCCGGCCCTCTACCCACGGCTTCAGGCATATATACAAACTTCTTTTCAGCTCGGAACGAAGGTGTTCAGATTCAATCCGATGTAAATAAACACCAGTTGCTTGCGGCCAATGGGGAAAGATGTCCAGTACATGATTCCTACAATCGCCTACGCACTCGCACCCGTGGAACCCCTTCTCTCCACGTGTCGCCCGATCGCCCGAGCCCACGTGCCACGCCCTGGTGGCGCTTCCCCGGTCAACCCTTGTTCCATGGGTGATTGTTGAGAAATCGACTGGCACTTCCGCACCCTGTCCGGTTAACCTGTACTCTTACATTCCCGTGCCATTCGACCCTTTTCGACTTTCCGTAAAAGGAGAGTGCCCGATACCGCCGTGAGAGGCATGCAACTATAAGGAGTATACCCGAGATATATCAAACTCCCGTGTTTTCCTTCCCCGCTGTAACCCTTCCTTCACCCCGGTCATTCGGCATAAAAACCCGCGCAACAGAGAGGATGGCACGCCCGGTGGGATGTCTCCCGCCTTCCTTCTTTTTGCTGAAGAAAAGCCTATGCTAGCCCTGAAGCCTTGGTGCCCTTTCCCTGTCCTTGCAGGAGAGGCAGAGGAGGGTACTCGCACGCGCATTCTCTAGTAGCTTCCGGTCCGCGTTCTGACCGACGGACCACGCTCGGCGACTGTCAGCAACCGTCACCTTCGCAGCACTCATCGCTCCAGCAACCATGGCGGCCGTCACCTACGGTCCCAACGTCATCGCCACCCACGCCCGGGTGGGTTACTTGGAGACGCCAATTGCTTTTGGCAGCTTCGCCCCAGTCATCGAATCACCCTACTTCTTGGGCATGATCCTTGTGGCTGCTCCTCAGCCAACCCCAGTTTCTCCATTGGCTCCTGTGGCCGATGTGCCACGCGCACCTCCAGTACCGGTGTCTCGCCTTTGCGCCAGGCACCGGACCGCCACCACTGGCCCATGCAGGGTCCCCAGATCAACACTAACCTGGGTAAGCGTTACCTCCCGGGGCCAGTCTTGTCCGATCTCCGACATGGGCCCCGCGCCCCGGACTTCGGTCACTATCCCAGCATCCTCCTCGGGTTTCCAACCTCGAGCCGTAGCAAAGCTGGCACCCAACACGGACTCCCAGCCCCGGGTCCATGACTTCCCAGCATCCTCCTCGAGTTTCCAACCTCGAGCCGTAGCAAAGCCGACACCCAACACGGGCTCCCAGCCTCGGGTCCACGGCTTCCCAGCATCCTCCTCGGGCTTCCAACCCCGAGCTGCAGTAAAGCCGACACCCAACACTGGCTCCCAGCCCCGGGTCCACGGCTTCCCAGTATATTCCTCGGGCCTCCAACCCCGGGCTGCCCGAGGAAGGTGTTGACGGCGTCGCTTCCCGGTGCAAGAGTGTCATCTTGAGCATCGGCAACACTCCTATCGGCACGGGCAAAGGCTTATACCCAGGTCACCCAGTCATCAACTCCCGGCGCGGGTCTCATACCCCGGGGGCCGATTCCAATACCTCTGGCTAACAGCTTCACGCTGCCAATCACTCTGGGCCGGGTTTTCTCGTCTACCATATTGGGGCGGAGTCTTCCTCAGCTCCTCCGAAGAAGCGTCGCCATAGCCGCAGAGGCAAGCGGCTCGCTGCTGCAACCAGCAACTCCGGCAAGACTGTTCTTGTCGGTGACTTGCGGATCCGTCTTGATGGGGGTGAACCAATCATACCCCAGGAACGGACCGTTTCCACCATCCCCACCTCCAATCGTTTGGACCTCTTGCGGCAAACACGAGAGGATGGGGCGAAGCTCACAGGAGCGGGTTCCTCGGCAACAGCCCGGGGGCACCCACTACAGCCCGACACACGGCCTCCCGAGACAACTCGTCGGAAGAGTGGCGACAAGGGAGACCAGCAACCCGACTTGAGAAGAATCTGGGTCACCCCAGAGGAAGCTCAAGCCGTTCGAAGGGCGCGTATCAGGAACCCCCTGCGAGCACTCAGACGCGGCATCATACGGGATGCGACTGGCCTCACAGTAGCATCGTCTGGCGATGCCCAGTCATCTAATGTCCCCTGCACAAGCAAGCGGAGGCAAGGGCAAGCCCGAGCCTGAGCCCGAGCCCTCCGGCAACCTGTCCCGGACTCTCCTCCGACTGATATCGGGAGTGAGCCCCCTCTGCAACGCACCTCGGTCTTTGACAAACTAGGGGCGCCTATCCGCCGAGAGCGGCACCCGCGTAGGAAGCGGACGGCCCGGTTCATCAATGATGCAGTTCGAGTGTTCGCGTGCTACACCACCGGACACCAGCCGGACACCCAATCTGATGATCTAAACCAGCCTCTATCCCACTTCAGGAGGCCGCGCCATCAGGCTCTGCCACCTCCCTCAACTGGTCACATCGGCACTTCTACTGGACCGCAGGCGTCAGAACACGCGGAAGAAGTTCCGGTGGAAGACTGCGACCCTCCTCTCAATGCAGAGCCGGTGAACAATGATCCTCCTGCGAATGAGGCTCAAGAAGTGACCCTCGACACTTTCATGAAGGAGAACCAGCATCTGAAGGCCCTCCGGCAAGATCTCCTCCAAGAATGGGACCTTCATCCTCAGCAACTAGCTAGGCCCCAGGCCGAGGCACTTGCATCGCCAGCAGCCCGCGATGCTGCCAACACTTCAGCGGTGATTGCCCAAACCCCGTTGGAAACTGGGTGTGGCACGCCCCCGGTTGAGGCCTAACCACGAGCCTCCAATACGCCAGTGCTGGAAAATCTCCTATCGCAACGCCAGATGATTGAGCGTATTGTCGAGACAAAGCTCGCTCAGTATGGTGAAGGGGTTGTCACAGTAGATCTCTATAGTGTACCCTACCCACTTCATCACCAGCTGAAAAAGCTTCCCCCAGAGTACGCCAAGCCCCCGAAGCTACAAAAGTTTGACGGGCAGGGGTCGCCACATGAACACTTGGCCTACTATGTTACGGCCATGGGCGAGTTAGCGCTGGACGAATCATATCTCCTCCGCTACTTCGCTAATTCGCTCACGGGAACGGCCTTTCAATGGTATTCCCGCCTGAAGCTCAGCTCAGTGATCGACTGGGCGGATCTCCAGAAGAAATTCCTCGACCGCTTTCAAACAGGTGAGCGAAAGGTCTCCCTAGCCGAACTATGTTCTCTCTGGCAGAAAAAGGACGAGGGTGCCCTCAACTTCATCAAAAAGTGGCGAGACCTCAGCATGAGGTGCATCAATGCACCTGCTCAGGAGGACGCCATCACCATATGTCGTCGAGGTCTGGCGGCCGAGGTCAGTGAATAGCTTCTCGGCACCAATATTAAAGGCTTCGACCAACTCAATTCGGCAATCGTCGAAATAGAGATGTTCTTCGCCGATAACCTGAGCTACACTGCAGCAAAGGGTAAGCAAGTGCGAGAACGCCAGTCCGGTAAGGAGGTGAATATCATAGAGTTCACCCCTGCTGCTAAAGCCAGTAAGGAGGCCGAATCCAGCAACTCTGACAAAAAGCCAACAGACAAGCCGGCCGTTCCCTCCTTCTCGGAGCGTACGAAGACACCCTTCTCCTTCAAAAAGGAACATACGAAGATGCTCTTCGACCTCGGCATGGTCCAGAAGATTGTCGAGCTACCAGAAATCCGCAAGCCGGACGAGGCCCTGAAGAACGACGATCCCAGTTATTGCCTGTATCATCGCATGCTGGGTCACTCAATTGAAGATTCTTACGTCTTCAAGACTCAGGCGCAGAAGCTGATCCGAGACGGCCTTGTCAAAATGAAGTGCGGTCTCATCGATCCCCCGCAACCACATACGTGGACCAGGCCGGCTAAGGCAGTACGCGTGGCTCACCACTCAGCCAATGTCATCCACATGATGGCCGCATTTTCTCTCTCTGATGACGAGTCAGAGGAGCCCAGCGCCAGTCAAAGGGGACGTTCGATCTGGTATCCGGGGTGGAGGCCCTAACATGATCAGAGACCTCTCTCCTTCCACAGGGAGAGAACTCGGCGACCCTTCGATATCCTCGTCGAGAGGGGGTAAATCATGCCTCGCGACACACCTGCTAACTACACTCATTGGGACCATAGCCACCCTCGATACTGCCCCTTCCACGCCAGAATTTGCCACCCGATCGAGTCCTGTGAGGAAGTTCAACACCTCATCCAGGAACAGATCCAATGGGAGCAGATCGATGCGGAGACTTGACAGGCTTCGGCAAGCTGTCGAAGACACCCTGAGCACTGTCAGGAATGTGCCAGAGTGGCCAGACTCTCCTAAAGAGAATGGGCATGGGCTACCTTACCAGCATCCTCCAGAATGGCTCAAGTTTCAGACCGACAACCAAGAGGCGCTCGAGCGATTGCGAAGACGTAGAGAGCAGGACGCCAGTCAAGAGACGGAGCTGACCAACTTCCCGGTCAACGTCATCCATTCCTCTGCTCTGTTGGCCCCTTCGGGCTTACAGATGTCAGCACCTAGCCAGCCAATCCCAGCCACTTCGGCTGTGAGGCGGCGGTCCTGGCGGGAGCTAGAGTCTCTCCCTTTCCCTGAATAAGATACCGCCAGGCTCCTCTGGGTCCTTCTCGGTCGAGAGGACGTTCTGGTGGGCGAGACGACGACGGGCTCTTCAGCTCTCTCTCGTCGCCCCCCCCCGTCCTATCTCCGTCTCTGGCGTCCGTGGATAGGAAGGGAAAGCAAAAGCAGGGTGAGGTCCCATGATGGGGACATCACCTCCCATGCCCACGTTCACAGCTCGTCTCCTCGCCCCGGTTGCATCCTGCATGGTCTAGTTATTTAATTTTGAGTCCTATGTAATTTTTATTTGAGTCATTTGATGTATTTTCCCTTTTATTTGAGTCATGTTCCTAGGTCTTGTGTTTATTTCCCTAAGTTTGAGTGTCATTAGGTTGTCTAGTTAGCTATTGGGCCCAATTCATTGAGCTTGGCCCAAGGGCTCCCCCCACCCCCTCAGTTATTTGTCATTGAGTCAATTGTCACGGTCTTATTGTAAAATGTGGGTTGCCTATATATAGGGCCCCATTCCCCCTATTTCAAGGTAATGAATCAATGAATGAAAAACTTACCATTTTGGGAGTTCAAACTTCTTATCTAGTGGAGAGATTCCATTATTTGGGTGAGAGACCCTAGGGGAGAGATTCCCCACCCATCCCTCTCTTAATTTCTCTCTTTCACTCTCCTTTCTCTCTCCTCCACACCCAATTTCGAAAATTTTCTCTCTCCTCCCCTCCCAACCACCTCCACCCTCCCACCTACCTCCATTAACTCCTCTACAACTTCCCACAAGCCATCATTACTTCCCCCTAGTCCCAATAGACCCTCCACCAATCCACACCCCACCCTCCAACCCCCAACTACCCATCCCCTTCCCCAAGCAGCCCTCCACCTTCCCAAGGCACCTCTTCCCATCCCCAAGACCACCATTGATCACCCCACATTAAAGGAAATTCAAACTCACATTCCCTCCACCCACTTGTGCCCCCCTCACCTTCCCCCTTCTCCCTCCAAGCCCAAATTCGTAGCTCCTCCTCCTACCACCTGTTAGACCCCCTTCCAGACCCTATTCTCCCCCCCCCCCCCACACCTTGGAACACCCCCTCCTAGACCCCCTCACAGCCAGGGTTCTCCCCACACTCATCCACCTCCATTTCCCCTCCCATATACCCCATTTCCCCCCATCATCTTCAACCTCCAGTTTTCAGTTCGCAGGCAGCAGAAGAGTAGCAGTTTGCAGAGGCGACCCCGATCACATCCCAGTGAAGCTGATGGCCCAAGAGGTATCCACGAAAGTGTCTACCGGTCTTCTTCACAACGGCGGTGGTTTCATTTCCATCCGAGCTCCGTGCTGTCCGGGAGATTCGTTCTCCCACAACTGCACAGAGCTGCCCCTGCTGAGCATTTGAACCAGAGTAGAAGCTTTACCACGACGAACCTCGGAAGAATCAGGCCAAGCGTTCTTCTGTAAAGTTGTTCCTCGTCCTGTCTACTTTCAGAATCAAGAAGCAGAACTTCGATCGACGTCCGTGGGCCAGAGTTATCAATTTTCTCCCTCGGGTACGCGGTTCTGCTTCCCACAGTCTGCACCGACCTATCACCCTTGTTCAGAATCCAATGGTCTTCTCCGGCATCGTTTGGCTTCCCCGCCAGTTCTGCTGCGAAGAGGACTTGTCCACGGTTCCAACAACTCTTACGGTTCTTGATTCTGAGTCCGGGAGCTGTCGGGGCATCCTCTTCTTTCTGCTATTGGAAACCTGAAGCTATCAGTCTGAGAATCTGCCACCCTGTTCGAGCCTCCACCCAGACCAGTATCGGCGCCAGAAGAAATCAACAAAATTCTGAAGTCATCCTGATCCAGTTACGAAGATTTCCCCACTAGTCCCGTCATCATCAAAAATCAGGAGAGGTCACAGAGATGCGATCTTCGACTGCTGGTCCCTGATTCCAGAACATGGACAGATTCGGCATCGGCTTCCTTTCATCACTTCTAGCTCGAATTTCCCTCCCCGCTTGGCCGACTGAAGGCCCCTCCCTATGAGGAGGTAGTGTTTGGATGTAATCATCATCTTCCCTTCCCCACGATCTCCCCCCTTACATGGGGTGTAGTGTTGTAACAATTTGAGCAGGTCAAGCTACCCCGACGTGGCGTGGGGGGATACACCCGCCTCCCCGCTCGACCTCGTCTCAGAGCGGGACCGGTTTCTTCAAACCGGTCGAGTAAGTGCTCTAACCTAGCTCCATTTTGTGCTTGTTCTTTCCAATATTAGTTCATAAACTCCGCTGGCCGTGAGAGTGAGAGCCCGATCCTTGAACTCCTTGCTTCAAGAGATCACCGTGGGGTGAGGAGTGTAACCCGTGCCTTGGCACCTCGTCGGCTCCCTTGAATTGGGCAGCCATACCCTTGGGGAAATAAATCTTGGCCTTGCTGGCCCTCTACCAGCAAGGGCCCAGCCCACACAACCTCCACTTGGCATTGCCAAGTTACCCCGGGTCTTGGTGAGCATCGGGTGAGCGGTTGCCAATATCGATCCGTTTGATTGCAAATTGTGCTTGTTCATTTTGGTCCAAGGGTGTGTCACATCAAATTGGTATCAGAGAAAGTCATTGACTTGTCTCTATCAAGTCAAGTCCTAGGGCATGCTTGCATTCTTGTCCGAACCGTGCATTGTCAACCCATCCTTGTTAACGTTGAGTCTTGGGTCACATGGCCCCTCTCCCAATCATATCCCATGCATGCTTACCTAATGGAGAGCCCGTAGAAATTGATTTCATTGACCTAGAATCTGAAAATTGGGTGTCCCCTGATATCATTACTCTCTTTGTAGGACCGGACAT
Organism: Amorphophallus konjac; assembly: GCA_022559845.1. NCBI lineage: Eukaryota > Viridiplantae > Streptophyta > Magnoliopsida > Alismatales > Araceae > Amorphophallus > Amorphophallus konjac. The sequence goes on from CM040128.1 coordinate 212,431,615, forward strand.
ATTGTGCACAATGGAGACCAAGTCTTTATTGAAATCCATAAATGGTTCGGGAAGACTAAGTATTTGGATGGGGCTTGGTGTCAAAAGGGAACATTGGCGGGTCCATGTATAATCCTAGGTAAGAAATGGTTAGATGAAAGGAATGCCGACATCGACCCAACACGTCGGACTTGCCTAGTGCATCCGCCACACCTTTCGGGAACCTTTAAATTCAACAACCTTGTATTCTCCCACCCGCGGGAATCCCGCCCTTGTTCACCACCCCGGGTGCACCATACTCCGGCCATCATCACCCCACCATCAAAGAACCTTCCCACTCCATTAGCTTTGGAAGAAGTAGTCCACCCACTTTACCACATGAAGACAAATACCTCTCGGGAACCTATCCCCTCCATGGAGAGCACCCATGTCCCAATTGAAGAGGAAGCCTCGCACGAGGATCTTCACCCTCCACCACCCCCTCTAGATAAGGCCGAATTCATCTTGGAAGAGTCCCTTATTAGTTGGCTAAAGAAGAGCCCAATAAGAGAGATCACGGCCCACGATTGCCTTCCCATAAAGGAAAACCTTCCCATAGTGCACATCTCCTCCTATCACACCATAATCCAAACATCATACCAAGTGGAAACCTTAAAGGACCTTCTCAAGGTCTTAGCTTGGCAATATGAGTTGACCAGCTTGTTGACCCCCATGGCTCACCAATCTAGGAGCCTTGACCTCCTACACCTTTGTGTCGGGTCTATCACCTCGGTTTGCACCATTGGTTGCTACACTAGCGACCTCCTTCTATTCCTCCCCACACCCGATGAGCCCGACCTTCTCCTCAATTTGGAGCTTCTTATATCAGGTGGAAAGTCAAGCCCTCCCCTCATGGCCGACCCACTCACAAAGAACTTCGGCCCAATTATCTCATTAGAGGAGGATGACCCACCACCACTTGAGGATCTTGAGGACATAGGGCCCCTCCCCCTCGATAACCCTTTTTATGATCCCTTTGATCCCTTCCAATGGGGGTCAAAGAAACCATGGGACCCAACCACCTTATCCACCACCCATCTTTCCCTATCCCAACCCACCATGTTTGACCCAATCCACCCCATCTAGACCCGGGTTACACCTTGGGAGCCATGACCTTGGACCACATATCCCTAGGTAATAAGGTTGTGCCCCACCCCATGATGACCACCTTCTTAGATCCATTCGATCCTTTCCAATGGGAGTTCAAAGGTTGTCCCACACCTGTACACATGGAAGTCACTTTGGGGAAAAGTATGCATACGTCTAGGCTTTCCACATCCCTTGGCATAAACACTATGTTGGGTCCATTCATTCATATCACCCACATGTCAAGTAGAAAGCATGAGTGGTCCAAATTCGGATGTAGTGGTCCACCTTCACTCATCAAGAGTCGTAGGCATGATAGGAGTATTCATGGATGTCCGGGTCTCCCAGCATTTGTCACCCCCATGCATGACCGGATCACCTATGGATGCCCCGGTCCTCCCCATTCCATCAAAGTCTTCTTGGCGTCAAAGCATGATTGGTCTACTTTTGGTTGCCCAGGTCCACCCATCACCCCTAGAATGTCAACATTCACAAAATTGTATGAAAGCCTTTGCAAGCACATAAGCAAGGAAAATGAGATCTATAAGAGGCAGGCTGACTCCCTTCGGCGTCACCAAGAATTCTACGTGGGTGACTTTGTGATGGTGAGGAAGGAGAGGCTCTCCCCGGGAGTCATCTCCAAATTGAGGCTTCGTGGGGCTGGTCCCTTCCAGGTCCTGAGGTGCATTGGTGCTAATGCCTGTGAGTTAGATCACCCCGAGGAGTATGGAGTGAGTCCCACATTCAATGTAGCTGACCTAGTGCCATATAAGGGACCCACGGTGGTACCTAGTGAGGATATTGAGCCTATTCCCTCCGTTGAGAGAGCACCCACCCGTGAGGAGAGTCCACCAGCCAAGAGAGCCCAGCGTGAGCGCATTGAACGAATATTGGATGAACAAGTCACTACCACCAGGAGCAAGGTATACGAGCGCTATCTCGGCAGGTGGATGGATCGGTCTCGTTCGGAAGACTTGAGGGCAGTACCACTTCTACACCCTCCAAGGAGGGAAGGACACTTACTCGATGGAGTCGAGTTCTCCGCACCCCGGGAGTATGATGGGGACATCACCTCCCATGCCCACGTTCACAGCTCATCTCCTCGCCCCGGTTGCATCCGGCATGGTCTAGTTATTTAATTTTGAGTCCTATGTAATTTTTATTTGAGTCATTTGATGTATTTTCCCTTTTATTTGAGTCATGTTCCTAGGTCTTGTGTTTATTTCCTAAGTTTGAGTGTCATTAGGTTGTCTAGTTAGCTATTGGGCCCAATTCATTGAGCTTGGCCCAAGGGCTCCCCCCCACCCGCTCAGTTATTTGTCATTGAGTCAATTGTCACGGTCTTATTGTAAAATGTGGGTTGCCTATATATAGGGCCCCATTCCCCCCATTTCAAGGTAATGAATCAATGAATGAAAAACTTGCCATTTTGAGAGTTCAAACTTCTTATCTAGTGGAGAGATTCCATTATTTGGGTGAGAGACCCTAGGGGACAGATTCCCCACCCATCCCTCTCTTAATTTCTCTCTTTCACTCTCCTTTCTCTCTCCTCCACACCCAATTTCAAAAATTTTCTCTCTCCTCCCCTCCCAACCACCTCCACCCTCCCACCTACCTCCATTAACGCCTCTACAACTTCCCACAAGCCATCATTACTTCCCCCTAGTCCCAATAGACCCTCCACCAATCCACACCCCACCCTCCAACCCCCAACTACCCATCCCCTTCCCCAAGCAGCCCTCCACCTTCCCAAGGCACCTCTTCCCATCCCCAAGACCACCATTGATCACCCCACATTAAAGGAAATTCAAACTCACATTCCCTCCACCCACTTGTGCCCCCCTCACATTCCCCCTTCTCCCTCCAAGCCCAAATTCATAGCTCGTCCTCCCACCACCTGTTAGACCCCCTTCCAGACCCTATTCTTCCCCCCCCCACACCTTGGAACACCCCCCTCCTAGACCCCCTCACAGCCAGGGTTCTCCCCACACTCATCCACCTCCATTTCCCCTCCCATATACCCCATTTCCCCCCATCATCTTCAACCTCCAGTTTTCAGTTCGCAGGCAGCAGAAGAGTAGCAGTTTGCAGAGGTGACCCCGATCATATCCCAGCGAAGCTGATGGCCCAAGAGGTATCCACGGAAGTGTCTACCGGTCTTCTTCGCAACGGCGGTGGTTTCATCTCCATCCGAGCTCCGTGCTGTCTGGGAGATCCGTTCTCCCACAACTGCACAGAGCTGCCCCTGCTGAGCACCTGAACCAGAGTAGAAGCTTTACCACGACGAACCTCGGAAGAATCAGGCCAAGCGTTCTTCTGTAAAGTTGTTCCTCGTCCTGTCTACTTTCAGAATCAAGAAGCGGAACTTTGATCGACGTCCGTGGGCCAGAGTTATCAATTTTCTCCCTCGGGTATGCGGTTCTGCTTCCCACAGTCTGCACCGACCGGTCACCCTTGTTCAGAGTCCACTGGTCTTCTCCGGCATCGTTTGGCTTCCCCGCCAGTTCTGCTGCGAAGAGGACTTGTCCACGGTTCCAACAACTCTTACGGTTCTTGATTCTGAGTCCGGGAGCTGTCGGGGCATCCTCTTCTTTCTGCTATTGGAAACCTGAAGCTATCAGTCCGAGAATCTGCCACCCTGTTCGAGCCTCCACCCAGACCAGTATCGGCGCCAGAAGAAATCAACAAAATTCTGAAGTCATCCTGATCCAGTTACGAAGATTTCCCCACTAGTCCCGTCATCATCAAAAATCAGGAGAGGTCACAGAGATGCGATCTTCGACTGCTGGTCCCTGATTCCAGAACATGGACAGATTCGGCATCGGCTTCCTTTCATCACTTCTAGCTCGAATTTCCCTCCCCGCTTGGCCGGCTGAAGGCCCCTCCCTATGATGCGGGACGGGTGTCCGCACCACCCTATGAGGAGGTAGTGTTTGGATGTAATCATCGTCTTCCCTTCCCCACGATCCCCCCCTTGCGTGGGGTGTAGTGTTGTAACAATTTGAGCAGGTCAAGCTACCCCGACGCGGCGTGTGGGGATACACCCGCCTCCCCGCTCGCCCTCGTCTCCGTGCGGGACCGGTTTCTTCAAACCGGTCGAGTAAGTGCTCTAACCTAGCTCCATTTTGTGCTTGTTCTTTCCGATATTAGTTCATAAACTCCGCTGGCCGTGAGAGTGAGAGCCCGATCCTTGAACTCCTTGCTTCAAGAGATCACCGTGGGGTGAGGAGTGTAACCCGTGCCTTGGCACCTCGTCGGCTCCCTTGAATTGGGCAGCCATACCCTTGGGGAAACAAATCTTGGCCTTGCTGGCCCTCTACCAGCAAGGGCCCAGCCCACACAACCTCCACTTGGCATTGCCAAGTTACCTCGGGTCTTAGTGAGCATCGGGTGAGCGGTCGCCAATATCAATCCGTTTGATTGCAAATTGTGCTTGTTCATTTTGGTCCAAGGGTGTGTCACATCATCCCACCTCAGCCTTGTCACACCCCCTCAGCGGATGGGTCGTCGGGTCCTCTCTGCCTTCCCTTTAGCACAATCCGAAGTACAAAGAAGACATCTTCGGAGTCTTCAGCAGCTTTGATTCAAGCGGCTGGCCCACCACCACAAGGCTCAGCCACTCCGTCGAGTCGGGAAAATTGTGCAAAGCAACAATGTCTTGCGACGCCGTCAGTTGTCACTAGACCCAGCCCTCAGCGTGATCACAAAGGCAAAGCTAAGGAGCAGGACAACACGCGTATCTCTTGGTCCTCTTCCTAACAAAGGCCGTTGCCACCGCGGTTAAGGCATCAAACCACGCATGCGTCCACGGACGCGAGCACCAGCCCACCTACTCTTTGTAGGCTCCTCTCGCCACCGCGGCTAGGGCATCAAATCGCGCATATGTCTTCGGACGCCAGTACCAGTCAACTGACTCCTCAAAAGCTATCGCCACCGTGGGTAAGGCACCAAACTGCGCACACATCTTCAAACGCGAGTCCCAGTATCCCAGCATACCAGGAGTTGCCGCTCGAGGTAATCGAGCAGGCGATCAACGCCACCTTCCAGATACAACAAGCGGAAGGTGCCTGGATCAAAATTCGGGCAAGGAAGAGTCACCGACCTCGCCCGGCAAAGGCACCAGCTCGGAGATATCCTCATGAGGATTTATCAACTCCGGCTCCAACACCTCTCCCTCCTACTCCTTTGGAGACCGCTATCGCCAAGAGACAAGAGAAAAATAGGAGGAAGAACCTGAGAAGACTGCTCAAGAAACAGACCGAACAAGCGGCTACGCTACAATCACCAGCCGAGCCAACGCCTTTCCAAAGGCTCCATCGGCTCATTGATGACCTGGAGGAATACATTCCTCCTCGTCCTACCGGGGCTCTCCCACTCGACAGCTACATCCCGTGGGAAGAAATGTAGAAACGAGCCCGCCTTAGAAATTGGGTCCAAGAGATGATCCAAAAGTTCAAGAACGGCGAAAGACTCGTGATCCCGGACGAGCTCTCCTTGTGCTATAAAGACAAGGAGATCACCCCAGAGCAGCTGGAAGAAATGCTTCGGCGCTACACCTGCAACATGGTGGCCATCCCACCTCCTGACAATATCAATGCTTCTCGGCGGGGTGAGCCAGTAGCCTACCGGACGAGACAAAGAACCATTGCCCCTCTTAGGCTATAGCCAGCTCCAGAGCACACTGGTCGAGGCCGAGGTCATGGCCGCAGATGTGGTAGAGACCGTGGGAGAAACTCTGAGTTACCCCTCTCTCCGTCCACCTTCGACTCGGAGCAAATTATCCTCTTTCGAGGAGAGGAACCGGCTCCCATTCCAGAAATAGAGATTCGGAGCGGACCCGGTATCTTTGACCCTTCCGGCATCGAACAGGCTGCTGTCAGCCTCCTAGCCCCTGCGCTAGTACCGGCTTCTGTAGCAGAGCAAGCGGGACCGTCCGACAAGGATGAGCCAGCTCGCCAGTCACCCCCAGAAGAGCCATCATTGGCACCCCTGTTCCAGGAGTCCACCGGCGATCAGAGTAAGCCGGATCCCAACGGTAAGGCAAGACAGTGCAACTTCCTGACGGGGAGCAGCACGGCAGCTCTCAGAAGGCTCGGCCTGACATACTACCCTCTTTGGAGGATGCTCGAGCCCGAGCTGACCGAAAAGTCTTCCACTAGATGAAGCGCTTCCCTGCCAGTGTTTCAATTTGGGAAGCCATCGCTTGGAGTAAGGACCTAAGAGAAACTCTTATCAAAATACTCCAAGAGCCAGAAGTCTATGAAGCACATGCCACAGAAATGAAGGCGGCTGCCTACAAGGCCTTCATAGCCACCATCTCTTTCACGAAGAAAGACATGCTGCTCTCCCCTCCGTGCCACAACCGTCCTTTCTACATGAAGGGGAAGATCAACGGGCATGATGTGAACCGGATGCAAGTAGACGCTGGTGCCACTGTTAACATTATGCCGCTCAAGACATTCAAGACTCTATATCTGACCCCATACCTCCAGAAGGTTCAAGCGGTCAAGATATCCAGCTTTAACCAGAACACCGAGGATGTCCTCGACCGGGTGGATGTCGACCTGGTGCTTGATGATTTCACCTCCAAGGCGACATTCTACATCATCAACTCCAACACATCTTATAAGATGCTACTGGGTAGACCCTGGCTCCATGAAAATTGGGTCATCCCGTCAACTCTCCACCAATGCATCAAGTATGCCAAGGACGGGGAGCAACACATGGTCTTTGCAGACCTGTCACCGTTCACACCAGCAGAATGCAACCTGGACGACGCTGCGCTCTACTTCAAGGGGATTAGTCTGTACCCTGTGATTAAGAGCAAAGCAACGGTTGGCTCTCAGAGGTAGAGGACGATGATCTCTTCTCTGTTGACGAGGAAAAGGCCAAGCTTCATTGGCTGCGCCTCGGCTCCAAGTCAACCCCGGATCGCCCTGAGAGGCGCCAGATCTACTTCGAGGCTAATCTTATTAGCCGAGCTATCGGCAAGAGCATATTCTTGCCACCATACTGCATCCAGCTTCCATGTGCATCCGAGAAGCACAACGTCGAGTCGCTAACCACATTCATTATTACCTTCAAGCGACAACGCCGAAGCAAGAAGAAGGCTAACAAGGACAAACATATTATCTTCCATAAGGGAGTCATGGTCCCTCAAGCCCCGCCAGATGATGACTTCGGCTGGTCTAGGCAAGCCGACGATACCCCTAAAGTAGTTCAGGTGTGGGGCGATTTGTCACTGCATTTTCAAGAAATGTGTCTGAAATAACACATTCCCCTGTGGCAAACGTCTGCACAATAGAGATACTTCCGTCAGCTGTGGACTCCTTCCCAGGTCCGGGGGAAACCCTCGTCCTTCCATAAGGACACTAGGGGACTTGGCTATGACTAGGACCCGGACTTTCACATCCACTATGCAGTCAACGTCATAGGCTCGGTACTACCAGTCGACGACCGAGCTAGAGTCGAAGCCAAATTCGACAGCTCTGGGGATGAGGAAGGGGAAATTCTGATCCCGATCCCCGTTAAAGCCAGAACTCCGGCCCAAGCCGTCGAGGAACCCTCCTCGCCTCCCTGCCAAGACAAGGGGGCAGAAGAATCTCCTCCGATCTTTTAGCCAATCGAAGGACCCAGTTCAACGGACGCTCCTGAGGAGGGGGATATCTCTGATCTTAGCTGCGAAGGATTGTCAGCTTCACCAGGCAACCCTGGGGAGGCCTCAGCAGCCCCGATCGATAGCTGCTGGCCAGGAGCCGGTGGTCCAGACCAATCCTCGATGGATCCCAGCAACAACGACTCTCCAGTCCCATCAGCGTCGACCAGTGGCTTCAAGAATCAAGAAATACCCAAAGCCAACACCGACGATGAGGATTTCATCAACTTCCAGCCCGCTCCTCCCGAACTGGAGGATGGCGGCCAGGCGACCGTGGATGAGCTCGTTGAAATCAACCTGGGCGAAGATGAAGCTTCCCAGCCAACATTCGTCAGTGCTCTCCTTACCGAGGCATAGAAGCAGAACTACAAGCAACTCCTGCTCGAATACAAAGATTGCTTCGCCTGGACATACAAGGAGATGGCAGGGCTAGACCCATTCGTAGCGGATCACGAGCTAGCCATCTCTCCCTCAGTCACTCCGGTCAAGCAACCACAGCGGCGCATGCGCCATGAGTTGGAGCTCCAGGTTTCAGCCGAAGTCCATAAAATGGCAGAGGTCGACTTCATCGAGCCGTGTATCTACCCGATTTGGCTCGCCAACATAGTCCCAGTCAATAAAAAGAGTGGTCAAGTCCGCATCTGTGTCGACTTCCAGGACCTCAACAAAGCCTGTCCGAAGGATGACTTCCTAGTCCCGATCACAGAAACAATGGTCGATATGACCATCGGTCATGAGGCCTTATCTTTCATGGACAGGTCATCCAGTTATAATCAAATCCGGATGTCTCTTAAAGACAAGAACCATACAGCTTTTAGATCCCCCAAGGGGATTTTCAACTACAAGTGCATGCCCTTCGGTCTGAAGAATACCGGCGCTACTTACCAAAGGGCCATGACCAAGATATTCGATGAGATGCTGCACAACACCGTCGAATGTTATGTTGACGCATCGTCAAGACTAAGAGGCGCGAAGACCATTTGTGCGACCTTCGCCAAGTCTTCGAGCGCTCCGACAATACCGCTCAAGATGAACCCCATGAAATGCGCCTTTGGCATATCTAGTGGTAAATTTCTCAGCTTCATCGTCAGGTACCGAGGAATCGAGGTGGATCCCAGCAAGATCAAAGCAATCTGGGAGCTTCCACCACCCAGCAACATCACCGAACTCAGGTCCTTCCAGGGGAGGCTGACCTATATTCGGAGGTTTATCTCTAACCTCTCCGGTCGATGTGCGCCTTTCAGCAAGCTGATGAAGAAAGACGCCCCGTTTACATGGGACTCGGAATGCCAGGCGGCTTTCGAGCAAATCAAGGAGTACCTCGTTACTCCCCAGTCATGGGGGCACCAATCAAGGGTAAACCCCTCATCCTTTATATTGCTGCCATGGACGCTTTGCTAGGAGCTCTGTTGGCACAAATCAATGCGGAAGGTAAAGAGCAGCCCCTCTATTATCTCAACCGGAAGTTAATCGGTGCCGAGTACCGCTACTCACCTATGGAGAAGGTTTGCTTGGCATTGGTGTTCACAGTTAAGAAGCTACGACATTACCTCATATCCCATCAAGTCGAGCTTATATCCAAGCACGACCCCCTAAAGTACCTCCTTTGACGACCTGTCCTCTCAGGCAGACTGGGAATGGGGGCTCTCCGGTTGATGGAGTACGACATTACTTATGTCCCCAGAAAAGCAATTAAGGGACAGGGTATGGCTGAATTCTTGGCAGCCCATCCAGTAGCAGACGACTCACCCTTCAGCTCGGAGCTCCCGGACGAGGAGTCCCTTGCTGCTCAGTCACAACAACCGGTTGAACAGAGCGGAGATGTCTTGCATTATTGGCAGCAAAGCGCTCTCACAACCAGCATGCCTTGCTGGGAGCTCTACTTCGATGGCGCTTCCCGAGGGATCACCCGGAGCAACCAGGATCCAGCCACCACGGCAGGTGCCGGCATAGTTTTCCTGACTCCTCAGGGCGGAGTTTTGTACAACTCCTGCACCCTCATGAAGTCCCTGACCAACAATGAATCCGAGTATGAAGCTCTACTCATTGGACTCCAGATGGCTCTCCACATGGGTGTCAAATGTCTCAAAGCCTACGGGGACTCCCAGCTGATAGTCTGGCAGGTCCTCGGCATCTATGACGTGCGGAAGCCAGAGTTGCTCCTGTACCATACCGCTGTCACCAGATTAACCCAGAAGTTCTATTTCTTTGAAATAGATCATATCCCTAGAAGCAGTAACGCTCATGCCGATGCCTTAGCAAAATTGGCTGCGGCCATCAAGCTCCCACCCGAGGGTGAGGTCGACATCATCATCAAACACTGAAGACTGATGCCGAGCTCACTCAAAGGCAACACCAGTCTCACCATTTACGAGGTCCACGACCTTGACTAGAGCACGCCTCCAGAAGAAGAGGATTGGCGTGCGCCCATCATCAAATTCAAGAAAGGGTGGCTCCCTCTTGACCGGGCTCAAAGGGTCCAACTGCTCCGCCGAGTAACCTCTAATGAGCTGATCGGCGACTCCCTATATCGACTCGTCCATGAGAAGGACAAGTCTATTCTTCTGAGATGTGTCTCTATGGAACGCACTAAATTTCGTGGGATGAAAATATCGGATATTGGTGGTTATATCGATTCGAGATCATCTGTCCCACCGGGCGTGCCAACTTGTGGAACGCACTGGATTTCGAGTTCGTGAAAGATATCGGGGTGTTCTTTTTATCATTTTATCAGTTTATCTAGTGCGAGGGCGTGCCAGTCACCTAGGTGACAATGTGTTCGGGCTTCAAGACTGGAGTGGTCCGAAGCCCGGGGTGCACTCCATCTGACTAATCAGACGATTGTGGGTATCGGGTCGGGACTGGAGACCCACCGCGTCATAAAGGCCACGACGTTAATTACATCCCCTCGGAGAGGGGAAGACCTCTGATTAATCGCCAAGAAAAGGGGCCTCATGGCCTAAACATCAATTTTTCATTAAAGCATGCGAGTTGGGTTAACATAATTTAAACCCTCCGCATCCATATGCAAAACGGTGTTCAAAACCATACAAATACTTGCTACGAGTGCGGCAAATTTAATGCAAGTGCGGGATTAGATCCCGGTATATATATATATATCAATCACTAACAGACCATTCAGTATTCGGTCGGGAGTACATATAAGAAGCATCGAAGGTAACAACAATAACATTCAGATATCTACCGTAGGTACTGCATGTTTCATGTGGGTGCGGGATCGGATCCCGGAAGAAGTGGGCCAAGTTGATGAACTATCGGCCCAAGAGGTGCACGGATCATGACCATGTCGGGGATCCCGAGGTCCACGTCCAATACCACGGGGCATCATTACACAGTCCGGGGGAGTGGGTTGTTAAGTGTAAAGCCAAAACTTGGCAATGTGCGCCCTCGCACGCGGATCGACCTGGGTGGTCAGGTCGCGGGGGTCAAGGGGGCAGCGCCCCTTGCGGGGGTTTCCGGGGGCAGCGCCCCCGGAACAAAAATTTAATTAAGGCACGGGTATGCTATTGTCATTGTTCCGATCATTGAATTAAGTGTTTTATTCCCATTCCATCCTTTCTATTTGGTTTATTGATTTAGTCCTTATTCTCTGGTTCATTCTTTAATTTCAATAGTTTTCTTTCTTCTTTTCATTCTTTTAGTTTTCTTTCAGCACGCCGTGTTAGCACGTTGCAAGAAGATGGGCGCGCCGGTTAAGGGGCGCCGGGTTAAGATGTGAAGGGGGCGCGCCGGGTAGAGGCACCCATGGGGCACGCCGGTTTAAGGGAGTTCAAGGGGGGGCGCGCCGGTTAAGGTCCAGGAAGGGGGGGGGCGCGCCGTTTTAATGGTTAAACAAGGTAGAAGGGCGCGCCGGGTAGAGAGGCTCCCATGGGGGCGCGCCGTTTTAGCGTTCAAAGGAAATGGGGGGTTACGAGAGTGGTGTTAAATCGACGCGGTGAGGGGTGACCGCGCCGGATTAGGCCACGCCGAGACAGCTTCAAAGAGGTTTTATTTCAACCCTTTTATGCTCTGTTTCTTGTTTCTTTAAACTGTAAGTCGGTTTATTGATTAGTTGTTCATCTTATGGATGGATTATGTTTACGGAAAGAAGATTTAAGTGTTTTAATTGTTTATTCAGGTGGATTAGCGTGATGATTCAAGTGTTTCGTTCGGGGGGTTTAGTTCACGGGGTTTACTGTGTGTTTCTTTTCTTTCACCCGTGGGCAAGTTCTATGATACGTTTATTCATTGTTCTTGGTGTTCTTGTATGTTCTTGACCCTGACAAAAATCGGGCAACACCTCCCCTAGACCCGAAGGGTCCGGGGGAAAAAAATGGGGTGCACCATGCGGAGAGAACTCCGACGGCCCCGAAACATCCCGGTGTGTGCTTAAGCAACAACACCAGTAAAATTACCCCATTTGGGGCCAGAGATCCCGAGGGCTAGCCTACAAGGGAAATCGGTGACCCATGGGTTGTTGCGATCATGTAGACTTCTCCCGTATGGGGCCGGAGGTCCTGAGGGCAAGCCTACAAGGGATTCCGGTGACCCAGGAGTCATCCGATCGTGGCCGAACACAGCGTGAGAGCCGAAGCCGACACATGAACATGGCGGAGGGGAGATCCAGGGGATAGCAGTAAAGAGAAGTGAATGCATGCATACGTATATATCAATCTACAGATACATATGTACATATCTATTCATATACGATCCGACGAAAACATATGGACTTGTAAAAGGGAAGGGATGAGCGAGCATCAAAATCGGGTTTCATGAGGGAGATAAGTAAGGATCGGGGTTGAAGGCCCCATGCTTCATTTCCATTTAAACAGAAGAGCTACATCGGGGATGGACGTCGCCGAGCAGAATACAAGGGAAGAGGAGAAAGACAATGACCCACCCTCACACGGCTGGCTCTCACTCTTCCTCCCCTTTCTCTCCCACTCTTTTTTTCTTCTTCTTCACACAGACTTCGGGGCTTCAAGGGGTTTCTCTCAAAAGAAAAACTTCCACTCTCTAGGCTTCCGAGAGTTGTCCCTCCTCTCCAACCGATCAAAGTTCCCCGTGGTGGGCTTTTTATAGGGGCTAGTGGCCCCGTCGAAGGGAGAGGCCGCCCCTTATTTTTCTTTATTTCTTCTTCTTTCCATCTTACTTCGCCTGCAATGCCTCTGCCGTGTCACCGTGTCGAGTGCCGCTGTCGTGGACATCACCTCCGCCGCGGCTACAGTGTGATCGGGAGAGGGGCAGAGGCATGGCCTCCTCCTTCGCTGGTGTATCCACCGCTAGCCATGTTGCTTTCATTATTTGCAGGGGAATGGGTGGCCGACGGATGAAGTGAGCGTTCGACGGTGCAGGGCTCGAGAGTTTCCATTCACGACATATGCTCGGTTGCCCAACGGATCGAAGCAGACATCTAGCCATTTTAAGCAGTTCATCGACGTGCTGTTCGCAGGAAACAGGGGACCGTATTGATGACGGGATGGCTTCACTGCACGCCGGAAGCACTTCAGAGAATAGGTTCAGGGGTTAAAATGGCGCCATATTCAAAGGGGCACCGTTTTAAGCAAAGATGAAGGCCCCTTCTAGCGCGCCGTGTAGCCAAAGAAAGAAGAGGGGCGCGCCATTTTAAGGCGCGCCATTTTAAGGCCCCTTCATGCCGTTTTAGGCACTAAACGGATTCTTCTCGAAGTCACGGCCTTTTATATGAATGTTGGCATTCCCAGAATATTCCGGTTGTGATGTATGGCCTCTGCAATATTCCGTTCGCAGCCTTTGGGGCCGGGTCCCAGACTCTGCGTGACTTTCGGTGCACGTCGGGTTGTGTCGGAGTTCCCGACTCTTCTTCGATTCAGCTCTAGGCACGGCCGGCTGTAGAGTTGTGGCCATATCTTCTGCCCGGGGGGGCTCCCTCATTGGCTAGCGGACCACTAAGCGAGTCCTCATCCCGATCGGGCGAGGCATGAGGTTTATTTGGCATTTCCATCTTTGGCTTGCTCTCGAGTGTCGAGACGTGCATGCCGTATGATCATCATTGACATTTTTCGACGTCAACAGTCTCTCTCGCGGAGGCTCAAGCCGTCATGCAGGAGCTCCACTCCGGGTTGTGCGGCGCGCACCAGGCTGGAGACCGAATGAAGCACAATACCAAGATCAAGGGTTTATATTGGCCAACCATGTACGCGGATTGTGTCTGATATGCCCGTACATGCCATCAATGCCAAGCCTTTGGACCAGTACCCAGAAGACCTCCTAATCCATTGCGTCCTACAGCCCCCACCTGGCCATTTGCTGAATGGGGCATGGACATCACGGGGCCTTTCCCGCCATCTTCCAAGGGCCACAAATACATCTTGGCCACCACAGACTATTTCTCTCGCTGGGCGGAGGCTCTCCCTTTGCACGAAGTCACCGGTGAGGTGGTTGCCAGATTCGTCCGGCACAACATCATATACCGATTCCGTACTCCCAGTCGCATAGTGTCCGACAATGGGACACCATTCAAGAATAAGGCCGTATATCAGCTAGCGGCCAAATTCCACATCGACTGGAGAACTTCTTCGGTCTACAACCCCCAGGCTAATGGCGTAGCAGAAGCCTTCAATAAGACCCTCTGCAAGCTCCTGGCTAAGATGGTTAGCCACCGAAAATGTGATTGGGGTGAGAAGGTCTTCGAAGCATTATGGGCCTATCGGACGGTCTACAAAACCCCCACGGGGTGATCGCCGTTCTCCCTTGCTTACGAGACAGAAGCAGTTATCCCCATCGAAGTCCAGTTAGCTTCTTACCGTGTGGCGGTCCACACCGACCTTACCGGCCTTGACGAAAATGAGTACCAGAGAAGGCTAGAAGAGCTCACCGATCTAGAAGGCAAGCGGCTCGAAGCCTACATACACCTGTAAATATACCAGGCCCGCATGGCCCGGGCCTATGATAAGCTCGTCAAGCAACAAGCTTTCAAGCAAGGCAACCTCATCATGATCAAGGAAAAGGAAGTCATGACAGGGCACTCCGGTGGAAAATTACAGCCAAATTGGCGAGGTCCATATGTTATCCAGAATGTCTACGAGGGTGGGGACTACACGGTCGTCGATCACAAAGGTCATAGACCGTTGCCACCTCTCAATGACAAACATATGAAACTCTATTATGCACCGAACACGAGTTCGCGTGCCAGACAGACTAAGGCGCACATCCCAGCGACTGCCAGTGAGGCCGATCCTTCCCCGTAAAGGATCCAACCGGCCAGTCCTTCCGGTTGTCAATTCCCAGTCAACCAGCCAGCTCAGCTCCCCGAAACCGTCGCCAGGCATCCGCGGGGACTAATCCCCTGCCCTCGTTCCCGTCACCACGAGAGCGTGAGCACTTCTGCACCAGTACCAGTCTAGCCGTCTGGCTCCCAGGTAAGTAAAAAAACAACAACAAAAAATGGGGTTAAAAATAGTGATGCCTAGGTAGACCCAGTCATCCTCACCACAAGCGGGCGACTGGGGGCAAAAAGGCTAGTAACCCGGCTGAGGTGGAAACTCGGGAGGGCACCTCAGGCAAAATTGGGAAACCCCTCGACATGAAAACTCGCAAGGGCGCGTCGAAAAAAGCTCAAGGGGGTCGGCTCTAGCGAAAACCCGAAAGGGCGGTAGAGCCGATAACGAGAAAAACTCCCTCTCCCCACCTGTCAGAACAACCTTCCATCCATTCCTCGATGAGCCGTTAGCCTCACCAAAGAGCCAGTCTTCAATCAACATACACTGCTAGAGCACAAACCCTATAATTCCCAGTTGGCCTCGCACTACACCCACTCAGTTCGGCCAACCTTCGACCCTTGCTTCGACACCGAAGGTCAACCAGTCCCTGTGACAGTCAGGCTCCCAGTCACCATCCCAATAGACCTATATCCCAGCACATTCCCAAACACTTGTCATTCTATGCAACTCCACCCTATATCCCCTGCAAATCCAGAGCCTTCGAGTTTCATTATAATCCCAGTTCCCTCCTACAATCCCTGATCCATCGGCCATAAGCCTCACCTCAGGGGAGAGGAGAGGGACGCCTAGAGGGACGAGCATGAAGATAATGGCAAGAGTTGGCGAGCCAGTGGACCCACCTCATCTCTATGATTGTAGTGTTTATGACAGCTTATGTAGAATTATGAATGGAGTGATTTGATTTTCTGCTGCTTGTTTGTTCTCTTGTGCGTTCCTTCTTCCCCACACTTCTTCTCCTTTGCACTGTTCCCATGTGATGGGTCTACCGAGACTCCACCCCAAGCGGAGAATCGCGTCTTGTTGTGACCATTTTCCACGGGAATCTGCCGTCGAAGTCAATAATGACGGCCCTAGTCCCTTTTCTCAGATGTTGTGTCAAATTTTGCAGACGTCCTCCAAAACATGATAGGGTATCCCTCGACAACATAGGGGGCTAGTCGTCATATTCTTCGTCCAATCAATCACCATGTGCGAGCGGTGAAGTGACACACGGGACCGCATGGTAGGTGCCTCATTGCGAGGGCTATCATTAAAGGTGATAGAGGCAATCTTGGCCTGCACTCCTTCCATTTCTATAAATTCTTGTCCCTTTTATCCTCCCAGGTATATCGAGAGCTAACTCGAGGAGCACAAGTTCTCACGGGAGAGGAGGAGTTCAAAATTCAAGAGTTGGATGGAGGGCGAATCTTCCCACTCCTCGAAGAGAAGCAGATCTAGTGGTAGTAGTTCCAGGAGACTTTCGGACCTCGAAGGGCACTTTAGCGAAAGGGCCCAATCACAACTCGTAAGCTGAACTTTTCTGCCCTTTTCTCATTCTTTCTTCTTTCCTCTTGACAAAACCCTTCTCCATTTCTTATGCACGCACAGAGTGTGATGAAATCACACATTTTATGGGAGTTAGCAGTGGCTGCATACAGGGGTCTCCCGAATTTTCAGAAGGCCAGGCTAGACGTGATGGGATTTGGTGCCTTTCTTCGGATCGAGCCGATCCAGCTCGACCTGGTCCTGATCCAAGCCTTGTGTGAGAGATGGGACCCAGTGAGCCGGGCATTCTTGATGCCTTGGGGGCACATGGTGCCCAGCCTGGAAGATGTGGTCCGAATTACGAGCCTCAAGGTGGATGGCGAGGCAGTGACCGAAGTCACTTATGCGGACTACCGAGAAGGTGCCCAGAAGTTACTGGGTTTGGACCTAGATGGTCGGAAAAATAGGTCGGTAGCTAGGGCGTCCCTCATGGATGCATTAGGGCTCACAGACACTCATCGACGGAACGATGAATCCTCAGAAGAGTTCATGGAAAGGATGGAAATAGGATGCCGTGCCATGTACTACACAGATTTCGGCAACTAGGAAAGATGCAACATAGATTTAAGGAGATTTCTCCTCTTCCTTTTGGGGAGATTGGTAATGAGCTCGAAAGGGGACGGTATCCAATGTCGCTTCCTGGAGCTGCTATCAGACCTTGAAAGAGTAGGATACTATGCCTGGGGAGCTTCCATGCTGGCACACTTGTTTGCAGGCCTGTTCCAAGAAGCGGATCGTGAGATGGCTGTGAGTGGTTTCACACCATTCATCCATGTATTTTTGGTTTTACTTGTTTTGTATTTTTTTCTTATTTTTGCAAGGTACTGATGACCTGCGCTAAGCAGCTGTGGAGCTATTATTACCTCCCCATGGGGAGAGCTCGGCATTGGCGACCCGCGATGGTGCCGCTAGCCAGGCGGTGGGAACCCATCATGAGTGCAGCACCCCTAACCTACCAACTAATGGTGCTAAGGCAGGAGCTACAGGGGTTCCCTACAGCGATGGTAAACTGGAGACCCTACTCAGACATGGTCGATGTCGACTAGCCGTGGGTTCTAGCAAGTCGTGCCCAGTTCGGACGAGAATTATGGATGCACTACCTGAATAAAATCGAGCTGCTTCGGCTACGATTGGTTATGAGGACTTTGGGACTGGCTCAAGAATGGGTGGATTCAGCTGCGCCACCTCACGTTGGGAGAGAGACGCGAGGACCGGCGACCTGCATTGACTGGCGTGTGTGATTCCCCGAATAGTACGAAGACTGGCAACGGGGTGGCATAATCGTGGAATCGCAGGCACGGGATAGCAAGGATTACCTACGTCTATACAAGACAAGGTACACAGAGCGGTTCTAACCCCGGGGACTTGTGGAGGTAGGTCTCCCCTTTTCTCTTTTCTTCTTTCTCCTTTTTTTGGTTTTCTGGTGAAAATGCTGACTCGTATGGCTGCAGGATATCCGTGATACGATGATAGTGACTCTACGAACTCACTTGGCAGAGATGGAGCAACGGTTGGGCGATGCCCACGGAGCTACGAGCGCCTTGGTAGGTGTACAGTACGTTCCTAATTAAAATCCCAGATTCCAGATGTTGGCTGCTAATTCACGCGGTCGTAGCATGTCCAGATTAGCGCGGCTTCCCCAGCGATGGGAGTAGGTGGTGCCTCTTCCAGCTTGTGGATTCCCACCTCAGAACTTGACTTGCTTCCTGAGAGGACCGGTAAAGCCGTTAACCCGGCGAGCGAATAAGGGCCCATTAACTCTTTCCTTTCGGACAGCTTCGGACCAAATCTTGAGCATTTACATTCCATAGCCCCCCCTTTTTGTGGATTAAAACTTTTGCTTTGAGGGGTTCCATTTATCGCATCAGGCACGGTCACAACCAGGCTCTTGATTTTGATTTTGTATTTCTTTTTGTGAGGGAGATATAGTCGTTTGACGTTTGTGGGCTCCCTTTCGTATGCCTGTGGGGACACTGCCCTCTTCTCGTGCTCTGATCGATGCTCGAGGAAATGGATCCTACTCTTGCCCTTGGGGGTTTGAGTTTCGGTTTCTCATGCTCAGCGTTTTAAGGGCGCCGACTATCTCATTTGGTCGAAGAGAAAAGAATAAAGATTACAGCTTCCGGAGATCTTCTGGGTGGGGCCCCACCGTAGGTGATGCTACCGACTTTTTTTTTGAATAAAATACATAAGTGAGCACATGTTAGCTTCTTTCGAGCGAGCATAGGCCGACGTGGCCGGATAGGGATCTCCACGGTTCTGGCAAACCAAGACCCGGTGCCTACCAAGCCTTAATGGGCCCTATCCTAACATGAAGGTTAGATGCAGTGACTTGACTACATGGTGACCACCAGGCATTGGCATTTTGAATTTTCCATATTTTTAGTGGTTTTCAATATTTCTTTATTTTGATGTTTTCTATCTTTTCATCATTTTTTTGTTTTGTGCTAAGGGTAGTATTTCTTAAGATAAAGCCCATTCCAAGGGTGGGATAACTCGGTCCCTTCGGCGTTGATTAGCTTGTAGGCGTTGCCAGGGTACACGGCTTGAATTACATATGGTCCTTCCCAATTGGGTTGGAGCTTAGAACGCGGCCCTCCAGATTTGACAAAAATTCTTTTTGCGACCATCTCACCGACTTTGAATTTTCTCTCAACGACTTTCTTTTGGTAAAAGCGAGCGAGTCTATTTTGATACACACGCGCGTGTTCGGCAGCGGCCAGCCGCTTCTCATCCAAGAGTTCCAACTGGGCGAGGAGTGAATTACGACGACTGTCGAGGGGAAATTCCTCGTCCAATTGTACCCTGAGAGAAGGGATCAGAGTCTCGTACGGGACTACCGCTTCCATACCATAAGTAAGGGCAAATGGAGTCTGCCCGGTGGGGGTACGGATTGAAGTGCGATAGGCCCATAGGGCTTCGATAAGTTTTTCTGGCCAGTCTAAAAACTTACTAGACTCGCAGGTTTTTTTGATGATTTTGAGCAATGTTTTATTGGTGGCCTCCGCTTGGCCGTTACCTTGTGGGTAATAAGGTGATGAATGATGCAATGCAATTGCGTACCTTTTGCAGAGGTCCTGTAGGTCCTGAGAAATGAACTGTGGCCCATTGTCGATGATGATTGTGCTTGGGACGCTGAATCTGGTGAGGATGTTCTTCATTATGAACTTGCAGACTGTTGACGCCTTGATTTCCGCATAAGCTTCGGCTTCGGCCCATTTGGTGAAGTATTCCGTCGCAGTAAGGATGAAAGATTTCTGCTTGGTGAGGGAATTGGGATCACCTAGGGGACCAATGATGTCGAATGCCCACATGGAGAAAGGCCACGGGGAGGATATTGGATGAAGTGAGGAAGATGGTGAATGGATTTTATCGGCGTGAAGTTGACACTTGGCACACCTACGGACATAGACAGCACAATCCTCTTCCATAGTGGGCCAATAAAAGCCTTGGCGAATGATCTTCTTGGCGAGCATCTGACTATTCACGTGGCCACCGCACACACCCGAGTGCGTCTCCTCTACACATTTCCAAACTTCATCGTCACCAAGACATCTTAACAGAATACCAGTAAGGCTCCTCCTATAGAGTAGACCTCCAACCAATGTGTATTTCTGAGCCACCCTTCTTATGGCTTTCTTGTCCTCTGTGGTGGCCCCTTCAGGATAAGACTGATCTTGGCAGTATTTGACGATTTCATAGAACCATAGTTTCTCTTCATCCTCTGCCAACATGATTTCCCTCTTTTCAAGGATATCTTCTTGCAGGATCTTCCTTACTATCCTGTCTTTGATATTTACGTAGGAAGCATCATCGATTGCAGGGGCGTGAAGTTTGTAGATGGAAATGGACTCAAACCATCTTCCTAGAGGGAACCTTATGGATGATGCCAACGAGGTGAGGGCATCGGTGAGAATATTCTGATGATGAGGGACATGAACAAAGATTAGTTTGGTGAACAGTTTGGCAAAGGCAGCATTGAGTTCTTAGTATGGCTTGAGTTTGGGATCGCGAGTGCGATATTTAGTGAGCACCTGGCGAAGGATGAGTTGACTATCACCTACGACTTGTAACTCAGTGATACGAAAAGAATGAGCGAGTTCTAGGCTAGCTAGAAGAGCTTCATATTCGGCTATATTGTTGGTAACTGGAAATTTGAGCTGGTATGTCAATGGGAATGTGAGGCCTTCAGGCGACAGGAGGGCGACGCCGATTCCTCTCCCTTGAGAATTCAGAGCTCCATCAAAATATAGCGTCCACATTGGCTCATCTGATTTGTTGACGGATATTAGTTCCTCATCTGGAAACTCTGATTGGACGGGATCGAACTTGGGAAGAGGATGGTGAGCGAGATGCTCGGTTATGGCATAGCCTTTAATCGCCTTTTGCTGGATGTAGGTGATGTCGAACTGAGAGAGAAAACTTTGCCAACGTGCTAGCCTATCTGTAAGGACGGATTTCTCCAGAAGGAATTTGATAGGATTCATTCGAGCAATCAAGTGGACCTCATGAGCCAAGAAGTAGTGCTTTAATTTCTGCACTACCCAAACGAAGGCAGCACAGGTTTTCTCCATGATGGTGTACTTTTGCTCACAGGGATTGAGAAGTTTGGACAAGTAATAGGTTGCCCATTCCTTGCCTTCTTCATCAGCTTGTGCGAGGACGGCTCCCACGGAGTCATCCAAGACTGAGACGTAAAGGATCAGAGGTTTTTCTGGTTTGGGTGGAATGAGAACGGGTGGACTAGCCAGATATTCCTTCAACCCTTCAAAAGCTTTCTGACATTTAGAATTCCAGTGGAATTCTACTCCTGGCTTGGTCAACTCGTAGAGAGGTCTACACCTTTGTGAATGTTGAGACACAAACCGACGAATAAATTGCAACCTCCCGATTAAACCTCGGACTTCCCTCAAACTCTTGGGAGGCGGCATATCCCTGATGGCCTTAGCTTTGTCAGGATCTACCTCGATCCCTCTTTTACTCACAATGAAACCCAACAATTTACCTGACGACACAGTAAACACACACTTCTTCGGGTTCATTTTCAATTGGAACTCCCTTGACCTCTGCAAGACCTTAGCCAAAACTTCTGGATGTTCCATCCTGGTCCTTGATTTCACCAACAAGTCATCCACATACACTTCCAGGTATATGTGCATCATGTCATGAAATATGGCCATCATAGCTCTTTGGTAAGTAGCTCCAGCATTCTTTAACCCAAACGGTATGACCACGTAACAATATGTTCCCCAAGGGGTAGTGAATGACGTCTTCTCCTGGTCCTCTTCTGCCAAACGAATTTGATTATATCCTGAAAATCCATCCATGAATGAGAGGGTCTCATAACCTACCGTGTTATCGATCAACACATCAATGTGAGGCAAGGGAAAATCATCCTTTGGACACGCGCGGTTAAGGTCCCGGAAGTCGATGCAAATCCTGACTTTCCCATCTTTCTTCATGACCGAAACAATGTTCGCCACCCATTAAGGATAAAGGACGACTCTAATGAACCTGGCTTTGTGGAGCTTATCGACCTCTTCTTTCATTTTCAAAGCCATCTGAGGGTGGAAACGCCTTAACCTTTGTTTTACCGAGACGGACCCTGGTTTTAGGGTTAAACGGTGTTCGACCAAGGTTGAATCTAGACCCGACATATCCTCGTAGCTCCATGTAAACGTGTCCTTATATTCCTTGAGAACTTCAATTAATGCCTTTTCTTCAGAGGGTGGTAGATTGTCACTTATGAGGATGATCCTAGGGTCTTCCTTAGTTCCCAAGTTGACTCCTTTGGTGGATTCTTCTACGGCGGTTGACGGCTCGTCGAATCTCTTTATTCCACTAGCGTATGCGCTCGCCGCATCCTCATATTCTTCACCCTCATCGTCAGTGGAGCATTCTTCATCCGTGATCTCGTAGACTCCATACCCTTCATCAAATGCACCGTCGCCCTCACATTCTATTTCCGGTAGCCGGATGGGATTTTCTAACAACTGGGGGATGGCAAGGAGGGCTTGACACCTGGCGGCTAAATCCAGAAGGAATCGACGAGGGATCTGCCTACCCTTGGATTTCTTCCTAGGTACTACCCTTGACCTATCATTCCTAGATTGACTGACAATATTTACAGAAGAAGAGGAAGATGAAGAGGATGGTGTAGAATGTACAGGAGAAGACCCCTCAGAGGAGGGGTAGAAAATGTCACTCATCGGACCTTGGACGGGTGGTCCGCAAGGGGGGATGCACCCGTGGGAGATGTAGGAGGTTTCCTCAACGAAGATGTGCTGTTGGGGAGTTTAAAAATTGACGTTTTTTTTATTTTCATTTTTGATGACAAAACAGTGAAAAGAGATTGGAGGAGAGAGAAAAGTGGTTATGGCTAGAGGATTGTGAGGCTCATAGAGCAGATCATGGTTGAAGACCTGGCGTGGGTTGAGAAGCCCGCGTAGGTATGTAAGCAAAGAAGGGGACCTGGGAAGATCATCAGACAACTGTCTGGCCCAGGAAGAAAATATCAGTAAAGGCTGAGACGAGTGGATGGAGAAGATGGCGGCTAATGAGCCATCGACGGCAATGTAGAGGACGGATGAAGATCCGTCGATGACAGGGTCCTTCTGGCGAGGACGAGGATAGTTTGGAACCTTGGTAAGAGTGGTAATATTCTCTGGTATTCAGGAGATCAATGGTGGTCCTTCAAGCTGCGGAGACGAGAACATCCTTTCTAGTGCAACGGAAATGTCCCGTATGTCGAACCATTTGTTCCACTCGCATTCCGGATCTTTGATCTTGCCTCTTTTGGTGATCCTCAGACATTTTTCAGCCAAATATACAGCATGTGATCCCCCATATGCTTCTCGTGGGTAATCTCCCATCTGAACAACGGGCCCTCTGTTGAAGTGGTTTGATAGAGTCCATGTGAGGGGCTTCCAATCTGCCTTGAACGGTCCTTTGAAGCCTAGGCCAAACCTGCGGTTCGGCCTAATTTCCTTTGGCGGTTTGAGCCTACCCTGTAACTGTGCACCCAGACCTTTACCCTGTTGATAGCCGATGTTCCTCATAATCTCCCAACCTTTGGAGTGAAAAGGGAGACATGATGTTGCGGTTGCCCTGACCGGCTCCTTTGGTGCTAGTGGAACGTGAGATGAATCACGTACGTCCAGTAGTGATAATATGGGCCGATGAGACGGCCAAACAGAGGGCAGAGAGGTGTTGATAGCATCCACTGTGTGAAGGACAGGTGTACTGACCACTTTAATAATCCTCCCATTGTAAGGAAACTTCAGGCACTGATGGTTGGTGGAAGGCACAGCATCCATGGCTTCGATGTAAGGGCGACCCAATATAGCCTTGAATGTGGGGTCCATGTCGAGGACATGGAATTCGGTGGGAATTGACATGGGGCCTAGTTCTGCCTTCAGAATAATCATCCTCTGCGGCGGCCTTTTGCTATTGTCATAAGCCGTGACCGTGATCGAGGAAGGTCTTATTTGTTCCTCGTTGACCCCACACAACTGAAGGGTGTCCATGGAGATCACATTTATGGACGCACCCATGTCCACAAGACACGGGTTTATCGATACCCCATTAATTTTTATTGAAATGCACAATGCATATTTCCGAGTTCCTTGGGAGCGAGCTCGTAGTTGTGGAACATGATGGTCGGTTGTGTGTCTGTTGGGGTCAGGACGGTGTCGAAATCTTCTCCACGGGGAGGTCTTCATTAACCATGACTTTTTGAAGATATTCCATCAAGGCCGCCTGGTGGGATGTGGATCTTTGAAGTAGCTCCAGGATGGAGATCCGAGCAGGCGTCTTGTCCAAGTGTTTCAATAGATCATACTGTGTTCCAGGGATAGCTCTTTCCAGTTGTTCTCCATCATCCTTCTCTGGCTGAGATTGCTCAGGATTCTGACTATTGTGGGGGAAAACCCTGTGGAAAATCCTTCCACTCTGGAGCACCATTGCCTGCGGCTTTTGTACCTCTGTGGGGGTAACAGTGGGTTTTAACAGGGATTTGAGGGGTAGTGGTGGAGGAATGGTTGATGAAGGAGGGGTGATGATGGCAGCAGGGATTCTGATGAGGGGTTTGTTACGTGGAGGCATGGTGGAGGTAGAGGGGATATCACACGGGTTATGAACGATAAGGGGTCTGGAAGGTGGAGGTGGAGGCAAAGTGGAAGTGGGTAAGGTTTGAAACGGGTAATGGTTTTGAGGTGGATGGTGGGTGATGAGTGGCTTTATTGGTGGTGGTATGGTGGAGACATGCGGGGTTACGTACGGTTGACGGGTGATAAGGGGCTTAGAAGGGATAGGGGCAAATGCGGTAGAGGTGGATGGTAAAGCGGGGGAGTGAGAGAAGATGAGAGGGTATGAGGGCGTAGTGGAGGGTGTTGGCTGATAGGTCATCGGGGTGCGAATTAGGGGGCGTAATGGCAGTGGAAACGGTGGAGGCGGTACTGACGCGGGTTGGTGAGAGAGAGGTGCTACCCGGGCAAGGCGAGGGGGTTGCATGACGATAGGGTTGGAGGAAGAAAGAATAGAGGTACTTTCCGGATGCCACACCTTCTCTCTCACGACTTTCGGGAAGGAGGAGATGGGGTTGACCTGGTGATTAGGCTGTTGGTGCTCCGGTAATAGATTCTGGATTATGCCCATGTTGGGCTGTTGTTGTGGGGCCTGCTGAGGCTGCTGTTGTTGTTGTGGTTGCGGCTGCTGCTGCTGTTGTAACTGCTGTTGTTGTAACTGCTGCTGTGGCCTATGAGGAGGTCTCCTAGCCTTGAGAGCGGCGACGTATCGTCTCATTTCATCCCAATCTATTTGATGTTCATCATTCATATCGTGGATGTAATCTTTGAAATGGAAGCAGTAATCTACTGTGTGTCCTGGCTGCCTGTGGTAGATGCAGTATTTGAAGGTATCAACATTCGGGGGCCACACGGGCCTTTCCTTAGGTAGCACAAGTATGTTTGAGGCCATGAGGGCGTTGAAAATATCCGCCAGAGTTTCTGGCAACGGTGGATAGTAGGCTCTCTTGGGACCGATCGGCCTCCTTTGTTGCTGTTGGGGACCATAATTCCCCGGGGGTGGAACTTGGTTATACTGAAGCGGTGGTTGTTTTTGCTGAGGTTGTGGTTGTTGTTGCTGGGGTTGACGTAATGGAGGCATATTATCCTGGGGTGGATTATTTTGGGGTGGACGACGAAGAGGGAAAGGACCTGGTTGGAGGGGAAGTCGGGGCATTTGTGGAGGCCTTGGGTTGACTGCATAGTTGGCATTGTTGACCGCACCCACTTGCTCATTTGTCACGACCCCTTCTGTGGCTCTGCCCGGGACACCAGCGCCTGTCTTTCTGACCACTTTGGGCTTCGGCGACTCAAACATGTTCATAATGGGGGAGTCTTTTAACTGGGTTTGGATGTACCGGGCCCTTTCATAGAGTTCCTCCATTGTAGTATGTTTATTCATGGCCAGGATGTGTCTGAACTGTGGGGTTGCATTAGACACAATCATCTTCACTTGTTCGGGCTCGGAGAGGGTATCCCTTATTCTTTCTGCCAGAGACCTCCATCTATCAGCATAGCGGACAAAATCCTCGTCGGGCTTCATCTTTTCGGCCACTAGGTCGGTAATGGAGAGTGAGGGACCGACTCTATCCCTATATTTCTGCAAGAACCTTCTCTGGACTATTTCAAAATTCTCGACCTCGCGGGGCTCCAAAGAATAGAACCACTCTAGCGCGGGACCATCCAATGATCTCCGAAAGAGGTATGCCAGGGACCTCTGATCGTTTTGCCAATAGGAGGACTCATACATGAAATCCTTGAGATGAATGAAGGGGTTGTCGGTACCGTTGTATCTGCGGTACGTGGGCATTTCGGAGGGAGGAAGATGAATGACGGGAAGGATTGGCAAAGCAACCTCCGGGGTGGCTTTCACGTCCACCATTCTTCTCAGATTTTGAAACTGCTCGTCCATGCGATTGAACCTATTGAGGAGCGATTCGGTGAGCTCCTCTGGAGGTGAAGGTGGTACTTGCCACTAGGGGAGAAACTGTCTCCCGGAGACTTGAGGGGGGAACCCCGAATGAGAGGGAGCTGCCGGACCGTCGACAGTCGGCCCCGGCTGAAGTGGTATGTGGGGAACAACGGGAGTTTGAGATTGTGACGGGAACTGGAATGAGGGTGGTTGTTGGCTCGCTTGTCCTTGAAGCGAGGGAGACTGGATGGCTTGCGCCAATGAAGGAGATGGAATGGCCTGCACGGACTCTTGGAGAGGTGCGATGGCCGGAGTTGATTCCTGGGGCGTGGGAGAAACAGATTTTCCCTTCAGAATGGCCTGGAAGGCCCGGAGCTATTCAGAGGTAAGCTCCGTGTTGGCGAGGACGCCCGGTAAGGAAGAGATATCCTGTGGTGGGGACGTGTCCCCGGTAATAACCTGCACCTCATGCGAGGGCTCATGAGAAGGACCCGAGTCCATAGCATAGACTCGCGGGTCAGCTGACAAACCACGGCTAGGGTGGTTCTCCTGAAAAGACTCGTGAGCCATGCTCACAGTTTTCCCAGAACGTAAAAACATACACTAGCAAGCAGGTAACAGAGATTATCAAACAAGTGGATGCCTTTACGCCTTTTTTGTGTTTTGATTTTGATGATTTTTTTTGTGTTTTTAGCGAGATCCGAAGTTCACACAAAATAGGGACCCTAGTTTATTTTTGTTTCACCGCCGTGTCAGCTAGGGTCTCTCGTCTCACCACGGATGACTAACTCCGGGGAACCTCAATGGTACAACCAGCCCAGTGAACGAAGAGGAGATTCTTCGATGTCGGGGACTTACGGAGGTCCCAGTGGAGGAGATTCTAGTCCGTTGAGAGGAATTCTCAAACGGAGAGTCCTTCCTTCACCAGGAAAGGGTGATCCTTAGAAAAAATGAAAAAGGATATAAAAAGAGGGATGGATGTATGCAGTGGAATGCCGACAGAGATATAGAGTAAGAAAACAACAGAAATAACAAACATATAATGAACACCCAACCAATCACAACTGACAGTGCTGCCGTGAGCACAACGGGGGCGCGCGAGGGTGCCAAGGTGGAGAGGCACGGACGGTGCCGAACTTGCAAGGGTAGCCAAAAGGAAGCAGTAGATGTCCCACCGTGATCGCCAATCTGTGAGCGACGTCACACGGCACGCGGGGAGAGAAGAAGATGCGGAGCGCGCGGGCTCCTCTTGTTTGCTACAAGACAGAAATAAGAGAAAAGAGAAGGGGCCACCACGGGAGATTGCTCCGACGGGGCGAGCGTGGCAAATGTAATATAGCAAGATATGGGGGTTAAACGGCCATAGCGAGAAGTGACTCGCCGCGGCCTCGGGGGGACGGGAATGGTGCAGAAATCAAATAGCAAGAATTGAAACGGCCATTGGGGAAGTGACTCGTCGCGGCCTCGAGAATATGAGCAGATAAGAATATAACAGAATATAAGGAGAATATAAAGAACGAGAATTTAAACGGCCATTGGGGAAGTGACTCGCCGCGGCCTCGAGAATATGAATAGATAAGAATATAACAAAATATAAAGAGAATATAAGAACGGGAATTTAAACGGCCATTGGGGAAGTGACTCGCCGCGGCCTCGAGAATATGAGCAGATAAGAATATAACAGAATATAAAGAGAATATAAGAACGGAAATTTAAACGGCCATTGGGGAAGTGACTCGCCGCGGCCTCGAGAACATGATGTGATCGCCAGGGGCCAAAAGATCCCAAAATAAAGAAAGTGATCGCGCCTACCTCAAGAGCGGGAGATGGCGGGTTGCTTCTTCCTCCCCCTTCGGCCGGCCGACGGAGAGGGCTTTCCTTGGGTACCCTTGCAAAACAACGACAAACAAGTAACGAGTGGATTAGAAAGATGAAGGTGTAGTATTCAAATCCTTGCGATAAAATAACGAAATGATGGCAAGACACACACCTGGTTGGTGTTGTCTTTTAAACCCCTCTCGGACTCGAGTAGGAGGAAAATGAGATGATGGATGCAAGAAGTGTATAAGAAGAGGCGCCCTTATGAAGGGGGATAGAGAATGCGAGATGATGAATGCAAAAGAACTACAAAGAAAAGGAAATGATTGGCTTATTGGATGTGCCGATGGTGAAATCCGGCGGAGCTCCGGCAGCGTAGGGACGACGTGGAAGCGTGGTGGATGAAGACGACCTTCCTCTCGCGAGCGTGGGCACCCGAGAAGCTGGCGGAACCTCCACCTACAAAAGACCCCACGGGTTAGAAATGACTCCGGTAGCCTCTGGCCTCCAGCAGCCTATCGGATCTCTTAGAAGCTCTCTCAGAACTGAGGGGGGGGGGGACTCTATTTATAGGGCTCCGGAGGGTGGAGGCGTCCAGGACCCTGGACACCTCCATTAGGGCCGAAGTAATATTTTATTCTATTTTTATTCATTTTTTTGAATATTTTCGTGGAGGCATCCAGGGTCCCGGACGCCTCAATAAGGTCCACCGAACTCCACCGAAAGCCGCACGCGATTTGGCACAACGCGTGGTTTTGTGAGCGGCGCCTTGTGATTCGGAAATGGGCGCGTCCAGTTGTCTGGACGCTTCCACAATTGGCTTTTTTCCCACACGACAAACCATCGATCGGTGGGCGGGGCCCGTGAGTGAGTTGATGGAGGCGTCCAGGGGCCTGGACGCCTCCAAGAAAATATATTTTTATTTTTTTATTCTATTTTTTATGCGAACTGGCATTTTATATTTTTTATTTTTGTTTTAATGGAGGCGTCCAGGGGCTTGGATGCCTCCATTAATATATATATATATTTGGTTTTTTGGGTTTGAAAAATAAATAAAAATAATGGGGGCGTCCAGGAGTCTGGACGCCCCCATGAAGACCCGCCTGGGTCCTCAGACAAGGTGTTGGCAGCCGCTCGGCAGACACCCTTCCTGGTTTCGGAACCTTCCGATCCGTCTGACTGGGGTTGATGCCGTCCGAATGCTGCGACGAGACGATTCCGGATGCCGTAAAAGGCAGAAGAAGACCCAAGAAAAGGAAGCACTCAAGTGATTCAAAATGCGAAAGTCGTCGCAGGGCGTCGTATAGTAATATGAGACTTTCTTAGGAGAGGTCAGGAATGGCGTGTCTACAGCGCGGACAGATTGCAATGCCCTACATGTAATGTTCCTAGCATTCATGGGTTGCCCCTCGAACCGGTGCTTGTTTCTACTAAACCAAATTTCCCAAATGGTTGCCAAGAATATACATCTGGAGAGACAGCCCACCATGGATGACAACTGTAGGCTGCTCAGATACTCGAAGATCGCCAAGCTAGAAGCAGCTGCCGTGGGGCAGTGAAACCGCAGAAGAGCATGCAAAGCCGACCACACCTCCCTAGCAATATTGCCTTGAAAGAATAGGTGGCTAGCTGACTCTGCCTGAGGAGAGGCGCAGCATGCACACTTTGAGCATAAGGGGACCCCACAGGCCGCAATGACTTCATCTACTGGGAGGCATCCACGGATTAGTCGCCATGACAACACCGACCATTTGATGGGTAGGTGGGAGTGCCAGAGAAGATCCCAATGCAAAGATGTGGCCGAAGAGCAGGCTGCGCACAGACCGTGAGGAAAAAAGACCATTAGCAGTGGGCGTCCATATCCACACATCAGCCAAGGAAGAGGAGGCATGGGCCATCGCTAGCAGTCCCAAAGGGCAGTACCGCTGGGCAAGGGTAACACAAGCCGACGTTGGGCCATGCTGAGCTGCCTGAAGAGTGCAGTATTTATTGGTTAGTGAGGTCCACACATGTGGTGGAAGAAAGGGTTGCAAGGGAACATCACCAACCCAAATATCCAACCAGAAGGAGACAAGGGAGTAGTCCGATGATGCAAGAACTCGGTGGTTGAGGTGGATCAAACCAGCTGCCTGTAGCCATAGTTTCTTGTCTGCCATGATGGCTAAGGGAAAAGAAGCCGTAGAATAGTGATGAAGATGCAAGTGCTTAGCCTTGAAAAATTCAAACCACAAGGAATTGCAAGTAATCGCCCTCCATAACAACTTTGTCCTTAGGGCAATTTGCATGGTGGGGAGGTGTAGGACGCTGAGGCCACCACAAGCAACGGGCCGAGAAATGTCATCCCATGACTTCCAATGTTTCTTAGGAGAACCCTCATACGAGCCCCAAAAGAAGTTAGCCAAGATCTTGTGAAAACCCTTGAAGATGGAAGAGGGGACAGCAACACAAGATAACGTATAGATTGGCATAGCTGAAAGAACATGCCGAATAAGGATGAGACGGGCTCCCGCAGATAGAAAGTTAACCTTCCAAGATTGAAGCTTAGCCGCAGCTTTAGATATGATGTACGAGAAGTGAGCCGGCTTAGGACGTCCAGCATATAGAGAAATCCCCAAATAGGTGAAAGGAAGGTTGGCCTTCCTGAAGCCCGTTAACTGAGTAATGGAACTAGAAAGAGAAGCCGGTGCACCTCGGGCCACCACAAAGGAGCTCTTGGAAATGTTGATAAGCTGGCCAGAGGCAACTTCATATTTCTTTAGGAATTTCATGAGTTCCCCAGGTGGCGAATAGAGCCATTGGAGAAAATAAGAGTGTCATCTGTAAACAGAAGATGAGATACCTTGGGGCACCTGGAAAGAGTATGGAAGTAACCACTTCGACTGCGAGAAAATAAGGGGGATAGACCATGGCTTAATGCTTCTTCGGCCAGAATGAATAGAGCAGGAGCAATCGGGTCACCTTGACGAAGACCTCTTGAAGACTTGAAGAACCCATGTACTTGGCCATTGAGGAGAACAGAAAACCAAGAGTTAGTGAGCAATGGTTCAATAAGAGAAATGATACCAAGGCTAAACCTGAATTTACGTAGAACTTCAAAAATGAAACCCCATTCCATACGATCATATGCCTTCGCCATATCTAGCTTGAAGATGACGTTCCCTCCTCTGCAGGGGGTGCCAAGGTGTTGAACCATTTCCTTAGCCAAGGAAATATTCTCAATAATGTAGCGACCTTTAACAAAGGCCCCTTGCTCCACGGATATTAATCGAGGAAGAATACACGCAAGACGGTCGCTAATAACACGTGAGATGATATTGTACATGAAGTTACATAAGCTAATAGGCCGAAAATGAGCACAAGTAGTCGGGATATCAACCTTGGGAATGAGAGCAATCAAGGAAGACTTGAAGCTGCAAGGAAGGGGATGGCCATAGAAGAAGGCTTGAACCGCCGCCACCACATCCTTGTCAATGAAATCCCAGCACCCCTTGAAAAAATGACCAGTGAAACCATCCGGGCCCGGAGCACTATTAGAGGACATACTAAATACCACGGCTTTAATTTCTTCATAGGGAGGCACCACACAAAGAGTAGCATTGTCCTCATAAGTAAGAATAGGTTGAATGGCTTCCAAGACTTCCGGGTGAATGTAATGCAGAGAGGAAGTGAAAGCCGCATTGAAGTGGGAGACCAACAGCTTGGAAATGGCATCGTCTTGGTTGACAACAACTCCATCATCCCCATGTAGCTCAGAAATAGTTGCGCGGGTACGATGTGATACAACATAGGCATGGAAGAATTTAGTGTTCCGATCCCCTTCAGCGAGCCACTTGATTCTAGATTTTTGCTGCCAGAAAATTTCTTCCATAGAGAGGACACGGTCTAATTCTTCCTTAGCAGCAATAAAGGCAGAGAGATTAGACTCCGAAGGCTGTGAATCAAAGGTGTCTTGCGCCAAGGAAAAGACACCTTCAACAGCCTGCACATTAGCAAAGATGTTATGAAAGGTGTTACAATTCCAATGCCTATAAAACTCCTTCATATGTTTGAGCTTCAATGCCAAGGAGAGTAAGGGAAAAGAAGCTGATGGTGATGCTGCCCATGTTGCCCGAGAGTCACTGACAAAAAGTGAATGGTGTTGACACCCGTTTTAGCCCACAAGTTGTGTCATTCCTCTTATTCATCATTTTTGATGTCCCGAATTAGCCATTATTTTGGAGCTTCCTTAGATGAATTTTGAGTCCATTTTTACCTTTAAGTCTTGGAGATCATTATTTCCTAGAGCCCTGGAGCTTATCTTATCAACTTCTAGCTTCTAAGTCGACTTACGGCCCATTTAGGCCGGCTTCCCTCAAACATTCGGCTCTCTCTCACTGTGCAGTCCTGAAAGTGATCCTTTTTCATCTCCTTCCATTCCTCTATTCAAAACGTTGTCTTCACAAAAATTGTTCATCTTTCAAAGACCTACAATTTCTTCTTCTATGCCGTTGGCCAGTTCTGCCTCGATTGTGAGCTATTCACATTTTTCCGGCGTGCTATGCTGTTCACCTGTGTCTCAAAATCTTTCTCTCTCTTATAGCACCATTTTCTCACTCTTATTATCATTTTATGAACTTGCTTTCTTCATAAAAGTTGTTCCTCTCTCAGTTATCTACAATTTCTTCTTCTACCACTTTTGCTAGTTCTGCCCCGTTTGAGAGATACGCTTCAATTTCTAAAGTCACGCGCAGTCTGCCCAAAATCTTCCTCCATCAGTGTGACGGCCCTACCCTAGACCGCTAGGGCAGTGTGACGGTCCTACGATAGACCGTCACACCGAAACTTGCCCGAAATCACCCTGTTCAACACCTAGAGCGTGGCGGTCCTACCCTAGATCGTCAGAGTCCATGTGACGGAGAGTATGGGTGCGTTACACCGAAACTTGTCCGAAATCGTCCCGTTTGACCCCAAGAGTGTGACGGACCTACCCTAGTCTGTTACATAACTCTGACGGTCGTACGATAGACCGTTACACACACCTGAGAGTCCAATTCGTGCTGGACTCTACTCCGTTTCTGTGCGCCGTGGCCCTCTTGCAGAGCCCATAACTTCTTGAATTCTACTCCGAATTGAGCGCCGTTTGTTTGTATGGTTTCTCCTTGGTATTATCTTGAATTCAGTCCAAAGAACTCCAAATTTCATTGGCTATCTTGCTCAGAATCACACTCAAAAGTTGAGGGTTTATGTGTCCTGGTTCAACTCAAACTCTGCAGATTAAGCTTCGGGGCTCCCTTCCAGAAGCCATATCTTTCAGATCCTTCATCCAAATAGAGTCCCGTTTTCTCCTATGACTTATCTTGACTATTATCTCGAGATTGATCCATAGATATCGATATTTGATGGACTCTATCTCTTAAACTCATGGAGGAAAGTTGGGAGTTTCACCACTTTTCTATAAAAATTGCCCAGTTCGCAGTCGCGACGGGGGGGCTCTTTCTTGGTTCGGGGCGAAGCCATGCTGCAACTCCAACTCACAACTTCGACCTTGACTTGAAGAGGGAAGTATTAGCTTTCAATTCCATCCTTTTGGGCTTGATTTCATGGTCTACACTCTTAGTTCTCCTCTCCTCAAAATCACAAATCATCACAGTTTTCTGCACTTTTTTGCTACATATGCGTTTTTCCACGTTTTGCATCAACGTTTTCTCTCTATTCTCTTAATCAAATCTCGTGATTTCAAATCCTATACATGCACAATATACACACCTATTATTTTCACCCTTCCACAGGGGTTAAAAACCTCCCCCGGTGAGTTTGCCTTCAATTTCTACCCCTATTTTATCACTTCGGGATTGATACTACACTTCATGTTCTAATGGGTTTTTTATCCTTGTTTTGGCTTTGTTTTACAGGAGAGCATGAATAAAACGTGAGGCCCTCTTCTTCTAGCCGGCTGGAAGGAGAGGAGGTTTGAATCCACAAGTTCCCCGCAGCCCGTTTCAAGCGCGATCAAGTCTTTAAGTTCTAAGGTACATGGCGCCGTTCTTTACACTTCTTCATCCTTTGGCGTTGTTGGAACCTTGGTGGCGATCACGGTTAGTATTTCTCATCCTTTCATCCCCCTTGTCTTTGATTCACTTGTTTATGCATGTATGTATTTAAAGGGGGCGAGATAGGAATCTAATTAAAACAAATCAACAAATGGCTCTTCCACATTTGTTGAAAACAAAACCTCGATGGCCTCTTTGGAGATTGTACGGCCAGAGATAGAAGTAACGGCCGATGATCACTGCACACCCGAGATAAGTGCTGATAGATATAGGGGGGCATGATATAGACCATTCACCATTGAAGAGCACCCGGTCCAATCTAGCCCAAATGCCATTGGCTTGTTGGCCATTATACCAAGTGAACTGTCCACCAATGAAGCCAGCATCTTGAAGCCCTGCTGCAGCCACGCAAGCCTGGAAGTCGGACATGGATAAGGAGAAAGCACGCTTTCCCCCATGTTTCTTGTCAGGGTGGAGGATACTGTTGAAATCCCCTCCGACCATCCACGGACTGTCACAAGTGGCAGCAAAATCAACAAGGTGGTCCCACAAGATACGACGATCCGGCAACGAGCAGCTAGCATGCACAACGGTAAGGAAGGTGGTGCATTCCTTAGCAAGGGTAACTGAAACAGTGACATGCTGATCCGAGGAGTTGACGAAAGAAACATCAATAGGAGCCTTCCAAAGAACCCAAATACGGCCCTTCTCTGACGAGTTGGCAATACAATACTTCATGCAAACCTTACGACAATACCTTTCCATCAAGTTGAAAGGGAGCTTCGGTTCAAGAACGGCAAGAAGACGCAAGTCATAATGGTGAACATGAGTTTTCAACCTGCAAATCGATTGTGCATTGCCCAATCCTCTAATATTCCATAGGAGAGCTTTCATTGGAAGTGGATAGAATAGCACCACTTGACACATTCTTTCTGTGGCTCCCACGGGTAGTGACCCCAACTGCCGCTGTCGGTAAGGATTGAGGCTTCCCCACAAAGGCAGTGTGAGCTGCAGTGGGATTGACACCTAGAGAGGAGGGTTCCAACCCCGGAACAGGGAGAACCTGAACAAGAAGGGAGAGGAAAGGGAGCGACTCCACATCGGAGGAGGATGGGGATGCAACTTCCTCAGGTGGTGACACAGCCAAATCAGCCAAGCTAGAAGAAGGAATAGGTGGAGGTGGATCATCGGTGGAGCAACCTAACAAGGTGTCACTGGTAGAAGCTAAAGGAGCAGTGAGACAGCCCGGCGGCGGTTGCTTCGAAATGTGGAGTGAAGGAGCTTACGCAGAGGCATAAGATGCTTCCGAACCAGCAGCTCTAGAAATAGGAGAACAAAGAGAAGCTAAGGCAGAAGGAGAGGTTGGCACGGGGTACAGCCCTACGCCAGCAGTGGAAGCAGTAGCAGAGGGGACCTCCAGAGAGCTGCTAGGAGGCGCAATGCATTGACCAGACAAGGTGGCTAGGACTGGAGGAAGAAGGTGATGGGCGGTGAAAGATGGACCGGCACCCTGGCTTTGGGGGATGTCCCCCACAGAGGGAGAATCGCCCGCGGCAGGAGAAGGCACCGATGGCTCAGTAAGGCGACCCGAGGCTCAAAAAGCCAACAGGGAAAAATCATATGTGGAGCATACTTAGGTCCCCAAGGGGGCAGGGGGGTGGACAGGCAGGGGACCACCAGCAACTGCAGAAGTGGAAACCACGGCAGCGTACGAAGGCATAACCCCATCCACTGGACACGATAGCGAAGGAGAAGAAACCTGGTTGGAAGGCACACCCAAAGAAGCTATAGGGCGAGGCTGAAGGGCAGGTTGTAGCCTAGCGGCGTCCTGAGCATTCGCACACCGATCAGAAGAAGCCATACTGCCTGGAGGAGGAGCTCGTGTCTGCGATGGAGGATGGAAGGTAGAGGCTGGCACCAGGGAGGGGCCAACAACAGTGGGTCCAGCTAGTGGTTGCGAGCACTTAGCAGTAGGGTGGCCCAGCCGTTTGCATGTGGAGTTGAAGAAGGTCAGTCGAGGGAAGACGACCTCCTGCCAACGTCCTGCAGCTCCGCCTGTGCCAATCCATAGCCAATGGGGAGGCTTCTTGGGGACGTCCAGTTGGACACATACTCTCGCAGCAGTGGAGCGGGTGTGGCACAGAGAGTTCCTATCAACTTGTAGAGAATCACCAATGCATCCAGCCAAAGAGAACAACATAGGTTCATTAAAGAAGTTTGCAGGAAGCTTGGGAAACTCCAACCAAACTGGGACAAGAGGAGAATCTTCCTCTGCAGAGAAATCCATAAACCACTTAAAGAATTGCATGGCCCTTCCTTTCATGAATAGGGTCTCCTTCAGAAGCACATGGAGGTAATCTTCTTTGCAATGGAACCGGATCAGCAGATGCCTGTTGTCCAAGGCACTGAGGACAAAATCCATGAGGAAGTTAAACCACTGGGCGAGATGCGCCCTGATCTCCTGGAAAGGAGGTCTCCCGGGTGGCGTCCTGGCGATGATGGCAAGATCCAAAGGCACACAGGATTCACGAATCTCATCAGCAGTGAAGAACACTGCTGGCTCTCCAGAGTCAGTATAAGCAGGGAGATGCCGTAGCAGCTTGATCACCGGAGGAACCATTGACCGCATGACCACCTGCGCAAAGGAGGGGCCAGCTGCCATTGAAGGGGAACCAGGCAGAGCACCCGTACCGGCACCACCAGCATGAGCTAGCGAGCGGGGTCCTGAAGCCCAAGGAGAGGCCTTCGGGGGGGGCACCTAACGAAGAAACTGTGGCATGACCAGGACGCGGGAGGAAGCCAAGCTCAGCCGTCTGCCCACGGGAAGAAGAAGGTACTGTAGAGATGCTGGAAGGCCAGATGGAAGGAGCATCCTGCAGTGGCAAGACTGTGGGCGCAAGATGTCCAACAGGTGACGAGGGTGACGCAGCACCATGAAGGTCTTGAGAGAGCATTGGACCGTCTAAGAGACAAGGTGGGGTCGCTGTTGTTGTGCCCCTGTGATTTTGATGATAGCAAACACTATGAGTTATCTGAACTTCTGTGACATGTTTTTCAACTCTATAATTTTGATGAAAGCATATCATGAACATCTGACTGTCTTGCTATGGGCATATATCATGAATCTGTGGCGTTGCATATCATGAATCTGTGTCTGAATTATATTTCTACTTTGGGCATATGAATGTGCTATCTTGCATTAGCAGACATTCAGTTCATACAGCATTGCATTCTGCCCTATGTCAATTCATACATCATTGCATTCTGTCATTCATCAAGTCTATACATCAGACAGCATAGTCTAGACAGAAGTGGGTCGACCCCCCCTTCCAGATGGGTCGACCCCCCAGATTCGAATGTATATACAATGTCACCTGCATGCATTACCTCAAGTCTATACAACCTACCTTCATGGTATTGCAAGTCTATACATTGTGCGTGGTTCAAAACAAGTCTGCACATTATTTGTCGCATGTCACTCATTCAGAGTCTATACATCAGTCAGCATTACCTGTTGCATTGTTCATCAAGTCTAGACATTGTGCATTTCGTCATATCAAGTCTAGACATTGCATGCCATAAGTCTACACAGTGGTCTTCATTCATGTGGATCAAGTCTGTACATTGCCTTTGAATAAGGTCACTCAAAGTCGATACATTGTTCACAGCATTGGCCAAGTCTACACATCGTCTCCTTGCTTCAAGTCTGCACATTGGCCAAGTCTGTACATCGCCACATTGTTCATGCATTGCTTAGCTCAAGTCTATACATCGGCCCCGTAGCTTGCTGAGCCCAAGTCTATACATCGGCCCTGTAGCTTGCTTAGCTGAAGTCTGTACATCCACCGCTGAACCTTCTAAGTCTATACTTTCCTTCCCATCTTTACCTACGTTCTGAACTGAGCAAGTCTATACACTCTTTATCTTTTCCTACGTTCAGTTCAGCAAGTCTGTACATTGGGCTTTCTCTTAAAGTCTATGCATCGCTGCATTGGCCAAGTCCATACATTGTCTCGCTCACATCTTCCAAGTCTGTACATTGGACTTCAGGCTTTCCAAGTCTATACATTGGCCTTCAAACTTTCCAAGTATGTACAGCCCAAGTCTGTACATCCACCGTCTCATGCAGCGTCTCTAAGGTAAAGTCCATACATCACAGCATGCATTGCACACTGCAAGTCTGTACAGCCCAAGTCTGTACATCCGACCGTCTCATTCAGCGTCTCACACTGTGCAAGCCTATACATTGCTTGTGTAACTCAAGCCTTTACATCAAAGTCTATACATTGGTTAGGCTTGTTCATGCATCGTTCTTCTCAAGTCTGTACACTACCTTCCCATGCACGCATTCATCAAGTCTATACACTCGTGAGTGTTTCATCAAGTCTATACACTCGCTTGTGTCATCAAGTCTTTCATCAAGTCTACACACTAGCTCGTTTCTCCAAGTCTACACATCGGCGCACTGTTCATGCAACGGTTCTCCAAGTCTATACATCGGCGCACTGTTCATGTATCGGTTAAGTCTATACACTGGCTATGGCTTGTTCATGCATCTTACCCACGCAAGTCTGTACATTGAGGTCGCATGAAGGCTTTCAAAGTTTACACATTCTCACAGTGTACATACTTGCCTATATGCTGCATCCAAAGTCTGTACATCATTGGCCAGTGCATACTTCGTCTTCCTAAAGTCTATACATCCGTCACACTCCAGCCTTTGCATTGAAGTCTATACATTCCTGTCTCATGCATTCTAAGTCTATACACCATGCTGTTGGGCATCGTTTATTACAACAAGTTTGCACACTGTCTGCACGCTCTCAAAGTCTATACAGCATGTGTCTGCATCGGTTCATGAGTCTACACATTGTAGCATGCACGAACAAACAAGTCTGTACACACTTCAGCACTCTAAGGCTGAACATTCTTTAGCAGAGTCTGTACGCACTTCATCACTTAAAGTCTGAACATCCTTCAGTGAAGACTGTACACACTTCAGTGCACATGTGCATCTCCTTCAAGACGATGTCTATACACTCATTTTCAAGGCTTCAAGTCTATACGCTCATTTCCAAGGCTTCAACTCTATACATTCGTTATCACCCTTCAAGTCTATACACTCAAGCTGTATCATGCCTGTACATACTTTGTTAACAGCCTGAACCAAGTCTGTACATCCATCTGATATCTTCTTATGACTGTGTGACAGGTACTGTTCGTGAAGCCTATGGAGGGCACGTGATCTGAGGTTGGCACCTGGCATGTGATCCGAGGACAACGTCCTAATTGCTGCTGCTATAAATACGAAGCCTCCTCCATCTAGAGAAGACTGATCAAGTAGTGGATGAAAGACAGAAGAAAGAGTGTGATCAAGAGAAGAAGAAGGCTAATCGTGAAAAAAAGAGAAGCAGATAGAGAAAGAGAGTGATCGAGATAGAAGGAAAGAGCTGCAGTAGTAGGAAAAGAAGAAGAGACAGAGAGAGAGCCTGCGAAAGAGAAGAAAAAGAAGAGTGAGAAGAAGAGAGAGCTAGAGTAAAAGAAGCTTCAACTGAAGATCAGTTTCTGCTGGACCGTGGATCAAATCCAGGCCAGCCAGCTCCTGCGAGAGCCACATTTTGATTTTATATTTCCAGCTTTTAGTTGATGCATTTTCTTTTATTATTTTCTTTTCAAACTGAACATTGTTCTTTCGATTGCCCTGTTGGGGATCGGGTTCCTCCTGTGGTTTCAGGAGAAGGGAGATTTGTTTCTCCGATTTGCTGGTGACCTTGTGTCATCAGTGGTTCCCTCCTTTGTGGAGGAAGAGAGGTCCGAGACCTCTAGTTTGCAGGTGACTTGGTATCACTTGTGCTTCCCTCTGGGCTTTAGAGGAAGGGAGACTTGGGTCTCCGGCTGTAGGTAGTAGTTGCTACTTGTAGGTCCCCTCCTTGGTGGAGGAAGAGAGACTTCGGTCTCTGGCTTGCTAGTGACTGTGTCACTAGTGGATTCCCTCCGGTGTTGAGGATGAGGGGAGGCTATTCCCCTGGTCAAGCTGTGTGGCAGCAACTTGTTTGCAGACTGAGTCTGCTTTCTAGCTAATTGCTAGTGGAAGCCTCACTCCGGTTGGGAGTGAGGGGTGGACGTATGTCTGTGGACCGAACCACCTAAAAATCCTGGTGTCCCTTGTGGTTTGATTTTCTTATGTGTTCATCTTATTGCTTCGCACATTAGATGTTTGCTTAGGATTAAGTGAGAGCTTATTCTTTGTGTTACTTTGCGAGATCCTTCTAAGTATCTTCAGAATATATCTGCAACTATTCTTTAAGTTCGCATATCTGAGCATTAGTTTTTATTAGGCTATATTTTTAAAGGGGAGATTCATTCACCCCCCCCTCTGAATCTATCGCACATGTCTCAACAATTGGTATCAGAGCGGGTTGCTGTGCATAGGATCTAACAATCCGCAGCAGATCCTGCATCTTCTGTGGTGCATTTCAGAGTGGGTTTCTGGTGCTCGGTGTTTTGCTTCACTGTCTTAGTGCCCAGCTTTGCTCATCTGTTTGCTGTGCATTCTTGTCGATTGTCTTGTGTGCCGTTGCTTTCTATCTGTTGTAATGGCTCATCTGCCAATCTTCAAAGGTAATGATCTTGATCTATGGATGAAGAACTTACATCAGTATGTTAGATCGACTGATCCTGAACTTTGGAAAGTCATTGTCCACGGTCCACACAAATTATCAAAAGATAAATCTAGATGGACTGATGAGGATAGATTGAAAAACACTGTCAACTTGAGAGCTTTAAAATTAATGAAAGCATCACTTGACAGATCTTTAATTTCATGTGTTTCTTCTTGCAGGTCTGCCAAGGAGATTTTGGAGAAACTAAAGCTCACCAGGAATCGCAACACATGTCTGATGGTTGACGATGATGGGCAGCAAGAAGAAAATGAAGAAGATGATGAAGATGAGGTACCTTCTAAATTTGAGAATTATGATATGGGTGATTGGATTGATGAATACAATGATTTACTTAATTCTTATGAAAAACTAGAGAAGAAGAATAAAAGACTGATAAAGAAGCTAAACAATCACGAGGATGCTAAATCTCGAGGTGAAAACCCTGAAACTCTGAAAATTGAAAATGACATATTTAGAAGACAGTTAACAGATTTTGATTCTATTAGTTCAGACTTAGATCATTTGAAATCTGAAAAATAAACTCTGATGAAACAAATTGGATTACACAAAAAGGAGAATCAAGAGCTTGTTTGTGAAATTGCTGAACTAAAGGAAAGACTCAGCTCAACTGATGATGATCAGGCTCATAACAATGATGTTGTTCAAAATGAAGAACTGGTGAGAAACTTAGAGCTTGTCAACTCTGAATTGGAAACCATGAAATTTGAAATTGAAATACTCAAAAACCAGTTCAAAGAATCTGAACACAAATCAAATAAACTTGAAAAAGTAAATAGTTTGGTTTCTGAGAAACTGGAGGCTGAGAGAGGAATAAACTTAGAGCTTCAGAAAAATTTCGACAAACTTCAATCTGAAAAACAACAAGAAAAGTTTTATGAATGTCAGTCTTCAACAGATAAATGGGTGTTTGATGATGAACTCCTAGAGCAGAACAGTAAACTGAAAGAGGAAATTAATAAG
Organism: Amorphophallus konjac; assembly: GCA_022559845.1. Taxonomy (NCBI): domain Eukaryota; kingdom Viridiplantae; phylum Streptophyta; class Magnoliopsida; order Alismatales; family Araceae; genus Amorphophallus; species Amorphophallus konjac. The sequence goes on from CM040128.1 coordinate 212,473,625, forward strand.
CTGAATCACCTAAACTCAGCAATGTCTGAGAGGCTAATCACTTTAGAAAAAGGAAAGAGTGTAAGCCTGGTGAGCTCTAGTGAGTTGCTGAATGCTAAACAAGAAATTGCAAATCTAAAAACCATCAACCAAATGCTAAGTGAAAATGTCACTTGCTGTGAAGAAAAGATAGCTAACTATGAGCTTACTATCATATCCCTTCAACAAGAAGTTGATGATTTTAACAGGTCCCTATCTGAAGCTGACAATGAAATAAAGTTAAAAAAGGAAGTTGAAAAACTCAAAAGTCTGAATGATGCCTTGCATCAAAAAGTCATTTCCTGTGAAACAGATCTGTCCAAATATGAAGCTAATATTTGTGGCTTAAATTCTGAAATTCAAGATTTGAAAAACTCATTGTCAAAATTTGTCAAGGGAAAGGACAATCTGAATAAGCTTCTGGGAAAGAGTGATAACTCTCAGAGAGAGGGGCTGGGTTATAGTTCAACAAACAAAAGGATCAATAGCAATAAAACTTCAACTATGTTTGTAAAAGCTTCTGATCAAAACACAACTGCTGGTTCTTCTATTTTTCAATTTACTACACAAAAACTCACTGTCAGTCCCAAAACTGTAGGACAAACTCAAAAATTAAAAAAGGATGAAAACCTACAGAAAAAGGATAAAACTACTCCAGTTGGTACAAAGACTGCTGCACATAATTCACATGACCTCTCAAACACTCATACTAAAAAGGGGTCGTGCTATTATTGTGGGAAAGTAGGTCACATAATGGAAGATTGCATATTAATGCTAAAAGATGAGCATGGTAGTGAAACATCACATTCTAGAAATTCTTTTGATAGAAACCATGCTGCTAGGAAGCCTGATGCTTCATGTTATTATTGTGGGAAGCATGGTCATCTCATGAGTGAATGTTTTATCATGAAAGAAGACAATAAACTGCATGCCAGGTCTTCCATTCATTTTCATGGTCCATATGGATCTAAACACAACTCTAGTCAGCACATTGTGTGCTTCAACTGCAATAAGCCTGGGCACAGGGCTGCTGAGTGCTGGTTTAGATCCACTTGGAGTAAAAATAGTTTTAAAAGTAAGCAAATCAGATGCTTTGAATGTGGGAAAAATGGGCATACAGTCAAGGACTGTTGGTATGTTCAAAAGAATTCTGTTAACCCCATTTTGTCAAATTCCTGGCAAAACCATTTGTGAAAATTTCATGCTATAACTGTGGGAAGCCAGGCCATAGATCTGCTGAATGTTGGCTGAGTAAGAACAAGCATCAAACTGTCCATGCATACAACAGAAAATCATATGATCATGTTTATAAACCTCATACTGCTGTTACTATGCATCATAAGAACCAGAAACCAGTCACATCATATAGATATTGTGGAAAGTATGGTCACTCTATGGAAAATTGTTATTTGATGGATCATGATGACCATGTTGCTAAGAAATTATTTAGAACACCTGTCAGGGCTAACGCAGGACCCAAAGCTCATTGGGTCCCTGCAGGATCAAAATGATCAAAAACTTTGCAGGTGTGCCTTGGGGGCTGAAGAACAAAGAGGGGTTAATAAACCAAGGCACTCAAAAAGGAAAACCCCAAGATTTTACTTTTCAGGTCAGTTCTGAACAATCTGTTTAAATTCCATCATCTGAAAATTGACTGTTTGAGATGGTTAAGCATCTTGTTAATTTGATCTATGCTTAGTTGGAATTTTCTGAAATGGAATTGCTCAATCATGTTCATGGTAGCTCACTTATGTCTGAAGTGCATGGATTATATTTGAATGTCAAATTTGAAATCATGTGATGTACTTTCACTGCACATCATGCACTTTGTCAGGGGGAGCTCAATCATTTTTAATTAACCATACTGCTGCTCATGCTTTGTTGTATATATATAGCATCTAGTCAGGGGGAGCTTTCCTGTTCCATCTCTTCATCTCTTGAACTCTCACTGTCTAGCTATCTGATCCATTCTTGGCAAATGTGTGGTTCACTTGAATTCTCTGCTGTCCACACTTATGTAGCTGTTCTGTTTGAACTCCAGACTCAGCTATTGATTTCAAAACTGCACTGTTCTAATGATTCACTCCTTGTCTCATCATGATTGCTCTTTTCTAATCTCTCAATAAAAATGCTTTGTTGACTCCACTGATTTCCTGACAATGTCATTGATTCATCTGAGTGAGGAAAGATTTTAGTCAGTGCACCCTAGACATAAATCAGACATATTCTGAAAAGAAGAAACTTCTATTATACTGGCTTAAGAATGTTTTGATGAATCAAATTGATCTAAGACTAATGTATTTAATAGGTTTTGATGTAGAAGACTTGAAAATATCTCAATCATCATGCTTAATAGATCTTAACAAATTGTCTCATGAACTTCATGCAAAACCTTCTGAAATCTGAAATTCTAAAAGACATGGCTTTCTTTGGTTAAGATACATAGAGGAGGTATTGTTCTTAAACATTTAAGTGTACTGAGCATTATTTGAAAAATCTGAAAACACTTAAAAATTTAATGCAAGAGCAATGACTTTGGTCACAGAGAAACTGGGTTCTCTGTCAAAGAAATGGGGTAAGCCCATGTCATGAAGTGCCATAGTTAACTCTCTAATAAAAATGTTTGAAAATCTGGCAGAGCAATAGCATGGTTGTGTTGAGTAACTGGGGATTCTGGCCTCTGATCAAGGTTTCTCCTCATGTAAAAAGATACTCCAAAATGCTAACTCTGTTCTCTTTGAGAGATAATATGGTTGTCACACTGAGTAACTGGGTCACTTCACCTAAAACGTGTTGTGCCTCACGTAAAAAGGTGTTGACTGAACCAGTCTTGCTCAGAAAAAATGAGTGCTGATCAATAGAAAATTTTGAAAATCTAAAGACTAGTTCAGTCTCATTTATTTCTGTTTATTCTCAATATTATCTTATGTAACTTCCATAGGAGTCATTGAATTTAAATGAGTAAGATGGAAGGAGGTTAAACATGAATATCAGATGAGTTGTTGGTTCATTTCTATTAAAAGGTGTTTCAGATATGAGTATTGAATTTTCATGACAAACTTTGAATACATCACTCTTAAATCATGATGGTAAGTTTAAACTCATTCATAATCTATTATAATTGAAGAATCTGAAATTCGTTTACAAAGATTTATGAATTTGGTGTGCTAATGAAAATCTGTCTTCCTCAATTCATTCATTGTGCTTACAGATTGTGGTAATCCTTAAGTGCCTATGTGCTTTTGCTGATAGATGTTTCACCTCTTGTCATACCTCAACTCTATTCTGGCTTTAAGGGGGAGATTAACATCTGCATCATAGACTTGATTTGTGCATGATGTTATCTGGCTGGTATAGGAGAGCATGCATATGAAACATTGTCTTGATTTGAGCTTCATTGTTTAACTGCCTCTGTGTCTTTCATGTCTAAATGACTGAGTCAAAGGGGGAGTATTTTTCTTTATTCATATCATGTATGCTTGTATCTCTCATCTCAAACTATTTTTCTTTTTGATGAAGTCAAAGGGGGAGAATAGTTTGACATGAGTCAGTGTGACTCATAGTGTTGCCATCATCAAAAAGGGGGAGATTGTTGTGCCCCTGTGATTTTGATGATAGCAAACACTATGAGTTATCTGAACTTCTGTGACATGTTTTTCAACTCTATGATTTTGATGATAGCATATCATGAACATCTGATTGACTGTCTTGCTATGGGCATATATCATGAATCTGTGGCGTTGCATATCATGAATCTGTGTCTGAATTATATTTCTGCTTTGGGCATATGAATGTGCTATCTTGCATTAGCAGACATTCAGTTCATACAGCATTGCATTCTGTCATATGTCAATTCATACAGCATTGCATTCTGTCATTCATCAAGTCTATACATGAGACAGCATAGTCTAGACAGAAGTGGGTCAACCCCCCCTTCCAGATGGGTCGACCCCCCAGATTCGCATGTATATACAATGTCACCTGCATACATTACCTCAAGTCTATACAGCCTGCCTTCATGGTATTGCAAGTCTATACATTGTGCATGGTTCAAAACAAGTCTGCACATTATCTGTCGCATGTCACTCATTCAGAGTCTATACATCAGTCAGCATTGCTTGTTGCATTGTTCATTAAGTCTAGACATTGTGCATTCCTTTATATCAAGTCTGGACATTGCATTCCATAAGTCTACACAGTGGTCTTCATTCATGTGCATCAAGTCTGTACATTGCCTTCGAATAATGTCACTCAAAGTCGATACATTGTTCACATCATTGGCCAAGTCTACACATCGTCTCCTTGCTTCAAGTCTGCACACTGGCCAAGTTTGTACATCGCCACATTGTCCATGCATTGCTTAGCTCAAGTCTATACATCGGCCCTGTAGCTTGCTTAGCCCAAGTCTATACATCGGCCCTGTAGCTTGCTTACTGAAGTCTGTACATCCACCGCTGAACCTTCTAAGTCTATACATTCCTTCCCATCTTTACCTACGTTCTGAACTGAGCAAGTTTATACACTCCTTATCTTTTCCTATGTTCAGTTCAGCAAGTCTGTACATTGGGCTTTCTCTTAAAGTCTATACATCGCTGCATTGGCCAAGTCCATACATTGTCTCGCTCACATCTTCCAAGTCTGTACATTGGACTTCGGGCTTTCCAAGTTTGTGCATTGGCCTTCAAGCTTTCCAAGTCTATACAGCCCAAGTCTGTACATCCACCGTCTCATGCAGCGTCTGTAAGGTAAAGTCCATACATCGCATGCATTGCACACTGCAAGTCTGTACAGCCCAAGTCTGTACATCCGACCGTCTCATTCAGTGTCTCACACTGTGCAAGTCTATACATTGCTTGTGTAACTCAAGCCTTTACATCAAAGTCTATACATTGGTTAGGCTTGTTCATGCATCGTTCTTCTCAAGTCTGTACACTGCCTTCCCATGCACGCATTCATCAAGTCTATACACTCGTGAGTGTTTCATCAAGTCTATACACTCGCTTGTGTCATCATGTCTTTCATCAAGTCTACACACTCGCTCGTTTCTCCAAGTCTACACATCGGCGCACTGTTCATGCAACGGTTCTCCAAGTCTATACATCGGCGCACTGTTCATGTATCGGTTAAGTCTATACACTGGCTATGGCTTGTTCATGCATCTTACCCATGCAAGTCTGTACATTGAGGTCGCATGAAGGCTTTCAAAGTTTACACATTCTCACAGTGTGCATACTTGCCTATATGCTGCATCCAAAGTCTGTACAAAGTTGGCCTGTGCATGCTTTGTCTTCCTAAAGTCTATACATCCGTCACACTCTAGCCTTTGCATTGAAGTCTATACATTGCTGTCTCATGCATTCTAAGTCCATACACCATGCTGTTGGGCATCGTTCATTACAGCAAGTTTGCACACTGTCTGCACGCTCTCAAAGTCTATACAGCATGTGTCTGCATCGGTTCATGAGTCTACACATTGTAGCATGCACGAACAAACAAGTCTATACACACTTCAGCACTCTAAGGCTGAACATTCTTCAGCAGAGTCTGTACGCACTTCATCACTTAAAGTTTGAACATCCTTCAGTGAAGACTATACACACTTCAGTGCACATGTGCATCTCCTTCAAGACGAAGTCTATACACTCGTTTCCAAGGCTTCAAGTCTATACGCTCATTTCCAAGGCTTCAACTCTATACACTCGTTATCACCCTTCAAGTCTATACACTCAAGCTGCATCATGCCTGTACATACTTTGTTAATAGCATGAACCAAGTCTGTACATCCATCTGATATCTTCTTATGACTGTGTGACAGGTACTGTTCGTGAAGCCTATGGAGGGCACGTGATCCGAGGTTGGAACCTGGCTCGTGATCCGAGGACAACGCCCTAATTGCCGCTGCTATAAATATGAAGCCTCCTCCATCTAGAGAAGACTGATCAAGTAGTGGATGAAAGACAGAAGAAAGAGTGTGATCAAGAGAAGAAGAAGGCTGATCGTGAAAAAAAGAGAAGCAGATAGAGAAAGAGAGTGATCGAGATAGAAGGAAAGAGCTGTAGTAGTAGGAAAAGAAGAAGAGACTGAGAGAGAGCCTGCGAAAGAGAAGAAAAAGAAGAGTGAGAAGAAGAGAGAGCTAGAGTAAAAGAAGCTTCAACTGAAGATCAGTTTCTACTGGACAGTGGATCAAATCCAGGCCAGCCATCTCCTGCGAGAGCCACATTTTGATTTTATATTTCCAGCTTTTAGTTGCTGCATTTTCTTTTATTGTTTTCTTTTCAAACTGAACATTGTTCTTCCGATTGCCCTGTTGGGGATCGGGTTCCTCCTGTGGTTTCAGGAGAAGGGAGATTTGTTTCTCCGATTTGCTGGTGACCTTGTGTCATCAGTGGTTCCCTCCTTTGTGGAGGAAGAGAGGTCTGAGACCTCTAGTTTGCAGGTGACTTGGTGTCACTTGTGCTTCCCTCTGGGCTTCAGAGGAAGGGAGACTTGGGTCTCCGGCTGCAGGTAGTAGTTGCTACTTGTAGGTCCCCTCCTTGGTAGAGGAAGAGAGACTTCGGTCTCTGGCTTGCTAGTGACTGTGTCACTAGTGGATTCCCTCCGGTGTGGAGGAAGAGGGGAGGTTGTTCCCCTGGTAAAGCTGTGTGGCAGCAACTTATTTGTAGACTGAGTCTACTTTCTAGCTGATTGCTAGTGGAAGCCTCACTCCGGTTGGGAGTGAGGGGTGGACGTAGGTCTGTGGACCGAACCACCTAAAAATCCTGGTGTCCCTTGTGGTTTGATTTTCTTATGTGTTCATCTTATTGCTTCGCACATTAGATGTTTGCTTAGGATCGAGTGAGAGCTTATTCTTTGTGTTGCATTACGAGATCCTTCTAAGTATCTTCAGAATATATCTGCAACTATTCTTTAAGTCCGCATATCTGAGCATTAGTTTTCATTAGGCTATATTTTTAAAGGGGAGATTCATTCACCCCCCCTCTGAATCTATCGCACCTGTCTCAATAGCTGCAGACACCACAATGCCACCTGTTGAGTAGTGGAAGGCGAATCTAGAGGGGAGGGGTGAATAGATCTGTCTCTCTTTTCGCAGAACACCCCTCTTTAAAGCTAGATAAAAAGAATTACAGTGGAATATAACTAGCTTAGCGTAGCACACAATGATTTACTTAGCAAAATGAATAAGTAATATAAAGATTAACCCTAAGCATGCATCTAGCACATAGCAATCGCACAAGCAAACCACAACGCAAAGGATTTTAAGGTGGTTCGGACTGAATCCCCAGTCCTACGTCCACCCCTCACTAAACAAGGTGAGGATTCACTAGTGCAACACATCGAACCGCAGATCGGAAAAACCTCAGATTGCCTTCCTACTAACCACCGGTAGGGATGTCAACATCGCAGATCGGAGAACTTCCGATTACCTTCCTACTAACCACCGGTAGGGACGTCAACACCGCAGATCGGACAACTTCCGATTACCTTCCTACTAACCACTGGTAGGGACGATCTTCAGTTTCAATGGTTTAAACAAAATGGAAAGAGAACAAATATGAAAATACTCAAACAAGATATGGAATATGCTCAAAGAGAAAAGATCTTGTCTGAGATTGTTGGAGCTTGAATCTGATGCTTCAATGGTATCTTCTTCCTTGTGAAATGATCTTCCTTGGATCACCTTGAGTTGATGAAGAACATAAAGGATGCAGGTTTGATCTCCCTTGAGAAATGAGCTTCAATGGATCACCTTGATAGCCTTGCTTGCATCTACTCTTCCTTGGAGGTTGCTCTTCTTCCAACCTCCTCTTTTACCTCTCTTGTTCTCTCTTGATACCTTGAATTCAATTGAGTTGATGAAGAAGTGTATGGATGTAGCTTTGATCACCCTTGAGACCTTGATTGCTTCTAGCTTCCTTGGAGGTTGCTTGCTTCAGATCTATGCTTGAATCACCTTGGAATGGATGAAGAACTTCTGCACGAAGTACTGTTCATGGCTACAGTACCCCTTCTTCCAAGCACCTCCTCTAGCCTCTCTTGATATCTCTTTGATACAAATGATCAACTAGGGTTTATAACCCTCTTGTGTTGGTTTTATGTCTTTTGAATGGTCCATAGACACCCCCCAGACCAGATCCACGTTTTGTGGGAGATTGGGTGACTTTAGGATTAAAGAAATCCATGGAGAATGGCTCTTCTCGAAGTGAAAAACAAAGTCAACAATTGATGGCTCGGGGCTGGCGGTCGACTAGAGGTAGGTGGCAGGCGACCGCTACTGAGAAAACTTGGAGATATTTCGTCCCTGGAAATTCCGGTCGACCGCTACTGAGCTGGCAGTCGACCGCCACTAAGAGAGCTGCAGGCTATGAGCTGCTGGCAGGGGCGGTCGACCGCCCCTGGGTTGGCGGTCGACCGCCAGCTGGGCAGACCCCCGGGTTTCCCGGTTCGGTCCGTTAACCCGTTAGCTCAATCGCTCAACTCCTTTAGCAGCCTGTTCTCATCTGTGGCATCAACCTTGACAGTCTTGAAGGTGTCAACTGAATATTTGACCTTGGGTTCTCTTGACTATGCTTCATTGTACATTGACCTTGGCTATGTGAAGTGCCGAATGTGAAGTGTCGACGTTTGCTTGTTGAAGAGATTTGCATTCTTGCTTGGGCGCGATCAATGAGCTTTCATTTTTGCCATCGTCACTCAATTTCTTGTCCATTCATTGGCATATCTGTCATGAACAAAACATCACGTATGTCAGTCATATGAGAGTGAAAAACATCAATGACTTATAATGTTCAGCCATTATCAAAACCAAGAATATCAAATAACTTATAGTGTTCAGCCATTATCAAAACCAAGAATATCAAATGACTCAAATGACCACAGCATGACTCAAATGACCACATGGGCATACCATTCTCCCCCTTTTTGATGATGGCAACACTGTGAGTCATTATGTGACAGTAATTTCCAAGATGGCAAAGTTGATAACATATACGACATGTTCAGCTCAAGATCCATGATAATTAAGGCATGTGAATGCAGATATGAACACAAAGCATATGAATGAATGCGGATCTGTATGCATGAATGATCAAAGCATATTAATGCTATGCAATTATGCAAACCCCCATTAACACTCAAACACAAAGCTTACAAAGGTTTCTCCCCCTATGCCAACCCTCATAGATCGACAACGCACAACTCTTACAAAGGACTCACACAAAGACTTCTCCCCCTTTGACAATAGTAAAGGGAGGGATAAAGTAGAGAAGGCTACAAAAGTCTGAGAGACCAGAGCTGAGTGGAAGTGAAGAGCAAGCCATTATATGCAAAACTGAACTAGACCGTGAGCAATATATATATATGGTTCAAAGCTAATGAAATCCGAGATCAACAATGGAGTTCGAAAAGCAGCTACATCCAAGGTTTAATAGAAATGAACCAAAAATGCATATCATGGTAGTGTTTAACCTTCCCTTGTCTTATATATCCATATTCAATAACTACAAAGGGAATAACACAAAAAACTAGTATGGAGGCTAAACAAGCATGAGTAAAGCATGGAATGTTATGAGTGCAGTAAATTTAATTTTTAATATCTTTTGAATTTGAAGGCACATGACTCATATTTTATGAGCAATCAAGTCTAGTACATGCCTCCTAGTCGTAAGAATACACGTTGTTTAGACGCCAGTATCCCTAGGTATTTGGCAAGACTGACAGTTATGCTTCACAATGAACAGAGATAGCAAAGTCACGTCATGACATATCCGATCTCATTTCTTTGATGAGAAGATATATTTCTCAACAAGTATGCCAGTGCTCTGCCTAGAGTCCAAGTGATAATTAAGACAGAGATAACATGGACACATCATGACAGATCATTTGTCACTTGATTTGATGACATGACATGTTTCTCCGTGCAACAATATCATTGCTCTGTCAAATGGATTTTCAAGAATTCCAGCTCATCAAGATGTTTAAGAACAATACTAAGCCTGAGTGTATCACCAAGATGGTCATGAGTTTTGAATTTTTAGATATCAGGATAGTCATTCAAAGCATAATATGCAATCTCTAGTTAAGGTCTATTAAAATCACAGAATATAGATGATTTTGAAAGATATATCAAAACTTCAAGGAAATCATTAAATCTGAACCATTTTCATTGGATGGACAATCATCAGGGCATATAATAGAAAGCTCTTACGCCATAGTTTTGTCGGTCTCATGATCTCAAATCAGACTGTAAGCCATTGAAGTTTAGATTGCAAGAGATTAAGAAAAGTAACAAGACTCCCCCTAAGGATATGCAATGAATGTACTCAAGGAGTTGACTAGAATCATGCAGGGGTTGACCTGATCAAACATGAAGTTGACAGACATGAAATGCATGACCCAGCACATGGTTGTACACTTATTAAATGCAATAAAATGAAGATGAAATAAATGCATGAATGCTGCAAAGAGACAACTCCTCCTTACTATATGGCCTATATGCGACAGTGACGCATGGTACTTGGCGGATGTGAAACCTCACCCATATTGAGTGCTTCTAGACAAGCATAGCCTGTCTTTTCATACATCAACATTTAATATACCATGGCCATGCAAGAATGATGCTACACAAACCATGCAATGCATCGTGAACATGAATTCAATTCATTATTATGCATCATGACTACATGAAATGCCACACCATATGCAAAAAGACATATTTACGTATAAACAATGTATGGAACACCAATATGCAAAAACACACACTAAATTGAACAAGATCATCATTTCAATTTTTATTGGCCTGAGGTCGGCAAAGACCAAGCTCCCTTCTGAGTGTTGAAAACCTGTCATTACACAAGGACTTGGTGAAAATATCAGCAATTTGATTTAGAGTATCAACAAAATGCAGTTCAAAATTTTTCTTAACGACCTCATCTCTAATGAAGTGATGCCTAATCTCAATATGCTTAGTCCTAGAGTGCTGGACTGGATTTTTTTGCAAGGTTGATAGCACTAGTGTTATCACACAGAATCTGGACACAACAAAGATCCACTAAGTAGTCTTGGATTTGGTGTTTAATCCACAACACTTGGGTGCCACAGCTCCCCACAGCAACATATTCTGCCTCTGCGGTTGAGAGGGCAACCGAGTGTTGTTTCTTGGAGGCCCAAGAAACTAAACACCCACCCAGATACTGGCAGTAGCCACTAGTACTTTTACGATCCAGCTTGCATCTAACATAGTCCGCATCAGAATAAGATATAAGAGATAAATCACATGATGACGGATATCACAATCCCAAATCTTGAGTTCCGGCAAGATATCTAAGGATACGTTTGACGGTAGTCAAGTGGGATTCTCTAGGACTAGCTTGAAATCTAGCACAAAGGCATACACAAAACTGGATATCTGGTCGGGATGTAGTCAAATAAAGCAATGAGTCAATCATACCTCTATAGATTTTTGCATCCACTAATTTACCATTTTCATCCAAATCTAGTGATGTTGTGGTGCTCATAGGAGTTGCAATTATTTTACTATTTGTCATGTCAAATCTTTTCAGCAGCTCCTTGATGTATTTGGCTTGACTTATGAAGCACCCATCTTCTCCTTGGTTGACCTGCAAACCAAGAAAAAATTAGAGTTCTCCCATTAGGCTCATCTCGAATTTGCTAGTCACGAGGTTAGAAAATTCCTCACACATTTCAGATTTAGTAGAACCAAACACAATATCATCAACATAAATTTGAACAATCAAGATATTCTTACCTTGCTTCTTAGTGAAAAGTGTTTGGTCTACCTTACCTCGTGTGTACCCTTTCTTAATGAGGAACAAGCTTAGTCTCTCATACCAAACTCTTGATTCTTACTTCAAGCCATAAAGTGCCCTGTCTTGCTTGTATACAAAATCTGCATGGTTAGAGTTCTCAAAGCCAGGGGGCTGCTCCACACAGACTTCTTCCTTGATCAAATCATTCAAGAAAGCACTTTTTACATCCATTTTATACAACTTTATTCTAAGGGAGCATGCAAAGGTTGTAGATGTTGACTCCCCCTAAAAGCATGCATGGGTTGACAATGAACTATACAGCCTAAGACTTATGTGAATGCACAATGCAATGAAGATGGTGCATGATGATTGCACATTTTTGTGTCTTCTAAAACATGATTTGTATAGAAGTACATGAGATCACACGATGATGCAAACACAAATCATTCACAATTGATTTTGAACTGAATGCAACATGATGATGCCAATTGCTAGACTCCCCCTTTGAACAATGCTAACATGAATAACGAGTTGAAAATGTAGCCATGGTATGCATCATCAAAACCAAAATCTAAAAATTTCATGTGGATGATATCAGGTACCAAACAACTCATCATCACATCAACTTCATCAGCATAACAAGTTTCTCATGAATTAAATAGCTGAAATAATTGATCTCTAGTATACGGCGGAGGTTTTGATCATAGTTCCTTCTCACGCATAGTAAGAGTTTTGGGCAAGCATGACTTGCCTTTCAACTCTAGACCATTTAAAATACCAGAGGTCAAGCAGGGTGTGAGCAATTAATTTAGCTCATGTGTTCATCTTCACACCACGGGGGATAAATCATCATTTCAAATAAGCAATTCAGTTTGCAGAAGTTTATTGAACAAAATGGGCAAACTTATGATGCAGTATCTACATGTCAAGACTAAACATGTAAAATGATAAAAAAATAGTTACATACTTGTGCCTTGAGCTTTTATTTACCTGATCATTCATTTCTCAGCTCCAAGGCATCCTGCACCCAAAATTCTCATTTAGAATTTTTAGGTACCCAAGCTTGCTTGGGTCCTTGTGGGTTAGCAACATGTTTAGCATCTTGGCCCATCTTTTTCAGGGCAATCACATCATTCTCGCTCATTGTGAGGCAATCATATATCTCATGCCTATTTTCCCCACAATAGAAACAGCACACAAAAGATTGAGTTTTCTTTTTATGTTCATGTGCGTGTGCATGTGGACTATGCTTTTATGGGCGAGCATGATTTTTACCTTTCATGGTATGAGGGTGATGTCTTTCTTTCAGATGCCAACATTCCTGGTCAGTGTGACCAGTCTTACCACAATGAAAGCAGCGAAGAGAAGCATTTCTATTGAAGGCCATGGGAGTGTCGACCTGTCTGGATAGGAATGTCGACACTTCTGATTCTCCATGCAATTCTGTGCAGAGTTCTGTTGAGCAAGCCCCCTGCCAGTGTTGACATGTTTCTTTCCTTGCCCTTTCACTTGCTGTCCTGCTCTAAGCTCATCATTTCTCAGGATGAAACAATCATGCACAGTGTGACCATGTCTACCACAATAATAACAATGGACATTCATTTTGTGAAAAGCATGGTATTTAGCATTGGACATGTTGTGGTGCATGTTTGGATGAGCATGCTGAATTTTACTTTTCTTTCGAGCAGTATGCCCTTTTTGGTGACCACAGGAAGTGGTGGCTTCTGATGAGCCAGAATCTTGGTCTTGGGCAAACATTGACAGGAAATCATTCAAACCTTGAATTTCATTTTCAAGTGAGAAAATATGCTGTTTAGATTCATCAAGACCCTCTTCGCATGCTGCCAATTGTTCATTGAGCATGGCATTTACCGCTTTAAGATTTTGATTTTCTTATTCTAAAGCATGCAATGTTTCAGAGCAATCATCAATGACAGTCTTGCCTTTTCCAAGTGCAACCAATTTTTCATTCTGTTCTTCTTCATCTTGTTCAAGTTTAATTTTCTTTTTCAACAATTCTCTTTTCTCTTCTTTCAGAGAATCAATCAGATTTTGTTGCCATTCAATATCATCATGGAGACCCATATTTATCTTTTTCAAGAACGAGCATTCTTTGCATGCAAAATTAGCCGAGCATGAAACTTTAGTTTCTTTTAGGACATTTTCACTTTGAGTTTCAGAATTTTTACTTTCTTCAATCAACCTCTCATCATGAATTAGCCCATAGGCCATAGTTTGATCATTAGAGATTGACTTAGGTTGGTTTTGAAGTTTTATTACAATTTCTTCCAACCTAGTGATTTCATCATGAAGATTTTCATTTTCATCCCTTAGACATGCAATGCTTTGTTTATGCGTATCTAGATCAAAAGAAAGAGTGTTGTTAAGCTCTTCAAAAGCAGAACAGTTTTTACAAAAAGAGCTATCATTTTGGTTACTTTTCTTGAGATCATTTTTCAAAATTTTGTTTTTTGATTTTACCTTTTTGTATTGAGTAATCAACTCATCATAGGCTTTCATAAGCTCTTCAAAAGTGAATTTCTCGGAGTCAGAGTTTACCTGTGATGAGGATGTATTGTTGGACTGTTCTGCATGGTCGGCCATGAAGCATTCTTGTTCTTGTTCCTTCCCTTCATTGATTTTCACCAACCTATCTAGTACTTGCTTGGCTGTGCTGCAGGAGGACACAAGATGAGTTAGTCTGAGATCAACTACAGCTGTAATTAAGTTATATGCAGCAAGATTATCATTGTGTTTGGTCTCATGTTCGACTGACCAATCAATTGAATTTGATGGCAGCTCATGAGGACCATCGTATATAAGAGTCCACAATTGTAGATCTATGGAGCTAACATAGATGAACATTCTCCCTACCCATGTAGAAAAATTTGAACCATCATAAATGGGAGGAGAAACTATCAAAACATGTGTAGCATATGAAGCCATCTAAATAAAATACACCGGGATCTTTCCTGTAGATAGTAGGATCTGGGAATGGCAGAGCCTCGCTCTGATACCACTTGTTGAGTAGTGGATGGCGGATCTAGAGGGGAGGGGTGAATAGATCTGCCCCTCTTTTCACAAAACACCCCTCTTTAAAGTTAGATAAAAAGAATTACAGCGGAATATAACAAGCTTAGCGTAGCACACAACGATTTGCTTAGCAAGATGAATAACTAATATAAAGATTAACCCTAAGCATGCATCTAGCACATAGCAATCGCACAAGCAAACCACAATGCAAAGGATTTTAAGGTGGTTCGGACTGAATCCCCAGTCCTACGTCCACCCCTCACCAAACCAGGTGAGGATTCACTAGTGCAACGCACCAAACCGCAGATTAGAAAAAACCTCTGATTGCCTTCCTACTAACCACCGGTAGGGGCGTCAACACCGCAGATCGGAGAACTTCCGATTTCCTTCCTACTAACCACCGGTAGGGACGTCAACACCACAGATCGGACAACTTCCGATTACCTTCCTACTAACCACCGGTAGAGACGATCTTCAGTTTCAATGGTTTAAACAAAATGGAAAGAGAATAAATATGAAAATACTCAAACAAGATATGGAATATGCTGAAAGATAAAAGATCTTGTTTGAGATTGCTGGAGCTTGAATCTGATGCTTCAATAGTATCTTCTTCCTTGTGAAATGATCTTCCTTGGATCACCTTGAGTTGATGAAGAAGATAAATGATGCAGATTTGATCTCCCTTGAGAAATGAGCTTCAATGGATCACCTTGATAGCCTTGCTTGCATCTACTCTTCCTTGGAGGTTGCTCTTCTTCCAACCTCCTCTTTTGCCTCTCTTGTTCTCTCTTGATGCCTTGGATTCAATTGAGTTGATGAAGAAGTGTATGGATGTAGCTTTGATCACCCTTGAGACCTTGATTGCTTCTAGCTTCCTTGGAAGATGCTTGCTTCAGATCTATGCTTGAATCACCTTAGAATGGATGAAGAACTTCTGCATGAAGTACTGTTCACGGATACAGTACCCCTTCTTCTAAGCACCTCTCTAGCCTCTCTTGATCTCTCTTTGATACAAATGATCAACTAGGGTTTCTAACCCTCTTTTGTTGGTTTTATATCTTTTGAATGGTCCGTAGACACCCCCCAGACCAGATCCACGTTTTGTGGGAGATTGGGTGACTTTAGGATTAAAGAAATCCATGGAGAATGGCTCTTCTCGAAGTGGAAAACAAAGTCAACAATTGATGGCTCGGGGCTGGCAGTCGACCGCTACTGAGAAAACATGTAGATATTTCGTCCCTGGAAATTCTGATCGATCGCTACTGAGCTGGCGGTCGACCTCCACTGAGAGAGCTGTAGGCTATGAGCTGCTGGCAGGGGCGGTCGACCACCCCTGGGCTGGCGGTCGACCGCCAGCTGGGCAGACCCCCGGGTTTCCTGATTCGGTCCATTAACCCGTTAGCTCAATCGCTCAACTCCTTTAGCAGCCCATTCTCATCTGTGGCATCAACCTTGACAGTCTTGAAGGTGTCAACTGAATCTTTGACCTTGGGTTCTCTTGGCTATGCTTCATTGTACATTGACCATGGCTATGTGAAGTGCCGAATGTGAAATGTCGACATTTATTTGTAGAAGAGATTTGCATTCTTGCTTGGGCGCGATCAATGAGCTTTCATTTTTGCCATCGTCACTCAATTTCTTGTCCATTCATTGACATATCTGTCATGAACAAAACATCACGTATGTTAGTCATATGAGAATGGAAAACATCAATGACTTATAGTGTTCAGCCATTATCAAAATCAAGAATATCAAATAACTTATAGTGTTCAGCCATTATCAAAACCAAGAATATCAAATGACTCAAATGACCACAACATGACTCAAATGACCACAGGGGCACAACACCAAATGTAGAAAGGCTTGGCACGGTCTTACCTCCGCCAAGGCATGGGGGACCGGAGCTGGAGGGGGGAGCATCCAAGATGGAGTAGAAACTTCAGGGGAGGAGCTGGCAGCGACGCACGCCTCGGAGGGAGGTTGCGATAGCTTCACGGCACCTCCCGTACTAACGTGGCAACCGGGAGGAGCTGTCGTGGTCACGGAAATGACCACAGCAGGAGATGGTACACCGCCAGAAGGGGCAGGCACCGGCGAGGAAGCACAAGGGGCAGGTCGTGGCCGGCGAGGAGAAGCCCGGCCTCCCCTACCACCGACCATGGCCGGAGGCCACGGGCGGGAACCAGCAGACCAGAACGGGAAAAGGGAGGGAAACGGGATTGAGGGGAGAGAAACGAAAAATGGGGATGATGAAATTTCATTGGTTGACACGTCTTCCCAGGCCACCCAGCCAGCTCAATCCCAGTTTCCCAGACACATGCGAATCGCATTTTTTGGCTAACGGCATAATGCTATCTGATACTCCACCATCTAGTTCAGGATCAATACACCCTCCAGAATCACCTCTACAACCCTAAACCACGTAAACTGCCCCGTTCTTATGGGCCTACGTTGGTTCCATGGTATGTAGGCTTTCATTCTCCAAGAGGATTGGCTCCACATATAGCCCTTTCTTTCCCCTACTACCCAATGCTCAGTCTCCAGTTTCTAACATTGGGTTCCCTGAACCCGATCCCTGTTGTCCCCTATCACTCATGCCAGTGCATCATAGAAAAAGCAAGCACGACCAACGTCAAGTGGTCGCCAGTTCACGCGCATCACTCCATCCCATCGAGAAAGGAAGGGAACAACACCAACGAACAAGAGATCCAGAAGGTGTCATTAACGCTCTGTAAAAGGAGCCCAAGACATGCCCTTGGGGTAACAAAATCCATACGCTCTGGATATCACAAACACCAAAAAAAGAAGAGAGATACAATCAAATCTCAGGCTTGGTCCCCTCCAGCGCCGCAAGGTGTGAGTCCGCAGCCGCAAGCTCCGCCTCCAAGGTAGACAAGAGCTGAGCGCTAGCTCCGGCCATCATCTTAGCTGCCTGCCACTCAGCTCGGACGTGCTCGGCAACCACCTGCTGCTCCTCCCAGGCCTTCTCAAGGCCTCAGCCCAGCTCTCCACGTCCCTCAGCTGTGCGGCGCACTCCTGAGATGCCAACGCAGTCACCTCGGCGTGACTCCTCTGCTCAGCTACAGCAGACACAAGTTGAGCCCACTGCTCCTGCGCCACTCGGATCACCGCTAGCCTCCGAGCCCTCTCCTCGCGGAGTCACAAGTACTCGGCCCAAATCCCAGCTAACTCGGACATCCAGAGCTCGCATGGGAAGCCGAGCACATGGTAGCCCTGGGTGCACTCCCACAGCCGCTGCCTGAGATCCTCTGGAGAAGGAAGAGGGTCGCTCTGCAAGTAGTGTCGCACCCACTGGAGCAGGGCTGCACCTGTACTCGCCCCTAGCAATGGCTCTGGAGGAGAAGCAGAAGTAGGCCACTCGACCCCTAAATCCAGGGAGAGGTCTCCGGACGCGGCCAGCACTCCAGTGGAACCTGCATAGTTCCGACAAACACCAAAGGGGGTGAGTAATACACGTAAGACTTCCTTCGATAGATAAGGTGAAAAACCTGAGAAAAAGGAAAGGCAAGTCTTGACTCCTTACCTGAAGCAAGTCCAGCAATCCCTGCGGCGTCATCTGCCGGGGTCGGGAAGGGCAACTGCTCCTCCTCCTCAACAGCATCACCGGCCGGGGTCGAAGAGGGCAGTGACTCCTCCACCGTCCAGTCATCCCCAGCAAGCACGGATGGGACATGGGGCTCCTCCTGTCCGCCCTCTTCTGGAGCCGACGCGTGCCCCTCTCCAGACTCTGATGCTGCGGGCAACCCAAGAACATCAGCGCTATGGCATATAGAGCTAACAAGCACCAAATGAGGACGGGAAGAACCATCGCATACCTCCAGAAGTGGTCCCCGTCGGACCCTCCCTACTAGCAGAGACACCAGAGGATGAAGAGCTCGAGCTCGAACTCTCCTCTATCTCCATCTCCAAGCTGCTGTCATCTCAAGAGCATGACGAAGCCCCCGACAAACTCCCGGAGGTGGCTAAACCAGAAGCTCCTGCAAGCCAACAAAGCAAATGAGGTCACCACAAGACCCAGCTTCATACAAGGGCGGTTCTCCAGCTAAGAGTTGCGAATAGAAACTCACCGGCCGGAGCAGTCCCCTCCAAAACCTTCTTGATGTCGACGATCTCCTCATCGCCCTTGTTGAATATATCCAGGTTGATTTTGATGATAACAGAACATGTTATATGTTTTATCATGTGCAATGTTCAACTATCAAGTTCGAATCTAATACGCTTTCAAAGCCCACTTCACCATGTAATAAGCTTAATTGGTTTAAACCCATCCCAATGCATAAATCCGTGTTTTGGTTTCTAAACCACCAAGGCTAAGCTTAAACCCACTCAACTTAATTGAAACAAGGCAGCCATAACATGATTCATTCATATATTATATTGCATTGGCTAACCTTTGTTTTTTAGAAGGAAATCAAGCCAGGGGTCGACCGCCAGCCTCTAGCGGTCGACCGATTCTCCCAGTAACAAATGGACATTCTCCTGTAAAATTCCGGTCGACTGCCCCTATCCACAGGTCGACCGCCAGCCTCGAAAAGCCTCTATTGTTGACCTTTTGTTCTCAACATGGGAAGTCTCTCTTCAAGGATTTGTTTAATCCCAAAGCTACCAAACTTCCCATGATTTGTGGATCTGGTTCCTTGCTTGTCTCTTGACCATTCAAGAGTTATAAAAACATCTTATTGAGGCTTGCAACCCTAATCAATCAAAGGAGGCCAAGGGAGGCTATCAAGGGGAGGTTCTAGATCTGGTACTGTAGCCGTGAACATTGCTCGAGAAGAAAGAGCTACATCCATCTTCATCCATCTGCATCCATCCTCTTCCATCTTCAAGCAACATCTGGAGCAGATCAACCCCAAGCTAAGAGCAGATCAAGCTGCATCCAAAACCATCTTCATCAACTAAGGGGGAGCTTGAATCTGATGTTTTATTTTTTGTTTTCCGTTCCAATCTTGCTGAGCTTTAATCTTCGTGTTCTTGTAATATTCAAACATATGTATGTGTGTGGATCTACGAAGATCCGTGTGTGTGTGTGTGAGTGATCTTCTTGTTCCTCATCCTTCCTTGTGTTTCGGTGCGTGTGCACCTTCGTGGGAGTTCTGAACTCACACGAGTGTGTGTGTATGTCTTGATGTTGTAACCTTCTACAAGATAGCGTGTGAATCCTCACGGTTGGTGAGGGGTGGACGTAGGTTGCAGTTGTTGCATCCGAACTACCTAAAAATCGTGGTGTTCTGTGTGGTTTGCTCCATATCTCCTAACTCTAGTTCTACTCTAGCTTGTTTGCTTGTTGCATCGTTGTCTAGTTTCATTGTTTAGATTGAGCTGTTTTAACCCTTTTACGGGAGATCCTTGGTATATGAAAAGGTAGCTTCTGATCGACACAGTCAATCCTGTCGGGAGAAAAATACTTTGTGTGAGAGGATCTTCGGATTCCCGGACTCCGCCTAGTACCAAGGAACTGCTATAGGAGTTGTTTTAGCCATATTCACTCTATAGGTCTTCAGATCTATTCTTGTTGGCGTTTGTTCTTCACATATCTATTATTTTTGTTATACACTGTTTAAAATCTGTCATCACCCAATTCACCCCCCCTCTTGGGTGTCATTGATCGCGGGACTTCAATTGGTATCAGAGCTAAGGCTCTATCTTTCACAGATCTAACGATGTAGAGTGAGATCCGGATCAGTGGCAAACAAGGGTATGATGCCCGAGGGTCACTCCATTAACCGCCCTCCTTTCTTTGACGGCTCAAACTACTCGTACTGGAAAAATAGAATGCATATTTTTTTGAGGGCTCAAGAGTACGAAGTTTGGAGAGTTGTGGACAAGGGTCCTTACAAACTCGGGGATGATGAAGAAAAATGGACACCCGAGGAAATTAAGAAATGCACTGTTAATTTCAATGCTATGAATATTATTCAATGTGCGACACACCCTAATGAATTTTCACGTGTTTCTATGTGCAGCTCGGCTAAAGAAATGTGGGACAAACTGTGACTCATATATGAGGCGACGTCCGAGGTCAAGGAGACCAAGGCCAACCTTCTAGTCCGAGATTATGAGCTCTTCAAGATGAAGCCCGAAGAGACAATCTCAGAGATGTTCGCAAGGCTAACTGAGATCACGAATGGTCTCAAAAGCCTTGGGAAAGATTACACTAACTCTGAGTTTGTAAGAAAAGTTCTGAGATCCCTCCCTCCTGCGTGGCACACCAAGGCCACCGTTATTGAAGATTCCAAGAATCTGTCCACACTCACTCTCGATGAACTCATAGGGTCACTTATGACCTATGAGATAAATGTGAAGAGGACAGTCGCGGAAGATATCAAGAAGAAGAAGGTGATTGGATTGAGAGCTCATCAATCCGATGACGACTCCCAAGAAGAAGAATCTAGTGACAGGAGCAACGAAGAAGAAGAATTGGCTATGATCACTCGCCAAGTGAAAAGATTTCTGAGGAAGAAAAGAAACTTTCAAGGTAACTTCAGAAAGGGGCAAAGGAAGCCCATCCAAACCAAGGGTGAGTCGAGCAAGCAGAGTAGCATCATATGCTACGAATGCAAGAAGCTCGGGCACATGAGGGGAGAGTGCCCAGATTTGAAGAAGAAATTTAAAAAGGATAATTTCAGAAAGCCCAAAGCTATGGTCGCCATGTGAGCGATGAAGAGGACGAACCATCCGAGGAGGAGATACAAGAGCTCGTGGAGAGCTTGTGTCTCATGGCACATGAGGATGACTCAACCGAGGTAAATTCGGACCCTGATTTTATTTCCAATGAACAATGAGAGTCTGAATATGAAAAATTGTATACCAAATACAAGAAAATCAGATCTGAAAATAAAATTTTAAAAAATAAAATTGATGAATTGTCACATGAAGATATCTTTGTCAAGTTTGAAAAAATGGAACATGAATGGTTTGAGGTAACTGAAGAAAAAGAAAGTTTGCTGTAAACTATTTCAGATATTGAAAGAACCAAAGAAGAGATTTCATGCAAAATGTCTGAAATTGAAAAAGTGTGTGAAAGTTTGAAAAAGGAAGAAGAAATTTTGAAATCCACAAATTCAGAAATCGAAAGGAGAAGTGGGATTTTGGGTGAAGAAGTGGCTGAACTTCAGTCCACCTTGTCTAAGTTTGTTAAAGGGAAACAAAACCTGGATAGCTTGTTGGGGGTTAAAGTTAACTTCCAAAAGGAAGGTTTGGGGTACACGCCTCAAAATAAAAAATCTTTCGAACATAAGATCACCACATCCGTTGTTCATGAAAAGGATAATAACCATGTTTCATGTTCAAATTCTAAACCAAAACATGTCCAACCCAAACCACAACAATTCCAAGAAAGTTTATACCTCTTAACTGTTATCATTGTGGTAGATTTAGTCATGTTATAGCAAATTGCTGGTTCAAACAAAGTTAGCCAAGAAATCATGCTTTCTGGACCAAGAAAAGATATGCACAGAATTGGACTAACTCCTACGGACCCAAACTAGCTTGGGTACCAAAATCACTTGCATGAGAATGTTGTTTCTTGCAGATATGTCTTGAAGCTAGGGGGAGCAAGTGATACTTGGACAGTGGCTGCTCAAGGTATATGACAAGGGACAGGAAAGCGTTCTCTATGCTATAAAATAAGGATGGAGGCTCAGTTGCTTTTGATGGAAAAGATAAAGGTAAAATAATTGGAATCGGCAACATAGGTAAGAATTCTGAAACTTTGATCAAAATTGTTCTTTTGGTGAAAGGTTTGAATCATAACTTGCTGAGCATAAGCCAACTGTGTGACAGAGGTTTTAAGATTATTTTTGATGAAACCCATTGCCTTGTCTTAAATAAAACTTCCAATGAAATCGGATTCATCGGCAAGAGGAGCAACAATGTATATACCATTGATATTGATGATGTTTCTTGTGATGATATGTGCTTGGTAGCTAACAATCATGATAATGTATGGCTATGGCACCGAAGACTGGGTCATGCTAGTTTTGGAGTTATCTCCAAGTTGTCTAAACATGACTTGGTGAATGGTTTGCCAAAACTAAAGTTTGAAAGTGATTTAATTATGAGACTTGCACAAAAGGCAAGCAAACACGCATATCCTTCAAAAATAAGAACATTGTTTCTACCTCCCGGCCTTTGGAATTACTGCATCTCGATCTGTTTGGCCCAACTTGGACATCTAGCCTAGGTAGGAAATCCTATGGTTTCGTGATTATTGATGATTATTCCAGATTCACTTGGGTGTTATTTCTATCCAATAAAAATGATGCATTGATGGAATTTCAAGTGTTTTGTAGGAAAATCCAAAATGATAGAGGCTACCTCATCAACACTATCCAAAGTTATCATGGTGGCGAATTTGAAAACCATGAGTTCAGCAATTTCTGTGAAGAGCACGAATATACACACAACTTCTCATCACCAAGGACGCCCCAACAAAATGGAGTAGTGGAGAGAAAAATAGAACATTGATAGACATGGCACGGACCATGTTAAGTGAAAACTCTCTACCGAAATATTTTTGGGCTGAGGCGGTAAGTACATCGTACTACATCATCAACAGGGTAATGGTAAGGCCCATTTTGAAGAAAACTCCATATGAGCTCTACAAGGGTAAGAAACCAAATATTTCCCATCTTAAACCCTTTGGCTACTCATGTTTCATTCTGAACAATGGCAAGTCCAACCTAGGTAAGTTTGATGAGAAAAGTGACAAGGGAACCTTCGTAGGTTATGCACTTAATTCTAGAGCTTATCAAGTGTTCAATAAACAGACTTTAGTTGTTGAAGAAAGTCCTCATGTAATTTTTGATGAATCTGAATTAAAACTAACTATTCAAATTGTGGATGCAGGAGAAGCCCCCAAAAATTCAACCAATGCTAGAACATCTAGAGTCAAGGATGAACCAAAGGAAGGAATACCCAGCAAGAGTGAAGAAGATGAAGATCCTTCAATTGAGACACTGCAAGAGCAGCAAGTGTAGCACCCTGATTTGCCAAGCACTTCCACATTCTTAAAGGATCATCCAGTTGAAAATATAATCGGTAATCCTCAAGATGAGGTAAGAACCAGAGCTTCTCGAAGGCAAGTAGAAGAAGAAGATTTGATAGCCTTAATCTCACAGGAAGAGCCTAAGGATATCCATAAAGCTCTTCAAAATGAATCCTAGATCCAGGCTATGCATGAAGAGTTGCACCAGTTCGAAAGAAACCATGTGTGGACTCTAGTACCACGACCTAAGAATCAATCCATTATCGGAACCCGATGGGTTTTCATGAACAAGTTAAATGATACGAGATTGGTTGTTAGGAACAAGGCCGGGCCAGTAGCCAATGGGTATAGCCAGGAGATGGGGATTAATTTTGATGAGTCTTTTGCCCCGGTTGCTAGGCTTGAAGCAGTCTGAATTTTATTGTCATTTACTTGCTCATTAAATTTCAAATTGTTTCAAGTGGATGTTAAATCTACGTTTCTAAATGGGTACATCAAAGAAGATATTTTTGTAGAACAACCTCCAGGTTTTGAAGACCCCAAACATCCACAACATGTGTACAAGCTCCAGAAGGCCTTGTACAGACTCAAGCAAGTACCAAGGGCATGGTATGAACGGCTCACACCATTTCTAATTGAAAATGACTTTAAGAGAGGTAAGGTTGATCAAACACTGTTCACAAAGAGATCAAGTAAAGACATATTGGTAGTTCAAGTGTATGTGGATGATATAATTTTTGGAGCTACTAGTAATGTGCTATGTGATGAATTTACAGAAATCATGCAGGGTGAATTTGAGATGAGCCTAATGGGCGAACTAACATTCTTTCTTGGACTGCAGGTGCAGCAAACACCTCAGGGGATTTTCATAAGCCAAGCCAAATACATAATGGAGCTTTTGAAGAATATGGGATGGCTGAAGCAAAACCTCTGTCAACTCCAATGGCTGTAACTTCGATGTTAGACAAAGATGACAATGGTAAAACAGTAGATCCTACACTATTTCGAGGTATGATCGGATCACTACTGTATCTTACAGCATGTCACCCTGACATTCAATTCAGCGTTTATCTTTGTGCTCGTTTTCAGTCATGCCCTAAAGAATCTCACTTATCGGTTGTTAAACGCATTTTTAGATATTTACTTGGCACAATAGACCTTGGCTTGTGGTTTCCCATCGGTAGATCTTTTGATTTGATTGCATACATCGATGCGGATTATGCTGGATGCATTATTGATCGTAAAAGTACTAGTGGGTACTGTCAGTTCCTTGGTGGTTGTCTAGTCTCATGGGCCTCCAAGAAATAACATTCAGTAGCTCTCTCAACGGCCGAGGCTGAATATGTAGCCGCCGAAAGTTGTGGAGCCCAAGTACTTTGGATCAAAAATCAATTGCTTGATTTATATATTGAGATAAGATGTGTGCCAATTCTGTGTGATGATGCCAGTGCAATCAGTTTGTCTAAAAACCCTGTTCAACATTCTAGAACCAAGCATATTGATATTCATCATCACTTCCTAAGAGATCATGTAGGGAAAGGGATCTTTGAATTGAATTTTATTGACACACACAATCAACTAGCTGACATTTTCACCAAACCCCTGAACTAGGATCAATTTAACAAGAGAAGAAGAGAACTTTAGATGTGCAAGGGTGAGAGCATTCATGCATAGGCCTGCACTAGGTTAAGTTCTGTATTTGTAGAAACTCATATGCATCAAGGGTAGAAAAACATGCATTTTATCTTCACTTCTAATACCTTGTGTGTTCTCTAACATCCCTGCATGCTTGAATGTAATTATATGTATAGCCCTCCTTGAAAAACTTTTCTAAGGCCAGATATTCCTTGGATAAACAATTGTGGACTCAGTGATGTCGGACCTAAGGTAACTTTTGAAGGAAGTTAGAGTTTTTTCCTCAAACTTGCATCTAACTTTCTTCCCTCTGCCTCTTGACGTTGGCCCAATTCTGAAAGTCGGTTGTTAGTCCCCCCCATTTTTCAAAAACAAAAAAAAGGAAAAAAGAAAAGAAACAAAAAAAATAAAATATTTGGGGGTTCTTTGGACTAGCGGTCGACCGCTAGCCCCGCAGCGGTCGACCGGTTGCGGCAACCAGCCCGACCGGGTTCACGTCCGAGCCATTTTTTAAGGGGGTCTAACACCCCATTCTCTCACTCTATCACCCCATTCATCCTCATACCTTTTCCCTTAACCCTAGAACCCATTTTCTCCACCTCCCAAGCTTCTAAACCTCATTTCCTCTCCATCCGCACACGATCCGGCTTGTTCGTCACGTTCTCAGGACGAACTCCATTCGACCGTTCGTGTGTTTGTGGAGTTCCCACCTTGGTTCCAGTCAGTGGAGAAGGCTTTTGCAAGCCCCTAGAGTGTCCGTAGATTCTTCTTCATTCCCCGGGACGAGGATCTTATCTTCAAGGGTTTTCCATTGGGTTGCTAGTTCGGGATGCTGCCTAGAAGAAGCTCTCGGCGTCTTGCCCAAGGGGAAGGGAGTGGACAGAGACAGGAGGCACTGGCCCCTCCACCACAACGGGCACCTGCACCACGTCGAGCGCCTAGGTTACTTATTCGACCCATCATCGACCCCCGACTGGTCGATTTCAATGAGGTGAATGAGCTCTTGCCCGATATATATGCAGTCTTTGCAATGCAGCCAGGTTGGACTACTTTTGTCACTAGGTATAACCGTTATTATCCCAACCTAGTACAGGAGTTCTATGGGAACTCGATTTAAAGGAATGATGAGCTATATACTGTTATTCGAGGGGTTGAGCTTCACATTAACCCCGATCTGTTTGAGAGGAGCTTAGGTGTTGCGGCTAGAGGAGCCAACATGGCTTATGGCCATGGGGAGGCTGAAGATACTTTTATTGCCATGACCAATTGTGATTACGTGCGTGGTGTCAGCGATTTGATTGAGTTAAATGCAAACTACTTCCCACAACTATAGCGTATCTTACACCATATGTTTACCTCCCTTATTTATCCCAAGGTTGGCAGCAGAAATGAAGTCACAGAAGTTCATAGATTCTTATTCTACCATGTCATGAATGGTAAACAACTCAATATGGGTCGCATCCTGACGACCCTCATTGGATCTTGCAGAACAAACCGGTAGCGATCTTTGCCATATGCCTCACAGTTGACCGGGATGTTCATTCATGTTGGGATTAATTTGGCAGAAGAACAGTTTATCTATGTTCGCCAGAATGATGTCTACAATAAGCATAAGATCTGCATAGACATGGCTATTACTATGGTCTTGATGGTGCGCTGTGTCGGGATGTGCCTGTTGATATTTATTTGCCTATCTTTTATCTTACTTTTGAGGTTTGCAAAGTAATATGGCAAGATGACAAGCAAGCAATCAAAGATCTACTCAAACCTATGAACATGTGAACATGAACCTAGGCAATCATAGCTAGCTCTAGCATGGGCATGCTATCTCAATCAAATTACGCTAAGGAAAAGGAAAAAAAAACACACGCCGGGGCGTGGAGCAAGGAATAAATAAAAACACACCGCTAGGGGTGGAACAAGCAAGGGAAGTAAAGATGTGATGAAGAAGACAGCTAATGCCCAATACCAAGGAAAGATGTGATCGGCACCAAAGTAAACACAAGTCAAAGATTCGAATGTATCTTGGAAATAGGTGGATGAAACACCCGCCCACGGGAGAGAAAACCAGAGAAAGCCTGCAGATCAACTTGGAAGTAACGGCCAGAACCCCGTGCGTCGCTTAGAAGCGACGGCCATACGATAGACCGTCGGAAGATAGTGACGCGCCTGCACCAGACCGTCAGGTAACCTGCAGTAGTAAAGCTTGAATCCTTTTAACTCCAACTCTTCCAGCCGGCTAGAAGACTTGGGCCTCGTGCTAATGAACCTGTAAACCTGCCAAAGATGTAAAAAGATAAGACAAGATAACCTCAATTAGCCCTCTTCACAAGCATAGCATCAATTCTTAAAGAGTTTAAGAACATCAAAAGGAGAGGGAATTACCGGGGAGTTTTTGATTTTTTAACCCCTCTGGGTGTTTTTAAAAGTTTGGGAGGATGTTTGTATGCTTAAAGAACAGTGAAAAACGTGGAGGAAGAGGAGGGACAACCATGCATGGATGAACTTGAAAGATAAAACTAAAGTACTCCCTTGATTAGAAGATGGATGGACGTGGGAAGCAGCTCCTCCTGGATGAAGATGGCTCCTGAGTTCGGCAGCACTTCGTCGCGAATTCAAAATTTCCTCCCTCTTGGCCATGAAGTCAAGGGTTCTATTTATAGATCCTCAAACTCTTAGGTCGAGCAGAGGATAATTCAGCAGGAAAGAGGGATAAATCTTAGCAAATCCTCGAAGATAATATCACCAAGAGTCCATAGAAACAAACGGGGGGTCCTGAGGATCAGATTTGAAAGAGATAACGTCAATCCAAATTCTTATCTCGACCACGGAGTAGCAGAGAAAAGGCCTGAACTGCCAGGACTCTCGGAAGGAAGTAACGGCTGCACGACAGACCGCCACTTGAAAGTAACGCATCAAGGAACGACCGCCATTTTCAACCCTATCCCAAAGAGATAAGATCAACGGGAAGAAGATCCAAACAATAGGACTCTTCAAGGAAGCGACGGCCAAGGCATAGGGCGTCAGAATGAAACGACGGCTGCACGACAGACCGTCATCATCAACGTGAAAATTAAGGGATAAGCACTGAAAACGAGGCCTCAAGCCTTAAGACTCTTCAAAAAGTAACGGCCCAGGTTCTATCCGTCAGAAGGAAGCAACGCGCCTGACTGAGACCGTTATTATCATTGAGGTTCCAAAAATAGAGTGAAGGATTTTGCTAAGCTTCATCCAACGGAATGCCACCGGGAGCCACATCTTAATCCAGGAATTAAGACCCAAGAAACAGGCTACAACTGATCAAGAGACTAATCAAAGAATGAACAACTCGGAGCATCATATTGAATGAAATAAGGAGATGACCCGACTTATTGGGTATAAAACGGGTGTCAACAGATGTCCCTCCTTAACGTCCTCTTTGCAGGGGAGCGAGCGGAGGTGACGTGGAAGTGAATTGGAACATGGAGATGAAGCGGAAATGAAGCGGAGTGTATCAAAAAGAGGGCGTTAAGGTAAACGACACCCGTTCTTTACCAACAAGCGATAGGAATTTTTTGGAAAACCTCAAACTGATCACAAGGAAATAGCCAACCAAAGGACGCAAGTCTGGAGGAACTAATTAACTAAGGAAAGGAAAACACGGCTAGCCGCCGGAGGCAACGAAAAGGAAAGAGACTAAACTCCAGACAGGAATCTTCAGCGAACCAGATCAAGCGAGCAAATCGAAGGAAACCTTCTAATTCAGAGTGGAATAATTCTCCTTATTCAAGATTAAGAACACAGCTGTTCACCATTAATGAGACATTTTGAACAGATGAAGCTCATGAATGCTCAAAGAATGCGTATGATGCATGCTGGGCTAAAGGAAAACAAAATCTTCAAAACAAAATGCAAAGAAAGATAAAATAATAAAATACTCGAGAATAGTATTGCTAGTTTGGAGAAATCGGAGTCAGGACACTATCCGCAACCACGGCGTGCAAGACAGAACCATCGTCCCCAAATTTTCCAATCTAACAGCCTATCCAACGATTAATCGTGTGAACTTAGATCATCATCATTTTTGTTTAAGGGGAACATCAGATCCCAGGACACATGAATGACCAGCCGGTTCTCGAGGTAATATATCATAGGTAACGTATAGTAATGCATTAAGGGGATGAGGGAATGATATACAATACCTGACCTACCTGCCGGACGGACGATAAAGCACGACTTCACTCATAATTCCTTCATGAAAGATAGGTTAGCCAACAATAAAAATGATCATGTACCAAGTCGTAACTATTTGTACATGCAAGAGGCATCAATAAGGAACAACATGGAAGAAAATGAACCATTTTGACATTAATTAGACCATTTAATTCATCAAGAAACTTGCAAGTTTGTAACGGTCTCATGTATGTGCGTTACATAAAGTAACGGACCATCCCCAGTCCGTCATAAACCAGGCGGTTCACATTCTTCAATAAAACAGTGCCAACACATGTAACGGTCAAATCCAGACGCGTCAGAATGATGTGACGGTCGGTCGATAGACCGTCACATTTCCTGAGTGTTCAAAAAAACAACCGAACAGTCACAGCCCGTTCATTCCAACACTCAACGCCCAAAAAAAACCTCAAAACCGAGAGCTCCGACGATTCCACCCCCACCGCTCTAATGGCCGGCGACGAGGCACCCCAGCCGCCACCAAAGAAGAGAGAGAGTGGGAAGAGGATAGCAATACGGCGGTTCCACCGTCGTCTTGAACGGGAGGCGATCTCGCTGGTGGAAGAAGAACGGCCGGCGAGAAGAAACCCAACAGAAGAAGAATCAATCCCCACGGCTGAGGAGGACCAAGGGGAAACCTCACTGGGTGCAGAGGAGCCCAAAAAACCAGAGAAAAAGAGGAGGAGAGACATGGACCGTGAGGTAGGCCCCCGCCCTAATTTTCCAATTTTTGATTTTTTTTGTGTTTATTTATGGATGCATGTGAGGGAAAGGGGTAGAAATGGGTCTACGAACCCACTAGGATCAATTGTAGGCCATTTGGCCATAGTGGGAGACCACGGGGATGCAAGGGAAAAAATTCCCAAATGCAGATAATGTGACGGTCATGCCAGCGACCGTCACACACCCGACGCATCAGGCTACGTCCGTCAGAGTCAAACGACGCCCCACCCCAGGGCCGTCACTTTAGCCAGGGAATCAAACCATTTTTTAGGGTTTTCAATTTTCAAATTTTTGTTTTGTTTTCAATTATGAATGATTATGCAATGATTATATGATGCAATTGGACTAATGAATGATCTAATATGTAATACAGGGGAAGAGACGGTCGCGGATCTCCTGGCTACAGATTCGGGCAGTGTACCAGGCATTGCCCGACTACCAGAGAGAGAGATTAGCAGGCATGGGATTCGCCGAGGTGCTCAGCATCGAGGTGATCCGGATGAACACGCCGCTGCTGTACGCCTTGCACGAGAGATGGGACCCGATCAGCAGGGCGTTCATCTTCCCGTGGGGCCACATGATCCCCACGCTAGAAGACATAGCAAGGATTACCGGATTGAGAGTCCACGGAGCCGCGGTGACAGGGTGGACATACGGCGACTACCGAGAGATGGCGCATCAGCTGCTCGGGCTGGATTTGATCAGGCCGGGACAGTCCTCCTCTCAGCTTTCGAGGTCAGTGCTGCAGGAGAGCTTAGGCTTGAGAGGAGCGGCGATCACCGTGGGAGAGCTACCCGAGGAGCATCTGGGCAGAGTGATAGACCAGGTGCACCCTCGCGTGGTGGCGGAGGCTGGACCAGAGGGAGACAGGGTGCTCAGATGCTTCCTGATGCTGCTATTCGGGAAGCTCCTCTTCGCTACCCGGGCGGATGTCATCAGCTGCAGACTGCTGCCGATGATAGAGGATTTGGGTAGAGTCAGGAGATACGCCTGGGGAGCAGCAGTACTCGCATTCTTGTTCGAGTCCCTCAGCACTACGGACCGGCAGACAATGCTGGGTGGCTTCTCGCCTTTCCTACAGGTAAATGTACTTCATATGTGTTCTATCATACCATGAATATTGATGCCATAATTTATGCAAATGATTTATGCAATGATTTATGTAATGATGCGACTGACTCGACTTCTAAATGCAGATCTGGAGCTATATGTACCTCCCAGGCATCGGGAGAGGCGCACTACTCCATCCCGGCCTCATACCAATCGCGAGGCGTTGGTTGGTGGCGAGGGACACAGGGTCGATCATTAGACTGACCCGGACGATCCAGGACGACCTGGACTCCTTCCCGCATACATCGGTAAGTCCAGAACTCAAAAATGATTTCTATATGCTTTTAAAATGCTTCTAAATGTTTTCTAAATGCTTTCTACATATCTCTAATATCTTTAATGCTTTTTATGCTAATGAATGAACTAAATGCTCTCAGGTGAGATGGACCCCATACCGCGACGAGGGTTACACGGGACAGCCGTGGGTAGAGGCAGCCTTATCGTACCGGGGGCAAGACATATGGTTGCATTGCATCCATATCATCGAGCCTCTGCACTACATGCTGATCCTGCGGACCCGGGGACTACACCAGCCCGAGGTGACCTTTCCACGCCAGAGCGATGACCACCCCGGCAAATCAGCAAGGGGCATCAGCGGCAATGTGGATTGGTGCGCCCGGAAGGTGAAGTACGTCCACGATTGGAATAGGCGGGGTCGAGCGGTGAAGGAGCGAAACGAGAGCGACGAGGCATATCTGAAGGCCTTCGCTCGACTCTACGGCGACTGGGTGTACCGAGGTACCCGACGACCGGTATGCAATTCTAAAACTCTAAACTTTTATTATGCAATGTGCAATATGATATATGCTGACTCATGCTTTCTAAAATGCAGCTAGACCCCGAGGGACGGATAGCCGAGCTGAAAGGGCTACTTCACTCCACCATCTAGCAGCGGGATGGGTACCGGTCTGCCCTGGAGCTCCTGGTGAGACTAAAAACTTAAATGCTCATGATTTATGCAATGATGTTCATGATGCAAATGCCAATGCCAACTAACCATGACTTCTAAATGCAGCGGGCCGAGGGAGCCCAACGCGCTGGGCCGGATGCCCCATCGTCTTCCTCGCAGCCTGCGGGAAGCAGGGCTGAGCAGGAGGCCGACTTTGCTCGGTGGTTGCCCGGGCCGAGGAGGCGGAGGCCACCCTCGCGGAGCGGGTAAGAGACTAAAAAAATGCTTATGACTATGCCTAATTAAATGCTTCATGACTAATGATATAAAATGCAATCTACAGGCGAAGGATCTAGCAGCAGCAGTGGCCGAGGCCAGCCAGGCGAGAGTAGAGGTAGATAGAAGCCGGGCCGAGACCGATTGAGCCCGAGCAGAGACGGAGCTGGTACGGGCAGAGATGGCCCGACTGAGAGCGGAGACCCTGCGACGCCCAGATGATGCAGAGATGGAACAACTCCGGAAGGAGTTAGCGCGGGCATGAGCTGAGGTGGATGAGCTTCGGATCGGGACAGCCGACTTGGATCGCTACCGGATCGAGGCACGGGAGACGCGGCGTCAGATCTTTACACTGAAGATCGAGCTGCGGACACTGGAGCGGACGGTCCGGATGATGGGCCGGGGACCGGAGCGGAGTGCCTCCCAGAGTGGGGTACATAGGAGTGCCACCCCGAGCGGCTCAGTAGGAAATTTCCTTGTCAGCTCCTCCGCCCAGCGGAGGAATGAGAGGGCAGAGAGAGGACAGCAGGAGGAGAGTGCCTGCATAGCACCGCCACCCGTGAGGAGACCCGAGGATAGAGAGGATGAGGGCGGTCCGGCGGATAAGCCGATCGAATGATGTATTTTTATGTTTTTTTTTCTTATCTTTTGTATAGAACTTTTGGCAAAATGGAATGAGATCCCTTCTTTGTTTTTAGTTTTCTGTTTTGTTTTAATTTTATGCAAGTGTGAATGAATGAATGTGAAAAAAGCAGGATGGACGAAATGTGAATGAATGAATGAGATGTATGTAGGAATGTGTGAAAATGGGAAGAGGACGAGGTGTACAATGTGAAAGACCGCCAGGTCTAGGCAAGGGCAGAAGGAATAGCCCGAACTCAGCAGCAGAGAAAGTGACGGTCTAAGATCTGACCGTCATAATCAAACGACGCTCTGGTGAGAGACCGTTAATTATCAGAGGCCCACTCTGGCAGTGGGGCATCAGGATAAACGACGGCCAACCGAGGGTGTGTCAAAGACAAGTAACGGCCAAGGGTCAGACCGTTGATCATGGCAGAACGATAGTTGGTCAGGGCAACTAGCAGAAAATGTGACGGTCTGAAGGAGACGCGTCAGACTTAAGAGACGGTCATAAGTAAGACCGTCAGGAAGCGTTTAGCCCAGAAGAGAAGGAACTGAGTGCTGGGAATACGACGGCTCAGGGTTTGCGCGTTACAGAAAGCGACGGTAGACCCGTAGACCGTCATTCTCCATAAAACATGATTCGGAGAATTGAAACCCACAGAAAATGCGACGGCCAAGGGCTGGCGCGTCGGAATGAAGTAACGGCCGCACGATGGACCGTTAGAATCTGGGTTGTAATCCGAAACGGATTGAGCCGAGATAACTAAAACCCGAGGTTTAGCCACTTAGTCCATCATTAGAACTTATCCTGATTGAAGATAAAGCCTTCTAGTCTGAATCTTATCCTTCCAAAGTTAAATATAAGCCTAGCAACTTGAAACCTTAATCAAAATCGCAGCTTTGCTGAAACCTCTGTTCTAGGGTTTGAAGAGCTCTTCCAAAGAGTAGAAAGCAAGATGAAGAGGAGCTTCGAGATGATGGCTATGGAGGAGAAGGTTTACACCGGCCCTAAGGCTGCTAGGAGGGAACATGGAGAGCTTCAACGGCTAACCTCAATTCCCAAACACCTAAGCTCCAACGTCCAAAGAGTGGTAAGTTCTCACAACTCATCCAAAGTTCAGAATTTTACTGCACTTATTCTTTTCATGACTTCCTTCTTTCTTCCTTTCCTTCTTCAAGCCCCTCCCTGGCCCAAGGTGTTATTCCAATCTGAAGTGGGTGGCTCCCATGGTAAAGGCACTCCCCATAGAGGTCACATCAATCCTTAAAGCATGGCACCTCCAACCTCTCTTGGTTTTAGGTAAGAATTTCCAGAAATTATCCTTTGATTGGCCAAGCCTTTCAGCACTTGTGGAATTATGGCATCCACAAACTCATACCTTCATCTTCCCTTCCTTCGAAGCAACCGTCCTATTGGAGGAGGTAGAAACCTACCTAACCCTTCCTAAGACTAAGGTGGGGGATGAAGACCGGGTTTGCTACACAATCAAGCCTATCGACCCGTCCTTGATCTTGAGTGATTTCATTCACAATCCAAAGGACGTGAGGACCATGATCAGCCCACACCACATTCACTTGATACCCTTGGCGCAATGGATAGTGTCTCATTGTAAAAATAAGTGGGAGAGACATGAAGCAATAGCCAAGGCGGTGGCGGTTTGCTTGTGTGGAGTCTTTCTTTTTACTACTACCGACCACCTCTTAGACATTCAAAATCTTGGCATTATTAGCGGGCTGTGGCGGGGAATGTCTATCTCTCAAGCGGTCCTCTCATACCTTTATGAAGGACTAAGCTCGGCTTGCATAGGGGGCCCCTTGTTTGGTTCCATGATACTCCTTGAGTGCTGGATGGGAATAAGAATCAAATTCCTTCCTAAGGAAGACATAACTTCAGCAAGCCCGATCTTCGGGAGCCACCCTCTCTTCTTTATTGGAGGGGCATTTGGATATTCTCCTCAGGTTGAATGCAAGACGGCGGATAAGAAAACTCGGGACGAATGGCGCCTCTTCCTTAACATTCTTCCAATGGACAAGTTCATCATGCGACCAAGAGTCCTCCGAAGCACTCTTCTTAAAATACCGCGGCATCAAGGCCTCGACCTCCAGCTAGTAGGGAACACTACCATGGCGATCTATAACCCACATCGATGCCATCTTCAGATCGGACTGCCTCGAATCAGTGTTTCTGCACTATCACACTACCCTCCCCTTCTACCTAGGAAGATGGGGACCGAGGAAGATGAATGAGCAGTCCGGAACGCGCTGACCATGTGGGAGATCAGCAAGGTGCGTCCGTGGCAAGCAGAAGTTGAAGAGAACGACGAAGCACGCCGAGATTACATGAAAGAGTTGAGAAGAATCCGCCCTCTTGCGGATAAGAAATTGAATGTATCTTGATTTTTCTTTTTATTCATGAGAGATATATTATAATTGACCATCGAAGTTGAATTTATCAAGAATTATATTTCATTAATCTTTGCTTGAATGAGATGAGATTGCCATATTTGAATGATCTTGAGTTCCATAGTTTGAAAAGGCTAGAATGAGGTGAGCAGACAGGGCTTCTAGAGTAAGAGACGGATATGCACTGGGCCGTAAAGAAATAACGGTCCTACGGCAGGCCGTCATAATGAGAATAACAAGAGCCCTGTCTCTGAAGGATATGACGGATGGGTCTTGAGCCATTATATTCAAGTAACGGTAGATCTCAGACCGTTAAAGTGATGGTTCAATGAAAAGGAAGAAGGCCCATGCCTGAAGGAAAATAACGGTCAAAGATGGGCCCGTTATATGACTGTAACGGTCTGATGCTGGCGCGTTACACACTTTGAACCTGTATAGTTGTGAGCTTTTGCTTTTGGACTTGTCCCTATATTCTGCACATACTCAAACATGAAACAAGTTAGATCTGTTCTTAGACTCAACCCCTTGCCTTGAAGCAAGTTAGATAATGACCGTTTCTTGATGTTTGGTCAAGGGGTGGAGCCTTATTAAATAGGCGAAAATATAACAAAAATGCGATGCATGCTATGCATATGATGATATTTTTGGGAGTTTTGGAAAATATTTAATGTTTTTGGATTTTGAAAATATTTGATGTTTTTGGATTTTGAAAATATTTGATGTTTTTGGATTTTGAAAATATATTTGATGTTTTTGGATTTTGAAAGATATTTGATGTTTTCTTGGATTTTGAAAGATATTTGATGTTTGTTGGATTTTGAAAGACCAGTGCCTCTCTAGCAATACGAGACCTTCCTTGTTTTAGGTTGAGTCTCGAGACCGGCGTGCAATAGTGTGACAACCCCTGGCTGAGACCTAATCATTGTGACGATGTTTTTACCAATGCCATACCTAGGGTACTCATCTCAGTCCTAAAAAGAAAAAATGAACATGGGGGTAAGCTTAGGCCAGATATGGGAGTTTTTAGAACTTGATTCCCTCACCGTACAACCCTATTAGAGATTTGGTCTGTTGTGCCGGGGCTTTTATGTCCGTCATCGAACCTTTGTCCACTTAGGCATGCATGCGACCGGGCTCATAACGTCCCGCGGGGAACTGTACTGCCACTCTTGTTATGCCTAGTTTTCTTTTTCCTTTGGAGCTTTTGAAATTTCATTCACAGACTTTGAGATGATGCTTTTGATTTTGTTTGTAAAGAGCACTCCTTTTCTTTTCTTGTCCTTTCTTTCTTGTGGCGTCAGGTCATAACGGACTTGCCCCTGTTTGAGACCTCTTCTCGTTAGGGAGTTTGGATTGGTTGTCTCCTCCTTATTTACTCCTTGCCCCTGGATTCAGCCGAAGAATGAAGCGGACAGGGACTTCGACTTTCCCCTAAAGCATGGCCGAGGAAAATGGTGTCTTATAAGCAAGGAACTCGGCCAAGGATGCCGTGTAGTGTGTGATTGCCTTACTCGGGACCCTCTTTTCGAAGATAGGGAGGAAGTTCTTATTACCGGAGAAGCACATGGTTTAGATTTTTAAGGAAAGAAACGCTTAAGATACAACCCATTCCACGGGTGAGAGAGCTCCTCACCTTCCGCGTTTACTAAACGATAAGCATTCCTTGGATAAGCCTCCTTTACTACAAACGGCCCTTCCCAGTTAGGTTGCAACTTGGACCTAGGACCTGCAGACCGAATGAATTTGCGTTTCAAAACCATTTCACCCTTACAAAATTTTCGTTCGATTACCTTCTTTTGAAAATAACGCGAAACCCTCTTTTGATAAACGGAAACGTGATCAGTCGCATTCATCTCTTCTCATCCAAGAGTTCCAACTGGACCAGCAACGCCTCCCGACGTTCATCGAGATTAAGTTCCTTATCGAGCTGCACTCTAAGGGAAGGATTAAGATCTCGTATGGGAGCACCGCCTCCATCCCGTAAGTTAAAGAGTAGGGAGTTGTCATCAGGGCGTTTATCTTATTTGGTTTATTTTATTTATTTATTTATTTATTTTATGGATTTATTTATTGGCGTGCCAGTCACCGAAGTGACAATTTTATTGTGCGCTCGATCTGACATGGTCAGTCGATTGTGAAGTCCGAGTCAGGACCCGAAGTCCGTCATACCCTGAACGCTATGACGTTAATTACGTCCTTCCAAGGAAGGACAACCCTTGATTAAACGCTAAAAGTAGGAGGCCTCGAGAGGCAAACGTATATTCATGTGCGGAAATGGAACTTCATACCGAAGCCAGAAAGGCGGGCAAGATAATGACACCAACCGTAGAAACAGATGATATCGTTAAGTCAGCGGTTCAAAACCCGGGGTTAAGGGGGGGAAGGAGGATCTTAATCGCAGGTAGCCTGAGCCGCGACCGTGACGAAGTTTAAAACATCGATCAGTATTTCGACAGCATCTTTTCCTTTATCTGGGTTATGCCCAGGGGGAAATAGGCTATCACCCACGGAGTGCCGGGATGAAAGCCAAGAGAGAGAGAAGTGTTGAACTTCCCGAATCGCATATTTGCCATGGGGCAATATTTGGTATTCCCTGTAGAAGCCGGTGGAACTCATGCAGTGGCAGAGCCCTCCCGAGCTAAAGGGGTTATTCATGAACCCGATGCGGGACGACGGAAAGTGAGCGAACGCTCAATGTTGCGCCCTCACACGCGGATCGACCTGCGTGGTCAGGTCGCGGGGGTCAAGGGGGCAGCGCCCCTTACGGGGGTTTCCGGGGGCGGAGCCCCCGCAACAAAATTCGGATTTAAGATTCAGTAACAACATTTGAGTAGGTTATCAATGCAGTTCAAGCGTGCATAGGTTCCCGGCGCGAAGGCATAATGGCCAGGGTTCCCGGCGCAGGAAGGAGGGTCCTCGGCGCGCTAAGGGATGGGGTTCTCGGCGCACGGGTTCTCGGCTTGGCAAAAATGGGCAAGGGGCTTCTCGGCGCGCCAAGGGATGGGGTTCTCGGCGCGCTCATCCCCGCACCGGTAAGCCTCCGCCAGAAAAGGTTGCATAGGGGGGGGCTTTCGGCCAGGGGTCTTCTCGGCGCGCCCATTACCGCGCCGGGAAGGTGGCGCCGGGAAGCCCTGGGCTATGGGGGTTTGCATGCAAGGGCCATATGTGATTTTTGTTGTTTGCTAAAGCGGCAGGCCTCTCGGCAGGAGGGTTCTCGGCGGGGAATTTAGCACGCCGAGAAGCTGGAATCGTTACAGGGTTTCAAGGTTCAAACGATGCTCTGCTTTGAGTTCATCGATGATCCAGGCTAAAATAGATAGATTCAATGGGGTCAAGGTAGATCAGTTCATCAAATCTGAGCTGGATTAGATTTGGGCTTTACAGGAGCATCAGGATAGAAGAGGATTTGGGAAGTCTAGGGTCGAGGGAAACCCTGTCACCATTATCATGCAGAGCCCGGGGGACAACCTGATGTCGACTTTCATCTTCCTGAGAGAATTTTGGCAGCACCTCCCCTGGACCGAGCATTTGCCAGAGAATGGTATAGGCTGACATCCACGGAGTGCCGGGATGAAAGCCGGAAAATGAGTGAGCACTAAGGCTCGAAGAGACTATCCATGTCTCTGACATCGGTCACTATTCCCCTTCTCGGAGACCGACGAAACCCTTGTAAAGACAAGTTCCATCGAACCCGCGGGGTTACATGTGAATCAAATTCGGGACATAGGAATGTAGGGGAGGTCTTCCCCATTATTGTACCACCTCAGGGCACATATGATGATCTCTGAGCATCCCCTAGACGGATGTATAGGGAATCAAAAGGGTCGAAGGATGACAATGCAGAGGAGGGCCTCGGACTGGGTTTCATTGGGCCAAGGAGAGGGGGCTCAGCGTGGTTTACAGGTTGGCCGAAGGGGGTTCTCGGCGTGGTCATTTGGCTGGCTGAGAAGGGCTCTCGGCGTGGCTTCTTGGTCGGCCAAGGGGAGCTCTCGGCATGGCCCTTTCGGTGGCCAAATGGGGCTCTCGGCGTAGCCTTTTTGGTTGGCAAAGGGAGCTCTCGGCGTGGCTCTTTGGTTGGCCAAGGGGGCTCTCGGCATGGACATTTGGTGGATGAAAGGGGCTTCTCGGCGCGGTCCTTTGATTGGCCAAAGGGGGGGGCTCTCGGCCTAGACATTTGGTTGGCCAAGGGGGGCTCTCGGCCTGGGCATTTGGTGGATGGAGAGAGCTCTCGGCACAAGGCTTCCCGGCGCGCTCATGGCCTCGCCAGGAGCCTAGCGCCGGGAGGCTGTGGGCTGTGGGTGCTTCACAAAAGGACTTGTCGTTTAGCTGAAAGGAGGGGAAGGCCTCTCGGCCTTATGGTTCTCGGCGGGGAAACTCGCACGCCGAGAAGATGAATATGCAGAAGGATTTCAGGGTTTCAGAGCTCAAAAATGATGCTCTGTTTCTGAGATTTCTGGGTTTTATGGCTCAGATCGAGGCCGAATCGGGGGAGTATGAGGAGATTTCACGAACACCTCTACTGGAAGGATGCCAAGGGATCTGAGAGGCCAGATCATCAGGAGGAGGAGAGACCATCATCGGGGCTGAGTAGCCTTTATCTGTATACTGCCAGACGTCTGGGGGAGTCAAGAGATGGCTGTCTCTGATCCCCCGGACTAGCATGGTATCATCCGGGAAGCAGATCTGCAATGAGAGAACCCTTGATGCTGAGACCTCAGACCCTAATCATTCAACGATTGGAATGAGGATCCAGGGTAGCATTCAGCCTTTATCCGTATACTGCCAGACGTCTGGGGGAGTCAAGAGATGGCTGTCTCTGATCCCCCGGACTAGCATGGTATCATCCGGGAAGCAGATCTGCAATGAGAGAACCCTTGATGCTGAGACCTCAGACCCTAATCATTCAACGATTGGAATGAGGATCCAGGGTAGCATTCGTCTACGGGTTCAAATGCATCATTTATAGCCGGCGGGCCAGGGAACCAAGAGATTAATGTCTCTGGTTCCCGGACAGCACAAGGGGCTTGAGGAACAGACTCAAATACATACGGAAGGCATGCTATTGAAGCGGGAAGAGAGAAGAGAATAGAACCCAGCAACCCATTGAACAAGGGTGGGGGTTCTACCTTCGTCCCTGTTCGAAGAACAGACCTGACTCCGAAGCCTGAGTCATTTCGCCCATGGGGCATTCATACAAACAGTATGCATACACATGGAGACAAAAGAAGATAGTATCGCCTAAAATCCATCACGGCCATTGCATTTATTCATCTCACCTTCACTTACATCGACTTCATAACTGAAGCCAAGAAACACACAGAGGAGAAGAAGGGAGAGAATCGTATGAACAATCTAAACATCAAGATTTCTACTATTTCATACGGAGAATCAGTAATAAGAAACAGAAAAGAAAGAAAACATCGATCATGGGGGGAGGGTGGAGTATTGACTCCTCTCTCTCCCCCTATCAGCCCACCTGGAGCCTCTCTTCCTTCCCTTCTTCTGCTTCTTCTTTCGACGGAGACTCTCTCCCTCTCTTTTCCTATCTCTTTTCTTTCTGGCTATCTCTTCGCTCTTTTTTCTTTTGCCTCTTTCTTTTCTTCTTTTCTGTCTGTCCGCCCTCTTTCTTTTTCTTCTCTTCTGTTCGGGCCCTTTCTTGTGGGAGAAGCAATGGGTTTTATAGGGCCATGTTCACGGCGATGGCATTCGGCGTGCCTGCAGCACTAGTTCCCGGCGCGCCCATTCGAGGGGTCTCGGCGCCCCCCCTTTGGGCTTTAGCAAGTGGCTCTCGGCACCACCTTTGTAAGCCCAATTAAGGCATTTTAGGCACTTTCACAGGCCCATTTGGGTCTTTCAAGGGCATCATCACCCGAAAGGGCTTTTTCATTGATGATATATCTTGTATCGAGATCATCTCGAGGTTCCATCAGTGAACAAACTGGGGTTTTACCTGTATTGCCATCTGAATGATGACGATAACACCGGACATTAGCCAGGCCTGAGACGGTCCTAGCCGGGCAATTGGTTGGTGGTGAGGATCCTCCCTCAATCCTGACTTTGCAGGCATCTTCCAGTCTTTGTCGCTGGTCTAGTCCCATCTTTATCTTTGTTCATATTTTAGTTGTCAACAGGAGTTTGCCCCGTAGGGGTACGGACGGAGGTGCGGTAAGCCCACAGAGCTTCCACCAATCTTTCAGGCCAATCAGAAAATTTATGTGCTTCGCATGTTTTCTTAATGATTTTAAGAAGGGTTTTATTAGTGGCCTAGGCTTGACTGTTGCCTTGAGGGTAATATGGAGACGAATGATGCAGTGCAATATTGAACTTCTTACATAGGTCCTTAAGCTCTTGGGAGACGAACTGGGGTCCGTTGTCGGTGATGATGTTGCTTGGCACTCCGAACCGCGAGATGATATTCTTCATGATAAAGCGGCACACCGTTGTAGCTTTGATCTCCGCGTACGCCTCGGCTTCGGCCCATTTGGTGAAGTACTCAGTAGCGGTGAGGATGAAGGATTTTTGCTTGATCTGAGAATTAGGATCACCGAGTGGGCCGACGACGTCGAAAGCCCACATACAGAATGGCCAAGGAGCAGTCATAGGATGGAGGGACGAAGCTGGAGAGTGAATTTTATCAGCATGGAGTTGGCATTTAAGACACCTCCGGACATAGAGGGAGCAATCTTCCTCTAGTGTGGGCCAATAGTAGCCCTGCCTAAGGATCTTCTTCGCTAGAGCCTGGCCATTGACATGACCTCCACACTCGCTAGAATGGGTGGCTTCAGCCACTTTCCAAGCTTCTACATCATCTAAGCATCTCATGAGCACTCCATTAGTGGCACGCCTATACAGCTCTCCTGCAATGATAGTGTACCTTGCGGCAGCTCTTCTTATTGCTTTACGCTGCTCGGCCTTTGCCCCTTCTGGGAATGACCCTTCTTTGCAAAACAATTCGATTTCATGATACCAAGGCAATTCTTCTTCGTCCAGAATCTCCTCTAGTTCTGTTAATGAAACTTCCTTGAGATCTTCCTTCTCAACTCTCGCCTCTACAGATTTCCTGAGGTTGACGAACCAGGGATCTTGAATAGAGGGTGCGTCCAATCTCTGGACGACGATGGTCTCAGTACTACGACTGAGAGGGAAAGATAAGGAGGAAGCAAGGGATGCCAAAGCATCAGCTAGAATGTTCAGAGAACGGGGAGTATGAATATAGATCAGCTTACGGAATCGCTTAGCAATGAGCGTGACCAAATCTTGATAAGGCTTGAGCTTAGGATCACGAGTACGGTAAGTTGACAGAACTTGCCGTAGGACGAGCTGAGAGTCTCCTATGATGTTCAAATAGCGCGCACCTAGGAGATAGGCGTGTTTTAAGCCGGCCAGGAGAGCCTCATACTCAGCGATGTTGTTGGTAGCAGGAAATCGAAGTTGATAAGCGAAAGGGATGGTTACTCCCTCTGGAGTAAGCAAGACAGCCCCGATCCCTTGGCCTTGGGAGTTGAGTGCACCGTCGAAGTGCAGAGACCAGAAGGGATGTTGAGAAAGGACAGAGAGATGCTCATCAGGGAAATCATCCGAAATGGAATCGGTATGAGGAATGGGAAGATGTGCAAGATGCTCAGCAATGGCATATCCTTTGACTGCCTTCTGAACGACAAAGGTGATGTCAAACTGAGAGAGGAAGCTCTGCCAGCGAGCTAACCTACTAGAAAGGACGGGTTTTTCTAAGAGATAACGGACCGGGTCCATTCTAGAGATCAACCTGACTGGGTGGGCGAGAAAGTAATGTTTAAGCTTCTGAGCCACCCACACTAAGGCGGCACAAGTTTTCTCCATAGCGGTGTACTTGGACTCAGCTGGATTAAACAGTCGAGAAAGGTAGTACGCAGCCCGCTCTTTCCCTTCATCATCCACTTGTGCTAAAACCGCCCCTAGGGAGTCCTCAATGACCGAGATGTATAGGATTAGGGATTTCCTAGGGACATGAGGTTGCAAAACCGGGGGATTGGACAGATACTCTTTGAGGTCCTCATAGGCCTTCTGACAATCTTGATTCCATTCGAACTTGACCCCCGCCTTAAGCAATTCATAAAACGGACGACACCTCTGAGAATGCTGAGATATAAATCTTCTAATGAATTGCAGTCTACCAATCAATCCTCGAAGTTCCGTAATGTTCTTTGGCGGAGGCATGTCCATGACGGCATGTGCTTTATTAGGATCAATCTGGATCCCCCGTTTGCTCACTATGA
The DNA here is from genome assembly GCA_022559845.1 of Amorphophallus konjac. NCBI lineage: Eukaryota > Viridiplantae > Streptophyta > Magnoliopsida > Alismatales > Araceae > Amorphophallus > Amorphophallus konjac. The sequence goes on from CM040128.1 coordinate 212,517,578, forward strand.
ACCCTAACAACTTCCCTGAGGAGACTCCGAATACACACTTCTTCGGATTCATCTTAAGCTTGTACTCCCTGGCTCTCTGCAGCACCTTAGCCAGGATAGAGGGGTGTTCTTCTTTTGTTCTTGACTTCACCAAGATGTCATCCACGTAAGCTTCCATATATATGTGCATCATGTCGTGGAAAATGGCCATCATTGCCCTTTGATAGGTGGCACCTGCGTTCTTCAACCCAAATGGCATAACCACATAACAATACGTGCCCCAGGGCGTGGTGAAGGAAGTTTTCTCTTGATCTTCCAGAGCGAGACGGATTTGATTGTAGCCTGAGTACCCATCAATAAACGACAGAGCTTCGTACCTGGCAGTGTTATCCACCAGGACGTCTATATGAGGTAGCGGGAAATCATCTTTGGGACATGCTTTGTTTAGATCCCTGAAATCAATGCATATGCGTACTTTTCCATCCTTCTTGAGAACAGGGACTATGTTCGCCACCCACTGAGGATATAAAACCACTCTGACGAACCTGGCCTTATATAGCTTGTCGACCTCTTCTTTGATCCTTAAGGCCATGTGGGGGTGAAATCTTCTTGACCGTTGTTTCACAGGTGTTGCCCCTGGTTTAAGCACGAGTCGATGTTCCACTAAGGAGGGGTCAAGACCTGGCATGTCCTCATAAGACCAGGCGAAAGAATCGTTATACTCTCTTAATACCTTAATTAGATCTTCTTCTACCTGTGAAGGGAGATTAGCAGAAATAATGACGGGCCTTGGGTCTTCTTCTGTTTCCAAGTTGATTTTCTTTGTAGGTTCATCCACTGCCGTCGACGGCTGGTCGAATCTTTTTAGTCCTTGTGCATATAAGTCGGCAGTGTCATCTACATTGTCGTCTTCATCTATTGGATCCTTCTCATCAAAAATCTCATAGACGCCTAATCCGTCGTCGCTCCATTCCCCTTCTATTTCCTCTTCATCCTCAATCACGATTGCTGTAGCGACGAATTCCGGACACTTCAAAAGAGCATGACACCGCTGAGCTATATCTTGCAAGAACCTATCAGGAATAGATCGGGACGGATGCGCAAGCGAGCGCGGTTCAGAATGGGAAGGGTTGGACGACCCAGAACAAGACCCTACTTCTCTAGACCTAACTGACTCTACTTTCTTAGACTCGCTAGACCCTAACCCTAACTTAGGAGAGAGAAGGCTTAGTGGAAGGGAAGGAGCAGGGGACTCGTGCCCCTGGGAGGAGGAGGACGGAGACAGGATAGCGTAATCTTCCACTGAAATCTCCGTTTCAAATTTGACGTTTTTTTTTGGAGATCAGTAGAGACTACATAGCAAGACGGAGGAGGTGGGAGCTGCATAGGGAACAGCTCGGGGAAGATGCAATCAAAGAAGGGGTCAGAAGAAGAGAACCACATCTCGTGGAGTTGAGCATTGGGAGAAGGAGGAGTGAATAGAGTGGATAGATCAATGCGCGGGCACTTCCCGCAAGCACGAGGAATGAATAGAATCTCCGGTGGATCAATGACGGATGGATTTATCATGACAGGAGGAAGGCGGGGTATGAACTCCCTTTGCTGAAAGATGGATTGGAAGCGTGAGGGGGACCAAGAACAGACAACTGGAGAGCCCTTCTCCTTCTGTAGATTAACAATAAGCTGCTTCTTCGGCCTCCACTGCATAAGCCGAACTTCTTGTCGCTTCCTCTGAGATTCTTCCTCATAAAAGAGCCCCTGCAAGGCCTGACTGTAGTCGAGCACGTCATCATCTGACCCTCTTGGCAAGGGAGGCGGACTGGCAATTGGACAAACTGTATTCCTCTCTTGTTGAACCGGCTTTGGAGCTAATGTGCCAGGCTGGAGAGGCCCTTTGACAAAATACTGACGATAATCCCAAGTGAGCGGCCCAGAATCACTTATCATAGATAATGTTGTCTCCTTGTAGCCGAGACCTCTCCTACCCATTTTCCTTCCCTTAGGTATAGGCTTAGTCATCCCTTGCAGTTGCGCACTGAGGCCTCTCCCCGGTTGATAGCCCAGTTTCAATATAATGTTCCACCCCTTTGAATCCCGAATCTGTGGCTTCACTTTGACATTAACTGGAGTGGCGACGGGCTTAGTGGATGTATAAGCCCAAGGAAAGTTCAAATCCAGCACTGACAGAACGGGCCGGCTGCTTGGCCAAAGTGTGGGAAGAACTTGCTCTGAAATAGCCTTTACTGACTGTACTGTGGATAAGCTCTTAACTTTGACGACCCTCCCTTGAAAGGGGAACTTAATGCACTGGTGTGCGGTGGAGGGCACGGCGCCGAGTGTGTTAATCCAGGGACGACCCAAGATAGCCTTGAAGATAGGGTCGATATCAAGAACATAGAATTCCACGGCCATAGTAAGGGGCCCGAGCTCTGCCTGAATGGTGACTACCCCGTGACATGCCCGCCTTGAGTTGTCATATGCCGCTATAGTGGTGGGGGTAGGCCGCAGTAACTCTTCAGATATGTTGCATGCCCGGAGGGTGCTGAGTGGGCAAACATTAATTGAGGCCCCTGTGTCAACCAGTGCTGCCTCAATGTCGACTTTGTTCAGAGTAATTGTTATGCAAAGCGGCATTTGCTGAGCCCCCGGAGGTGCAAGCTCGGTTTCAGAGAACGTGATTGCCGGCCCTTTGGAGATGGTTGCCAGTGCCGTCGGTAGGCTATCAACTGCCATGTCTTCGCTAACCATTACCTTCTGTAGAAAATCCCTCAGTGCATCTTGATGAAGCGTAGACCTTTTGATCAGCTCCAGCACGGATATCTTAGCGGGTACTCGATCCAGATGATGTAACAAGTCATATTGAGTACCCGGGAGGGGTTCAACTTCTTCTTGTTTGGCCGTTGGCTGGGTGGACTGGGGATTTGAAGTAGTAACGTAATTCTGATGGAACATCTTCCCGCTCCTTAAAGCACAGTTTGCCGCAGCATCTGAAGATAGTATGATAGGCGCTGCAGGGTGGATGAGTGGAACAGGCTGTGCGGGGGAGGTGATTTGGTGGAGTGTAGGGTTGGTGAGGTTAATGGGAGGTGAGCGGATGATGGGTGAAGGATTGGTGGAAGGCAGGGTGGTGATGAATGTCGATGCGGGTGGAGGGAAGGCTAGTGGATGTTTGAGAGTGGGCGAAGGATTAGGTGGTGGTGTGATGATGACGAGGGGAGTAAGTGTTGGCGGGTATGATGGGATGGAGAGCGGTAGAGGGTTTGCTGGAGCGGGTGTGGATGGCAGGACGAGCGGAGGGGGTGTTGGTTGTGTAGGGAGGATGAAGGAAGGGTTGCGGGGGTTGTGGTGGAAGGCCATTACTTGCGGTGTGGCGCCATCATCATCAAAAGACCACCCGGCGTTGGGGTCCGGTGGTTGAACCACGTTTACTTGTGCTGGTGCCGGCGGCTGCTGCGGAGGAGCGGGTGGATGATTCGGCATCGGGTTCTGGTGGATGCCCAGGTCTTGTACTTGCTGTGGTTGCTGCTGTTGTGGCTGGCTGATGCGGCTGCGGTGCTTGATGCTGCTGCACTTGCTGCCCCTGCGGCTGCCTTCTCTTCTCTTTAATCTCCACAATGGCCCTATGCATTTCGGCCCAGTCGATTCTCTGCCCTTCATGAAGGTCATATACCAGATCTCGGAACTGAAAACATCCTTCTATGGTATGGCTTGGCTGCCTATGGAACATACAATATTTAGTCTGATCAACCGCCAGGTTCCAAATAGGCCGTTCCGGAGGAAGTTGGATTGCATTTACTGACATAAGTGCCGAGAAAATATCTGTAAGTGTCTCTGGCAATGGAGGATACTGGACTCTCCTGGGAGCTGGGCGCTTGCTATTAGGGTTGTTGTTGTTGTAGCCGTTGGGTGGAGGGACGTTATGATATTGCGATGGTGGCGGTGGTTGTTGTGGTGCGGCGAAGGTGTTTTGTGGAATGGTGAAGGCGGGGGGAGGGCTTTGTGGAGTGGCCTGGAAGTTTTGTGGAGAGGGGTTTTGTGGATTGCGGGGGTTTTGGTTGTAGCGGATGGGTGTGGCTTGAAAGGGGAAAGCAACGGCCTGTACTTGCTCGTTTGTTTGAACTCCTTCGGTAACTGGCCCTTGCGGTTTCTTATGGTACTTGGGCTTTTGGTTTTCGAAAAGAGAATGGATAGGGGAGTCCTTGAATTGAGTCTGTATGAAGCGCGCCCGGCTGTAGAGTTGATGCATATTAGCTATATCATTCATTGCTAGGATGTTGCGGAAGGTCGGGGTGGCATTGGAAATTAGCAGTTTGACCTTTTCTTCCTCTGGAATATGGCCGGGCACTCTAGCGGCCATTTGTCTCCACCTGTCTGCATAGGTGGCGAAGTCTTCCTCTGGCTTCATCTTCTCTGCTACTAGATCTGTAAATGAATATTCTGGCCCGACCCTGTCCTGAAACCACTGAATGAATTTGTCCTTAACTACCTTGAAACTCTCGGGCTCTTCCAGCGGCAGAGAATAGAACCATTCCAGAGCAACTCCATCTAAGGATCGGCGGAATAAATACGCCATGAGGCGATCATCATATTGGAACTGCGCCGATTCATATAGAAAATCCCTCACATGGATAAAGGGATTGCTGTTCCCATCGTACTTGCGATAGTTGGGGAGCTCTGATTGCGGAGGGAACCGAATGTTCTGGAAGCTCGGAATAGGAATATCGGCCAAGGATTGTGGGCCAACCCTTTTCTGGAGGAAGTCGAGTTGTTGCTGCATGGCGGCCCACTTGTTAAGCAAGTCCTGCTCTTGGGAGGGAGCAGCGGTAGTGAAGGACGCCGATTGTATTTGAGGAGCAGATGGAATGACTGTAGCAGAAGGGGGAGGCCCATAGATAGTGGAGATAGGGGGCCCGTAGGAAGGATATTGGGCCTGAGATATGCCCCGATGGGAGTGAGTTTGGGCCACCCCTTGCTGAGGGTGTAAGAAATCAGAAGGGTTCATGAGAAGCTGTGAAGCCACCGAACCAGAATTGTGATGATCCACCTGGACAAAAGCAGGGATAGGCGATTTCCCTTTATCAAAAGACTGATGGGCTGAATTGGAAGATTGGCCCATCTCCATGCCGGCGAAAGTGATGGTCCGGGGTTGGACCGGAGTGAGGTCAATCGGAGTGGGCTGAATGGACGGCCCGATAATGGAAGGATTAGATTGACCTTGAACAGCGGCGGAGGGAGAAGCGTTGGACCCTTGCATAGCTTGATATAGGACTTGAAGTTGGGTCGGGTCCAACTGGGCCATCATGTGAAGGATGGAGCCCGCGGAAGGAGTAGAAAGAGAAGGGGTACCTTGACTACCTCCCACAGATGTGGAGGACGGGAGAGGGGCAGTCCCTTCTCCGGAGGGAAAGGTGGCAACCCTAGGGGGGTTCTCAAGGAGCCCTTGAGGAAGAGAGTCCTCTTGGGAGCGCGGAGGATTGAAGGATGCCATGGTAGATTCGAAGAGGGGATTGGAATAGAACGTGGAGGAGGGAGTGACTCGAGGAGACGATTCAGACGGACGAAAACAACTCCACATGCAACGGACAACCTTGGCAAAACGTAAAAACAACCAACACAAAACACACAATAAGCAATCAAACTTAGGTGATTCTGACAAGATGCAAGTGACAAAAGATGAAGACACTCAAAAATCAAGCAAGTTGTTTAGAATGATGCGACAAGATTCTTATGATTTCTCCTTCGGAACTTTAGTGAATTGATCGATATGTGCTCTCAACAATGGGTTCCTAATAGGAGATGGATATGGGACTTGGTTCGACTCTAAGTGTAACCACTCAATCACTTATGCAACCCTAGACACGGGGTGGGAAAGGTACAACCAGCCCGGCGTCCGTGTGGGAATCCACGGCTCGCGGGGACTTATGGAGGTCCCTGCTGTGATTTCCTAGTCGGCCCCAAGGAATATAGAGACGAGAGGTCCTCACAACAAGGTAGGAAAATGCAATCTAATGTATGAAAAGATGAATGACCCTATGTGCACCGGAGTGCATGCAAAGTCTAGCCTAACAATCTAACAATCAATAGTGCACACCATGATATGCAGATGTGAGCAAAGCAAGAGGAGGGTCAAGTGTCACCCAAGCAATAAATCACAGTAAAAAACTGCGGAAACAAATGCACCTCGGATGTGTACCTGCCAGGAGAGTAACGGTCTAAGGCCCCTGTGTCAGAGAACAATAACGGTCGAAGGCCAGACCGCCGGATAACATATAACGTGGGGGATGAGACCGTCAGATGAGCCAGGGAGCCAAAAACTAACCGAAGTAACCGGAAAGCCCGTGGAAGCTCACACAGCAGAACCAAAGTGGCGGTCTAATGCCCCTGCGTCAGAGAACTGTGACGCGGGGACACCTGGCCGTCAGAGAACTCAGAAAACCAGAATGAGCAATGAAAATGAAGGAAACAAAAGACAACTGAGCAAACAGATGATGGCAGGTTTAAACAAGAATCAGAAGCACGATTGGCACAAGTTGTCCCACCGTGATCGCCAAAAAATTATCTGTTGATATTTATTTGCCTATCTTTTATCTTACTTTTGAGGTTTGCAAAGTAATATGGCAAGATGACAAACAAGCAATCAAAGATCTACTCAAACCTATGAACATGTGAACATGAACCTAGGCAATCATAGCTAGCTCTAGCATGGGCATGCTATCTCAATCAAATTACGCTAAGGAAAAGGAAAAAAAAACACACGTCGGGGCGTGGAGCAAGGAATAAATAAAAACACACCGCTAGGGGTGGAACAAGCAAGGGAAGTAAAGATGTGATGAAGAAGACAGCTAATGCCCAATACCAAGGAAAGATGTGATCGCCACCAAAGTAAACACAAGTCAAAGACTCGAATGTACCTTGGAAATAGGTGGATGAAACACCCGCCCACGGGAGAGAAAACCAGAGAAAGCCTGCAGATCAACTTGGAAGTAACGGCCAGAACCCCGTGCGTCGCTTAGAAGCGACGGCCGTACGATAGACCGTCGGAAGATAGTGACGCGCCTGCACCAGACCGTCAGGTAACCTGCAGTAGTAAAGCTTGAATCCTTTTAACTCCAACTCTTCCAGCCGGCTAGAAGACTTGGGCCTCGTGCTAATGAACCTGTAAACCTGCCAAAGATGTAAAAAGACAAGACAAGATAACCTCAATTAGCCCTCTTCACAAGCATAGCATCAATTCTTAAAGAGTTTAAGAACATCAAAAGGAGAGGGAATTACCGGGGAGTTTTTGATTTTTTAACCCCTCTGGGTGTTTTTAAAAGTTTGGGAGGATGTTTGTATGCTTAAAGAACAATGAAAAACGTGGAGGAAGAGGAGGGACAACCATGCAAGGATGAACTTGAAAGACAAAACTAAAGTACTCCCTTGATTAGAAGATGGATGGACGTGGGAAGCAGCTCCTCCTGGATGAAGATGGCTCCTGAGTTCGGCAGCACTTCGTCGCGAATTCAAAATTTCTTCCCTCTTGGCCATGAAGTCAAGGGTTCTATTTATAGATCCTCAAACTCTTAGGTCGAGCAGAGGATAATTCAGCAGGAAAGAGGGATAAATCTTAGCAAATCCTTAAAGATAATATCACCAAGAGTCCATAGAAACAAACGGGGGGTCCTGAGGATCAGATTTGAAAGAGATAACGTCAATCCAAATTCTTATCTCGACCACGGAGTAGCAGAGAAAAGGCCTGAACTGCCAGGACTCTCGGAAGGAAGTAACGGCTGCATGACAGACCGCCACTTGAAAGTAACGCATCAAGGAACGACCGTCATTTTCAACCCTATCCCAAAGAGATAAGATCAACGGGAAGAAGATCCAAACAATAGGACTCTTCAAGGAAGCGACGACCAAGGCATAGGGCGTCAGAACGAAATGACAGCTGCACGACAGACCGTCATCATCAACGTGGAAATTAAGGGATAAGCACTGAAAACGAGGCCTCAAGCCTTAAGACTCTTCAAAAAGTAATGGCCCAGGTTCTATCCGTCAGAAGGAAGCAACGCGCCTGACTGAGACCGTTATTATCATTGAGGTTCCAAAAATAGAGTGAATGATTTTGCTAAGCTTCATCCAACGGAATGCCACCGGGAGCCACATCTTAATCCAGGAATTAAGACCCAAGAAACAGGCTACAACTGATCAAGAGACTAATCAAAGAATGAACAACTCGGAGCATCATATTGAATGAAATAAGGAGATGACCCAACTTATTGGGTATAAAACGGGTGTCAACAGTGCCTACATATGAAGATGAATATGAAAGTGAGGATGTGCAGGAACCACAACAGTAGCAGGTTCAAGGAGATGTACCCCCTCCTGTTCAGGCAGAGGAGCAGCCTCCTCCACCCTCACCTCATCACATAGATGTCGAGCTGCCGCTTCCACCTTTACCGCAACATTTGGATCCGGAGATGCCTCCTCCTACTTAGTTTTATCATGGAGAGTCCTCCACTCAGGGAGCCACTCAGCCTTCTTGGGTAGACTATGAGGTTTTTGATAGACGGTTTACAGGACTTGAGACTCGTATGGATACTTTTGGGGAGGGACTTTCTGCCCTCGGGGATCGCGTAGACACTATGGGCCATGTGGTCAACACCATGTCAGGCCTCATGGATTCCTTCTCAACTGCTCTAGATACTCTCTCCACTCATATGGCTTCACTCACCACTCATATGACTAGCCTCACCGATAATGTTGCTGACTCTAGCCAGTCTTTCCACATCATGAACCAAACTCTTCTTAGCATGTCTCATCATGATGCGACTCGTGACATCCACATTGGCCGCATTTGAGATACTCTTCATGCTCAGGTTCATGCTCTTGCAGACATCAGCCGTCTCCTTGAACACCAGCCCCCTCCTCCAGAAAATCAGCCACCTCCACCTGCGGATGCACCATGAGGACTTTTACTTTTTCTCCCTCTAGTTTGCTGTCCTTTGGTTCTGTCACTTGGGTCCCCCTTCGTCTATCCCGCTCCCTTTTGATGATGCCAAAGGGGGAGAAGTAGTAGTGCAGGGCTTTATATATTTATGTATGTCCGAGTGTGGTTGTGTTTGCATGTTTGACATGTGAGGATCTTGAGTCTTTTATGCATTTGTTTAGTCCCTTGAGTCTAGAGTCATGCATTCACTTTTGCACCAATGTATCATGTAATGAAATGATGAATTGAATGCAACTGGTGTTTGACCTCAAATGGTTGACTCTTATATCTCATTCCCCTTCTAATTGGCATATAACTGTTAAATGGTTTGTGTTCGTTGTATTCGCTGGCGTGACGGGTTGTAAGTGAAATGTATTGGCTTCGAACCTTGATCTCAACCTTCATATATTGCTCAAAGGCACGTTCATGTATTTCAAAATCCCTTCATTTTGTCATCATCAAAAAGGGGGAGATTATTGAATATATCCAGGTTGATTTTGATGATAACAGAACATGTTATATGTTTTATCACGTGCAATCATTGTTTAAAAAGGCGGCGCCTCAAGTCACTAAGGCTTAAGTCTCAAGGTGAGGCACTAGAAAAACGCCTTCAGGCATGCGCCCCATGCCTTTTACTTGAGGCTTACGTCTTTTTTTGATTGAGGTGGTACGCCTCACCGCCTTCACCGCCTTAAGGTATTTAATTGAGACGTGTGCATCACTTGAGAAGATGATGTAATGAGGTGTTGTACGGTATTCTCAAGATTTCTGTTTCTTTTGTTGTCCTTAAAACATAATTCAATACTTTTTTTCTTGGTAGGTACTTTTTTTTAATAGGGAGGGGATAATCGAGCTCGAACTCGGAACCTCTCCCATATGGGGAAGAGTGACGAACCAACTGCACTAGATAGCTGGCTTATAATTTAGTACTTTTGAAATAACATGAATTTATCATTGAGTTGAAATAGCATTAATACATGAAAATCAATATTATTTTTAGTATTTTTTATTGTTTTAAGATTAGTTTCTTCTCTATTAAGGCTTACGCCTCGTTGTGCCTTAAGGCTTACGTCTTATGAGACTTACAGAAAGCGCCTCACAACCGCCTCAAGACCTTTTAAATTATACGTGCAATGTTCAACTATCAAGTTCGAATCTAATACGCTTTCAAATCCCACTTCACCATGTAATAAGCTTAATTGGTTTAAACCCATCCAAATGCATAAATCCGTGTTTTGGTTTCTAAACCACCAAGGCTAAGCTTAAACCCACTCAACTTAATTGAAATAAGGCAGCCATAACATGATTCGTTCATATATTATATTGCATTGGCTAACCTTTGTTTTTTTGTAGGAAATCAAGCCAGCGGTCGACCGCCAGCTTCTAGCGGTCGACCGATTCTCCCAGCAACAAATGGACATTCTCCTGTAAAATTTCGATCGACCGCCCCTATCCACAGGTCGACCACCAACCTCGAAAAGCCTCTATTGTTGACCTTTTGTTCTCAACGTGGGAAGTCTCTCTTCAAGGATTTGTTTAATCCCAAAGCTACCAAACTTCCCATTATTTGTGGATCTGGTTCCTGACTTGTCTCTTGACCATTCAATAGTTATAAAAACATCTTATTGAGGCTTGCAACCCTAATCAATCAAAGGAGGCCAAGGGAGGCTATCAAGGGGAGGTTCTAGATCTGGTACTATAGCCGTGAACAGTGCTCCGAGATGAAAGAGCTACATCCATCTTCATCCATCTGCATCCATCCTCTTCCATCTTCAAGCAACATCTGGAGCAGATCAAACCCAAGCTAAGAGGAGGTCAAGCTGCATCCAAAACCATCTTCATCAACTAAGGGGGAGCTTGAATCTGAAGTTTTCTTTTGTGTTTTCCGTTCTAATCTTGCTGAGCTTGAATCTTTGTGTTCTTGTAATATTCAAACATCTGTGTGTGTGTGGATCTACGAAGATCGTGTGTGTGTGTGAGTGATCTTCTTGTTCCTCATCCTTCCTTGTGTTTCGGTGCGTGTGCACCTTCGTGGGAGTTCTGAACTCACACGAGTGTGTGTGTATGTGTCTTGATCTTATAACCTTCTACAAGATAGTGTGTGAATCCTCACGGTCGGTGAGGGGTGGACGTAGGTTGCAGTTGTTGCATCCGAACCACCTAAAAATCACGGTGTTCTGTGTGGTTTGCTCCATATCTCCTACCTCCAGTTCTGATCTAGCTTGTTTGCTTGTCGCATCGTTATCTAGTTTCATTGTTTAGATCGAGCTATTTTAACCCTTTTACGGGAGATCCTTGGTATATGAAAAGGTAGCTTCTGATCGACACAGTCAATCTTGTAGAGAGGAAAATACTTTGTGTGAGAGGATCTTCGGATTCCCGGACTCCGCCTAGTACTAAGGAACTGCTATAGGGGTTGTTTTAGCCATATTCACTCTATAGGTCTTCAGATCTATTCTTGTTGGTGTTTGTTCTTCACATATCTATTATTTTTGTTATACGCTGTTTAAAATCTGTCATCACCCAATTCACCCCCCCTCTTAGGTGTCATTGATCGGGGGACTTCAATTGGTATCAGAGCTAAGGCTCTATCTTTCACAGATCTAACGATCTAGAGTGAGATCCGGATCAGTGGCAAACAAGGGTATGATGCCCGAGGGTCACTCCATTAATCGCCCTCCTTTCTTTGACGGCTCAAACTACTCGTACTGGAAAAATAGAATGCATGTTTTTTTGAGGGCTCAAGAGTACGAAGTTTGGAGAGTTGTGGACAAGGGTCCTTACAAACTCGGGGATGATGAAGAAAAATGGACACCCGAGGAAATTAAGAAATGCACTGTTAATTTCAATGCTATGAATATTATGCAATGTGCGATACACCCTAATGAATTTTCTCGTGTTTCTATGTGCAGCTCGGCTAAAGAAATGTGGGACAAACTACGGCTCATATATGAGGGGACGTCCGAGGTCAAGGAGACCAAGGCCAACCTTCTAGTCCGAGATTATGAGCTCTTCAAGATGAGGCCCGAAGAGACAATCTCAGAGATGTTCGCAAGGCTAACTGAGATCACGAATGGTCTCAAAAGCCTTGGGAAAGATTACACTAACTCTAAGCTTGTAAGAAAAGTTCTGAGATCCCTCCCTCCTGCGTGGCACACCAAGGCCACCGTTATTGAAGATTCCAAGAATATGTCCACACTCACTCTCGATGAACTCATAGGGTCACTTATGACCTATGAGAAAAATGTGAAGCGGACAGTCGCGGAAGATATCAAGAAGAAGAAGGTGATTGGATTAAGAGCTCATCAATCTGATGACGACTCCCAAGAAGAAGAATCTAGTGACAGGAGCAACGAAGAAGAAGAATTGGCTATGATCACTCGCCAAGTGAAAAGATTTCTGAGGAAGAAAAGAAACTTTCAAGGTAACTTCAGAAAGGGGTAAAGGAAGCCCATCCAAACCAAGGGTGAGTCGAGCAAGCTGAGTAGCATCATATGCTACGAATGCAAGAAGCCCTGGCACATGAGGGGAGAGTGCCCAGATTTGAAGAAGAAATTTAAAAAGGATAATTTTAGTAAGCCCAAAGCTATGGTCGCCACGTGGAGCGATGAAGAGGACTAACCATCCGAGGAGGAGATACAAGAGCTCGTGGAGAGCTTGTGTCTCATGGCACATGAGGATGACTCAACCGAGGTAAATTCGGACCCTGATTTTATTTCCAATGAACAATGGGAGTCTGAATACGAAAAATTATATACCAAATACAAGAAAATCAGATCTGAAAATAAAATTCTCAAAAAGAAAATTGATGAATTGTCACATGAAGATATCTTTGTCAAGTTTGAAAAATTGGAACAGGAATGGTTTGAGGTAACTGAAGAAAAAGAAAGTTTGTTGTAAACTATTTCAGATATTGAAAGAACCAAAGAAGAGATTTCATGCAAAATGTCTGAAATTGAAAAGGTGTGTGAAACTTTGAAAAATGAAGAAGAAATTCTGAAATCCACAAATTCAGAACTCGAAAGGAGAAATGGGATTTTTGGTGAAGAAGTGGCTGAACTTCAGTCCACCTTGTCTAAGTTTGTTAAAGGGAAACAAAACCTGGATAGCTTGTTGGGGGTTAAAGTTAACTTCCAAAAGGAAGCTTTGGGGTACACGCCTCAAAATAAAAAATCTTTCGAACATAAGATCACCACATCCTTTGTTCATGAAAAGGATAATAACCATGCTTCAAGTTCAAATTCTAAACCAAAACATGTCCAACCCAAACCACAACAATTCCAAGAAAGTTTATACCTCTTAACTGTTATCATTGTGGTAGATTTGGTCATGTTATTGCAAATTACTGGTTCAAACAAAGTCAACCAAGAAATCATGCTTTCTGGACCAAGAAAAGATATGCACAGAATTGGACTAACTCATACGGACCCAAACTAGCTTGGGTACCAAAATCACTTGCATGAGAAAGTTGTTTCTTGCAGATATGTCTTGAAGCTAGAGGGAGCAAGTGATACTTGGACAGTGGCTGCTCAAGACATATGACAGGGGACTGGAAAGTGTTCTCTATGCTACAAGATAAGGATGGAGGCTAAGTTGCTTTTGGTGGAAAAGACAAAGGTAAAATAATTGGAATCGGCAATATAGGTAAGAATTCTGAAACTTTGATCGAAAATGTTCTTTTGGTGAAAGGTTTAAATCATAACTTGCTGAGCATAAGCCAACTGTGTGACAGTGGTTTTAAGATTATTTTTGATGAAACCCATTGCCTTGTCTTAAATAAAACCTCCAATGAAATCAGATTCATCGGCAAGAGAAGCAACAATGTATATACCATTGATATTGATGATGTTTCTTGTGATGATATGTGCTTGGTAGCTAACAATCATGATAACGTATGGCTATGGCACCGAAGACTGGGTCATGCTAGTTTTGGAGTTATCTCCAAGTTGTCTAAACATGACTTGGTGAATGGTTTGCCAAAACTAAAGTTTGAAAGTGATAAAATTGTAAGGCTTGCACAAAAGGCAAGCAAACACGCATATCCTTCAAAAATAAGAACATTGTTTCTACCTCCCGACCTTTGGAATTACTGCATCTCGATTTGTTTGGCCCAACTAGGACATCTAGCCTAGGTAGGAAATCCTATGGTTTCGTGATTGTTGATGATTATTCCAGATTCACTTGGGTGTTATTTCTATCCAATAAAAATGATGCATTGATGGAATTTCAAGTGTTTTGTAGGAAAATCCAAAATGATAGAGGCTACCTCATCAACACTATCCAAAGTGATCATGGTGGCGAATTTGAAAACCATGAGTTCAGCAATTTCTGTGAAGAGCACGGATATATACACAACTTCTCATCACCAAGGACGTCCTAACAAAATGGAGTAGTGGAGAGAAAAATAGAACATTAATAGACATGGCACGGACCATGTTAAGTGAAAACTCTCTACCAAAATATTTTTGGGCTGAGGCGGTAAGTACATCATGCTACATCATCAACAGGGCAATGGTAAGGCCCATTTTGAAGAAAACTCCATATGAGCTCTACAAGGGTAAGAAATCGAATATTTCCCATCTTAAACCCTTTGGCTGCTCATGTTTCATCCTGAACAATGGCAAGTCCAACCTAGGTAAGTTTGAAGAGAAAAGTGACAAGGGAACCTTCCTCGGTTATGCACTTAATTCTAGAGCTTATCGAGTGTTCAATAAACAGACTTTAGTTGTTGAAGAAAGTCCTCATGTAATTTTTGATGAATCTGAACTAAAACTAACTACTCAAATTGTGGATGCAGGAGAAGCCCCCAAAAATTCAACCAATGCTAGAACATCTAGAGTCCATGATGAACCAAAGGAAGGAATACCCAGCAAGAGTGAAGAAGATGAAGATCCTTCAATTGAGACACTACAAGAGAAGCAAGTGCAGCACCCTGATTTGCCAAGCACTTTCACATTCTTAAAGGATCATCCAGTTGAAAATATAATCGGTAATCCTCAAGATGAGGTAAGAACCAGAGCTTCTCTAAGGCAAGTAGAAGAAGAAGATTTGATAGCCTTAATCTCACAGGAAGAGCCTAAAGATATCCATGAAGCTCTTCAAAATGGATCATGGATCCAGGTTATGCATGAAGAGTTGCACCAGTTCGAAAGAAACCAGGTGTGGACTCTAGTACCATGACCTAAGAATCAATCCATTATCGGAACCCGATGGGTTTTCATGAACAAGTTAAATGATACGGGATTGGTTGTTAGGAACAAGGCCTGGCTTGTAGCCAAGGGGTATAGCCAGGAGATGGGGATTGATTTTGATGAGTCTTTTGCCCCGGTTGCTAGGCTTGAAGCAATCTGAATTTTATTGTCATTTGCTTGCTCATTGAATTTCAAATTATTTCAAATGGATGTTAAATCTGCGTTTCTAAATGGGTATATCAAAGAGGATGTTTTTGTAGAACAACCTCCAGGTTTTGAAGATCCCAAACATCCACAACATGTGTATAAGCTCCAGAAGGCCTTGTACGGATTCAAGCAAGCACCAAGGGCATGGTATGAACGGCTCACGCCATTTCTAATTGAAAATGACTTCAAGAGAGGTAAGGTTGATCAAACACTGTTCACAAAGAGATCAGGTAAAGACATATTGGTAGTTCAAGTGTATGTGGATGATATAATTTTTGGAGCTACTAATAATGTGCTATGTGATGAATTTACAGAAATCATGTAGGGTGAATTTGAGATGAGCCTAATGGGCGAACTAACATTCTTTCTTGGACTGCAGGTGAAGCAAACACCTCAGGGGATTTTCATAAGCCAAGCCAAATACACAATGGAGCTTTTGAAGAAATATGGGATGGCTGAAGCAAAACCTCTGTCAACTCCAATGGCTGCAACTTCGATGTTAGACAAAGATGAAAATGGTAAAACAGTAGATCCTACACTGTTTCAAGGTATGATCGGATCACTACTGTATCTTACAGCATGTCACCCTGACATTCAATTCAGTGTTTATCTTTGTGCTCGTTTTCAGTCATGCCCTAAAGAATCTCACTTATCGGTTGTTAAACGCATTTTTAGATATTTACTTGGCACAATAGACCTTGGCTTGTGGTTTCCCATCAGTAGTTCTTTTGATTTGATTGCATACACCGATGCTGATTATGTTGGATGCATTATTGATCGTAAAAGTACTAGTGGGTACTGTCAGTTCCTTGGTGGTTGTCTAGTCTCATGGGCCTCCAAGAAATAACATTCAGTAGCTCTCTCAACGGCCGAGGCTGAATATGTGACCGTCGGAAGTTGTGGTGCCCAAGTACTTTGGATCAAAAATCAATTGCTTTATTTAGATATTGAGATAAGATGTGTGCCAATTCTGTGTGATGATGCCAGTGCAATCAGTTTGTCTAAAAACCCTGTTCAACATTCTAGAACCAAGCATATTGATATTCGTCATCACTTCCTAAGAGATCATGTAGGGAAAGGGATCTTTGAATTGAATTTCATTGACACACACAATCAACTAGCTGACATTTTCACCAAACCCCTGAACTAGGATCAATTTAACAAGAGAAGAAGAGAACTTTGGATGTGCAAGGGTGAGAGCATTCATGCATAGGCCTGCACTTAGGTTAAGTTCTGCATTTGTAGAAACTCATATGCATCAAGGGTAGAAAAACATGCATTTTATCTTCATTTCTAATACCTTGTGTGTTCTCTAACATCCCTGCATGCTTGAATGTAATTATATGTATAGCCCTCCTTGAAAAACTCTTCTAAGGCCAAATATTCCTTGGATAAACAATTGTGGACTCAATGATGTCGGACCTAAGGTAACTTTTGAAGGAAGTTAGAGTTTTTTCCTCAAACTTGCATCTAATTTTTCTTCCCTCTACCTCTTGACGTTGGCCCAATTCTAAAAGTCGGTTGTTAGTCTCCCCCATTTTTCAAAAACAAAAAAAAAGGAAAGAAACAAAAGAAACAAAAATAAAATAAAATATTTGGGGGTTCTTTGGGCTAGCGGTCGACCGCTAGCCCCGCAGCGGTCGATCGGTTGCGGCAACCGGCCCGACTGGGTTCACGTCCGAGCCATTTTTAAAGGGGGTCTAACACCCCATTCTCCCACTCTATCACCCCATTCATCCTCATACCTTTTCCCTTAACCCTAGAACCCATTTTCTCCACCTCCCAAGCTTCTAAACCTCATTTCCTCTCCATCCGCACACGATCCGGCTTGTTCATCACGTTCTCGGGACGAACTCCATTCGGCCGTTCATGTGTTCGTGGAGTTCCCACCTTGGTTCCAGTCAGTGGAGAAGGCTTTTGCAAGCCCCTAGAGTGTCCGTAGATTCTTCTTCATTCCCCGGGACGAGGATCTTATCTTCAAGGGTTTTCCATTGGGTTGCTAGTTCGGGATGCTGCCTAGAAGAAGCTCTCGGCGTCTTGCCCAAGGGGAAGGGAGTGGACAGAGACAGGAGGCACCGGCCCCTCCACCACAGCGGGCACCTGCACCACGTTGAGCGCCTAGGTTGCTTATTCGACCCATCATCGACCCCCGACTGGTCGATTTCAATGAGATGAATGAGCTCTTGCCCGATATATATGCAGTCTTTGCAATGCAGCAAGGTTGGACTGCTTTTGTCACTAGGTATAACCGTTATTACCCCAACCTAGTACATGAGTTCTATAGGAACTTGATTTAAAAGAATGATGAGCTATATACTGTTATTCGAGGGGTTGAGCATCACATTAACCCCGATCTGTTTGAGAGGAGCTTAGGGGTTGCGGCTAGAGGAGCCAACATGGCTTATGGCCATGGGGAGGTTGAAGATACTTTTATTGCCATGACCAATTGTGATTACGTGCGTGGTGTCAACGATTTGATTGAGTTAAATGCAAATTACTTCCCACCACTACAACGTATCTTACACCATATGTTTAACTCCCTTATTTATCCCAAGGTTGGCAGCGGAAATGAAGTCACAGAAGTTCATAGATTCTTATTCTACCATGTCATGAATGGTAAACAACTCAACATGGGTCGCCTCATGACGACCCTCATTGGAGCTTGCAGAACAAACCGATAGCGATCTTTGCCATATGCCTCACAGTTGACCGGGGTGTTCATTCATGTTGGGATTAATTTGGCAGAAGAACAGTTTATCTATGTTCGCCAGAATGATGTCTACAATAAGCATAAGATCTGCATAGACATGGCTATTACTATGGTCCTGATGGTGCGCTGTGTCGGGATGTGCCTACATATGAAGATGAATATGAAAGTGAGGATGAGCAGGAACCACAGCAGCAGCAGGTTCAAGGAGATGTACCCCCTCCTGTTCAGGCCGAGGAGCAGCCTCCTCCACCCTCACCTCATCACATAGATGCCGAGCCGTCGCTTCCACCTTTACCGCAACATATGGATCCGGAGATGCCTCCTCCTACTCAGTTTTATCATGGAGAGTCCTCCACTCAGGGAGCCACTCAGCCTTCTTGGGTAGACTATGAGGTTTTTGATAGATGGTTTACTGGACTTGAGACTCGTATGGATACTTTTGGGGAGGGACTTTCTGCTCTCGGGGATCGCGTAGACACTATGGGCCATGTGGTCAACACCATGTCAGGCCTCATGGATTCCTTCTCCACTGCTCTAGATACTCTCTCCACTCATATGGCTTCACTCACCACTCATATGACTAGCCTCATCGACAATGTTGCTGACTCTAGCCAGTCTTTTCACATCATGAACCAAACTCTTCTTAGCATGTCTCGTCGTGATGCGACTCGTGACATCCACATTGGCCGCATTCGAGATACTCTTCATGCTCAGGTTCATGCTCTTGCAGACATCAGCCGTCTCCTTGGACACCAGCCCCCTCCTCCAGAAAATCAGCCACCTCCACCTGCGGATGCACCATGAGGACTTTTACTTTTTCTCCCTCCAGTTTGCTGTCCTTTGGTTCTGTGTAACTTGGGTCCCCCTTCGTCTATCCCGCTCCCTTTTGATGATGCCAAAGGGCGAGAAGTAGTAGTGCAGAGCTTTATATATTTATGTATGTCCATCTGTGGTTGTGTTTGCATGTTTGACATGTGAGGATCTTGAGTCTTTTATGCATTTGTTTAGTCCCTTGAGTCTAGAGTCATGCATTCACTTTTGCACCAATGTATCATGTAATGAAATGATGAATTGAATGCAACTGGTGTTTGACCTCAAATGGTTGGCTCTTATATCTCATTCCCCTTCTAATTGGCATATAACTGTTAAATGGTTTGTGTTCGTTGTATTCGCTGGCGTGACGGGTTGTAAGTAAAATGTATTAGCTTCGAACCTTGATCTCAACCTTCATATATTGCTCAAAGGCACATTCATGTATATCAAAATCCCTTCATTTTGTCATCATCAAAAAGGGAAAGATTATTGAATATATCCAGGTTGATTTTGATGATAACAGAACATGTTATATGTTTTATCACGTGCAATCATTGTTTAAAAATGCGGCGCCTCAAGTCACTAAGGCTTAAGTCTCAAGGTGAGGCACTAGAAAAATACCTTCAGGCATGCGCCCCATGCCTTTTACTCGAGGCTTACGTCTTTTTTTGATTGAGGTGGTACGCCTCACCGCCTTCACCGCCTTAAGGTATTTAATTGAGACGTGTGCATCACTTGAGAAGATGATGTAATGAGGTGTTGTACGGTATTCTCAAGATTTCTGTTTCTTTTGTTGTCCTTAAAACATAATTCAATACTTTTTTTCTTGGTAGGTACTTTTTTTTAATAGGGAGGGGATAATCGAGCTCGAACTCGGAACCTCTCCCATATGGGGAAGAGTGACGAACTAACTGCACTAGATAGCTGGCTCATAATTTAGTACTTTTGAAATAACATGAATTTATCATTGAGTTGATATAGCATTAATACATGAAAATTAATATTAGTTTTAGTATTTTTTATTTTTTCAAGATTAGTTTCTTCTCTATTAAGGCTTACGCCTCGTTGTGCCTTAAGGCTTACGCCTTATGAGGCTTACAGAAAGCGCCTCACAACCGCCTCAAGACCTTTTAAACTATACGTGCAATGTTCAACTATCAAGTTCGAATCTAATACGCTTTCAAATCCCACTTCACCATGTAATAAGCTTAATTGGTTTAAACCCATCCAAAAGCATAAATCCGTGTTTTGGATTCTTAACCACCAAGGCTAAGCTTAAACCCACTCAACTTAATTGAAACAAGGCAGCCATAACATGATTCGTTCATATATTATATTGCATTGGCTAACCTTTGTTTTTTTGCAGGAAATCAAGCCAGCGGTCGACCGCCAGCCTCTAGCGGTCGACCGATTCTCCCAACAACAAATGGACATTCTCGTGTGAAATTCCAGTCGACCGCCCCTATCCACAGGTCGACCGCCAACCTCGAAAAGCCTCTATTGTTGACCTTTTGTTCTCAACGTGGGAAGTCTCTCTTCAAGGATTTGTTTAATCCCAAAGCTACCAAACTTCCCATGATTTGTGGATCTGGTTCCTGACTTGTTTCTTGACCATTCAAGAGTTATAAAAACATCTTATTGGGGCTTGCAACCCTAATCAATCAAAGGAGGCCAAGGGAGGCTATCAAGGAGAGGTTCTAGATCTGGTACTATAGCCGTGAACAGTGCTCCGAGAAGAAAGAGATACATCCATCTTCATCCATCTGCATCCATCCACTTCCATCTTCAAGCAACATCTGGAGCAGATCAACCCCAAGCTAAGAGGAGGTCAAGTTGCATCCAAAACCATCTTCATCAACTAAGGGGGAGCTTGAATCTGAAGTTTTCTTTTATGTTTTCCGTTCCAATCTTGCTGAGCTTGAATCTTTGTGTTCTTGTAATATTCAAACATCTATGTGTGTGTGGATCTACGAAGATCTGTGTGTGTGTGTGAGTGATCTTCTTGTTCCTCATCCTTCCTTGTGTTTCGGTGCGTGTGCACCTTCGTGGGAGTTCTGAACTCACACGAGTGTGTGTGTATGTGTCTTGATCTTGTAACCTTCTACAAGATAGTGTGTGAATCCTCACGGTCGGTGAGGGGTGGACGTAGGTTGCAGTTGTTGTATCCGAACCACCTAAAAATCATGGTGTTCTGTGTGGTTTGCTCCATATCTCCTACCTCCAGTTCTGATCTAGCTTGTTTGCTTGTCGCATCGTTATCTAGTTTCATTGTTTAGATCGAGCTATTTTAACCATTTTACGGGAGATCCTTGGTATATGAAAAGGTAGCTTCTGAACGACACAGTCAATCCTGTCGGGAGGAAAATACTTTGTGTGAGAGGATCTTCGGATTCCCGGACTCCGCCTAGTACCAAGGAACTGCTATAGGGGTTGTTTTAGCCATATTCACTCTATAGGTCTTCAGATCTATTCTTGTTGGCGTTTGTTCTTCACATATGTCTTATTTTTGTTATATGCTATTTAAAATCTGTCATCACCCAATTCACTCCCCTCTTGGGTGTCATTGATCGCAGGACTTCAGCCCTCAACTGGAGCCACTCCCGTGGGCCCCTCTTTCACCACTTCAGCCCTATCACGGGGCAATTCGCCTTCTTCCAGAGGCGAAGGAGCACCTGTAAACAATGCCAACATGATCTCAGCACTAGAAGACAATCAACACAAAGGGCTTAATAGAAATGATTAAGTCCCCAACTACATACCTAAGGGTCCCATGCTCGAAGACCCGACCAGCCCCACAGTACAAGCCGACACCACGGCTGGCAGGGAAACATGCTCCACCCCTGCCAACAGCTGTGGTAACAAACTATACACTTCTTCAGCCGTGGACGGCATTGAAGCACTCCTCCCTTCAGGCTCCCCCTCAAAGGAGGGAAGGGACACTGATGGGCCAGTACGGACCAGCTCCTGAATCATCTCCAGAGTGGCGGCTGGATCCTCACCTGGAGAGTAGTAACATAAAACCAGTCAACATCTGCAGCCCAGCAATTGTACAACGCGAGGGCAATCCCCTCCGTAGTGGTTCACTGCTTACCCGAGCCATCCCGGGTAGCTGCGGGCTCCTGCCCGTCAGTAGGTGGGAGCACCTCGCCCTATATCCCAGAGGGAGTTGCGACCTTCGATGCCCCGACACCCTCTGCACGGCACCAACAACTATGTCAACTCCCAGAATCGAATACAGCCATTAACACAACATGCTCGGTCTCAGAATTATTTACCTGGCTGGGCATCCTTTGAAACCTTCCATGACACAAAATCGAGGAAGGTCTCGACATTGGGGGCAGTTTCATCCATCAGACGAAGGAGCCCCTCCATATCTATCTCGCAATTGACCCCGTCGTCAGGTAGTGGGTCAACCTCCTTAGGCGGCAAGAAGGCCGCGTCAGCCCCGGCCTCCAGTGGCACTGCGAAAAGCAAATTCAATTACACCAGGTTTGCCGATCATAAAGGCTGAATCAATATAAAGCAAGCAGGCAGATATAGCACATACTCCGAGCCGATTCCACCTCAATGTGTTCCTTGGCAGCGGGTCCCCGAGAGGACTCACCGGCCTCCATGACTCCGGTCTCTACCCGGGGGCGTTTCCGCCGGGGCTGAAGGGCCCCGTCACTATCCCCGGAAGACGTCCCCGTGGAGGGGTGATCCCTGTCCGCCACAGAACCTGCCAATAAACACAACCACATAAGATGCCTAAGCCATGTACCCTAGAAAACAACAAAGCGGGGGCAACAGACTAACGGAGAGATCCTACCTGAACCCACAAAGGGGGTCAGCGGCAAAGGAACCACCTGCTCCGGCTTCAAGCCTACGACCCGTGCAGCCTTCGTGTAGAAACTCGATAAATTAAAATGACAAATAAATTTTTTTCAATGAATTATATAATTAAAATCTTCACGAAATAATTAAATTATATTTTACTATATGAAATAAACTAGATAAATGCATTTACTTGAATTTACTTAAGGTAAATAGAAAATAAATACTGTAACCCTTAGAAAAATCATAGTAAGCCTAATAAAGGTCCATATAATGGATTAAGATTACAATTGGCCCATTGGATAATCCATAATGGGTTGAATTAATGGTTAAAGGATTCAATAAAGGTTAAATTAACCTTAAATTCGTAACATGTGTTTAATATGGCATTTGAGGGATTAAAAAAACTCTATTTCTAGAAGATTGACTCATAAA
Source organism: Amorphophallus konjac (assembly GCA_022559845.1). Lineage (NCBI taxonomy): Eukaryota > Viridiplantae > Streptophyta > Magnoliopsida > Alismatales > Araceae > Amorphophallus > Amorphophallus konjac. The sequence goes on from CM040128.1 coordinate 212,540,694, forward strand.
TCAACCCTTACCTACCAGCCACCTTAGACCAGCCGTTTTTACATTGGTTTCACACCAAATGAAGGCTAGATTAAGAGGAGAAGTTGAAATTTTCTTCTAATTCGGAGTTAATGGGTTTGATAAAATTGGGTAAGGAATCTTGATAAATTTGGCCAAGTTTTGGCTATAAATAGGATCTTATTCGACCCTCAAATCATCCTTGGTGGCCTAGGCTATGTTGCTACGGAGATTGGAGGGGATTTGAAGGGAAGATTCGGAGATCAAAGGGCTTTCTTATTATTGGGGCTATTTTTCTACCTCTTCCTTAGATCTGCTCAAAGGTAGGTGTCTCTCAGGCTAAACCTCAATTAAAACATGCTATCTTGTGTATTTTTCAGTGCTCTTTCCATTGATACCTATTTTCCTAAATTTCGTTAAGAAATGAGCAAGTTATGATCATTTTACTAGAGGGGTATTCTTATTTTTCCACGGGACCAAAACGCGCTGCCCATCAGGGGCGCGTTCATGAGCGCGCTGCCCCGACATGGCGCGTTCCTATAGACCCTATTTCCCACCGTCCACTTTTCAAAAAAAAATAAATTTATATCCAGATCGCGCTACCCAAGGCTAGCGCGATCTTCAGATCGTGCTAGTCGAGGCTAGCACGTTCAAAAAAAAATACCCGGAATGCCCGAGGGTCAGACAAAACAATTTCAAAAAATAATTCTTGAGCACGGCACGGCACCTGACCCAAGGGCGAACTCTCCAACGTACAAAGCCAAGGAAGTTTTTTCTAACTTCCAATGTGGACTAAAGTTTAGTCACTATACAATAGGAATTATAGCATTTGGAGTCCACATTAATTGTAAGCATTCAGTCATCAAAAATAAAGAAAAGCAATATTAGCATGTTTGAATTTTCACAGTATGTTAAAAATTATTTTTGTAGAATAAAAATTACTTTTAGCATGTAAAATCTATTTTTACCATATTATTAGTAAACTAATACATGAAAACTATTTTCAGCATGTTAAAAATTAATTCCAACATGATAAAATTATTTTATCCATACTGAGATATGAAAACTATTTTTCAGCATGTTAAATCCATTTAAAACTATTTTTTTGCATATTAAACCTAATTTCCTATTAAATAGTTAGTAAAGTGATGCATGAAAATTACTTTCGGCATGTTAAAATTACTTCCAGCATGATAAAATTATTTCCAATGTGGTATAATTATTTTTAGCATGTTATAATTATTATCCGCATATTAAAGCTATCTAAAAACTATTTTCAGCATGATAAATCTATTTTCCCATCAAATAATTAGTAAATAAATGTAAAAAAATTATTTCAACATGATAAAAATTTATTTCGTTATCATAGAATTTCTGTAATCAACATGGTAAACTTATTTTTATTATCTCATCAGTAAGTTAATGTATAAGAATTATTTTAGCATGTTAAGTATTAATTTTAGCATGCTAACTATTAATTTTCAGCATGATAAAATTACACTCAGTATGATAAAATTATTTCTAGGATGTTAAAAAATACTTTAATATGTTAGAATTATTTTCAGCATGATGAAACTATTTTTATCATAATAAATCTATTTTCTTAAGCATGAAATTCTATATTTATCATAATATCAGTAAATAAATATATGAAAATTACCTACAGCATGTAAAAATCTGTTTTATCATGTTATCAGTAAATTGGTGTATTAAAATTACTTTTTAGCATGTTAAATTATTTTCTGCATGATAAATCTATTATTCTATTTTATTATCATTTATCCTATCTTATTATCATTAAAAATATCAATAATATGTGAAATCAGGATTTTAATTCAAAAGTTTATACATCTTATCTAAAATTTAATATTTCTGAATTTTAACAGAATTAAGAATGAATTCTCAAATGATTTCATGAACATAGTGCTTACCTACACCACGTTCATAACAGAATTCCGATTGGCTATAAAATCCGCGTTTTGACTAAACTAAAATACCTCTAGAATATAAAAACTTCCTGAAAACATGCCTAGACACTTGTTAAATCAATTGAACACAAGATTAAATTATGGAATTAAAATAATTCTATTAGTTCTATTTACTTTGAATTTTCTTCCTAATTATCGTTCGTTCTTGAATTCCACGACTTAATGTCATTAAACATGATGCCTTAAAATTATTATTCACTTCTCTTGCAACTTCTGAGATTTTTGTAAGATCTGTACTTTTTACAAATGAGCTTATTCTTGAAATTCATTGGCCATAGTATTAAGTGGATGTCTAAACGTACTTGGGATCTTATGATTCACCGACCCAATGCAAAATACTTGTATCCTTGATGGTGCCGTTTGGTCCCCAGCAGGCATCAGGGCAAGCAGGCATCAAGGAAACGGCACCGTCTGGTCCCCAGCAGGCATCAAGGATCGGCGATAGCATTAATGGGGCCCGGTCTGGTCCTGGGAGGAGCGCCCGAAAATACTTGTGCCCATGGGAGATGATTGACCACGGTGTGGCATTGCACCGAAATGCATGACTTGTTAGATTTTTATGGCATTCCACTATTCGTACTTGTTACTTGTTTACATGATTACTTGAAAATTACATGAATTACTTGACTTGCGTGAAATGACCAATTACATGAAATCCTTTACTTGTTCAAAGTTATTACTTGAAAATTTCTCTTGATATCTTGTTACCTCAATTACTTGGAAATTCCACTCATGTCATACACTTTTCGATGCAACTTTAAAAGATTACTTAAATTGTTAAACACTTAAAGATTGCCTGGTGTTTAGAGATATAAAATCCTACTGAACTTTTTGCTCACCCTACGTTTTGGTTAAATTGTTGCAGGAAATGACATTGAACAAGGGAATGGATAAGAGTGAAAGAGTGATTTTCTTTTCCCTAGGATTTATGTAGATCATTAGTGTTTTACAAGAATCATGTACTTTGGGTTTGGAAGTTTGTAATTTGCCTTTATGGCTTATGAATTAGCAATGTAAACCTTTATTTTGATGGAATAAAAGTATCATTTTATCATCAATCTTTATTTTAGAATTAAATTTTTACATGTTCTGATCGACACGCTTGATTACGACTCGCTCACGCCCTCGATATTCCGCGTCGGGGCATGACACTTCACGACCGCCTCCTTCACGTCCCTCAGGGTGTAGGCGCACTCGATGAGAGACACGAGCTCTACGAGTCCAGCCGACCCGATCGCATGGGTGATATGACGCCTCCAGTCGTCGATCACCGTGTCTACAAAACTCCACTCAGGGAGCACTCGGTCCAGTGAGCCCCTCTGCTCGAACCCACAATCAGCTAGGAACTGGGTCCACCAAGTCCTCGGCGCACCGGGTCGAGGCACCGCAGCTCCAGTACCTCCAGGCGTCGGCCATGCCTGCCTGAGGGGCTTCAGGGCCCCGTTGTCGCTCCGCCCTACAAATAGTGAGCCTCGGCTCCCCCGGGGCGCCTGCTGTGCCAGCCGCTCCATCTCCCGACGGATCTGAGAGAAGCGAGTCCGTAGGTACTCGTCGTCTAGTGCGATGAGGGGCAGATCCTCCCTCAAGAGACGTGTCTCCTCGGCTTTTCGGACTGCCGAGGCCTTCTGCCGATACTGGTGACTGTGCTCGAACCACCACCTGGCATAGTGGACGTTGAACCGTCCCCTGCGTCCCGGCCCAGGCGTCGGCAGTCACTCCGGTTGTCGGCGACAGTAGAAGTCCCACCACGCCGCAGCTAGCAAATGTGTGTCCCGGCCTCTGTACTGACGACCCGCCAAAGGGAACTCCTAGTTCGGCAGGATTCCCTGGTCGTACCCGAAGTTTCGAGTGAACCTGTGCGGGTAGTACGGCTCTAGGAAGCTCGTCACGGATCGGTGTAGAGGTAGCACCGCTGGCCGGGTGCTCATCACCCACTCTGTGTACAATGCCGCATCTGGCTCCTGGTGGTAAGGAAGGGCGCAGGCCGCCCCGCCATTCGAAGGCACCAGAATCAGGTGGGAGTCCCTGGTGGCACCGTCAAAGGGAATGGTGGGCACATCGGGCCCACTACCGGACGCCGCACCCCCGCACCGAGCTTGTGGCTCAGAGATTCGGTTGCCTGAAGACTCGGCGTCACGTATTTATGTATTACGTGTGTATTGTGTGTAAAATACATGTATTAGTACATGTATTTTTACTTTCGTCTTATTAGGCTAAGTCATAGTCAATAAACATGTGTGTTTTGTGTATTTTATTTTCTTAAAACCCCCAAGTCAAAAGTTAGGTAGGTGAGTGTGTTTTATTAGGCTAGGGACATATATGCTATTTGTAAAGTTTATGGGTGTAATTGTTATAGCCTTCTCCTATATAAGGAAGGCTAAGGGTGTGTTACGAGATATGATGAATCGAATGAAGCTTTGGTTTGTACGTAAGAAGAGTTCCCCTCCTCTTGCATTTCTTTCCCTCTCTTCTCCATTTGTGAGATTTGAGTGTGTCGCCCAGTGTGAGACCGTCCGGTGTGAGGCCAAGCTGCGCGAGGTAGCAAGTTATTTATCCTATTCGTGATATCGGAGTGCCGTCGATCCTGCCCCCGACGTCGTCCCGCGTCAGATTTGGTATCAGAGCCCAACACGGCACCTCTCTCGACCCCGACGTCCCCGTCGTCGGTCCTTCGTTCTTTAGGTTCTCGGAAGTGAAAAAGAAAGAAAGAAAGAAAAGGTAAAAAAAGGAAGGAGAGAAGAAAAAAAGTCTCGGTTGATAGATCTGAGAAAAAAAATTGAAACAGAAAAAAAATAGTTTTCTTTAGCTCTCTATAATATCTCTCTGTAATCTCTCTGTTTCCCTCTCTCTCCCCCGCCATCTCTCCCTCTCTCTCTATTTCTCTCTCTCCCGCAAATCTCTCTGTTAATCTCTCTCTCTCTCTCTCTCTCTCTCTCTCCCTCTCTCTCTCGGTTGAAGGAAAAGCAGAAAAAAAAGAAATAGAAAAAAAAGGGTTCGCAGGAAATAGCCTCGTCGCCCGTGCCCAAGAGTTTAAACTCTTGGGTCGCAACGGTCGGCCAGCAGCCACCAGGGCCGCCGCTGCCAATGCCCGCCACTGCGACCACCGCCTGCGGCTACCCGCCCCGCCACGACGCCCGCCATCTGCCGCCCGCGCTTGCCTCCGCGTTGCCACCCCTCCCCGACGCCCCGCCTTTGCCCACGTGCCGCCTCGCCAGCCCCGTCCGCGCCCAGATGTCCCCTGGCGTGCCGGCCCCGACTGCCCACCCCGGCGTCCCCGCGCCTCGGCGCCCTCGCCCCTCAGCGCCCCGCCGGCCACCTTCGCGCCTCGTCCTCCCACCGGTGGCCCTCGCGGCTGCCTCTCCCGCTGCAACCCTCTACGCGAACCCCCCCTCTAACCTGCACGATCGCCGACCCCCCCTCCCCTCCGGCTCCCTGTGCCCAGTCTGTAACCACCACAGCCGCCTTCTCCACCCCGGCTAACACCACCGGCCACCTCCGCACCGGCCGCCGTCGAGCTCCACCGCGTGCTTCTCCCACACCACCAGCCGCAACCGCCTTCGCCGCCACCCAGGCTGCCCGCCGTCGCGCTCGGGGCCACCCACGACCACCGCCATCACCGGCGCAGCCCGCGCCAACGCTCGCGGGTGCCCCGCCTGGGCTCGCCTCGCCGTCTGCCGCGTGCCGCGCCTGCGAACCCCCGCCTGGGTTCGCCATCGCACCCAGCCGCGCCCGTGGGCCCGACCCTCCGCTCCGACCCCGCTGCTGCCATTGCAGCCGCGCCCGCCCTGCGCCTGTGCTCGGCTGCGCAAGCACCGCGCCTCTGCGCGGGACAGCCGCTGCCCGCCTGCCGTGCCCCAGCAGCCGCCCTGCCAAACTCCTGCCGCGTTCGTTGACATTGAAGCCACTTGCCAGCTTGGCCACCACGTGTTGCCGACGTGAAGCCCTTGCATGTGTTAGAAGCTGTTGAAGCCACTTTGCCCAATTGGACCCACCTTCTGTTCGTGTGTGAAGAAAGCCCTAGCCACCAACGCGTGAATTGTGCAGGAAGAGTAGGTAAAATTTAAAAAAATTAAAAATAAAAAGTGGTTGAACGTTTGAAAAGTCAGAAAGAGTGGTTGAAAAAGAAAGTGTTTGAGAAAAAAAAAGGAAGTTGAAAAAAAAAGTGTGTGTTAAATATATAATATATATATATGGAATATATATAATTTTATATATATCTATATATATATCTATATATATTATTATTCAATTAGAAAGGGGTTTTGAAAAAAAAATTGATTAATTGGGAATTGTGACATCCACGTCCACAACGACGGCTGAAGCAGCACCCGGGTCGACCGGTCGTCGATAGACGTTCCGCACTTTAGGGTTGAGAGCGTCCGTAAGCCTCCCTGCGAGGAGAAAGTCTGATCTAATTTATTCCCCTACGTGGGAAATTTTATGTGGTATTGTAATAAATTAAATCCTCCCTGCGCGGAGTGAATTCATTGTAACCGTGAAGCTTCTTCGACGCCGTGTGGGCACGCACGTCCCCGCTTGCCTTCGTCTCCGGTCGAAGCTAGGCTTTTCAGCCAGCTAGGTACGTGCTCCAAATCACTTGCTTATTTAGTATCCTTATCATTTGCCGCGCGACGAAGTGAGCGAGAGCCCGATCCTTGCAACCAGTCTCCTGAGTGCATCGCTGTGGGCGGAAAGAGAGAGCTTGCTTGCACCTATCCTTAAGGCCCTAGACTGTCACATTAGGGCACCCTAATTGTCAGGAGGTAGTTCCACAACTACTTCACCTACGGGCAAGTAACTTTCCCTGACCAAGCCCTTCAAATTGACCCTTTGCATATCAGCTGCGTCCACACCTTGCTCATTATCGGTCCCAGGAGTGCATCATCTAGGTCTGAGGTAGTGCATGCCACGTCGGTGTAGGAATTCATCAGGCCGTCTAGAGCACATTTCAACTCTACAAACACCCATGGATCAGGAGAGATGTATGGTCGATTCTGACCTCATCGCCCAGTTTGAGGAAATGAATGCAATATTTGATGGCATGCATGTCGAGTACATGCAGGTTGGGGACATTGTCGAGAGTTCTAGCCAGAAATGATTGGGTGTAGTTCGCTATATCTCAACACCCCAGGAGGATGATTGGCGTCGAACCTCTATCTTTCAAATCTACATCATGGTGAACTCTCATCCTTGAAAGGTAATCCTTGACAACGGGAGCTGTATCAATGCAGTCTCTTCAGACTTTATCTCTCGTTTAGGTCTACCTACGCACCCTCATCCAAAGCCATACAACGTGGCTTGGGTCGATGACACTTCTATCCCAGTCACCACCACATGCGTCATTCCCATCCAATTCCAGTCCTACCAAGGATAAATCTTATGTGACGTAATGTCTATGAAGGCCGGGAGCGTCATCTTAGGACGACTATGGATCTATGATCTAGACCTCACTACCTTTGGTCGGTCCAATCAGTGTTCCTTCTCTCACAACGGGAAAAAGATTCTGTTGTACCCGGCACCCCCAAAGGTGACCCCGGGAAAGAGTTCCATTTCCACCCCCACTGGAACTCCCAAAATTCAGGAGAATCCTCAAACTCCCACTGAAGGGAAACCTCCCCTTCCCTCTTCTCCTGCATCTATCACACCCGTTTTTGAGGTCCCTAAGGTTAGTCATGACCTAGTTAGGCGCCTTGACTCCATAAATGTCGATGAGATAAACAGAGAGGTTGCTGAGGGTGCCCCTATTTTGGCTGTTGACGTCACCATCACACCCGAGGAGTCTCGAGTCTCAGTCCCAACTGAAGACCCAGCCATACTGCCAGACTTCCAAGGCATCATCTCCGAGGACTTGCCTTCACTCTCTCCATGCGTGATGTATAACACGCTATTGAGCTTGCCCCTGGGTCCACCCTACCCAACCTTCCCCTCGAGTCTAGACTGTCCAAGTCAGCCGAAGAGTTTGCACAGCACGTCATTAGTCTGCATGAGTCAGCTGATTCGCATAGGTGTCACCATAAATTTCAAGAAGGTGACTTGGCTATGGTACGAGTCTGGCCCGAACGACTCTCCTCGGGATCCGTTAAAAAGTTACAAGCCTGTAGTGATGGTCCCTTCCCAATCCTACAAAAGATTGGCGTTAATGCCTATGTTATGGACTTACCTCCCAAAGAGGGGATTAGCTCGACCTTTAATGTGGCAGACCTAGTGGCCTACAAGGAACCCACAGCGATTCCTAGTGACCCTTTCGAGCCTTCTCCTCCCCTTGAGAGTGAGCCCACCCCTGTGCGTCCCATAGCCTTGAGAGCACCGCGCAAACATATTGAGAGGATACTGGATGAGCAGGTGACCACTACACGAAGCAGGGTGTATCAGCACTACTTTATCCGTTGGCGAGACCGTCCACCATCAGATGATTCCTAGATCAGCCGGGAAGATCTCCAGCGTCTAGATCCAGATCTGCTGGAGCACTACCAGAGCGGTGTCCCACCTTACTCGACGGAGTTGAGTTCCAGCCGCCCCGGGAGGGTTGGTGGGGACACCGGGCCCACTACCGGACGCCGCACCCCCGCCCCGAGCTTGTGGCTCAGAGATTCGGTTGCCTGAAGACTCGACGTCACGTATTTATGTATTGCGTGTGTATTGTGTGTAAAATACATGTATTAGTACATGTATTTTTAGTTTCGTCTTATTATGCTAAGTCATAGTCAATAAACATGTGTGTTTTGTGTATTTTATTTTCTTAAAACCCCCAAGTCAAAAGTTAGGTAGGTGAGTGTGTTTTATTAGGCTAGAAACGTATATGCTATTTGTAAAGTTTATGGGTGTAATTGTTATAGCCTCCTCCTATATAAGGAAGGCTAAGGGTGTGTTATGAGATATGATGAATTGAATGAAGCTTTGGTTTGTACGTAAGAAGAGTTCCCCTCCTCTTGCATTTCCTTCCCTCTCTTCTCCATTTGTGAGATTTGAGTGTGTCGCCCGGTGTGAGACCGTCCGGCGTGAGGCCGAGCTGCGCGAGGTAGCAAGTTATCTGTCATGTTCGTGATATCGGAGTGCCGTCGATCCTGCCCCCTACACCGTCCCGCATCAGGGAATCCCCTCCTCGCCTGTCACGTCCCGAGCCTTTATGACAGCCGAAGACTCGCTCGAGGAACGTGAACATCCGACATGGTAAGCCTCTTGCAAGCAAGAATAATCAGAGCGCAAGACAATCACACACATAAATGCAATTGCACAATAATTTAGTCAAACTCCAACTTTATTTCATTGATAATCAAATATTCAAATACAATGACTCTTATCTTCTTCCAATCCATCAGACTTAAGAAATAGGAAAATTACATAGACTCAATCTAGACAAGATTGACTTCCTAACTCTTCACTCTCAATTTGATATGACTTTCATTCGCTCTCAGACCTGCTACTTGTATAACCCGAATCCGAATTCGTATCATTTCTATCTCCTGAAAAAGATTGGAAATAGGCAATGAGCACACTTGCCCAGTAGGTATCTTCGCATCAACATGATTAGTACTATTAAAGTGATTAACATTTTTGCTCTAAAGAAATAAGGTAAAATCATGCGAAGGCGATCAATCACGCGATTAAACCAAAGTAACAAGATGATCATATAAGATAGAATGAACTAGCAAGAATGTAACAAGTATGATTAAGAATGTAGCATGGCCTTTCATGAACAAGAATGTAACGAGAATGCACTTTGACTTTTCACTTTCATAACCATAAAGGTTACGCACGAGAACGTCAATCATGTAGCAATTCACTATATTTTCACGAGTGCTCATGGATTTCACTTATTTATAAAGAAAGTACTCCCAGTGCAATACGATGCCAGTAGCATCATACCCCATGGTTTATAATAGTATGTTTCCGGCAATCAGCCGAGGGGACTAGCATAGAGCCCTTGGACACAATCAGCGCCCGAACTGCATCTTCACGTATAAATCAAGCTACTTCCATGAGTGTAACAATAAAGTATGGCCACGAATGTAACAAGTTCAACAAGTTCATGATAACAATAATTCAATTGAATGAATGCTTCAATTTTAGAATATGAGAGATCAAAAATGAATTAAGACAATGTTATGCTTATGGAAACAAATTGGCAGCATAACGGTACATTTCTTTAACTTCCATTCATTATATTAAGTTTCTTGATCAATATGATAAGTCCTAGACCATTATCAAGCCATCTAGGAACCTTAGAATATCAACCCATGGGTCAAACCTTGGGTTAACGTATTCAAGCATTGTGATGGTCTAATACTGGCCGTTACACTCATGTGACGCTCCAGTGTTGGGCCGTTACAATGGTCTGAATCCCGAACAAAGAAAGTAGACTCAGTTCAATGTGATGGTTGTATATTGGGCCGTTACATGTCCTGACGGTCTAATATAGATCCGTTACATTGCTAGAACCAGAAAACATCGATAGTGCTTTCTAATCAATTGGGTTTTAATGGTACAACCAACTCGGCATCCTAGTGGGAATCCCAGGCTCGCAGAGAATTACAGAGGCCTTGAAACTAGATTTCTTAGTCCATTGGAAAGAATATCCAATAGAGAGGTCCTCATGTCCAAGAATAATGTTCCTATAGTGCAAAGTGAACTAATGGACATATACATGAATATATGCCATGTACTTAGAGAAATGACTCTATTGATAGAGAGGATGTGTAACAATAGGAAATCATGATAAAACTCCATCAATACATCTTTGGAAAATCATGATTTAGATACAAAACTATAGAATTTTGGCACATGAAATTAACATAACTTAAAATAACTCAAGATACCTAAATTATGCAATTTCTATCATAAATCAGTAAATAATCTTAAAGACATGAAATCAGGTCAAAACTTAGATAACTAGACTTATTTATAAGTTAAATTAACTAGTTTCCCATTCTGTCTACAGTTACCCTGACGGTCTAGAATGGGTGCGTCACAGTGACTGTGACAGTTTATCGTGAGGCCGTTACAGTAATGTAATGCTCCATCGATGGTGCGTCAGAGACAACAGAACTTCAAAAACCAAAGAAGGTGTGACGGCTTATCGTAAGGCCGTTATATCATTGTGACGGTCTTACCTTGATACGTCAGATCGTCTACTGGCAGTAAAATAAAGAAAAAGTTTATGAAAACATAACATGCCTGGAAATCAAAATACTACAATTATTCTAGGCATGATAAACGAAGTATGGCCAACTACATGCGTGGGTTTTAGTGAATAGACAAGATAATATCTTTGATCTTTGATTAGGGCTAAGGATATGTATGTATGCATGAACCCACTAAAACATGGAATTCATGATCCATGATGCATGAAATCAAGCACAATCAGAGGGCTTTTATCCCTAACAAGATGTTTTTACCAATCATGAGATAACCTACCTCTTAACTAGGCTTTAAGCTTTTAATTTGAATATGAAAATCGAGCCCTAGCTCTCCTTTCCCAACGATTTTCCAACAACTTCCTGCTGCTCTATCTCTCCAACCTCTTGTCCTAAAGATGTGAAATTTTGAGGGTAAGAATATGAAACTAAGGTGATCAAAAAGTTCTAAAGGATTGAATTCTAATTACCTCGTTTAGACGTCCTAATCTCTTGATCTTCAGGGGTCTTGCGTTTAGTTTCCTGGGTTACTATGGTCCGACCAGCAACTCTGGAGGCTTCTATCTCCTTGGTTGGTTGATCTCCTAGCACAAAATTTGGAGAGTTATTAGTCTAATGTATTATAAACAAAATCTTCTAAAGAACTTACCCGAAATTGTGACTCCTTACCTTGATTCTTTACGAGCCAAAAGTAAGGGTTGCTCAGTTCAAAACTAGGTCCTATTTATAGGGTTTTGGCTAGGGTTTGAGGATTAGATTGATTCTAGAGTCCTTAATTTGCCAGAATCTGATCCCCAAGAGTCCTTAGTAACCTTACAAGTTCTCCCAATTAGGTCTCTTGTAGATAGGATCCCAAAGATCCAATCTTTCTACTCGTTCTTCCATTCACGGAACTAGCAGGGTGTAACGCATCAGTCTAGGTGCGTTAGGTGCATGTGGCGATCGCACGATAGACCGTTATATCCAACGTGTGTAGAGTTTTAAATTAATAAAACTCTTTTATTCGTTTATCCAATATAATTATCTATAAAAATAGTATTTATCCTTAAAATACGTGACTAGACTAAATAACCTTCTAGAATATGGGCTAAACTAAATGGGCTTGGT